>CM070569.1:10433991-11066570 GCA_036346355.1 Rhipidocladum racemiflorum
CACTCCGGGTAGGCGAGCTCCGTGCCTTCACAACCAATCAAGTCTTCTCACAACCACCTTTGAGAAGATCACGATCCAATTGCCACCAAGCCGTCTAGGAGGCGGCAACCTCCAAGAGTAATGAACTTGGACTTCACTTGATGATCTTGAATGATTCTAATGTCTCAATGAATGATTGAAATCAAATTGCTCAAGAACTTCTCTCCTTTTCTTTCAAACTTATGAATTTAATGCACTTGAGAGTGGAGAGGATTGCTAGGGCTTAGAATGAAGTTAATGTGGTCACCCAAAAAACCCAAGGATGCAGGTGGGGGGTATTTATAGCCTCCCCCAAGAATTATAGCCGTTGGGAATTTTTTTCTGAAAAATCAGCCGAGGTCGGCATTACCGCACTCATAGGGCTCGTAGTTCCGCCCTCAATTTAACGGTATTTTTCTCTCTGTAATAAATGCGATGTCAGTAGCTATTGGCTGATAAAAAAAATGCCGGCACTACCGCTATAGAATGTCGATAGTGCAGACTTTCAATCGGCAGAAAAACTCCCCTTCTGTTGAATGAGTACCGCAGGTGTTTGGGAGGTACTACCGCTAGGGGCCGGTAGTACCGCTCAAATAACCCCGGTAGTGCCGCTATGATCGAAGCAAGAAAACATCTTCTCTGTTGGATAACTACCGCAGTGTAATGTGCGGTATTGCCGCACAGGGCCGGTAGTACCGCCCTACCACTCCGGTAGTGCCGGTCATGAGGGCACCTCTACATCCTTTCTGTTAAATTTCTGCCAAAGTAATATGGGTTGTACTGCCACTCAGAGCCGGCAGTACCGCACCCATAACTTCGGTAGTGCCGCTTACAGGTTGAAAAGCAGATCTAAACGGAATTTTTTAATTGCGAGTTGAGCAAATGATTCAACCACTAATTGAGCCATGTAAGAATGCATTTTAGACTTCAGGCTACTCGACCAAGTCCCTCTTAATAGTACGGCGTCTAAAACTAGAAAAATCCGATCTTTTCTCTAGACTCCGAGATCGGCAAAAAGAAAATAGACACAATGACCTTTCTTTCCGCTGCTTGGCCTTGAGCTTATGTGCATAGCAACTCTTGTGCTCAAACGGTGAAGACTAACTCCCTCTTGTAATCTCAAGAAAAATTGTTAGTCCATAAATAACCGATTGTCATTAATTACCAAAACTAATCATAAATTGGGGGCCTAGATGCTTCATCCATGCAAATAGATAATTCTTGACATGTATAACTATGCCAAACGATCTCCTGAATAAGTGGTCTTTATTGGTATGAAATGGGAAACTTTGGCCAAATGATCCACTGTGACCCATATAGAATCATTCCCACTCTGAGTTCTACGTAAACCGATAATAAAATCATACCGATTTCTTTCCATTTCTACTCAGGTATCTTCTATGGTTGTAACAATCTAGCTAGCCTCTAATGCATTGCCTTTTCCCTCTAGCATACATCACATAAGGCAACATGCTCGGCAACTTCACGTTTCATACTCGGCCACCAGAATCTCTTCTTCTGATCCAGATACATCTTGGCACTTCTTGAGTGAATAGAATACTTGGAGTCATGAGCTTCTTCGAGAATCAACTACTTCACCTCCTTTTTATTCGGTACACAGATACGGCATTTAATCCATAGAGTACCTTGCTCATCTAGATTGAAATCATTGGCCTTTTCTTCATCTGTCTTGGGTTTGATTCTCTTGATCTTATCATCATCTTTCTGACCTTCTCTGATCTGATCCCCTAGAGTAGGTTTCACTTCCAAAGTGGCTAGATATCTTTCCGGTACCACTTCCAACTTCAGCTTTTGAAATTCTTTATATAACTCAGCATGACTCTCTTCCACTAGCATATTCACGCTATGGCTCTTCCGACTTAGGGCATCGGCTACCACATTTGCTTTTTTCAGGATGGTAATGAATCCCTACGTTACAGTGCTTGATTAATTCCAACCATCGTCGCTGTCTCATGTTAATTTCTAACTGAGTGAAGATATGCTTTAGACTCTTATGATCCGTATATATCTCACATCTGTTACCAATGAAATAATGAAGCCATATTTTCAAAGCATGCACTATGGTAGCTAACTCTAAATCATGCTGTGACACTAGAATGATGGTATGAGTCATTTTCGATTTCCAGCAATTCGGTATGACTGTTGTAGCGTGTTTTCGGGCCGTTTCCATAGTTTGGGCCTCTCCGGGGGAGTTTGGGCCTAACGGGAGCTGGTTTGGGCCTTGGGGGACCTTCTTGGGCCATAGGTGGAGGCTTCTCAACCCATGAGGAGGAGGTGGAGGGCAGCACCCTGCCCTTATGCGCCCCCCTTGTGCCTCCCCTCCCCTTGCGCCACCCCTTCCTCCTCCACCTTCCCACCTCCTCTATCCGACCCTAGGGCCTTCCCCTCCAAGCGATCTTGCTGTTCGGGAGCTCTCCATCCACGGGGAACCGGCGATTCCAGCGATTTTGGCGTCCCCGGCGTTTGGAGAGGAGATCGGGCCGCGAGGAGGCAAAGTTCGTCGATCGAGTGTCTCGCTAAGAAGAGGTAAGGATTTGGGGTCTTGCTCGGGGTGGTCTAGGTTCTATTAGATGGGTAAATTCATGGCTAATTTTGATGTTTAGGTGCTGTAATTAGAGGTATAGATTTGACAAGTGCACATACCATGGGTACCCCCATCAGCCCGGGACCACGAACGGGCTGACCTCCTTGAAAGCCCAGTTCTGGCGAAAGGCCCGTAGGTCAGAAGAGTGGGCCCGGCCCCTGCTCGTAACCAGCCCCTAGTGGTCAAGTGAGTCCGACCTCTTAGGCCTGAGCACGCGGCCGGGCCAGCTCCACTGGCGCTGAGGCGGCAGGACTCCGCCAAGGCGTCGTGCCAAATGCCCTGCGGTAAGCGACGCCCTCGACGTCCGCACAGGTAGGCGGCCCTTCCCGAGAATGTCGAGGACTCCGCCAAGTCAAGCCCCACCCGCCATCCCGACACACCACAGAGGAGGACGCCCCTTCCCGAGGCCAAGCTGAGGGCAAACACCATTTAATCGCTGGAGCTGACGGTTGTACAGAGCGGTAAGGCCACTGTCAGCCACCAAGACCACTCGCCGCAGGACTACCAACCCAGCGTAGGGTTGGGCGGAGGCCGGTCGGACGACAAGACAGAAGACCAGACTCCAAGGCGTACAGTACCCCTTCCTTTTTCTCCCCAAACTCCCATGTAACCTGCTGCCTCCGAGTATGTAAGGAGAAGCAGAGCTCCAGAGCGAGGGGGCGAACCAAAAACAAACCGGACGAACAATCGATCAAGCAAGCAATCCAGCGAAAACCAATCGAGCACAAGGGAGATCGATCCGTTCGAACCCCTGTCTCGCCTGTAACCCTTGGTTGGTCTCACAAATACAATACATCCCAACGGCTCGAACTGGAGTAGGGACATTCGGCCCGAACCAGTATAAACCCCTGACTTCTTGAGTCAACCATTCGAGAAGAGGGAGCGCGCGACCCCCACTAACCAAAAATTCATATTGCCGGTGCACGAAACACCGACAGTTGGCGCGCCAGGTAGGGGGCTTCGCGCGTCATCAACGTTTCCATCTTCGGATTCCCACCTCTTTCGTCCTCGATGGCTTCTCCCTCGCGCGTCGACGGCGCACCACCGCCGAAGGGCTGGATCCGCTTCGGCACCCTCGGCTTCATTGCTACGGCGGCAGGAGAGCTCGTGCTCATCCCCGCCGCAGTCCGCGACCAGGTCTTCTCCAGGAGCCTGGGCTCAATCACCGATATCCTCGGCAACCTCCGCCTTAGGACCCCGGTGTGGGCCCTGGAGGCGGGTTTACCTCGCACCGGCGTCGTCTCTGGAGACGCTGCACGGCGGACAACGGTCCCGCCATCCACGGGCTCCCGGCTCGTGGCCATGACCGGCTACATGCCAACTTCCCTCCACGACCTGCTGGGGGACTCCTCCAGCCACGACTCTAGTTCCGACAGGGAGTATCCCCCTCGCAGGACATTCTCCCGCGAGTGCAACATGGCGGGCACGACGGAGCCGTCCGCCACCCCCGCAACTCCCAGAACCCTCCTCCCGCGCGACGAAGTGCAGGGGGACGGGTCCCAGCGGGAGGACGACGCGGGCCTCCAGACTCGCCTCACCGACCTCCAGCATCAGCGCGAGGAGCTGGACGCCCGCAAGGCCGAGCTCGACAAACTCCAGGCCAACCTGGAGCGACATTAGCCTGAGCCACCGCTGGTCTCTGGCGCGCGCGCATGCGCGCGCCAGGTCCATCACCAGCTGGCCGAGGGGACAGACGATCTCCCGTTCTTCCCCCACGCCAACCAAAACATCGCCGCGGCAGCAATGTTGCTCCGCGGGCTGCCTGAGCCGATGGACCTGGACGCCAAGGCCACATACCAGAACCTTCGGGGGTTGGTGGAACGTGCTGTCGTCCAGCACACCCAGGGTTCCGGTTCCCGACGCTCAGGTACAGCCTCGGGTCACCCGGGCAACTCCCCTTCGCGGGGCAATCAGACCCCGGCCGCGACGGCCCCGCATCACGAGCTTCCCTAGGCATCGCGCACCCCGGTGCGCCACCGCCTGGGGGACAACCGCGACCTTCGCGCCACCCTCGAGGCCCTGGACCACGGGCGTTCACCCACGCCATCCGCAACGCCGATTTCCCGGCAAGGTTTTGGGCCCCGACCAACATAGCCAAATACACAGGGGCGACCAACCCGAGTGTTTGGCTAGAGGACTACCAGCTCGCCTGCCGGGCAGGGGGAGCGACGGATGATTTCTTTGTCATCCAGTACCTCCCCATCTACCTCGTGGACTTTGCCAGGGCCTGGCTCGAGTACCTGCCCGCCGACACCATCGGGAGCTGGGCCGACCTGACGAACCTCTTCGTCGGGAACTTCCAGGGCACGTATAAACGCCCTGGCAACTCCTGGGATTTGAAGAGCTGCAAGCAGCAACCGGAGGAGACCCTCCGGGACTACATTCGCCGCTTCTCCCAGCAGTGCAACGAGCTCCTCGACATCCGTGACGCCGATGTCGTCGGGGCATTCATCTACTGCACCACCTGCGAGGCTCTGGTCCACAAGTTGGGCTGCGCGAAGCCCCGGACCACCAAGGAGCTCCTCGACATCTCCACCAACCATGCCTCCGGCGAGGAGGCCGTGGGGGCCATCTTCGAACGGAAGGTGACCCGCAAAGAGTCTGGCTCCGAGGCCGGCGCCCCTTCCAACCGCTCCGACAAGAAGAAACGGAAGGGGAAGCAAGGCCGTGAAGGTCGCATGGTCGCCGCTACCGACCGCCCTGCCAAGCAGCAGGCTTGGCAGACGCCTGACCATTTCGAGAGGTTGATGGATAGTCCGTGCCCGAACCACGACTATCCCGTCAAACACAAGTACCAGGACTGCGAAGTCCTGAAGTGATTTCTCTCCGGGAACCCCACGACGTCGCGAGGCAAGGGGAAGAAGCGCGACCCGGCGCCCGACGCCGGGGCGAAGGGTGACGAGACGACCGACGAGTTTCCGCAACTCGACGGTTGCCTCATGATCTTCGGTGGGGCAGAGTGTTACGCCGACAAGCGTCGGTTGAAGCTCGCCCACCGTGAAGTCCACACGGCAACCCCAGCCGTGCCCGGCTACCTGAGGTGGTCGGAGTTCCCGATCACCTTCGATCGGACCGACCACCCCGACCACGCCCCGCACCCGGGACGCTACCCACTCGTCGTCGACCCCATCGTGGGGACGAAGCGCCTGACTAAGGTGCTCATGGACGGCGGCAGCGGCCTCAACATCATGTATATTGAGACCTTAGACGCTCTGGGGGTCCCACGCTCCACCCTCCAGCCGAGCAAGGCGCCTTTCCACGGCATCGTTCTGGGCCAACAGGCCCACCCGCTCGGGCAGGTCGACCTGCCCGTCACTTTTGGGAGCCCGGACAACTTCCGCACCGAGAGCCTCACTTTTGAGGTCTTGGATTTTCCCGGCTCCTACCACGCCATCTTGGGGAGGCCATGCTACGCGAAGTTCATGGCGGTCCCCAACTACACCTACCTCAAGCTGAAGATGCCGGGGCCACAGGGCGTCATCACCGTGGCCGCGTCCTTTCAGCTCGCCTACAACTGCGAGCGGAGCAGTTGTGAGCTAGCCTCGGCGGTCATCGCTTCCACCGAGCTCGCCCATCTCCAGGAAAGGGCCCCCAAGTCCGCCCCCGACTCCAGCAAGTCGGGGCCGAGTTCCTTCAAGTACGCAGAGGACGCGAAGGAGGTCGCGGTCGATCTTGAGGATCCCGCCAAGACCGTACGGATCGGGGCCGTCCTCCCTGCCAAATAGGAAAGCGCGCTCGCCTGGAGACCCTTGGACATGCCGGGAGTTCCGAAGGAAGCCGCCGAGCACTCCCTCAATATCCGACCGGGCTCCATACCGGTCGCCCAACGCCTGCGCCGCTTCGACGAAGAAAAGCGCCGGGCCATTGGGGAAGATATCGCCAAACTTTTGGCCGCTGGCTTTGTAACGGAGGTACGTCACCCTGAGTGGCTCGCCAATCCCGTTCTTGTAAAGAAAAAATTAGGGCAATGGAGGATGTGTGTTGACTATATGAGCCTCAACAAGGCCTGTCCGAAAGACCCATTCCCACTGCCTCGTATCGACCAAGTTGTAGATTCCACCGCCGGGTGTGAATCTCTTTCCTTTCTGGACGCCTACTCGGGCTACCACCAGATCGCGATGAAGGAGTCCGACCAGCTCGCGACCTCCTTCATCACTCCGTATGGCTCGTACTGTTACGTCACGATGCCCTTTGGTCTGAAGAATGCGGGCGCAACATACCAGCGATGTATGCAAGCGTGTTTTTCCGACCAAATAGGCCGTAACATCGAGGCCTACGTCGACGACATCGTTGTCAAGACCAGGAAGGCCGACGACCTCGTCACCGACCTGGAGGAAACTTTTGCGAACCTTCGACGGTTTCGCATAAAGCTCAACCCCGAGAAGTGCGTCTTCGGGGTCCCGAAGGGAAAGTTGCTCGGCTTCATCGTCTCCTAGCGCGGCATCGAAGCCAACCGCGACAAGATCTTTGCCATCATGAGGATGGGGCCAATCAACGATCTGAAGGGGGTCCAGAGGTTGATGGGGTGTCTCGCGGCTCTGAGCCGCTTTGTGTCCCGCCTCGGCGAGCGCGGGATGTCACTCTACAAGCTGATGAAGAAATCCGACCGCTTCTGCTGCACCCAAGAAGCTCAGGAAGCCCTCAGTCGACTGAAGGCGTTCCTAACTTCCCCTTCGGTATTGGTCGCCCCAGAACCACAAGAGCCGTTGCTCCTCTACATTGCCGCCACGACCCAGGTCGTCAGCGCAGCGCTTGTCGTGGAGCGAGCGGAAGAAGGCCGCGTCTTCAAGGTGCAGAGGCCGGTCTACTTCATCAGCGAAGTACTCTCCGAAACAAAGGTTCTGCACTGCAGTCTGAAGCTGTTGTATTCGGTGCTCATCACAAAGAGGAAGCTGGTCCACTACTTCGACCGGCACCCCATCTCCGTGGTGACCTCGTCACCCCTCGAAGAAATCGTCCACAACCGCGACGCCACCGGAAGGATCGCCAAGTGGGCTCTCGAGCTCAATGGCCTCGACATATCGTACGTCCTTAGGATGGCGATCAAGTCGCAGGTCTTGGCTGACTTCATCGCCGAGTGGACTGAAGCGCAAGTCCCGCCAATGGTCGAGGACCCCGAGTACTGGACAATGTACTTCGACGGGTCCTACACCCAGAACGGGGCTGGTGTGGGGGTCGTCATTGTCTCCCCTCTCGGCAACAAGCTTCTGTACGCCATCCGACTGCTTTTCGACGCCACCAACAATGTCGCCGAGTACGAGGCCCTCGTCAACGGCCTTCGGATTGCCGCCGACCTTGGCGCTCGGAGGCTCTATGTCCACGGCGACTCCAAGCTGGTCGTTGACCAAGTTATGAAGGCCACGGAGCCTCGCGACGCCCGTATGGCGGCCTACTGCTTGGAGGTCCGCAAGCTCGAGGAGAGGTTCAAAGGATTCGAGCTTCACCACAGCTACCGACGCTACAATGGAGAAGCCGACTCCCTCGCCAACCTCGCCTCCAGCAAAGGCGCGGTCCCTCCCAGAGTCTTCGTCTCCGACCTCCACAAGCCGACCCCCTGAAAGCGGATGCTCCGACCGACCTTCGGTCGGATGCGCACCCGCCTGGGTCCGACCCCAGTGTGCTGAACGTCGAGTCCGACTGGAGGCAACCCTTTGTCGACCGGTTGATAGACGGATCACTCCCCGCCGACTCCACCGAGGCTCGGCGCCTCGCTCGGCGGGCCAAGTCCTTTGTCCTGGTCGACAACACCCTCTACAAGAGGAGCCCCTCCGGGATCCTCCAGAGGTGCATCCCGGCCGACCAAGGAAGACACCTGCTGGTCGACACCCACGGCGGGGTTTGCGGACATCATGCCGCGCCACGGTCCCTGGTGGGGAAAGCCTTCCGACAAGGTTTCTACTGGCCGACCGCTGTGGCAGACGCAACGCAAATTGTCCGCACTTGCAAAGGATGCCAATTCTTCGCCAGGAAAACGCACCTCCCGGCACAAGTCCTGCAGACGATCCCCATCACGTGGCCCATTGCGGTCTGGGGGCTCGATCTGGTCGGACCCTTCAGAAAGGCGCCCGGAGGCTTCACTCATTTGCTCATTGCTGTGGACAAGTTCACGAAGTGGATAGAAGCCATTACCGGGCGACCATTACTTCCAAGCAGCGCAAGCTTCTTCCGCGACATTGTCTACCACTTCGAGTTCGAACTCCATCATCACCGACAACTAACGCAGTTCACGGGAAGGAGTTCTCAATTCTCGCGATTTACTTCAACATCCGGGTCGACTGGGCAGCGGTTGCACACCCCCGTGCCAACGGTCAGGCCGAGCGGGCCAACGGCATGATTCTCCAAGGGCTCAAGCCGCGAATCTTCAGTCGACTGAAGAAATTCACGGGACGGTGGGCGGTCGAGCTGCCCCCCGTTCTCTGGAGCCTGCAGACCACGCCAACACGATCGACCGGATTCATGCCTTTTTTCCTGGTGTTCGGAGCGGAGGCCGTCCTCCTGACCGACCTCGAGTACGGCGCCCCAAGAGTACAAAACTACGACAGCGCGAGGGGGTCGGAGGCGCAACAGGACGACCTTGACCAACTCAACGAAGCACAAGACGTCACCGTCCTACGGTCGGCCAAGTACCAGCAGACACTACGTCGGTACCACAGTCGACTGGTTCGCGGCCGGTTGTTCGAAGTCGGCAACTTAGTGCTGCGCCAAGTTTAGTCCGCGAAGGATAGGCATAAACTCTCCTCGCCCTGGGAGGGCCCTTTCACCGTCGCGGAGGTCCTCCAACCCGGCACCTTTCATCTCAAGGACGCCGAAGGCAACCTCATTACGAACGCATGGAACATAGAGAAGCTGAGAAGGTTTTATCCTTAGCAGACCTCCCTTCTCCTTGTACCACTCAAGAAATCTCTGAACCAAGAAATCACAGCGGTCGGTCATCCGACCGAGTGACTGCTTTCCTCTCATTGCGCCTTCCTTTTGTCGACTTTGAGCACTATGACCTGCGCCCCAGCAGCGGAGGTCCCGAAATAGTGCCCTATGGGTCGCAGAAACTACGCATACAAAAACGACCAACAGTTGGTCGGAGTAACCCGTCTCCCGCGCGAGCTCGCGCTAACGCCGCCTCAGACCTACGCTTGACCCGTTGCGGTCCCTAAAGGCTACGGTCGTCGAAACGTGCATCCCGCAAGAGCAAGCCCATGAAAAAGAAGAAAAAACTGGCAAGCAGAAGAAGGAAGCAGAACGAACTTCTTTATTCATTCATTTACATAGAGGGGCGCCAGCCCCACCGGCGGAAGCCGCCCACCCGGATTGGAGCCTCCCGTCACCCGCGGCGGTACTCCTCCAGGTGTGCGCCGATCCAGCCAAACGACGCGTGGCGCCGCTCGGTCAGCGCCTCGATCAGTGGCGCCCTCACCTCCCGAAGGCGAGGGACAACCGCGATGAGGGCGTCAACCAGCCCCGCGTCCCCAACCACGGCGCCGGCCTCGATCTCCGCCACGACTTGTCGCCAAGCTTCCTCAGCGCTCATGGAGGGTTGCCTAAGGAGCTGAGTATAACGATCCGCCATTGTGCGCGAGGGGAGCTTGGCTAGCAAGTTCTGGTGAAGCCCACGAAGACACCGGCACATCTCCTTTTATACCCTGCGGCACGGAAAACGAAGCGCGTCAAGTAATGGCAGGGAGCTGGAGCCGAAGCGTCCGACACCAGTTCCAACCACGGCGCGGCCCTCCAAGAGAGTTAAGACAGCCTTATCCCGAAAACCCTTTTTTCCGTATTTCACACGTCTCCTCACCCCGAGCTCAAAGTGGTACGCAGCGACTGCACCTCCAGTCCCCATGCACCACTCGGGGGCTACTTATGACTGCACGGGTCAGTGACCTAGGTCGATAACTCGACCGACCAAACGGTCTTCCTCGCGGTAACCTCTTCAACCCAAGTGCTGCGGCCTACACCCCTGCGGCTACGGCTTCAAAGCAGCACTTCGCGGAAGAAAGAAATTACCCGCGCAGGGAAGGCTGAGGCCAACCGGAGGCATTTTGACTTAGGTCAGCAACCCGACCGACCGAACGGTCTTCCTCGCAGTAACCTCTTCAACCCAAGTGCTGCGGCCTACGCCCCTGCGGCTACGGCTTCGAAGTAGCACTTCGCGGAAGAAAGAAATTACCCGAGCGAGGAAGGCCGAGGCCGGTGGGGAGCATTTCGACTTAGGTCAGCCATCCGACCGAACGAACGGGCATTTCGCAGAGGAAAGAGGTTACCCGAACCAAGCAGGCCGACGCCGGTCGGCAGCACCCCTTCTCTGCGAAGTGAGCGCTCTAAGTCCTAGTCTCATCCCGCGTTTTTCTCGGATGTGATCGACACAACACCTACGCTCTCGGGATGCCCCTGCGGGTCCTATGGCTATGGTCGTAAAAGTGTCCATCGCATAAAAGAAACACGAGGTGAGCGAACGGAAACTTAAAGCGGCCCAGCAGGCCGGATTCATTAACGACGCAGTGTTCATTACATGTACTTCAAAAAACAAAAAAACTAATCATCTCCTTCTTCTCGGCGGAGGATACTTTGCGGCGAGATCCGATCGGCAATCTCCCGGGCGTACGGGTCGACCTGGGCCACAAACCCATCGACTTCTTCGTCGCTCCGGTTCGCGGCAACACCGCTCCCGACCGTCTTGAGGTCAATGCCGTCGTAGTAGGAGACGGCATTAACCAGTGCCGAGGAAGCGCCGAGCATTGCCGCCTCCCGCACCGAGGCTTCGATGTGCTCCGGAACCCTCTCCAGCAGGATGGAAAGGGAGCTTGGGCCCGGGGTAAGCCCCAGCAGCCGGTCGCAGATAGCCTGGCCGACCCCCCGAAGGGTCGACAGCTCGGCCGTCGCGTCGGCTGCCTCCCTCTCCGCTCTCTGTTGGGCCGACAAGGCGAAGTTCCGCGATGTGAGCGCCTCGTCCCGCTGCTCCGACGCCAATTGCCGCGATTCCAGGACGCCGTTGAGGTTCCCCTGCAGCTCTGCAAGGGAGAAACCATGTCAGAGGACGCCTACCCCAATGCCCACGAAAGGGTCGGCTAAACTCACCAGCCAAGGAAGCCTCCCTGGCGCAGAGATCCCCTTCAGCCTTAGCGCGCGCTTCCCGGTCGGACGCGGCACGATCGGCGAGCGCCCTCGCCGACGCAAGCTCCTCCCGAGCGAGGTCTCGCTCGGCGCGCAGTTGGTCGGCCTCCCTCCGAGCCGACTCACACGCATCCCAGAAGAAGACGGCCTCCCCCCGAGCGGACCCCTCTGCGTTAACTGCTGAAGCCTTAGCTCTCTCGGCCTCCGCCAGGGATGACCTGGCCTCCCCCACCTCGCTGCTCAACGACTGTGCTAGCCGCTGAGCCTCCCGCAGGGCTTCAGTGACTTCGCCCAGCCGCTGACCGGCAGCGGCGGCCTTCTCCCGCTCAGCGACAAGCGCCCCCTGGGCGTCGTACAGCTCTTCCTCCACAGTATCCCTCCGACTGTGCATACGTCGGAGGAAGCCTGACTTGTTCGACGCCCGGGACTGCAGACGCTGCAAGAAATCACCTGCCCGGTCAATCACAGCTCCGTTCAAGAGACAACAAGGACAAGCCTCTTTTAGCCTTACCGATCCGTCCGGGTGGGCCTCTTGGATGAAATAGTTCATCGCCCTGGAGGAAGACTCGAGAGCAAGGAGAAGATCCTTGCGGATCCGACCGATCTCATTCTCGACCTTCCTCTCACTCTCCTCCAGAGCCTTCCAGTCGCGGAGCTCCGCCACATCGTCCAAGACGAACGACGGTTCTCCGGACGGGCCGCTGCCCGGCCAGGTCAAAGACGGGCGAGCTCGGGCCGTCGGCACATGATCGCTACCAAGTGGGGCGAAGAAACGCGACTCCTCGCTCCCGAGGTGGGGCTTAGCACCATCCCCGTGCTTGAGTGGCCCCTGCACGCAACAACCAGTCGGGAACCGCGCGAGGAAACCTAAGCAAAGGGCCAGTCAGAGGGCAGACGAGACACTTACCGCGTCAAGTGGATGTGCAGTGCTTGACGCACCCTTTTTGTCGGACCGCTGCGTGGGGGCGTAGGGGCTCTCCGTCTTCTCAGAAGGAACCCCGAGCTTGGGGCGTCCTCCTGAGGCTCGAGCTCACCGACCCCATGGTCGGAACCTGCATCAAAGTCGCCCGAGTCGCCCCCGGCACTCTCGCTACCCTCGCTCGAGGTCGACTCCTCGTTGCTGTCTTCCACGGTCGTGTCGAAGACCTCCTCGCCTCGCACGGCCCGGGCCGCGCGCTCCTCTTTCTTCGGCGCCGCCGCGGCTTTCCTCTCCTCCCTCTGCGCACGGTGGGCGGCGTCGCGCTGATCCACGATGGCGCGCGCCGTGGCTCTCGCCTCTTTTTCTCCCAGCAGAAGGGCCCGGGAGATCATGCCGTCGAGTCCCTGCGAAAGCACACTCGAATAAGCGGAGAAAAGAGCAAGGAAAAAAGAGTCAGAAAGGTAGAGACCGCCCGACCTACCAGGTTCGGTGGATTCTGCATCGAGAACGGCGCGGAGACCTCGCCCACCGCCTCGGTGTCGCCCAGGCGGACGACCGCTGACACACGGGCAAAAAGCTCCGACCCTGGGAGCTCCGTCTCAGACGACCTCATGGGGTCGGACACTCCGGTGTACATGAACATGGGGTGCACCCAGTCCTTCAAGGGTTGGACGCGCCTCTCTATAAATGCACGGACGACCACCTCACCCGTCAAGCCCCGCGCCTTCAGACCCCCGATCCGCTCGATGATCGCCTCCACCTTCCTTTTGTCTTTTGCATTGGGACCCCAAATCCAGTGGGGACCCGGCACAGGCAGTCTGCCGGTGAAGATGGGGGCGCTGATGCCGGGGTTCTGGACATAGAAGCATTTGGTATGCCACCCCCGGTTCGACGACGGCAGCTTCACGTCGATATAGCCCGCCTTGCGGCACCGCGCAGTTGGATGGCAAGGCCGCCCAGGGGAGCGGCCGCGTCAGACGGCGACCGCACGAAGAAGAAGTGCCTCCAGAGCCCCCAGTGGGGTTCGATCCCCAAGAAGGCCTCGCACAGCGTGATGAAGATCGCGATGTGGAGAACGCCGTTCGGATTCAAGTGGTGCACCCGGGGAGCTTTTCTCTTCTGGTTTTCTCTTTTTAGCAGAAAGCATGAGCAAGCGTCTCCCTCCTCGCACCTCCCTTGCTCTCTTTTATAGGCACCGGGCGGGAACGGACGCCTCTTCACGCCAACCGGCGCCCCGTCACGCGAACCGACGCGCCTGCCGACCGTTCGCCTGCCACCTCGGCCACTACCCCGGTAACGTGCCGTAATTCATTAAATTTCCACTGAGCACTAAAAGCTCTAACAGGACAGCCTCGCCACAAGACGCCAGCTCCGCGGACTCGCCAGCGAATGGGCCAAGGCGCCCAAAAGGTACGAACGCCCATTGGGCCGCCTCTCGCCTTGGGGCCTGGATTGCCTTCGCTCGCACTCAAGGCCCTAAGACCGTGTTGAGGGTTACGAAGGCCAAGTCCAATGATCGACCGCACTCGCCCCAAAGACGTAAAACAGAGCGAGGGGCGGACCAGGGTGAGCTCCCAAAGGGCCTCCAGTTGGGTCAGCAGACGACCCAATCACCCTGACCCGCATCCGAGACCATACCTCACACTCTCCTGCGGAGCTCATCGATGAGTGGTGGCCAGCCACGCCCGGCCGGCCGGAAGACCTTGAGAGCCCGACACGGGATCGAGTAAGGAAAGGTTCTCATGGACGCCCCTACAGTTGGGCCTGACGCCCACGGATCCACGTTCGCTTGGAAATGATCCTCCCCGCGGGAGATCACCAAGGTCCCACTCGGATCACCTGTTAGCAGCTCGCACGAGCACGGCGTTCAAACCGACGTAGGTAAACGCGCGTTCGCTCACCCGACTCTAGGTCCCACGACCGTGGCCGACCAGAGTCCGATCGGCTATAACGCAAATAGCCGCCTCCGACAGGTAAACTCCCGATCGCTCTCCGACCCGCTGGGGCTCAAGAGACTACACTCTGCGCGCCACAAGACCGGCCCTTCTGCCAAGACGACGACCGACAGGCCGGCCACGCCGGACTTCGCCGACCTCGAGTCGGCCAGCCGCCCGATCGGGTAACCCCGACCGCTCTCCAACCCGCCGGGGCTACACTCACCGAGGCCAGGCGCACTCGGGGCCCTTCTGCCGGCCGCTACCGACCGGACTACCACTGACCGGCCTGGCCACCAGCCTGATCGGGTAAAACCCCGACCGGCTCGACCCGCTGGGGCTCGGAGTACACTCCACCGCGCGCCACAAGACGGCCCTTCGGCCAAAGACGGCCGACAGTCGGCCGGCACGACCGGACTCGCCGACCTCCGGTCGGCCAACCGCTCCGGCAGGTAAACCCCGACCGGCTCTCGACCGGCCGGGGGCTCAGGGCTACACCCATCGGTGCTCGCGCCACGGGCCCTTCGACCGACTCCCGCCGACCGGGTCGGCACCGGCCCTTCAGGCCTGGCTAAACCCCGACCGCTCTCCGACCGAACGGGGCCTGGGGATACCGACGAGTGCACATACCATGGGTACCCTATCACCAGACTACGAACGGCCGACTGACCTCCTGAAAGCCTGGGCCGTGAAAGGCCCGTAGGCCGTAAAGAGTGGGCCTGGCCCCTGTTCAGAACCAGCCCCTAGTGGCCGGCGGAGTCCGACCTCTTAGGTCGGAGCACGCGGTCGGCCAGCTCCACCTGCGCTCGAGGCGGCAGGACCCGCGCTGGCGTTAGGCCAACTGCCCTGTGCACGCGATGTCCCCTGACGTCCGTACCAAGGTAGGCGGCCCCTTCCCGAGAATGTCAGAGGACCCGCCGAAGTCAAGCCCCAGTCCCATCATCCTGACACACCACAGAGGAGGGCGCCCCTTCCCGAGGCCAAGTTGAGGGCAAACACCATTTAATCGCTGGATCTGACGGTTGTACAGAGCGATGCGTCACTCTGTCAGCCCTGCCGAAGACCACTCGCCGTAGGACTACCAACCCAGCGTAGGGTTGGGCGGAGGCCGGTCGGACAACAAGACAGAAGACTGCATCTCCAAGGCGCATAGACTTCTCTTCCTTTTTCTCCCCAAACTCCCATGTAACCTGCTGCCTCCGAGTATATAAGGAGAAGCAGAGCTCCGGAGCGGGGGGGGCGAACAAAAAACAAACCGGACGAACAATCGATCAAGCAAGCAATCCAGTGAAAACCAATCGAGCACAAGGGAGATCGATCCGTTTGAACCCCTGTCTCGCCTATAACCCTTGGTTTGTCTCACAAATACAATACATCCCAATGACTCGAACTGGAGTAGGGACATTCGGCCCGAACCAGTATAAACCCCTGACTTCCTGAGTTAACCATTCGAGGAGAGGGAGCGCGCGACCCCCACTAACCAAAAATTCGTATTGCCGGTGCACGAAACACCGACAAGATTCGTTTAGTAGATCTGTTTCGCGTAGTAGCCTCGGCCAATCCCGGACAGTCGACTTCGGTCACGGTTTTGGGGTTTTTAGATTCAGAATTTGGTCGGCCACCTGTTGAGAAATTTGTAGATAATTTAATTACCTTTCAGTGGGTACTAATAACATGAAATTCCAATCAGCCGTTTAAAATTTATGGTTGTTTTACCGAACGTTATCAAAACTGTGACGTGATTGGGACAGATCATGTTGATCTGTAGATTAGACAATTTTAGAGGCTGATTCAGTCTTCGCCAATACTTAGAAAAAGTTAGGAAATTTCCTAAGATTCGAGAAAATGTACTCGTTTGCTTGATTTGGAGTTTTAGAACTCAAGTTATGCTATTTGGAAGCCTACTGTCCCGTCGGGACAGATTCTCTGTTTTCAGATTTTAGGGGTAGTTTGCGAAGTCGGAGTAGATGATTGTTCATGTACTGTTTTGAGGGCACGTTTTGAGTGTGTGGTACCTATGTGCAGGTGGTGTGACCCCGGGAGTGCCCTCAACCTCTCGCCAATCCGACGCCCACGGTTGAAGGCAAGTGTATTGGAATGGGTTTGGGTGTTGTATGATTGCTAGACTTGCTTAAGTGCAACATGATTACATGATATGCTAACTTTCCATGATTGATATTTGCCTATGATATGATGA
Organism: Rhipidocladum racemiflorum; assembly: GCA_036346355.1. NCBI lineage: Eukaryota > Viridiplantae > Streptophyta > Magnoliopsida > Poales > Poaceae > Rhipidocladum > Rhipidocladum racemiflorum. Next base: position 10,450,770 of record CM070569.1, read on the forward strand.
ACATGGTTACATATTGGTTATGAATTCGTTGTATTAAATGTTTATGCAAGTTTATACATGTTCATGTCATATATGCATTCATAATGGAAGAGGCGTCCCATTCTGATGCGGGCCTCTGTGTTCACACGTAGTGAACACGAAAGACCTACCTCGTAGTTCCATCCACGGTTGTGTATGGGAGCGAGTCAGTAAAAGTAGGCACCCTCCATCTAGGGGGTGGAAGGGGAAAGAGGGTGCACGCCGACAGGTGTGCACTCGGCAATACCGGTATGTGCTTCGAGGAGGCATGTGCATTGCATTGCATATATGTTGATGTTAATGAGATGTGTACAATGAGACTATGACATGGTTATGATGTTGAATATGAGATTATGCCATGAATATGATGTTAAGTATGAGATGTAGTAATGTTATCATTGAAAACTGTTCTCTTTGTTCCATTGCAATATACTTGCTGAGTGATGAACTCACGCTTGTGTTTTATGATGTTTTAGGTACCATGAAACCGGCATGCGGGAAAGGGGTTTAGCTACACTTCTTCACGTAGCTCCACACATTTAGACAATTCTATCAATTGGAGTCATGATAATAAGATTGTTGCGATGAAACTTGGAGAATGGCTTGATTGTGTGCTTGATTTTATCATTTACTTCGTTATAGTTTATGGAGTGGTTGGATTCATTATTTTAGACTTAAGATGTTGCTATATCATCTGCTATTGTTGTTTTAGATATCTTTTATTATGATATATCTTGCCATAATATTGTTGTTGCTTCAAATCATGGAAAAACAAAAAGGAATGCTGCCGAATTTTTTGGTTTTAGCATTTGCACCCTTGTTGTAATTTATCTTTAATTGTGGTATTTTGTTGCTGTATCTCCTATGTTTGGTGACATCCAGGGCATACTAGATGCCGGGGTGTTACACATGCGTCGAATAATTCTCTTCATGCGGCCTTAACTGCCTTGAAGCATATGCAACTACCTTTTCATTCTGCATCAATACACATCCAAGTCCTTGACGCGAAGCATCATGTGAAATCATGTGCTGAAAAATTGGCTTAGAATTGAATTTGCAAATATGTTTGTTCATGTGTTTTGACAATTTGACAAGAAGCAGTAAGTTTCGCTTTTGCGCCGGACCAAGATCTCAAGAAACAGTAAGTTTCCCATCTACGATGGACAAACTTTGTTGGTCTGTCGTGGACATGCTTTTGAACTCATTGAGCCAAACTCAAATTTTCCTCAAAAACCAGTAAGTTGTGCATGTCTGAATGGACAAAGTTTTTGGGTGCCGCTGTGAACGTGTTTTTGAGCTCATGAGTCGAACTCAATCTTCCAAGAAACCAAGAAGTTTTGCATGTACGGCGGACAAACTTCTTTGGTCAGTCGTGAATGGCTTTTTGAGGATTGATTTCGCATGTACAACTGACAAAGTTTTTGGGTCCGTTGTGAACGTGTTTTCACCGGAATGTTTTCTTCTTGGAACTGAGAGTTTCACATGTACGCCGGACAGAGATTTCTTGTCCGTCGTGAATGGACTTTTTTTAGGGTTTTGAGCAGAATTGAAATAATTTGAATTTGAGATTATGAAATTTGTGATGATTTCATGATGCTTCTTTTGAAGTGGACTTTATGCAATGCTCATGTGAGTAGTTGCATGGATTGACATTGAGTCAAGTCGTGGACTTGTGCTCGGATTTGTTTTGTGGTTTGTTCATGTGCAGGTATTGCTCGAAGACGAATGTGGTCGATGACGGGACCGGAACTAGGTTCATGGAGGAACTGAGGTTCGGGACTAGGTTCAGGAGGAACTGAGGTCTTGGTGGTCAAGGATGTCATGCGGGACATTCGGGCTAAGAGAATGGTGCACATGAAGAATGGTTAGTCACGTGAGAATGGCAGGAGGTCATTCGCGTGCAAAGTGTTAGTCACGTGAGTATGACAGGTGGCCATACGCGTGCAAAGTGTTAGTCACGTGAGTATGGAAGGGTTACCATACGCGTGCAAGAGTTGTACTCGGCCAGGTTGGTCCAAGTAGAGTTGTGTTGGATCACGGATTCCTTCTAGGAATAGGAATCGTATTCGTAACTCCTTGTGGGTTGGTGCTTTAAATAGGTGGGGGGTCTCCTGTTGAAAGGCACCAAGTAGAGCTGAGCGCATCAAGCCTTGAGCTTGGTTTTAGGGTTTGTACTCTTTTGATGAGAGTATTTTAGACAAGAAATAAAGATCAATTCTTCCAAGATTTTTATGCTACAAGAACCACGCCGCTACGTTGTTTTCTGCTTTTGGTTCTTCTTTGCATGCTTGTTCTAAATCTAGATTGGTTTTTGATCGTTGAGTTTCATCTTGATTTGATCCATCAAAACCGTTCTAGGTATTGATTTAGAGTTTCTCAAAGTCTAGTTGATTAATCTTTTGAAGATATTGTTTAATCTTGAAGTTTTGATTAGATTGATTCTTGTCAAGTTCTGAAACAGCAAGCTTGCGAAGCTTATAACTTTTGATCCGTAAGACCGATCGAGCTGATTCTTTTGGGTTCGGTTCAGTCGGAATCTAGTTTCTTGTGTCCAAATTTCAGATCGATCCTACGGTTGGATCTCCGGAATTCGCGTTTTACTAAACCTCTGTCTTTCTGTTTTGCTTAAAACGAAGCAATTATTTGGTTCTGTTTTGGGGTGAACTTTTAATAGATTAAGAATTTGGTTTTAGCTTCCGCACAATCATTCACCCCCTCCGATTGCTATATTCGTATTCTTCGATCCTACAAGTGGTATCGAGCAAGGTTTCTCTAATCTATCTTAACCGGTGATTAGATCAATGGATCGTTATTCGACAAAACCATGTGTGTTCGATGGTGTTGATTTTCAGTTTTGGAAGGCCAAGATGGAGGCGTTCATCCAAGCACAGTGGCTTCACAATTTGGGAGAAGGTCTACAAGCCATATGAAGTTCCCGCAAACGACAACGCCAACGACACCAATCGCACACATGTTGAAGCAAATAGCAAGGCGCGCAACTTGATCATCCAAGGCTTGGGACGCAGCTGACTTTGATCGTGTGGTTCATCTTCGATCCGCATATGAGGTACGGAAATCTCTTTGTGATTACCATGAGGGTTCTAACATCACAAAGAGGTTCGCCAAGATATTTACAAAAAGAATACATGCGTTTTGAGATGAAACCTAGTGAATCAGAGATGACTTCTTTGCACGCTTCAATAAAATTCTTAGCAATCTACGTGTCGTTGGAGTTAGCTACATCGATGCTGAAAATGCTCGACAATTGCTTAGTGCTTTGGACATGTCGGTGTGGGAGATGAAAGTAACATCTATACAAGAATCTACTACCATGAGCACACTCACATTAGATGTTCTTTACTCTAAGTTGAAAACTCATGAGTTGGATGTTCTTGCCAGAAGGGTAACATTAAATCAATTGCTTTGATCTCTAACCCTAACATGTCAAATGCAAATTCTTCTTCTAGCTTTGCCTTGTCTTCCATGTCTTCTTTAACAGATGAGCAACTTGAAGAGTTTCTGAAGAAGATCTCGCACTACTCTCTTCTCGCTTTAACAAAGCTTTGCGTAATGTGAGAATGAGAAAGAGAGGTGGTCCTCCAAGATGCTATGAGTGTGGTGACCTCAACCATATTCGCACAAATTGTCCTAAGCTTGCAGGAAAACATCAAAGGAGGAGAAGGACAACGCATGTATGAATGAGAAGAAAAGGTTCTCGCCAAATGATAGGAAGAAGAAGAGCTTCATCAACCGCAAGGTGGTTCACCGAGTTCTTTCCGCCTTGAACAAGTCAATTTGAGCGATGTGGACTCGGAGAGCAGCGAAGATGATGCAACTCCAAGCAAGCATGATTTGATAGGATTGTGTCTCATGGCAAGCAGCAAGGATAGCTTCACCGAGGACGACCACGACAGCGACTTCAATGAGGTAGATCCCTCTTATGATGAATTAGCTATTGCTGTTGCTCGTCTTGGAAAATTGCTTGACAAACGTGATAAGAAAATTAAGAAACATGATTTCATTATTGAATCATTGAATGCTGAAATTACTAGACTTAAGACTTTGATTCCTAGTGATGATACTTGCAAATCATGTGACTTAATTTACAATGAGCTCACCTTGCTTAGGAAAGAACATGCTCTTTTGTTGCATCTAAATGAGAAAAATGAGAAACATATTGTACATGCTAGCTGTTCCACTGATGATTTGCATACTTCAACTTCTTGTTCTAAATGCTCAACTCTTGAATTAAAATTGAAAGATGCAAATGCTAGGGTTTCTCAATTAACTGATAATTTGCTTTTACATGAAATTCTCTCATGCTCAACTTGTCGCAAGCAAAAAGGAAAAGTAGATGTTCCCTGCAATAATTGTTTAACTCTTGCTAAGAAAGTTGATTACTTGCAAAATTCTTTGGAACGTTTCACTAAAGGCAAGAAGAAGTTGAACATGATTTTGGATCAATCTAAGGTTAGCACAAACAAGAGAGGTTTAGGTTTTGATCCTTATGCCACATATGAAACTAAACCTCAGACCGTTGTTCAGGCTCCTTGCAAAATTGAGTTATCTAATGAGCCTAAGAAAATTGCTTTTCAATCTGTTTGGTTTTATCTTCTACTATGATGAATGCAAAATGTGCTTTTACTGTTAAAGCTAAACATCATGTCAAGTACACTTGCACTCATTGTGGTAGAGATGGACACTTAGTAGATTTTTGCTTTAGACTAGCCAAACAGACAAAAGAAGGAAAGAAGCGAGGCTAGGTCAAATTTCAGCAAAGCACATTTTTATGCGCCTAGAGTGATGAAAACACCTTCTGTTCCTACAAACATGGGAAAAGGCAAATCTGATTTTGTGCATAAAAATTATCGTGTTGTACCTCTTGTTGTGCGTCGTGGTGTCTCAAGATCGATTCCCAAAAATCTCATTCCTAACCCCAGTACTGAGGCCTCGACATGTTTTGCTATGTAGGCTTCTCGCGCAAGGAAGGAGAACATATGGCTAGTGGATTCCGGATGCTCACGCCACATGTCCGGTGATAAGAATTGGTTCTCCTCCCTCACTCGTGCATCTCATGCTGAAAGTGTTACTTTTGGAGATGCTTCTTCCTCTTCTGTTGTGGCAAAAGGTACAATAAAGGTAAGTGACAAGTTTATGTTCAAAGATGTGGCTCTTGTTGAAAATTTGAAATATAACTTGCTTTCTGTCTCACAAATGCTTGATGAAGATCTTGAGATAAGCTTTAAGAAAAATGAATGCAAAGTGCTAGATGCTTCAGGTGATCTTGTGTTCAAAATTTCTCGTTTTGGAAGAGTCTTTAAAGCTGATTTTGATGCATCACCTTCTTCTAAGCATAGGTGTCTAATTGCCAATGTTTCTAAAGATTTATTCTTTTGGCATCGTAGACTTGGTCATGTTGGTTTTGATCATCTAACTCGTGTAAGTGGTTTAGATCTTATACGTGGCCTGCCTAAGCTTAAGGGTGATAGCAATCTAGTATGTTCTTCTTGTAGACATGGTAAGATGATTGCAGGTTCACATCCACCTCTTACCATGATGATGACAAACGCCCAGACAGCTTCTACATCTTGTCTGATTGGACCATCTCGAGTTCAATCCTTTGGAGGCAAACGGTATGTGCTTGTGATTGTTGATGATTTTTCTAGATACTCTTGGGTGTATTTTATGGCATCTAAGGATGAGGCTTTTAGTCATTTTAGAAGTCTTGTTCTTAGGCTTTCTGTTGACCTTCCAGGAGCTCTCAAAGCTATTAGAAGTGATAATGGAACTGAATTCAAAAATGCTTCCTTTGATCTCTTTTGTGCTGAAAAAGGAATTGATCATCAATTTTCATCTCCTAGAGTGCCTCAACAAAATGGTGTTGTTGTTAGAAACAAGGCTAGATTGGTTGCTCAAGGTTACACTCAAATTGAAGGCTTAGATTTTGATGAAACCTTTGCTCCTGTTGCTAGAATTGAAGCCATTAGAATCCTTTTAGCTTTTGCTGCATCCAAAGGTTTCAAATTGTATCAAATGGATGTGAAAAGTGCTTTTCTTAATGGCTACATAAATGAGGAGGTTTATGTCAAGCAACTACCTGGTTTTGAAAATCCAAAGTTTCCAAATCATGTGTTCAAACTATCAAAAGCTTTGTATGGTTTGAAACAAGCCCCTAGAGCATGGTATGATAGGCTAAAAACCTTTTTACTTGAAAAAGGCTTTTTAATGGGAAAGGTTGACAAAACTCTCTTTTTACTCAAGCAAGGCAATGATCAACTATTCGCTCAGATTTATGTTGATGATATTATCTTTGGTGGTTCATCTCATGTTTTAGTGTCTGAGTTTTCGAGAAACAATGAGGAAGGAGTTTGAGATGAGTATGATGGGTGAGTTGACATACTTTTTGGGATTTCAAATCAAGCAAACGAAGGATGGTACTTTTGTACATCAAAGCAAATACACGAAAGACTTGCTACATCGCTTGGAATGGAAAACAGACAAGCCGATCATGACACCCATGGAGAGCACTTGCGCACTTGACCTGATGAAGATGGTGGCGGAGTTGATCAAAAGGAATATAGAAGCATGATAGGTTCACTTTTGTACCTCACTGCATCAAGACCGGATATACAATTTCTTTGTGTGCTTGTGTGCTCGTTTTCAAGCTTCCCACGTGCTTCACATCGACAAAGGCTGTCAAAAGGATTTTCAGGTATCTTCATGGAACTCAAGATTTTGGCATTTGGCTTTCGCTTCCTCATGCATTAGTTTAAGAGCCTTTTCTCGATGCTGATTTTTGGAGGATGTAGAATTGATAGAAAAAGTACATCTGGTACATGTCATTTCTTGGGCAATTCTCTTATTGCATGGTCATCTAGAAAACAATCTTCATTTGCACAATCAAGCTGCGAATCTGAATATGTGAGCCGCTATTTGTTGTTCTCAAATTCTTTGGATAGTAGCTACACTTAAAGATTATGGGGTTAATTTAGATAGTGTTCCTCTTTTGTGTGATAACACTAGTGCAATTTGCATTGCTAAGAACCCTGTACAACACTCTAGAACAAAACACATTGACATCAGATTTCACTTTCTTAGAGATCATGTTGAAAAAGGCAACATTGTGCTTCATCATGTGGATACTAAACATCAATTGGCAGACATTTTCACAAAACCTTTGTCTTCTTCTCGTTTTGCTTTTATTCGGGGAGAACTTGGGATTGTTCATCCAATGGGTTTGTTTTGAGGGGGAGTCTCTTTGCCAAGTTATTTCACTTGATGAGCTCACTTTATCATATTTCTTTATATGTTATGTAATTGAGCTAATATATGATAATCTAATTGTTTCACTTGAACTAAAAATGACATTGCGGAATTCCCTGGTCTGATTGCCTATAGCTAAATACTTTGTGATATCTTACTCTTCTAGGCTTGATATTGAATCTTCTTGACAAATTTGGGCTATGAAGCAAGTATGTTTTAGCTTTACTCTTTCATAAGACCTTTTAATCACTTTTGCATGTTTATAATCAAAGAAAAATGAAAAGAAAAGGGAATCAATAAAAAAAGGGTTGTTAAAAGCAAAAGCCTCAAGTTATGAGCTTCAGGAATGCTTTCCCTAAAAAGATAAGATGTATGCTCCAAGCATGCCATTCCCTCAAAGATAAGATGTATGCTTCAAGCATGCCACTCCTAGAAAATAAAAGAAGTATGCTTCAAGCATGCCACATGCAATTTATTGTTTAAAGATTAAATTGGTCTACTAGATTGGAGTTGAAACTACTTGTTCGCCCTAAGTTGTTAGTTGCTTCAATTTTTAAAGCCTTGCTTTTTCTACTAAAGGTTTTGCTTAGTACTTGGCTATAGTTGACTGAATTGAGGTTGAGATGCATGTCATTCCCTAACTTGTTGAAATCACATCAAGATCATGTATTTTGCATATTATGTGATATATAAGGTCATATGATCGAATGAGCTCATCTTTTCCTATCTTGGCACTCCCTTATTTCTCATTGTGAAATCATTGCTGCAGGAAAATTTTTGAACAAATTCTCTCTTTTGTACTCTTGATGAATCCATTGTCAAAGGGGGAGAAATTTGGGAATCGTTGAAAAGTTTAAGGAAAAAGGGGGGAGAAGAAAAAGGGGGAGTTGTTTTTGGAAATTTGAGAATTTTGGGAGAAGTTTGGAGATTTTTGGAATTTTTGGGCACATTGCACATTCACACACATTTTCCTTCTCAGGGGGAGATTTTGTTTTGCATTTTGGTCAAAGGGGGAATTCTGTGTTTTCTTTTTGGTCCTTGATCCTTTGGATTTCAAAATCTTTTGTAAAGTGAATGCCAAATGTTCAATTCTAAGTGGTGTTGCCAATGTTTTCATCAAGGGGGAGATTGTGAAATCATGTGCTGAAAAATTGGCTTAGAATTGAATTTGCAAATATGTTTGTTCATGTGTTTTGACAATTTGACAAGAAGCAGTAAGTTTCGCTTTTGCGCCGGACCAAGATCTCAAGAAACAGTAAGTTTCCCATCTACGACGGACAAACTTTGTTGGTCTGTCGTGGACATGCTTTTGAACTCATTGAGCCAAACTCAATTTTCCTCAAAAACCAGTAAGTTGTGCATGTACGACGGACAAAGTTTTTGGGTCTGTCGTGAACGTGTTTTTGAGCTCATGAGTCGAACTCAATCTTCCAAGAAACCAGTAAGTTTTGCATGTACGGCGGACAAACTTCTTTGGTCAGTCGTGAATGGCTTTTTGAGGATTGATTTCGCATGTACAACTGACAAAGTTTTTGGGTCCGTTGTGAACGTGTTTTCACCGGAATGTTTTCTTCTTGGAACTGAGAGTTTCACATGTACGCCGGACAGAGATTTCTTGTCCGTCGTGAATGGACTTTTTTTAGGGTTTTGAGCAGAATTGAAATAATTTGAATTTGAGATTATGAAATTTGTGATGATTTCATGATGCTTCTTTTGAAGTGGACTTTATGCAATGCTCATGTGAGTAGTTGCATGGATTGACATTGAGTCAAGTCGTGGACTTGTGCTCGGATTTGTTTTGTGGTTTGTTCATGTGCAGGTATTGCTCGAAGACAAATGTAAATCGATGACGGGACCGGAACTAGGTTCATGGAGGAACCGAGGTTCGGGACTAGGTTCAGGAGGAACCGAGGTCTTGGTGGTCAAGGATGTCATGCGGGACGTTCGGGCTAAGAGAATGGTGCACATGAAGAATGGTTAGTCACGTGAGAATGGCGAGGAGGTCATTCACGTGCAAAGTGTTAGTCACGTGAGTATGGCGGTGGCCATACGCGTGCAAAGTGTTAGTCACGTGAGTATGGAAGGGTTACCATACGCAGCGTGCAAGAGTTGTACTCGGCCAGGTTGGGCCAAGTAGAGTTGTGTTGGATAATGATTCCTTCTAGGGAATAGGAATCGTATTCGAGAACTCCTTGTGGGTTGGTGCTTTAAATAGGTGGGAGTCTCTGTTGAAAGGCACCAAGTAGAGCTTGAGCGCATCAAGCCTTGAGCTTGGTTTTAGGGTTTGTACTCTTTTGATGAGAGTATTTTAGACAAGAAATAAAGATCAATTCTTCCAAGATTTTTGCGTGCTACAATAACCACGTCGCTCTGTTGTTTTCTGTTTTGGTTCTTGTTTGCATGCTTGTTCTAAATCTAGATTGGTTTTTGATCGTTGAGTTTCATCTTGATTTGATCCATCAAAACCGTTCTAGGGTATTGATTTAGAGTTTCTCAAAGTCTAGTTGATTAATCTTTTGAAGATCTTGTTTAATCTTGAAGTTTTGATTAGATTGATTCTCGTCAAGTTCTGAAACAGCAAGCTTGTGAAGCTTATAACTTTTGATCCGTAAGTCCGATCGAGCTGATTCTTTTTGGTTCGGTTAAATCTTGGAATCTAGTTTCTTGTGTCCAAATTTCAGATCGATCCTACGGTTGGATCTCCGGGAATTCGCGTTTTACTAAACCTCTGTCTTTCTGTTTTTGTCGAAAACGAAGCAATTATTTGGTTCTGTTTTGGGGTGAACTTTTAATAGATTAAGAATTTGGTTTTAGCTTCCGCACAATCATTCACCCCCCCTCTGATTGCTATATTCGTATTCTTCGATCCTACACATCACAATATATATCAAAGCTCTTCTGAAAATCTGGCAATACTAGCACTGGTGCTGATGTCAAATGCTTCTTCAACTCCTGAAAGCTCTTTTCGCACTCTGGCGTCCATGCAAACTTCTCCTCCTTCAACAATTGCGTGAATGGTCTAGTAAGCGTTGAGAATCCTTCAATGAATCGACGGTAATATCCCGCCATTCCAAAAAAACTACAAATCTGGGTAACCATCTTCGGTTGCTCCCAATGCAATACTGCTTCCACTTTGCTTGGGTCAACTACAATTCCCTTAGCAGTCATCACATGCCCAAGAAATTTCACTTTGCCTTTTCAAAAAATCGCACTTACTAAACTTAGCATACAGTTGTTGTTCTTGCAACTTCTCCAGAACTAACCTCAGATGTTCTGCATGTTCTTCTCTCATCTTGGAATAAACAAGAATGTCATCTATGAACACAACGACAAACTTATCTAGGTATTCCATAAAAAGTTTTTTCATCATGTTCATGAAATATACAGGTGCATTTGTCAATCCAAATGACATAGTTGTGAACTCATAATATCCATATCTTGATGAGAATGCAGTCTTAGGCACATCCACTATAGGAATCTTTAACTGATGATATCCTGAACAAAGATCAATCTTGGAGAAAACTCCAGCTTGTCTAAATTAAATGAATAGATCATCAATCCTGGGTAGCGGATACTTGTTCTTTATCGTCACATCATTAAGTGCACAATAATCAATACACATCCTGAAGCTACCATCCTTTTTCTTGACAAACAAAATAGGCACTCCCCACGGCAATGAGCTAGGTCTTATAAAACCTTTCTCCAATAGCTCTTCAATTTGTTTATTCATCTCTACCAACTCATCAGTAGTCAACCAATAGGGTCTCTTAGCTATTCAGGCTATGCTAGGCACCAACTCAAACACAAACTCAATATCACTATTTGGTCGCATAGCAGGTAAATCCTCAGGAAAAACATCTGGGTATTCACTAACCACTGGTACTTCCTCTAAGCTGATAGCCTTCACACTATTGACCATCAATTGACCATCCTGTTCTACGGTCGCTTGGAACTCCACTTTCCTACCATACGGGTTCTCAACTGATCCAACTCTTCTACCATAATTCAAAACAGCCTTGTGTTTAGACAACCAATTCATTCCCAATATGACATCTAAGGTCTGGGTATCCAATATAATAAGGTTCACTAGGAACTCTACTCCATCCATTAGTAACTTTACCCTAAATCATTCTACATTAGATTGTAGTTCTGATCCAGGGGATCAAACTAAAAGCATGCACTTGAGATTCACAATATCCAAATAATTTTTAATAGCAAAACACCGAGAAACAAACGAATGCGAAGCTCTAGTCAAACAAAACTGTTGTTGGGACTGAGTTAACCAAGAACTTATCCAGTACGACATCCGAAGCATCCTGGGCTCCATCTGCTATAATATGGTTGACTCTGCCTCTCACGGTTGCTTGAGACGTAGTTCCAACTTGTGCGGCTCCACGGTTCATGCTTGGTGTAGCTGCCTTTGTAAATGTAGTCCCTAAGTTGAAGCGAACTAGCGTCACATCTCCTCTCTTGGGACAGATGTTGGCGAAGTGTCCTGGCTCATTACAGTTGTAGCACACCTGCTTGCCATCTGTGGATTTCCTCCAGTCTGATTACCAGCTTAAGTAGGTGTCTGTGAACTCTAACCAGATGGATGCGGTGTAGGTGACGGCATCTTGAAAGTATTCTTGGTTTGAAATATGAAGAATTGGTTAGGCGCAACCCTCAGCCTTTGGCTCCATAACGAGCTCCCTGTGCCATCTTGTGCTTGTGATTGTCCTCTAACTCTCTGCGCTTGTCCTCCAGGATAAGAGCCTTATTGACCAACTCTTGGAAATCAGGGAACGTATGGGTAATCAGTCCCACTTGCAATCCTGAATTCAGTCCCTTCATGAAGTGAGACTGCCTTGCTTTATCAGTCGCTACATCTTCAGGGGCGTAGCATGCAATCTGTGTAAATTTGTTCAAATAGTCAGCCACTAACTGACTTCCTTATTTGAGTGCTCTGAACTCTTCCTTCTTCAAATCCATAATACCTTCCGGTACATGATACTAGCAAAAGGAAGCAGTGAATTCCTCCCATGTAATCTCCTGTGGGTTCTCATGGGATGCATAGTAATTCTCCCACCATTCAGCAGTAGTACCTTCAAGTTGATGAGAGGCATAGAGCACCTTCTCATTTCTAGCACACTGGGTTATATGAAGCTTCCTTTCAATTAATCTGAGCCAATCATCTGCCTCCAAAGGATTGGCATTCTTAGAAAAAGTAGGTGGACAGATCCTCATAAACTTTGACAGCTTAGAGTAGGGACACTGTCCATGGTTAGCCTGACTTGCTTGATTGGCAGTAGCTTGGTTGGAGCATCCACGCGGATCGGATCTAACGGCACAAAACACGCACATACGTGGAAGAATCCGAGCCATCGATCCGGAACCAACGGACCAGATTCTAGGGTTAGGGTTAAGGTCCAGAAAAATTCCAAAAAATTTATGGAAAATATTTTAAGACATTTTGAACTCAAATAAAATATTTCCAACAAAACTTTGCATAAACTTTTCATATATTTTAATAATTCAATTAAAGGCTCAATTCAAATTAACTCCAAATAAATTCCAAAAACACATTAAATGAAATAAAAGCAAAAATTGGGATATTACAATTCATTTTATATCTTGATGGTTTCACTAGTATTGATCTGTTCCTCTCTTCTATATATCAAGAATCATTACATTGAAATACATCCAATGAGTATATGAAGCTTTAGTAGTTGTAATATACTCGTAATAATTTAAATTCAACTATTTGTATGTGTCTTGTCATCAATCATCAAAGAAGTATATCAAAGGATCTAGGGCTTCTGTTATGTGTTAATGGTGTGTTTTGATGATTAGGGACACCCGGTTGTGTTGGACTAATATTTTTCATGAATTGGTGAAATAGTTTAGGTCCAATAATGATGAAAGCTTTAGAAGAAATCATTTGTTGAGGGTCATCAAGTCAAGATTCAGAATGAAAGATGTCATTGTGTGTTGATGAGCATCAAGATATGTTCCTGGAGTGAAGCTAGTTCATCATGTGTTGATGAACAAGTCAAGGGCCCAAATTTGGAGAGAAGATGATCATCATCAAGTGAAACCTCCAAGTGGATCTGGAAGGCTAAGGTATAACTAGTACAGGCAAAGGATGTGTTCCTAGCCTTTTACTAGTCTCGATGCTTGGTTGGAAGACCGGATTAGTAGTGTATTTTGTCGTACTATTAAGAGGGGTCATGTCTTATTGTTTGAGGCTCATCATGTGTTGATACCTCAATCTTGCTTGCCCTAGATCATCATTGATTGGTGCAAATGTGTTTTTGCAAATAATTGAAGCTCATACATTTTCTCTGCTTAGCATGTGACCAAAGTTTGCAAATGTGTTTTGAAAAAATTTTAAGTTCAGGCTAGTTCTTGATTGCTATTCTTTGCGTGGTGCTAATATTTGCGAATGCATTTTGCAAATAGTCGAAGCTTATGCACTTGCTTCTTTCTTAGCATGTTCGTTGCATGATGCTAATATTTACGAATGTGTTTTGTAAATAACTGAAGCTCATTTATTTGCTTTTGTGAGCATGTGACTAAAGTTTGTAAATGTGTTTTTGCAAAGTGTTTAAGTTCATGATGGCTTTTGATTGCTCTTCTTTGCATAGTGCTATTATGTTTTTTATTTTTTCAAAGATAACAAATGAAGTCCAATTCTTTTAAAAATTTTCTATATGATCCTAGACTACTAAAGATGTTATCATAAATTTTTCAGAGCATAATCAATCTTGTACATTTTTATAAAAATCTAACAGTGTTTCTGTTATTTTATAAAACATCTCAAAAATTCAGTTTTTAACAAATTTTCATGAAAGATGATATTCTTAAGAGTTATTGGTCCAAATTCAGTCATAGTAAAAAAATTTAAAATTAGGTCAAAAGCCCAATTTTTTGGTGAAAGTTGCCAAAATTTCTAAAAATTACTGTAGCAATTTGAATTTTTTTAAAATTTTTATTCCGCTAGGATTTTGAATCTTGGAGGTTCAAAATCTGAGATTTTGTCAAAATTTCACTGGGATTTTGAACCTTGGTCAGTAGAGGAGATGGTGGCATGCTTTGGGCCAACGCACTATATATTATACACTAGCGCTAAATCATCCCCTTGCTTTTGGAATGTTGCATATGCGCATGACCTGTCTTGCCTACAAATGGTCACCAGCAGTTCGGCACATGTCGATCGGATTTCTCACGTCCTAGACGATGATCGATAGTCACCACCTATATCATATACTAGGAAATTGAGCGCAGCGGCACGCCGCGCACGTGAACGAAAAAAAAAATTTAATACGAAAAAACCTAAAAAAATGTTTTCGTAGAAAAAACGGACCACGAGAATACTTTAAAACATTTTTTCCATGCTCTGAAGGAAAAAGGACCACAAAAACATTTTTTCGGGCAAAACGGAGAAACGGAAACATTTTTTCCATGCTCCGGAGGAAAAACGGTCCACCCAAACATTATTCGATTTTTTTATAGGAAAAACGGAGAAACGAAAACATTTTTTACATGCTCCGGAGGAAAAACGGATCACAAAAATATTTTTTCCGGGCAAAACGGAGAAACAAAAATATTATTTCCATGCTTCGGAGGAAAAATGGACCACCAAAACATTTTTTCGGTTTTTTTAGGAAAAACGGCCAACGAAAACATTTTTTCCATGCTCCGAAGGGAAAACGGACCACAAAAACATTTTTTCCCGGACAAAATGGAGAAACGAAAACATTTTTTCCATGCTCCGGAGGAAAAAACGGACCACGAAAACATTTTTTTTGGGCAAAACGGAGAAAGGACCTGAACGAAAAGTGCACGGACCTATTTGTTATGATTTTGGACCTATTCGCTATTTTTAAAAACTATAAAAGGGCTCGTTTACGATTCGTATTTAACGGGAGGTTCTTTATGTAAAACGGCGAATGAGGGACTTATACGCGAACCGGGGAAAAAATTTCCCTCTCACAAAAAATTGCAAAGGACCTATCCGTAATTTCAAGAACCGGAGGGGCTTTTTCGCAAAAAGAGGAGAGAGAGGGGGTGGGACACGTGGGGGGCCTTACCGGACGGCAATCCTCCGGAACTTAATGGAGGGATGATTCCATTCCATTTTACAAACATATCCATCTATGTACAGCATGACTCCACGCACCTAGGGTTGGCTATCAAGCTTCTTTTGAATTTCGCATAATTCAACATAAAATTATTTTATTTATCATTTAAGTGGTTATTTCAAATTCACTACTTCAAAAAAACTTATATTAGACCTCTCATCTTGGACAGTAGCCAAAAACCGTCTGTGATAACCCCTCACCACTAACTCTTTTAGCCAAAAACCGTCAATAATGACTACCATAATCATCATCATTATTGACGGTTTTTAGCTAGAAGAGTCAGTGATGAGACCATCATCATAAACGGTTCTATATAAAAACCATCAATGATGATTACTATATATATCACATACGGTTTTAAACTAAAACTGTTTGTGATATCTACAGATCACTGATGGTTTTAACCACAAACCGTCTGAGATATGACCTCAGACTATATAAACATACCGAGGTTCTTGCGCGGACCTTAGCACCCAGCGCGTTTAGCCTCCCCAAACCCTAGCTAGCCCTCGGCGTTACAGAAGCTGCGGCACATATAATGGTAGACATGAAAAAGCCTTAAGGTCTTCTTGTCTTGAACTACGATAGAATGTGGTTTCTCAATGCACGCTTATTGATATGTGTTGTATCATACTTTGTTGGGTTTTGAAGACATACATTATCCTTAATATTTGCTCATCTTGAATGCAATAATTTAATAGCGTCTTGCTTGTTGGAACCAAATATTTTTAGTACACCCATTAGCAGAACTTCCATCATTATTATTTGTGGTTCGAAATTTTTATCTGCTTAGATATTTTTGCAATAATATTTATAAGGTACAACCAATTATAGATTTTGTAATTGAATATCTAAACATTCTATATGCATCGAGGCAATAGCTTAATTGATCAGGATCATCTTAAAATATAAAATTTTGTAACACTTTCATTTTCTTTCTTATTATAATATTTATGGATTTGAAGGTAAAATCTATTTTATTCAATAGTTTATCGTGAAAGTTGTCATGTACTGATTTATCGCTATCACTTTATCCTCATTCCGAATGAGAATACCATATGTAGCTTATTTTCTGTAACACCCCGGCATTTAATATGCCCGAATGCTACCAAACATAAGCTAAACAACAACTAAATATCACATTTAAACATAAATTCCAGCAAAGGTACATATGCTAAAAACCGATATTTCGGCAGCATCTCCTTTGTTTTTCCATGAATTAACACAATATCAATATCATGGCAAGATATATCATAGCACACGACATCTAAAACATCAACATAAATGGATGTATCATCAAACTACGCCAATAATACCACGCTCAACCACTTCATAAACTATAACGAAGCAAATAAGGGATCACAAGCATGCTAGATTAAACCATACATTAACTTTATGGCACAACGCTTAAAATCATGTCTCCAAGTGATTAATCATAGACTATGATGGTGGAGCTACGTGTAGAAGTGTAGCTAAACCCCTTTTTCCCGCATGCCGATCTCAAAGTACCTAAAAACAACATAAAACACAAGCGTGAGTTCGAAACTCGGCAAGCATATTGTAATGGACAACAATAACAATATCATAGAAAATAACATCTCACATCATGTATATCATCTCAATCATGAACACTTTAACAAAATCATCATCATTGTGTATGCAATGCAATGCAATGCTCATATCTCCTTGGAAACTCATACCGGTATGGTTGAGTACACATCCGTCGGTGTGCACCCTCTCCCCCCTTCCATCCTGAAGATGGAGGGTGCCTACTCCTCGCTTCCACAACCCACGGTAGATGGAATCACGATGTAGGACTTACTCTATTGGCTCTCCGGATTAGTCATAACTTTCTCACCGACCTTCGGATTAGTTAATGACTTTCTCACCGCCTGGCCATGTAACATGTCATGTATGCAAGCATGCCAACATCATATAAAACTCATATTTTAACACATGGCATCATAACATCTTAAACATGCTCATCATATCATAGCAATCATTAACACATGGCAAATGGACATATATCATGTAAACAATTCCATCTAATCTCAACATGCAACCTACAACTCGCTATCCATCACAACACACTTGCCTCAACCACGTGCAACGGATTGGCGGGAAGTAGAAGGCACTCCCGGGGTCACACCTCCTGCACAGGGGTATCACACAATCACAATCATAACCACAAAATAGTACGCAAACCCCCATCTAACCCGACATTGCTCCCTACTCGCAAAACCTAAAACAGAGGTTCTGTCCCGTCGGGACAGCAGCCTTGTAAAAGGCATAACTTGAGTTCTGGGACTCTGAATGAATTAAAAGAGTACACCCTCGCGTAGCTTAGGAAATTTCCCAACTTTCTCTAGGTATATGGAAAGTCTGATTCGGCCTCTAAAGTTGTTTAATCTACAGATTACCGAGATCTGTTCCAATGGCGTCACAGATTTTAACACGCTCGGTAAAACAATCATAACTTTCAAACGGCTGGGCGGAATTTCAATTTCTTGATATGAACTGAAAGGTAATGAAATTATCTACAACTTCCTAGAAGTCCGTACGGCCAGATTCCAAATCTAAATTGGCGAAAACGCGAACCCTAGCTCGACTGCTCAATCTGCCCGAAAACAGAAACGTGGCAACATCTAGATCTAACCCAAATTACTCAAATCCAGCGCCTCCAATTGATCTAAAAACTTGATAAACTCCCTAATAACAGTACCTATCTCATCCCCGAGGAGCCCCATGATCATACCTTTGCCCGACGCACGAAAACTCCAATCGATCTCCTCGCTCCTCGCACCTCGCTCCTCGGATGGATCCATGAGGATGCAGGGGTGGGGAGGTCACCCTAGGGCAGCAAGGGGGGGTGGAGGAGAGGTGGTGTGCAATGGAGAGCAATGGGGGCGCCATGGGGGCAAGAGATGGGGCGGCTAGGAGGTGGAGGGAGGAGGAAGGGTGGCGGCTAGGGTTAGGCGCGCATGGGGCAGGGGTGGACGCCCCAAGGGCTGGTGGGGAGCCCTTTTACCAGCCCCCACACCCAAACCTAGTCCGTTACGGAGACCTACTCCATCCCACCAAAGCCCACCAAGGCCCAAACTCTCCCGGGAAGGCCCAAAACCCCGGAAACGGCCCGGAAAAGCTATTAACCTCCATATCCTATAGTTTTAACCTTAATTCCACATCTCATAATGTTATTAACCTTATCATGCACGTTAAATAAGGTTACGACACTCCGTGGCAACATAACACTTCAACCGGCCCAAAAAACACGAGAAAACCCTAAGCCGAAAGGTTTTATTCTCTAGTTTCACCTTCTATAACGTCACACCAAACCATAGTGTCACATTTTCACTCTGGTTTTGTGTTAGAACAGGATTATTTCGATGGTTCTCTATTTCATAAAATATGGAGTTAATTAAGTCATCTTATACCTGATGGCTTAATCAACTCTATATTTGATGGAATAGAGAACCATCGAAATAATTTTGTTTCCGCACAATACTAGAGTGAAAATAAGCTGCCTATGATATTCTCGTTGGGGGTAAAGATGAAGTGGAAGCGATAAATTAAAGCATGACAGCGTTTAGGACGAACTATGAAATGAAATTGATTTTGCCTTTGAAATCATCAACATTATAATAAAAAAGGAGATGAAAGCGCTACAAATGTTTATATTTTAAGACAATCCTAATCATACAAGCTATTGTCTCGATGCATCTATGATGTTTAGATATTTAATTACAAAATTCATAGCTGATTGTGCTTTATAAATGTTGTTGCAGAAATATTTAAACATAAGAACATTTCGAACAACAGATACTAATAATGGAAGTTCTGCTGAGGATGTAGGAAAAAAAAGGATCACAGATTGTTCTAGATAAAACTGTCTGTGATATATTGAAGGGAATATGCCCTAGATCAATCATGGTGATGATTGTAATACGTCTTTGTTCATGAAATTATGATAACTTTGTTTATCGGTTCCCTGAATATATGTTATGACTTTGTTCGTTGGATACGATCTGATTGTGAAACACATTGTCAAGTGACATTATTCTAAACGGGTCCCTGATCCATATCATTACGAGGAGCGGTGATGATTTGATTAGCACATTTATTGGTTGATGGTAATATTTCACATACCATAGATATAGAGATATCGAACCAATAAATATGGACACATGTTGGAGAACATGGGTAGTCGGACAAGACCCACTCCGAGACGCTGTGAGTTGTTATCTATTATAGTGCCATCAGCGTATAGTCTCGAGTGGTACGCCTATATGGTCCTTAGACCTGAGATTGTCATGGATACCTAGCATGTAGACTTGTATGCTTTGGTATCATCAAACGCTACACCGTAACAGGTAGTTATAAAGAAGAATACTAGGTATGCCACGATACATCGCCAAGGGTGTGATGATCAAGATGGGATTTGCCTCCTAGATAACGGGAGAAGATACCTCTGGGCCCTCGTGTGGATGGATAGGAAAGCATGCGACGTGCTAATGTGACTAAGGAGTTAGTCATGGTTTGTATCCATCACCTTTGTCGAGAGAAGTGGTCGAGCTATCAACAAGGGTGGCGCATCTCGCCTTGAGCTTGGTATCGTCGTGTAGAAAAGGGATCGGTATGAGAGTGTATCAAAGGTTCAGCGAATATTGATTACGTGCATTCGAGGGTCAATACGTATTGCTAGGTGTCATTTGTTGATCAATGAATTGGAAGCGGGTTCCGGATTCATGTCCGACTTGCCTCGAACCTAACGGGTCACACACTTAACGAGTTGGAATAGGATTGACGGGTTTTTGTGCGTGGATGAGATCCGCGTTGGAGATGGAAACCTAGCGGGCTTCGGCCCACTAGCGTGTCTATAAAAGGCGAGGCAAGGAACAGTGTAGAAGAAGAACCCTTACCACGTTCAGCCGCCGTGCGTCCCTCCTGCTCTCCAGAAACCCTAGCTGTGTGGCGAGGTGCTAGCACACCCGCGCAGTGTTCTGCTCGGGGCGATGTGGATACCGGTGGCCCGGCGCCGCTTCAGCGAGCCTTGACTGGACGGCGAACACTCGGTAGAGGTCGGCGACCACTCGGCGACCACCCGGCGACCACTCGGGCGAGGTTGGCGACCACTCGGACGAGGTCGGCGACCACTCGGTGGAGATCGGCGACCACTCGGTGCCAATTGGGAGGTGATCGACTACTTCCTCAACGCGTGTATCTGCTTCCGCTGCATCTGCGCGTCAAGGGTAACGATCTGTGATCCTTTACTTGCATGTGATCTTGGGTGTTCACGGTAGAAATTTTGATTTTATGCTCGCGTAGCCTACCGGTTACCCCAACATATATATCATCATAGACGGTTCAATATACAAATCGCATGTGATGTTATAGTATCACATACGGTTTCTAATAAGATCCATCATCCGTGATATACCGTTATATCACTAATATATGGTTACTACGGTTTAAAAAACCATCTATGATATTTTAATTAATAAAAAAATTTATTCGAGTCGTAGCAAGTTTTTTTGCCAGCCTACACGCACCGCCCTATGTACCTAGCTCGTTGAGTCTGTTCGATCGGAATCCGGCGAGAAGATTTTGTTGGGCAGCCCTCACGGTCAGCCGATCCCCACTCTACTAGCTAATAATAGTATATAAGCTACACTCTGATACATCATAGCTAATCCCAACCAGGCACCAAGTTTGAGTCTGAGGTCATGTTCGGCTGTATGGTAATTCCGAGCCTCCAATTTACCTACGTGAATTGATCGAGATTTTAATTTTAATTTTTAGTTCACTCGTATAAATCCTGACCGAAAATAAATCTCTCAAGGAAGACTGACCTATGGTGAAATTAACCCGAGCGATCGGCCGAGCATGCATGCGTAGCGGCCGATCGGTGTATTCAGATCCGCGGCCGAGAATCGAGATCGCCAATGAGCAAACCGACAGGCCGGGAACAACAAACATGCCGATCGGCGTATTCCGATCCGCGGCCGAAATCGCCAATGAGCAAACGGACAGGCCGGGAACACCAAACATGCAGATACGCACAAGCAAATAGGGCATTCCGTAGCGTACCACGGCATGGATGCATCAGTGCAAGAAACGGCTCATCTAGCGGAGGTATGGGTGCCTGTCAGGGGCTCATCTAGCGGCGGGTGCGAAGGAAGCTTCGCGGAAGCTTCGCCGACCCGCCTGTCCCTGTCGCCCCTCGCGAGCAATCAATGCTGCAATTGAGAAGATGCGAGATGAGAGACGTGGATCCTCGCATTCGAGCTGGCTAGGAACTTCCGTTAATTTCCCTTCTTATATTCATATTTATCCTCATATAATTATTTATATATCGATACTGTTGTGTGTGTTGTATAGACAGATCAAACTTGCAAGTAGTACCTATCTAATCTCGATCTGGTACCAGTATGCCGGTTCTATTAATTAACTCTCTCTCTCTATATATATGAAAATGGTTTATACTCTTGTTGGAAGAAGAATGTACTTTCACTTTCAATATATCACCTAAATTATATTGATTTTTTTTATTTTTTTGAGTATACTTTAATGCTGATTATAAGATACTTTGAAATGAGTTATATAAAATATTTCATCAAAATCGACTTTTTATAGTATAACTTGTGTATATACTCTTTTTATATATGAAAAATTGTATATACCGAAAAAATAAATGACTTTGATAAAAAAAAATTCAATCATATTGCATTGAAGTATTTTAGAATTAGTATTTAAGTATATTAAAAGTGATAAAAAGCTACAACACCTTCATTTAAGTGGTATATATATTGAAATGTAGGAGTATATACTCCTAGGAGTCCGAAAAAAGCTTTGAACATTTATAAAATTTTGAACGAATTTAGATCACATGCTTTGTGAATGTATATATAAAATCATTACATACCTACGATCAAACTATCATTAAAAAGGAAATTCTAGTTTGAATTTCAATTCAAAGTTGTTTGAACTAGTTAGTAAACTAGTTAAACTCAACATCTTAAAAATTTTAAATTTTTTCGCATACGATATATATAAAAAAATACCCGTTTTAGATCATAGTGCCCCCAACACAATGATGTTCCAGATAATTATACTATATTACGTATATTATTACTTATCCAGCGCAAACTAAATCAGCAGGAGATTAATCCAAACTAACCAATATATCTGAAAATTGTTGTGGTGTTGGTTAGCAGCAGCGAGTAGTATTATGCATGCATTGATCAATAATTCATTCATCCAAAAGAATAATTGCCCTTCTCCTCCCCCGTCCTAGCCCCCATATATATGCGCGCTCTAGCTCGTCCTCCTGCCTCGAACACACATCAGGAGGTACGTACGCGCAACTAGCTATAGCGTGCTCTCCTCGTGGCCGGCCGGTGAGGCACAGGCAGTGGTAGTAGTAGACTAGTGATGCTAGCTAGCTAGGTAGGAGGAGTAAGTTGTAGTGGAGTTTGCTGGAGATCGATTGATGGATCCGGCGGTGGTGATGGAGGCGGGGGCGCCGAGGAAGGAGGCCGGCCGGCTGCTGCCGGCGCGGCACGCGCACGGGCAGAGCGGTCGCACGGCGCACAACATGTCGTCGTCGTCGCTGCGGAAGAAGTCGGACGTGGCGCTGGTGCGCAAGGTGCCGATGGCGCCGCTGCGCACCGTGCTCGCCAACCTCCAGGAGGTCTTCCTCGGCACCAAGCTTGCCGTCCTCTTCATCGTCGTTCCGCTCGCCGTCGCCGCCCAGTGCGCCAACTTTGGCAAGGTACGTAATCCATCCGTGCAGCCATGAACGACCATCCGCTCATCATCTTAGCTGGAAATAAATTCTATGCAATGGTGTTGTATATCATGGTCTGTGCAATACCTTGCGGATTGACGCTACGTGTTCCGCTTCGTTAATCCTTGCGGATTAAGGAAGTGAGACATGTGGTGTCAATTCGTACGGTATTACACAGGACCATGATATATATAATCTCCACAGAAGAAGCGAAAATGTTTGGAAAGATATGATCGATGTTCAAAGTGATAAGGGGAGGGATTGAAGGAAGCTAGCTATAGCTAGGCATTGAAAGAGGGAGATTGGGGGCGTGACGACATTCTCCTCGTCCGTTTGACTCTCCTGTTGTCTCTCTCTTGGATTCTTCTCTCCTCTGGACGATCTTCTCTCTCTCGCTTCCAAGTTCCAACGCTGTCTTGATCATGTGGGAGATTACTAGCCACGCGCACGCCTGCTAATCATTAAATTAGCTTGTCCTTTCTGGTCTGTTCTATTGTGTCCTGTAGTTTAAAAACTTGTACCGCCTCGTCTATATACTAGATCGTTTTTTACTGTCTGTGGTCTCCAGCGAGCAACACTTTAATAATGATTTTGTATCTTAATATATAAAGCAGAAACAATAAAAATTATACTTTTAGAAAGCATTTTGCAAGAGAAATTCGGCGATACTATTTTTATATAGCAAATTTATATACTTTAATATATATTAGTGATCAAAGTTTTTAATCCTTGACTGTACGGATCCATGGCGACATACGTTTGCGTACAAAAGAGTACTACATATATATTTTTAAAAAAGTAAAGTCTGCTATATAACTTGCTAGGGAGTGAAATGAATGGTTTACCTTAGTCTTGGTAGTACATGCATGTCACTATTGCAGTAATCTGTGCTGTGGCAGCATGCTGCAAGTGCTACGTGGCCACGCTCATCTTCTTTAGAAACATGAAAAGAATTAATTCAAGTCGCATCGCACGTAAACCTTGAACTAACCATGTTTTAAATTTGAGTTCGGCCCATCACTGGTAGGTTTAGATCTGTCCAAATTTGAGTTTTAAATGTTTCCATTGCTGTCGCTGTTTATTTATTTATTTTTTTAAAAAAACTCCTCTTGCCCGAAACGGGTACTACTGTGGAGGCTTGCCCCCTTTGGGCAAGATGTTCTGCGGTGGCTGCAGCAAAACTGGCGCTTGTCCCGTAGCAACTTTCGGTAATCTGAATGCCTTTACTCAAAGACTTTTTACAAGTCCGGGCTATCAGCCAAATCTGCACTGCTATGTGCCTATGCATATCCTTTGCTTCGGCTATATACTACAAAATGCACAAAGTGAGGAGCAAACGACAAAATCCTGCCGGTACAGCGGCGGAGACGGTGACGAAATCCCCTCCCCTGCGTTGGGTCAAGTTGTCGTCCATTTCAACTCTTTTTTTTGTTTGTTACTTCAGTGATGATAGCAGCCATATGTCACTCGTCTGAACTTTCCTTTTCGCGTCTAAAAAAATCTCTTAACAAAAAATAAAAAATAATTTAACAACATACATATTCTACATCTCTAAAATTCTCTAATAAGAAAAAAAAAACATAACTGTAATAAGTGTTGGAGGCATGAGGAAGCCTTGGCGTGAGGAATAGGCGGGGCAAGGAGGCGATTGAGGGTGTGGATGGGGCAAGATGATCACGATGATGCCGACTCGGCATGGTGAAGTAATATGATATTCATTTTAGAGAATGGCTAAGTAACACTCGAGTGTTTTTTTGGTTTGTGAGCACTCAACTTGGGGGCTTATAAAGAGGAGGGTGGTGGGGAGAGATGGCAAATTGATTGCATGGATGGATCTAGATCCAAAGGCTACAAATTTGATTGCTCATAAACAAAAAAAAAACGCTCAGATGCTCCCTAGACACCCTCTTCATTTTATACATAGCGAAGAACATGAATTCACATAGTTTTTCAAAAACAAACTAGGAGTTCGGTAATTTTGGGTCTCATCAGCTCCTTGTTCACTTACATGTGTAGTACACTACATTGAATATGGACCGTTCATTCTTTTTAATCTAATGTATCAGATTAACAAAATTCACTTATACTTCATCTGGTAGTACTGTAGTAGAAACACCCTAAATAAATCAACCGTTAGATCTGATTTCTACCACACTATATCCTACCAGTATAATACAGCATAAAATTTCTCTTGCACTAAGGTCGATTTAGATGCATTTTATGGGGAAATTGGGAGTGTGGTGGTTAAGATCATAAATTCGTGCTCCACGTCTATCTTGATTTAAAGACGTGATCTCTCTCTTTGTAACACTGTCTTCTTTTAGATACATTACACCTTAAACAATAGCACCGTATTATGTATGTACTGTATATACTCACTTCATCCTTTACTTGACATTTTTAAAAATTTTACTGTTTTTGAGATGCGGTTTTGACCATTACTTTTTATGATTTTATTCTAAGATATTGTCGACGATTTGAGAGCCAAATCTTATAAGAAAAGGAGTAAAAACTATGGTCGAGACAACGCTACAGAGAAAGTGCGTGTACAGTTGAGGCCTCCTTAACGATAGATAATAACCCTATTCCCGTGCTTTGTTATTGCTAAGAATATTTACAAGGGAGGCACTTCCTTGTTGGGATGAACAGAGAGCATGTATGTGTTACAAGGTATTGTTTTAGCTCCCAAATTTCCTTTTGGCGTCAATCCATTACCCTTAGTAGCTTCTAAGTTCTAAGGGTACGTGTAGTGACATAGACGGTAGCTATCATCTATAGATATAATTAAGATACAATAGACTGTCTATATACCTGTCTGTAATAGACTATCTGTACAATGGTATACACAGTATAAAGCTGTCTATAAAGC
The DNA here is from genome assembly GCA_036346355.1 of Rhipidocladum racemiflorum. Taxonomy (NCBI): domain Eukaryota; kingdom Viridiplantae; phylum Streptophyta; class Magnoliopsida; order Poales; family Poaceae; genus Rhipidocladum; species Rhipidocladum racemiflorum. The sequence continues at coordinate 10,476,829 of CM070569.1, forward strand.
CGTCTGTTAAGTAGTAGACATCATCTTCCTCTCTCCTTCTCAATCATCCACATCATTGAAAATTTTACATAGATATTCTGATAGACAATTGACATACACTATTACATACTCCCTTCGTCCCACAAAGAGTGCATTTCTAGTTTTTTTAAGACATATTAGTGTGCAAGGTAAATGACTAATGTGACCCTCATTATTCCATACATAAGCGTGCTGGTGCTTTGGTTCCACCGGCACTTAAATGCGTATGCATACATTTATAGTTTTGCATGCAGAATATTAGTGGGATATTACTCCACGCCAAGTTACTAAGCATGCAAAGAAGCCAAAAATTTTCGAATCTTGAAGTGGAGTTATGGGAATTAATGGGCTTTGGGTGGGTTTTACGGACTAAAGATGCATTTTTTGTGGGACAGATTTGGAACATTAGAAATGCATTTTTTGTGGAACAGAGGGAGTATATCTAATGAGACGACCGTTGATAATGGACGGACGGCTGCCAACATTTGTCATCGACGAAGGTGTCTCACGAATGGCCAAGCGTCCTAGAGCAGTTGTTGTCAGAGGGGGACTGGTATAGTTAGGGCATCTGCAATGGTGTAGTCAATTACTAGCTATAAAAAATGTACATGTCATCTATAGATGTCTAATAGACAACCTCTCCAATAAACTAGCTATAACATTGTCTACAAAATTAAATATGGGTCCATATGTAAGAGGTGATAAATGCCTTGGAATCAGCTATAGTCTGACTATAAGTTAGTAGTCAGTTTATATCTCTCTCTTCTTTTTCTCTCATCTACTTAAGTAAAATGCTGAGTTGGCACCCTTATAGTAAGCTGAAGTGGCACCGTTGCAGATGCCCTTACCGACGTGCTCTTTAATTCCGCACATGTGAGAGATAAGTCCTCACCATAGATTACAAATTAGATGTCGAATATATCCTAGGAATATACTCTAGGTTATGTATATTCGTGTCCCATACGACTGGTTAGACTATATAGGATACCAACAAGCTGGAATGTAGATCAAATAAAAAGATAATTCGATGGGATATTATATCCTATTCAGGTGTAATAATAAAATTATAATATTATAAAAGTATTATTAAGAACAAATCTAATAATATAGTTTTACATAGTAAATCTAAATAGTTTTAAATCGGTCAAATTAAAGTTCGATGGCATGGATTACAAGATGTCCGATAAAAAGAACGGAAGGAGTATGCCGTGGTACTTGTGTAATGTGTTAACTTCAATTGCTCGGTATTAAAATTAATCTTGACAGGTATGGGTGTTCGCGCTTGGTATGCTCGGCCTCATTCCTCTCGCCGAGCGAGTCAGCTTCCTGACAGAGTAAGTAGTTGCTCCTGTCATCCGCGTCACATAATACCATGCTGGTAAAATCTCCTTTTAAATGAAGTTTTTGTAACCGCTTGTGTGCTGAAACTTGATTTGTGTTTTTGCTGCTAATTCCTTGCAGGCAGATCGCACTCTACACTGGCCCCACCGGTAAGTCGCTGCCATCCCAAACTTACTTGAAACACATCGATTTTCTTAGGATTAATTAGCCTACTACTAAATAAAGAAAGAAAGAAAATTACAGTGCCACAATTATTACTACATTTGTTCGATAGAGATTAGCATTAGTTAATTCCGTGCGCGCACTCTACATTTTGTTGGTTGGCTACCCTCGTATTAGTGCTGGAATCCAAGGGTAAAGGTATGTTTGGTTACAAGATTAGTGCTGGAATCCAAAGGTATGTTTGGTTGCTTGTACTCCCTCCAATCCACTAAAACAAGACGTTGTAGGCGTTCACTTCCACTCCACTAAAACAGGACGTTTTAGAGTTTATCAAATTTGCCCTCAGAATTAATTGCTGCTTTGGAAGTTGGAGTAAACTAACGCGCCATGCATGCTAAACTAGTGCAGTAACAAAAAAACAAAAATGTTGAAAGAAACTGGCGCCATGCATGCTAAACTGGCCATTATTAAGGGTAGAATAGTAAGAAGACCACCTAATTAACTCACCTTGCTTTTCTAATTGGTGTCTAAAACGTCTTGTTTTAGTGGACCGGAGGGAGTATCAAATAGTACATATATGAGATGATTAAAAAAAAGTCATATACATGTTTGGTTACTTGAATGGAACTATCCCATCCTAGACTAAATGATATAAGTTTAAGGAATATTCTCTATAGATACTGAACCATTCCGTTCACTCAAAATAATATAACCAAATAGTAGAGAACCATTCTATCCTATTCAATCTCATCACATCAACCAAACACACCGTGAGGAGGCCAAAGATGTGGCATTTTCTGAATGCAAGGGTTAGACTTTGTAATTAGGAATTTCTTCATCAGACATAGATGGAGAACTAGTAATAGACTTTGTGTGGATTAGGACATATTATTTTATCTTTATTTTAGTTTGTTGCAAACTTTCTTTATCTTTTAAAAAAATATGTATGATATTGCAGTGGGCGGGCTCCTGAACGCGACGTGCGGCAATGCGACGGAGCTGATCATCGCGCTGTTCGCGCTGATGCAGGGGAAGATCGAGGTGGTGAAGTGCTCGCTGCTAGGCTCCGTGCTCTCCAACCTGCTGCTCGTCCTCGGCAGCTCACTCTTCTGCGGCGGCCTCACAAACCTCGGCGCCGACCAGCCATACGACAGGGTACGTACGGGCGCATGCATGGGTGCGCTGTGTGAGACACTGACGCTTTGCCTGATCTGGTCTTGTGCATGCGCGCGCGCAGACGCAATCGGACGTGAGCACGGGGCTGCTGATCCTGGGCGTGTTGTGCCAGTCGCTACCGCTGATGCTACGCTACGCGGTGGGCTCTGGGGAGCACGCTATCGCCGCCGCCGATGCGGGGCTCCAGCTCTCCCGCGCCTGTAGCGTCGTCATGCTGCTCTCCTACGTCGCCTACCTCTTCTTCCAGCTCAAGACGCACCGCCAGCTGTTCGAGCCACAGGAGGTGCATGCATTATATACATACGGTGCTTAATTAGCGCACTGGTTGGCTGATCGAAATTAAGCGCGCGACCGCGCGCGCGAATGATCGAACTGGTTAATTGGTGGTGGCAGGTCGACGGCGACGACGATGGGGGCGTCGCCGAGGAGGAGCCGGCGCTCGGGTTCGCCAGCGCGCTCTTCTGGCTGATCCTCATGACCGTGGTCATCTCCGTCCTGTCCGAGTACATCGTCGGCACCATCGAGGCCGCCTCGCACTCTTGGGGCTTGTCGGTGAGCTTCATCAGCATCATCTTGCTGCCAATCGTCGGGAACGCGGCCGAGCACGCCGGCGCCATCATTTTCGCCCTCAAGAACAAGCTGGTATACATATGCAACATAATGAGGATATACCCAAATCTCAAGTCCATAATCCAGAGTTATCAACTGGCTATAAATCAATGCAGGACATCACCCTCGGAGTAGCTTTGGGGTCGGCAACCCAGATTTCCATGTTTGTGGTGGGTATTAAGCAGTTAAGCACAACCTGCACGTAGATACTCCGTATATACATACTAGTACATCATCTTCCCTTCTGCTCTGATTCGCTTGAATTGACCAAATCATGATGGGATTGCATCATATGCCAATCGTGGCAGGTGCCTTTGTGTGTCCTTGTGGCTTGGATCATGGGAGTTCAAATGGATCTTGACTTCAAGCTGCTAGAGACTGGCTCTCTGTTCGTCACGGTACTAGTGACGGCCTTCACCCTCCAGGTAAACTTGTATCTTTCAGATAAACACCGATAATGGAACTTTGATTAATTACTGAAAATCACTTTTCTAGTCAGCTACCAGGAGTTCATTAGAACATATTGGGATTGGATTGTTATATTGTTGTCTCCACCTATGCAAAACAAACAAACAAAAAGCTAATTTAGTGAGTTTAATCTGCAGGATGGAAAATCACATTACCTGAAGGGAGTCCTCCTCCTCCTGTGCTACATTGTCATCGGCGCATGCTTTTTCGTTACGAGGCAACCTGCAAGTATGTTTGCTTTACCAACAGCACGTAACACAGATTTATACTTGATCGTACGTCATTTTCACAATATCTTTTGATTGACAGATCATGGGAACAACGGCACTGGCCTGCTGGATGTGGCAACCAGTCCCATGAACGTACGTCCAGGTCGCATAACAGGCAAGCTTGCATTATCTTGTTCTAGCTAATAATCCAAGACTTGTGACTACTTAAGAAGGGCAAGGGGTCCTTAATTTTGCCGAAGAAGATGGCAGATCGCATGAAAATATATAGATGTTGTCTTATCTCTCAATGTCTACCACTATATTTTTGTCATGATTTTTCAAAAGCTGATGTTTGAGTAGCTAATATGTCGGATTCATGGATTGCTTTAATTACACATGGGGCTTTATATGCTACTACTATCTCCGTTCTAGAATACATGTCATTCTAGCTTTTAAATTTTGTTTCTAAATACATATCATTCTACAATTTCAAGGTGACTTGTTACTATTTCCCCCTTCTATATCCCTCCACTTTAGATATTTCTAATATCATTTACTACCATATACTAGAGCAAGACACATCATCCAAATATATAATAAAAAGGGGTAATACAATTTTTTGTAGATGTGTCTTGATGGAAGTACAAGAATATAGAATGATATCTATTCAGAAACGGAGGGATTACTGTATAGGAATAGCATATATGCCTCACGAGATGCACCAATCACTTTAATTATGTGTCCTTCAATGTAAAAGAAATTATGTCCTTTCAGAACATAGGGCTTGTCAACTACAAATACTAGTAGTATCTTTTTCCAGCCAACCGCTTCTGTCAAATGTGCCCAATTAGTAGCTCCACATGAAAACAAGAAGCTCCTTATCATTATTATTTTCTTGCTTTTGTAAGCAATAAGATGTGCAACTACGCAATGTGAATCTGATGAATGTGAATTTTCAGATTAAGAGGCCAGCCCTGAGCAAACCAGCATGGAAGACATCGATCAAGCAATGTTCCGAGCCTGAAACTACCCAAGCTGTCGTATAACTTGTGCGGATAGCTTCATACGCGAAGAAACAATGCCCCATTCAGGAGGTGAAGTCCCTATGGACAGAGTCCCCAAGGGAATGCATTGATAGCTGCGTGAAATGCGTGTCAAAGAGTTATCTATCAGTATTACCTGTATTGGTTTAGGCTGTTCGTGCAATAAGGTTAGCGATATCTGCATCCAGCCCTATGTACATGACCGCCCTTTGTCTCATTTATGCAGCTTAATAAGATATATTGTCGTATATCGATGCTGCCCTGTCTGTTTGATGTTCAAGTAAAGCTTATTTAAGTTGTAGTAGTAGTTATACTAGCTAGAACTAGTAGTGTGAGACCACGTGCAGGTTTTTCCATGTGTTCTTATTAGTAATCGACACTTTGATTTGATTAGATTTGGTGTTTGAAGTTTGTATTTGGAAGAGCGAAAAAATTCAAGACTTTTTGTTTTGGAGTGGATGATCCGGGTCAGTCAGATTATTGATCCCGAGAGTGTTCAAGGTGAAATTAATGTGAGTCGGATCATCGGTCAGATTATTTATCCAGAGTGTGTAATTTCAGGATTGCATTGGGTCGGATCATTTGGGTCACTCGGATCATGTGTGATCAATTTTTCAGCGAGCGTGTTTTCGGTGTTTTGAGCCATTTCGTAGTGTTTCGTAGATCTGGTGGTGTTTTGAGCCATTTTGGAGTGTTTTGTTGATCCGGTAGTCATCATGCCTTAATATTTTTTAAGAGGACTTCTAAATGAGTCTATTGGTGATATTTTTGGGATATTTCTGAGTTGTTTATGATGAGATTATGCTATGCTTTGTTTTGCTTGGGTTATGTTGCACGTTGTACATTCTGAGCCATGAGATTGCATTGTGGTTTGATCCTATGGGGTTACGGGAGTGTGTTGCATGATGCATAGTTTTGACTAACGTGAGTCGAGTGCATGCGACTTGTGCTCAAAGATGGTTGTTTGGTCTTGGATGCGCGGGTGGCTCAGAGAATGTTAGCGGTCAATGTCAATTGACTAGGACTAGGCGGGAGAGCTGAGGTCCGTGCAGTCGAGTAATTCCAATTAAGGCTATGTGGCTTTAGCGGGAAGCATAGAAAAGACAAGGATCGCGAAGAGGTGAGTTGATGCATGTGGTGTGTTAAGTGACTTGTGCTGGTGCAAGTAGAGATGGTCTGAGAGAGACCAGATGCGTGAAGACTTGACGACATGTCATTGGGCGCCACGGGCTATGTGTTAAAGCATGTAGAGATGCTTTGATGTGATGGATTGGTTTGGCAGTTGCTTCGAGGAGAAGAATTGGGAAAATATCGGAAAAGGGGTAATTTGGACAATAGCCCAATACCGAAAAAGTGGTGGTATGGAAAAACGTGGCATTGACCTAAGTGGTTTAGGTCAAGGCAATGGAGGACAAGAGCGTGCAACGAGTTAATGGAGCATCATGGTGAAAAGCTCTTTGAAAAGTGTGCTCAAGAATTAAGTGTAAATTAAATCTGTTATGTTGTTGGGTTATCGAGTTAGCCCATGTGTTGAGTGGCTCGATGACCAGCCATGGTGACGGCGAGGCGGCGGATCTAGAGGGTGGCGACGGTGATGGGGTGGTCGATCTCAAGGGTGGCTGTGGCAACGATGGGGTGGCGGATCTGGAGGGTGGTGGTGGTAGCAAGGGGAGAACGGTAGCTACAGCGAGGGGTGGTGGATCCGCCGATGACATCGAGGCACGCCAGGAGCTCTTGGCGGCGAGCCGCGCCATTGTGGATTACAAGACCATGTACCTTGTTGGCACCTACAAGCACTCCGCACTCCCATGTCATCAGCTGTGGCTGCAAGCTCTTTGATGCCAACAACCGCGAGTACTTCGACATGGCTGCCGTCACTACTATACAAACACTCATTACAGACGGTTCACAAACCACATCACAGACGGTTTTGTGAACCGTCTGTATCAAACTGTCAGTGATGACTTATAGTTATTACAGACGGTTTTCCAACCGTCTGTGAACAAATTCATCACAGACGGTTCCAAGCTAGAATAGTCTGTGATGAGCGCTTTATCACAGACGGTTCTATTTGGGAACCGTCTGGGATGATCCATTTATCACATATGGTTCTATTTGGGAACCGTCTGGGATGATCCATTTATCATAGATGGTTCTATTTGTGAACCGTCTGTGATGATCTATTTATCACAGACGGTTCTAGTTTGGAACCATCTGTGATGATCTATTTATCACATACTGTTCTAGTTTGGAACCGTCTGTGATGTTGATTTTAAATTTCTTACAACAATTTTGATTTATTGGCTAGCCTCAGGAAATGCTAGCCATGCCCTCTGAAACAAATTATAGTACATAGTATCACCAATATATTACTATGACATATATTTCAGAAATGAACTCGATCGGATCACGTATTACAACATACGACGCATCCATTTTAGAAATCAACTTTGATCGCACATTACAATGTACAACGCATCCATTACAGAAATAAACTCACATATATAACCAATTGAATTCAGAACTACAACTGACAAATTCACAGCACAAGGTTCACAAATTAATCCAAATGGTATCAAATAAATTCACAACTCATCAGGCAAGGCTTGAGTGGAATTCGCCTGTTGTATTACTGACCTCACGATTCAAGAACGAATAGACTTATCCTCGAATACCTAGCAGGTCAGCCTGTTCCAACGCAAGTGTGGAGAACACAGCTACCAGGTATGCTCATAGGAGTTTAAGAAGACCCGGTAAGAAGAGACAAGTGGGACCAGGCAAGCGTTCTCAGCTCCATGCAAACTGCCCCTCCGTAGCCAGGAAGGAATAACGAAAGGGGATCGTCCCCTATAGATAAGATTGTAACCGAAAGGGATACTGTCCCAGATAAGGAAAGGGCATGATCCCGCGAATTGTAACCAACTCAGACTCCCCCTATTGTAACCGAGTTGGACTCTTATGTCTCTCCCTTTATAAGAGAGATAGAGGCGCAAATATGGCAGACGAGCACAAATAATCCCAGAACACTGGACTAGGGTTTTACCTCCACCGCAGAGGGCATGAACCTGTCTAAACCTTTGTCTTGTGTTACCGTCAAGTTCCCGATCTAGCGCCTAACCCCACAAATACACACCCCCACATTCAGCGCATTGCCACCTCTGTTAATGGGAAGAGTAAAGTATTTGCGTGTATAAAAATTAATAAGTGGAAACAAATATTTCAAGATTGACAAACCTCTAAGTCATTGGTCTTCTTTGACCAATGAGGAGTTGCATGTTATGGCAAGCGTAGAACCCACATAGGTTAGTGGCCTGTGGCTGCTGGTGGCACTGCCAAAATATAAATAGGTTAATTAGTTTGAAGGTTTTATTCTGGAGTGTGTGAAGGATTATTGCGTACTAGCGGATACCGAAAAGTTATAAAGTTGCTTCAGCTTCGCTGTGTCCTTGTGTGGCCCTCCACGAGCTTTGTAGATAGCGAACGACGTGTCGAATAAATTTTTGATAGGCACCAAGTTGTGGGTGGTGCCCTTTTTGGAACCAAGGCAAATTACCTTATTCTGTCTTGGTATAATTTCAAGTACAACCCAATGAAACCTACACAAGTATGTTGCCATGGTCATTCAACCTAACTTCAAGCCGCGTTATATAGTACAAATCAACAAGTATAGTAACTGGATGAAGCACTTACCCCGGGTTGCGGGGTAAAAGTATGAAGTTTTTGTCCCATTGAGCCTTTCACGATGATCAACGCGTGTGTAGCTAGCTTCTTCAGGTTGTTCTTCCTGGATATAATGTCAGTACCAATAGGAGGCAACTCATCAAACTGATTGTATTCTTCCTCATCTACCAAATTCTCGACTCTGACAATCCTCCTTTTTCCCTAAAGAACCACGTGGCGCTTCTTGTTTGATGGGTCAGTTACATAGAAGACTTCAACAACTTGGTTAGCGAGAACAAACGGTTCGTCTTGGTATCCAACACGTTCGAGGTCTATAGTAGTGACATCGTACTTGTCAACCTTCACATGCTGTAGGTGAACCCTCTGCAGCTCTTCTAAAAGTGGAGACGCCATTAATGTACTCGGCGCTCGCACGGTTTTCACCGTACATCTAGCTTCGGTCCATCTACGCTACGTATATAACAATCTGTGTTAAATAATAAATGAAGTACACTTGAAGTGCACTTAAATAATGACAAAGAACAAATGGTTTCTCTTTACATAGCTAGCCACATATATATATAACCTACAATTAACCTCAGTATCCTCAATTCTCTCTTTACATATATAACTAGCTACATCATGAGTATAATGCAGTTAGAACCAATTACTACTTTAGATTGAAGAGAACAAATGGATCTACACCAAGCTAGCTATATCAAAACCAACTTCTCCCTCTTTACATCACAGAGAAAAAATATTGTATCTATCGCAAGCTAGATCTAAAAACCATCTTCATTTCCCGCTTTACTAAGCTAGATCTTAAATAAAATGCAAATTTGGACTAATTACTAACCTTATATAACCTAGAACGTAAGTATCTACAATCACAACTCCAAATTCAGGGTCACTTTCCACCAGATCGCCTCTCAATCGCAGCCACCTCTAGCTCGGAAACCCTAAAAATACAGAGGAAGTCGGGGGGGGGGCTCTACTTATTTAGCATCACCACAGACGGTTGTTAAAAAACTCGTCTATGATAAGGCAACAGTTGCAGATGGTTTTTAACCACCAACCATCTGTGATGAGTGATTTACCGACGGTTTTTAATCACCAACCATCTGTGATGATAGCATTTGCAGACAATTTTAAAAACAAAACCATCTATGATGACCGTTTGTGAATGCTTCGTTTCCCAGCCCCCTCTAAACAAATTAAAATGCTTCTCTTGCTTTTGTAACACCCTAGCACCTAATGTGCCCAGAATGTCAACACAATGGACAACAATAACAACCAAATAACAATAATTGAATTTAAAAAAATAGCAACTTCGCTAAAGATCTAATCAAAATTTCGGTAGCATGTATTCTCTTTATCAAGGTTTTAAGCATCAATAATAAAATTCATAGCACAATAGCATAATAAGAGACAATAATAACATGGTAAACAGGGGTATCATCAACAATTCAAACCAAGGAGATAAATTTAAACGTCACATGATCAACTATGGAATAAACATTAAATTATAGTAACCAACACGACATAAAACAACAATACAGTTCATTGAAGTAACCATCACAATGGCGGAATGGGTATGAAGTTATCTAATTAAGTGATGCTAAGTGAAGACGTGAATCTAGCCCCCTTTCGCAAATGCCGGAAACGAGATACCTAAAAAACATTAAACAACAAGCGTGAGTTCATCACTTAGCAAAGTGTATTGCAATGCGAAACAAGGTAATAACATGTAACATACATATGAATATATTCCATGCCCTAAACCATGTGAAGATCAATTCATACAACTTCTTCATTCACATTCTCATGTAATGCATCATGCATGCTCATGCTATGCTCTTTTTCTTAGCACATACCGATATTGTCGAGTGCACACCCGTCGGTGTACAACCTCATTCCCTTCCATCCCGTGGAGGGGCCTACTCTTACTGACTTGCTCCCATTCACAACAGTGAATGTGACTACAAGGTAGGGCTTTCATGTTCACTACGTGTGAACACAGAGGCCCACATCAGAATGGGTTGCCTCTTCCATTATGAATGCACCAATGCAATTGACATAAATAAATTGCAACTATACTCATTTCTAACAACTTGCATAATCATATTTAAATACATTATCATCCACAGTGCTCACATCCATAACTTAACATTCATATTCATCTAATCAATTCATGAATAAGAAAGGTAGTAACCTGGTAAAAGGATTTCTACCAAGCGGGTGAAGCAAAACAATGAGCATTCATTCATTCTCATACATCATGCATCACAACACACTTGCCTTTAACCTCTCGAAACGGTGTGGTAAGAAGTTGATGACACTCCCGGGGTCACACCACATGCAAATAGATACATTCCACCCAAAAACATATCAATAAAGCAACACAAGACTCATAACTACATTGGCTTCGCAACCCACTCCTAAATCCCAAAAAACAGTAATATGCCCAAACGAGACAGCCGCCTTCTAACGATCATAACTTGAGTTATACCACTCTAAATCGAGTAAATGAATACATTTTCTTAATCTACAGGAAATTGTCCATCTTTTGCTAAGTATTCGGAAAATCTAATTCGGCCTCTAGGTTGCTCTAATCTGCAGATGAACACAGACACTATCATTTGCAACATCAATTGTACAGTGCTTGGTAAAAAGGGCATAACTTTTAAACGGCTTAACGAAACTTAGTGATTTTGGTCTTCATTGAAAGATAATTCGATTATATACAACTTTTGGAACAGCCGGTCCACCAGAAAATGAGTCTAAAATTTTCTAATTTGCGTTCTAATAGAGCACATAAATTTGCCCGCGAATCCATAATCTGTCCCAAAATTGGATCTATCTCTAACCTCAACTTCCCAATGTGAAAACCAGGAAACAATCCATATAAATACTCCCAAAACTAGCCTCTACAAGAAAACAAAACCCTAAGGAAGAAGGATTTTTCTTACCCAACCATTGGATCGAAGACGACACGAGGAACCCGCCCAATCTGCAGCCCTTTTAGCGATCCGATTCACCGGGACAGCAATGGGGATAAAAAAGAAGAATAATTGTGAGAGGAGGCTGGGTGGAGGCACCCTAGGGGGGCGTCCAAGTGGTGGAGGGGGAGAGATCTAGGGTTTGGAGGGGAAATCCCCCCTTTCAGGCCCAAAAAGGCCTGACTAGAAGGCCTAGAACCTGAAAATACCTCTAAAATTTAGATTTTCTCCCCTAAAGTTCTCCTGAAATATTACATTCTCACTAAAGTTCATCTGGGATATTACAGGTTTCCCGCGCGCCTTTCCATGATCAGATTCTCTTCGTGTTCATCACAATTAACTTCCATCTTCATCTTCCCGGCCGGCCACCTATATATTATGGTCTTCGCAGTACTCTTCATCACCTTAATCCAGAGATCAACTTCTCCCGCAAGCCCATCTCCTTAATTCATGGCAGCTCCTCCTTCTCCCGAAAGTTCATCTGGCTCTTCGCCTCTCCATCAACACCCCCCCCCGCGCCACTACTGATCTGCCAATACGATCCTCCTCCGCTTGTTCCCAGGCAATGCCCAATTTGCCACCTTCCCACCGCCTCAGCTCCAGGCGCTTCCACCCCCACCAGTGGAATGAAGCAAGCGCGGGAGGACACGGAGGAGGAGGATGAGGAGCCCATCGTCATCCGCTGGGGTAGCATATCGGAAGACAGTGACTCCTCCGAGGACTACATGTGGGATGACGACGACAACAGCGGCAGCCCCTCAGGCAGCAGCGGCAAGTGGTGGCTATGATCGCGAGCACGCGCACGCCACCACTATATATTGTAATTAACTAATATAATGTACTTTATGATATTAATTATGTAATGTACTTGTCCATTATGTTAATTATAATGTTATCCGTTATGTTAATTATAGCTAAAATGTTAATTATAATGTTCTTCGTAATGGCTGCTAGCTGCTAATATCACTGTCGGCCATGTTAAACTACCGGTCCTTAAGTAATTGATCACTGATGGTTTTTAAACACACGTACACCGTCTGCGATAATTCTAAGACACATCACAAACGGTTTTATCTACGAATATTCCGTGATGATTTCCTTATCATAGATGGTTTTAACCACGAACCGTTTGTGATAAGGGTCCCCCACATCACAGACTGTTTTATCCATGAACCGTTTGTGACGACGACCCACATCACAAATCTGAAAATTATTCAAGCATCTCTTGAATTTTGGCTATATAATAAAAGATAGATGATCCTCTTGTGGTCATTAATTTAGAGCACAAGAACACTAAATTCCATTCATCCAATCAAAAGTTATGCTAGTTTTAGTGCAAGCTGTCCAGATCTAACAGAGTAGTCGATGATCTCTGTTCATTGCAATTATGGGAATTTGTGAGGCATTTCTTGATTGACCAACTGTACAATAATTTGTATATTATCCTCTTGTGATTAATTAGAAACTGAGTTCACTTAATTTGGATAAGATGATCAAAAGTTATTATCATTTTTGCGATTGCTGTCCAGAGTTGCATTAGTTGAAAAGTAGAGCTATTTCCGGGATTGATCGTCGATGTTTTAAGAAATGTTGTGATTGGTTGGTTGGTTGGTAATTTGTGTTTGTATGTGAGTTCTGATTTCAGGAGGAGTGGCCTCTTCTTCGCGCGCCACTCCACTCCCCGCGGCTAAAGGCAAGTACATCGGGTGATTTTTGCGAATATTGTGAGTGTTTTGATGTGTAGGTTAGATGAATGAGTATGATTTCTAGAGATTATGTATATGAGAAATTTAGTGCAATTGTTAGGATCAAAAGGGTGTAATTGCTATCTTAATGCCTATGATGGAAGTTTTAGGTAGCAATTAGTCCCAAAGTGGTCCTTTGGAAGTATCGGAAGTTCCAACCGTTAAGTCGGAAGTTCTGATTAGTTGAAGTCGGGAGTTCCGACCGTTTGGGTTGGAAGTTTCGATTGGCTGGGTCAGATGTTTCGGTCTGAAGAACATAAGGTTTGATTTGACTTTAGTACACCCGGAGGTCCCGGATGTGTCGTGGGTGGTTTTCGTGAATTGTGCAGGTAGAGAATGTGTTCCAAACCTAAGATGATGGGGATGGAGGAATGGTAACAAATAGAAAGTGAGTTATTTAATTGCAATTGTTGCATTGCATTATGAATGGTTATGGATGAGTATGTTTATGTTGATGAAAATGATAAAGTGATGAATGTGAGTAAATGTTAATGTGCATGTTTATATTTATGTTCATGTTTATGCTTCATCTTTTGAGCTGATGAGGACTGCCCACATATAACGCGGATAGTCACCAGTCATCAATAGGACGTAGGTACTTCTTACCTCCTGGGGTAGCTGGTGTAATAGGTCCACAGAGGTCAGCATGTACAAGTTCAAGGGGTCCTGAGGCTCTGAAGGTTGCTTCCTTTGGGAACAGAGAGCAATGTTGCTTACCAACTAGACACGCTTCACATGTTTGATCAATGTGATCAATACAAGGCATGCCTTCCACCATCTTCAGCGTTGACATATCACGCAGTGTTATGAAGTTGATGTGACCATAACGCGCATGCTAGAGCCATTCTTTGTCTCCATGCATTGTCAGAAGACATATCGGCTGAGTTCTATTCAAGTTCATCACATACAACCTGTTTTGCAGCCTTTCAACTTTGCTCACCTCCTATCCTTCTTCGTCATAGATTCTCATATTACCTTCTTTAATTACTATCTTGTAGCCTTGCTCATCTAGCTGTCCAAGACTGACAATGTTGCTATGTAGTAAAGGAATATAATACACATTGGTTAGCACATGATGTTCACCTAAAGCTCCTTGAAACAAGACCGTCCCTCGGCCACAGATTTGAACACGTGACCCATCACCAAACTTTGCTGAACCAGTTACTGTATTGTCGAGGTTGGTGAAGATGTCCCGACACCCCATCATATGATTGGTAGCACCGGTGTCTAGATACCATTTGCTGCCGTATTGCTTTTCACTTTCTCCGAGCTGTGGTATCACTCCTTCATTTAGCATCACTGCACTGTCTTCTGTGAGAGTATCTTGTGTTAGCTCACAGCTTTCCATCAAGAGGAGTTTCGGCCCATTTTCCTTCTGCTTTTCAACGAAGAGAGCCTTCTCCTTCTTTGGTCGCTTACACTCTGATGGAAAGTGCCCAAACTCTTCACAGTTATAGCACTTGATCTTTGATTTATCAAACTTTCTGTAGGGTCATTTTTCACCTTCGCTCCCACGTCCACCGCAGCGTCCTCCTCCCCTCTTCGGATTGCTGCTGGAGCCTTCACCCTTTTTCTGATTTTGAGAGAGACCTTCCCACTATGCCCGTGTGAGCATCAGTTGCTAGCTCCCCCTCCTTTGCGTCACCCATGGCGCTTTTCATCCTCTTGTCGTAAGCCTTATAGCATCCGACGAGATCATCAAGCGTCAAGATGCTTAGATCTACACAATACTCAATCGAGATAACAAGCTGCATGTATCTCGCTGGCGTAGCACGTAGAAAGCGTCTCACCACTTCCTTTTCGACGAGAGCCTTCTCCATGTCATCTTCCAGGCTTCGGATTCCATTAACAATGGTCGGAACCCTAGCGGCAAAACCCTCAATAGATTGCTGTCTTGCATCTTTAGGTTCTCAAAGTCCCTCTTAAGAGTCTGTAGATGAGCTTCGCGCACACGATCGTGCCCGATGTTTGCCGTTTTGATCGCCTCCCATGCCTCGTTTGCCGAGTCCTTTCCGGCAATTGAGATCATGAGATTTTTCGGGACTGCTTGATAGATCGCGGATAGTGCCAAATGATTCTAACGGTACTCTGTACCTCCTTTCTTGTATGCAGCACCTCCTGGATCAACCGCGCTCCACACCTCCTGAGCCTCCATAGCGACATGCATCTTTATAGCCCATATGGTGTAGCTGCTGCGCAAAAGCTGGGGATATATTACCAGCCACACAGCCTCCTACCGTGCCTTGGATGTACCACCTCCAATGTTCACCAACACCATCGTCGTCTATCTCGCAATCTTCGGAGTTTAAACCTCAAGCTTTAATACCAATTGTTGGAATCGAACCAGGAAAGACTGGCAAGCAAACAAATATGCTTCAACTTCTCGGCAAACTAGAACTGAGTTCTCTTGGCAAAACGGGCAATGCTTCTTTGCCAGACGAGACACAGTGTAGGGTGCCTAATCACAGAACAACAAATGCATAGAACAAATCTTTGTGCCTGGCGATAATTTATCCAGCTTTTCTTGGTTATATTTATAGATTCCTAACAAGCAAAACTAACTATTACATGGCCTCTGATTCGTACAACGTATGCGAACAAACTTCCAAAATCTGTTCAGTCCAGCCGGAAGACTTCCTGAAGTCTGAATCAAATACGCATACTGAACTAGACTCGGTTACGACTGAAGACAAAGTAAAACCAAAGGACTAACTGAACCTGAAAACGACTAACAACAAGATTAAAACCAAACAAGGGTTTTGAACTTTTGATAAGTTTCATCCGGATGTTTTCTTTAGCAACCATCATCCAAATTCCTGACCATTGGATTTGCTTTACCCTGAATTGGGATGATCCTACGCATAAGGATCTGTGCAAGTCTGGCTAGCATTTCTCGTCGGCGGCCGTCATGGCGTGCAACTGCTCCGCCTTCCTGCTGGCGGCCGGCGAGGTCCACATGGCGCAGACGAGGTAGGCGGCGAGGTTGATAACGCTGAGCACGGCGAGCAGCCAGTAGAAGTAGTCGAGGCGGCTGCCGTTAATGGTGTCGCCGAGCCAGTGCGTGCAGCTCTTGACGAGCATGACGAGCGCGCTGCTGAGGAAGAAGCCGAGGGAGAGCGTGGTGAGGAAGAGGCCGGTGCTCATGGTTTTCATGCCCTTGGGCGACCGCGTGATGAAGAAGTCGAGCTGCCCCGTGTAGATGAACGCCTCGCCGGCGCCAACCAGCACGAACTGCGGGGTCAGCATGAACACACTGATCGGCAATGCTGGTTTCCTGATTCCATTCGTGGCAGTCGCCGTGGCCGCGGAGGCGATGACGAGGCGCTTCTTCTCGCAGACGGCGGCAGCGGCCATGCCGACGATGGAGAAGGCCAGGCCGATGCCGATCTTCTCTAGGTTAGTAAACCCCTGCCGTCCGGTGAGGTTCCGGCACAGTGGGATGAAGACGCGGTCGTAGAGGGCGAGGGTGAGCATGATGGCGCCGACGAAGAAGACGGTGAGCGAGGCGGCCGGGATCTCGAAACCGCCCATGCGCCGGTCCATGGTGGTCGCCTGCTCCACGGAGAAGGTGATCATCTGCGCGTAGATGGTCCAGAACAGGATCGTCGTTGCCCACACCGGCATCAGTAGCGCCACCATCTTAACCTCCTCCACCCGCGACACCGAGCACAGCTTCCACGGGTTCGGCGCCGGCCGCCCGTCGGGCCCCACCTCGTTGTCGTCGTCGCCGGCCATCACCGCCGCCCTGTCCAGGCACGGGAACTGGGCGGTGTGGAGGATCCGGGCGTGGTCGGGGCGGTCCTCGTAGAGCGCGGCAGCGCTCAGCGGCTGCTTGAGGCCCCTCTTCCGGACGGCGGCGACGAGCACCTGGAGGATGTGCACGATGGGACTCCCGGAGCTCCGCTTGTAGCGGTACCTCCTGGTTCCGGAGAGGAAGACAGCGATGGCGACGAGCATGGCGCCAGCGCAGATGCCGTAGGCCCAGCTCCGGCCGACGTGGTCCTGGACGTAGACGAGGACGGTGACGGCGAGGAGCGTGCCGACGCTGATGAAGAAGAAGAAGCGGTTGAAGAAGAATCCCATGGCGGTACGCTCGTGGTCGTCGCGCTCGTCGAACTGGTCGGTGCCGAAGCCGGAGACGCTGGACTTGAGCCCGCCGGTGCCGAGCGCGATGAGGTAGAGGCAGACGTACAGCACGCCCATCTGTAGCCCCGTTGCCTTCTCGCACGGCGCAGCACCTCCGCACGGTGGAGGGCGCAGCTGGCTCAGCCTGGTCGACACCGCAAGGAGCCCCGTGCCCTGCACGTACGCCGTTAACGTTGGTTAGGAGATTGCGCGCGCATAGATATATGCATGTGACGTGCACGTAGCTAGAGACGTGAAGCTGCGTGCTTACTAGAGCTTGGACGAGGGCGAATATGGCGATAGTGAGGTAGCGGCCGAGAAAGGAGTCGGCGAGGAAGCCGCCGAGGAGGCAGAGGAGGAAGGAGGTGCCCATGAAGTCGGTGACGATGTTGGCCGACTCGGCGCTGGGCAGGTGCATGGTGCCCGTCAGGTACGTCACCAGGTTCACCGCGATGCCCATCGTCGTCAACCGTTCGCACAGCTCGATCCCGAGCGCGAGCGCCGCCACCACCCACCCGCCGGTGCTCGCCTTGTCCGCCGGGCAACCCCGGTAGTCCACCGCGTCATGCACCTGCAGATTCCCACCGCTCCACGACCTCTGCATCTTCCCATCCTAGGCACACGTACGTAAACATGCACACCATTAGTATGGTACACCATGCATACTATTAGCATTAATTGCATGCAAGTGCTGGTATTACAATCACTATGAGCAATTAGGGCACTAATTCTTGCATGATCTACCTATATATATATATATATATATATATATATATATATATATATATATATATATATATATATATATATATATATATATATATATATATATATATATATATATATATATATATATATATATATATAGGAAAATCTGGGTATTTAAGTGGTATATATATATGTGTGTGTGTGTTTACGGAGAATCTGGGTATTTAATTTCTTACTAAATAGCATTTATATTTTGAGCTTTCAAATCTAGATCCAATTGATGAAATCAATTTGCGTCCTCTCCTTTATTTAAATACTCCAGATAAAAAAAATTGGGTACTCGTAAACAAAAAATATACTCAGATTCCATTTAACAATTCCCTATATATAAAAACAAACAGCATGCATACATACGACATACGAGAATATATCACGAACCATTTATGCTAGCTAGTCTGTGGACGAACAACGTTGTACAAGCTGAGTTGAACGCTCAAGGCTAGCTAGTTATAGATAGCTAGACAGCAAGATCCTTGCAGGTATATGCTGAAAGGAAGGAGGAATATTGCTGGGGTTGCTTGCTCGACGATGTCGCCGCCTTGCGATCTCCCCTTTTATAGGCGGGAAGATGCTACACACGATCAAACCGATCAGGGCGATGGATGGATTGAAAGGGACCTGCACTGGGCGGCGACATGCCTGGATCTTTCTCACTCTCCTGCTGCTGTGGGGGCAGTTAATGGTACAATAATGCATACCTATGCATATTGTATTCCAGTGTGCGAGCCATCACTACTACAGAACAAGCTTCTACAAGCGGTTTGGAACCACTTCTAGAAGCGGTTTTACAACCGCTTCTAGGCAACCGGTTGTGATACCTCGAAGGGTATCACAAGCGGTTCTAGGAACCGCTTGTGTTGGTGCCACACCAAGCAGTAAAGACGATAATAATATCGTCGGGCAGGATTGAACCCACGACCGGCCTCCATCCTCGTGACTCGCCTCATCCATCTAGCCAACCCCACCCACGCGTGCTCTCGATAGAGTAGGGCACGCATTCCTTTTATTATTTCTAAAACTAGGCTTCTACAAGCGGTTCGTGACACGAACCCCTTCTGAAGGGGGTCTTTAGAAGCGGTTCGTATTCTGAACCCCTTCTAAAGCTTGACTTTAGAAAGCGGTTCGTGACACGAACCCTTCTAAAGCTTTAGAAGCGGTTGGGGACACGAACGCTTGTAAAGACCTTTAGAAGGGTTCGTGACACGAACCCCTTCTGAAGGGGGTCTTTAGAAGCGGTTCGTGCCACGAACCGCTTCTAGAGATCCCCTCAGGCCTGTTACCACGAACCGCTTCTGGTGCGAGCATTACAACCGGTTCGCACCAAACCGTTTCTAATAGACCGTTTGTGATGCCCGATTTTGTAGTAGTGCATAAGCCACAAGAAAGTGATGATCGGCTCGTACTAATGTGCTAGTGTGTTGGATGGTCAGACGAGCAGCTCCTGAGACGTGGAAACTAAGCAAAGTGAGCAGAGAATCGATCGTTATTGCATGAGAGCGATCATCAGACGAGCTAGCTCAGGGTTTGGAATGTTCTAGCTAGGATCTTCAACACGGCATCTGCAATGGGGCCCTTCGTGCCCACTAGTGATCACAATAATACATGCAGACACCTATCAAGGGAGGAGAGAGAGAGAGAGAGAGAGAGAGAGAGAGAGGGGGGCTTTACTTGCAATGCCACCTACTACTATACCTGCGTTTGAGGAGCCGAGAGAGAGCAGCAAGTATCATATCACGGGTTATCTTGTTGTTCTGCGTCTCCACCTTTTCCAAAATTTCACATGCACTGTATATGTGTAGATCATTAATTAGCAGACAGAATATTTGATGCAATCAATTTGCTATCTCTCTCCACCACCTTTCTCTTTATAGGTCCCCAAATTGAGTGCTCACCAACAAAAGAAACACTCGAGTGTTACTCCCTCCAGTTTGATAATAGATGTCGTTTTGGACATAGTGATATGGTCAAACTTCTAAAACTTTGACTATCGATATATTTTTAAATATTTAAATTGGATATATAAAAATTATATGTGCAGACTTGTCTCGAGAAGTACTTTCATAATATTATAATTTTATTGGGTTTTATAAATATATTATAATAAAAATTAACGGTCAAAGTTGTGTTTTGAAGACTGTGTCGATGTCCAAAACGACATCTATTATCAAACTGGAGGGAGTACTTAGCTATTCTCATTAATTAAAGGTCCGTAATTATAGGTTGTACATCCATTGTGGAGAAAAGCTAACTTAAAGAAGTAGTATTGTGTCTCGAAAAAAGAGAAGGGATTAAAAGTCAACTCCCTCTTTTTATTTGCTTTAAGTTGGTTCCTGTTTCAAATGAGAAAAAAAAAACACTAGAACACGAAAAATATGGAAAGGGATGGAGATCTCCATTGTTTATTTGCTTACAAGCACATAAATTTCTATTTACCCAAGCACTTCCCAATACTCCTTGTAAGAAAATTGCTCCATCGGACATATTAACTATCCTATAAGGGAACACAACCGAGGCTCCTCGGCTGGGACACGTCACCTGAATTTTTGCTACCGTCGATCACCTTCGTTGGTGTCCATCCGTTGCCCACGCGTCCCATTAGGCTGCCCAGTAAAGCGCCACCGAATCCGACCCCGCGGAGCCCTCCACGCGGCGCAGTTGCCTCAACGCACCTCCGCATCGCAGCCTGCCCTGCCCTCGCACCCCACTGCCGTCGCCCTCGCCCCCGCGCTGCCGCACCTATGCCGCCGTCGCCCTCAAGGCTACATCCGCGCCATCGCCCTCGTATATACTAGTACGTTCCCGTAACTATGTATTCCCTCTGTCCCAAAATGCTAGTCTTTTTTTTTTGTTACTTTTCAGTCTCCATTCTCTGATACAAGACTTTGATTATGATTTTGTATCATAATATTAATACAGTGGCAAAAACAATTAATTGTATATATTATAAAATCATTGTGTTGGCTTATATATTTCAACATATATTAATGGTCAAATTAAAGTTGTTTCTTAAAAAAAGAAAGGCAGAACTCTGCTGTTCATTTCAACAGGAAGACAATGCCACACCGCAACAGACACCGACCCCGAAGAGCAAATGGTCAAATATTAAATACATATTTATTCTTCACGGGGATGTATCAAATGAGAACTAGACTTAAAATAAGGTAATGAGAAGTAATAATCTTAACCATTGGATTGTCTCTAGATGGTTCATATCGAACACCGAGAGCCACCAATAGTCTTAAAAAATCTCCATGAATAATTCCACTTACACTTATGTCCTGCCACTTTCTAGTGATATGGTAATCCACTTTGACTTGCACCATTCAAATTTGATCTATGATTGATATTTAAGTTCTTAATCATTATTTTATTTTATGCTAGTTCCTACTTGATTCGCTCCAATATTCTTCCAAACTAACTCATTTCAAACTTCATATGGAGGGCACAATACAGCAGACTGCCCAACTAATATAAATATGAGTATTCATAACCAACCTAGGGTCGTAGAAGTACTCATGCGCGATTTTACATACTTCTTTTGTCAGTTGTCATCTTCATCTCATGACCTATTGTTTAAGATTTCGTTAGTTTAAAGACTTCGCCTTTTTTTCTACAACTCTTCTTCACAATGTTTTATCCAATGAAAATAAATTAATTATTGTAGTTACTTCTGTTGCTATACATGTACATATACTTACCCAATTAATTGCACCTACTGGTCATTTTAGAGAGTATGTATCTAGAATCTTCAGAAGACGGGTTTGGGACATATATCACTTTCCATCCATCCCAATACGCACTTGGTTGGAATCCCCCCCCCCCCCCTCTTGATGTAGTTCAAAAGCTTTCTTTAATTTTTGCCTTAACTAACAGTGTGATGAGCGGCTAGCTAGCTAGCTTGGTGCATGATCTAGACAAGTACCTCCTTATTCAATGGCTTCGTCTAAACGATCGACTTGGCTAATTTCAACCAGAAGTATTGGTATCTTTTCATGCACACCATGAGATCGATCGAATACATACACACACGCACATGCGTGTATATAGGTATGTATGTTTTAGTTGGATCAATCAACCAGTTAATGATCGATGCATGGTCGTCTTCCTCTCTATTTCCGTGCCTGCCATCGCTTCATTTGGAGGCAGCTCCCCCACCATATATGCGTGAGAAAAAGCAGCCTTCCTTTGCATCTCCTCCTCTAGTTTCATGTCCCACTGTATGCACAGGTCTCTTTCTTTCCTCTCCTCACACGTGGTCCTCCACTTTGTTGATTTTCCTGAATACACACCCCCATGCAAGCAAATATATATGGGCAGGCTGTTCGAACCTTTCTGTTCCTCATGCAGAAAGGATCAGCCGGCCGGTATCTTTTTGTCAAAATTCAGTAAGAAGTAGCTAGCTAGGGTATCTACCCCTGCTTGATGATGACAAGTTGTCGAATGCAAGCCTTCCAATCTAGACCCTAAATCCTATCCATGCATCACTCGTGTAGTATCACAGTAGCCATAGTCATAGCATGGCGGCCAGCTCAGAAGTCATCGCATTTTCAGTTCACAGAAGTCATCCAATGATAATTATACTTGCATAGAAGATTGATTTTGTATGGCTAATATTGTTTCTTTGCTAGTGACCATTTATAGACCTGGACACTGGGCCGGACTGTTTCGGGTTGGGACATGGCATGGCCAATGCCTAGCCCAAGGCATGGCCTAGCTTGCATGCAAATAGACCGTCATGGTCGGTTGGCATGGCTGTGTTGGGCCTTCCAATCGGGCATAGTGGGCAGCACGGCACACCATCTGGGCCTGCCACAGTGCCAAGGTGCCGCATCACCGTTTGGCCTACTTACAGCATGCAAACCCGTGCACGGCACGGCCCGTGCGGCACGCAGTAGGGCCCGTGGGAAAAGGGGAGGCGGGGGCGAGGGTGGGGAAAGTGGAGTGGTGGCATACATGGTCGGAGGGGGAGTGCAAGGGGGAGACAGAGGGGGCGAGGGAGGGGGACGAAGGTGTCACCAGCGCCGAGGGAGGCGATCGAGGGAGGAGGGAGGCGATGGGGGTGATGAAGGCGGCAGAAGAGAAGGGAGGTAAGTGAGGTGGAAGGGGCGAGGGAGGCGGCGGGGCCGATACGAAGCGGGAGATACGAAGCAAAGGAAGAAAAGAAAACAGGAAGAAGAAGAGAAAGAAAGAAGGGGAAGAAAAAAGGAAAAAAAAAGAGAGGGAAGAATAGAAGAAAAAGGTAAGGAAAGAAGGAGAAAAAGAAAAGAAAAGAATAGAAAAGAAAAGGGAGAAATAGGAAAGAAAAAGAGAGGTGGAGGTGGAGGAAGTCGGGGCCTGGGGAAGAGGCAGCGATGGTGAAGGACGGGTCGGAGGAAGGTGGAGCGAGCTGGAAGGATATGGAGAGGTGGATAGGAGCGAGATGGCGAGAATGTTGAGGGGACGAGGCAGGGATGGGAGCAAGGTAAGGGGTGGGGCGAGCCATTGAGGGGTGTGAAGCCCTCACTTTTATGCTACAATGCAACATAAAAGAAAGGTTCTAAAGTGCATATTGTGATAGACCCATGAGCAGTAGCTAGCACGCACAAACACAATTTGAAAACACAGCCATACAAAAGTTGCATAATTTATTGCAGTGAAAGTTCTATTACATAATCTTATATAACAAAAGTGAAGGATCGTTATTTTTGATCCAGTTGATTTTGATGATGAGTATTTGAAAAAGATTTGAAACCAGTTTGATATTTCGACAAGATTTATTTTTTGGTTTCTTTATTTGAAAAGATCTGAAATCAGTTTGATTATTTGAAAAGCTTTTTGATTTTTGCAAAGGTTTTTGTTCGTGTTTTGAAATCGTGTTCTTAGAATATTTAATGCAATGCACTCCTGTGAGTGGTTGCATGGTTTAATGTGAGTCAAGTCGCGGACTTGTGCTCGGAATCGTTTTGTGGTTTGTTCATGTGCAGGTATTGCTCGAGGGCGAATGTGGTCGATGACGGGACTGGAACTAGGTTCATGGAGGAACTGAGGTTCGGGACTAGGTTCAAGGGGAACTGAGGTCTTGGTGGTCAAGGATGTCATGCGGGACGTTCGGGCTAAGAGAATGGTGCACATGAAGAATGGTTAGTCACGTGAGAATGGCATGAGGTCATTCGCGTGCAAAGTGTTAGTCACGTGAGTATGGTAGGGTTGCCATACGCGTGCAAGAGTTGTACTCGGCCAGGTTGGGCCAAGTGGAGTTGTGTTGAATACATGCTCTTTCTAGGATTAGGAGTGGGAATCCTTTTAGGATTAGGAATCCTTCTAGGATTAGGACTCCTTCTAGGATTAGGTGTGTTTGCCTTCTTTAAATAGAGGGGTTGCCTCCTGTTGAAGGCAATCAAGCTTTGAGCAAGCTTTAGGGTTGTACTCTTTTGTTTGGAGTATTTTAGACAAAAGAAAGGAGAAATAAAGATCAAGTTCATCAAATCTTTCGGCGAGCTACAATTCTAGTTAGATTTATTCTCGCCATCTTTTGGAACAGTAAGCTTGTAAAGGTCATAACTTTTGATCTGTAAGTTCGATTGAGCTGATTCTTTTTGGGTTTGATTCGTATTGGAATCTAGTTTCGTGTGTCCAAATTTCAGATCGATCGGACGGTTGGATCTCCAGGAATTCGCGTTTTACCAAACCTCTATCATTCTGTTTTTTTCGAAAACGAGGCAATTATTTGGTTCTATTTTGGGGTAAACTTTTAATAGATCAAGAATTTGGTTTTAGCTTCCGCACAATCATTCACCCCCCTCTGATTGCTATATTCGGTCCTACAAGTGGTATCAGAGCTTGGCTCTACTAATCCATCTTAACAGGTGATTAGTAAACGGTAAGTTATGGCAACAGAGATATACTCGAACAAGCCGCCAATCTTCAATGGTACAGACTTTCCCCACTGGCAGATTCGGATGACTGCATACCTTCAAGCTCAAGGTAACGCTATTTGGCGCAAGGTAAAGATTCCATACGAGCTTCCTTCAAATGATGATATTCATAAAATCGAGTTTGAAAAAGATGTTGAAAACAATAATAGAGCTAGAAACATATTGCTTCAAGGACTTGCTAGAAAAGAATTCGATAGAGTCTGTCATTTACTCACTGCTCATGAAATTTGGAAATCTCTTCAAGATTATCATGAGGGCACTGACTCTGTAATAGAAGCTAGGCAAGATCAATTTAAAAAGGAATACACTAGATTTGAAATTAACTCTGGAGAATCTCTAGATGATTGTTTTGCTCGCTTTAATAGAATCTTAAACAATCTTAGAGCTGTAGATGTAAAGTACACTGACTCTGAAAATGCTAGACATTTCCTATCATCTCTTGATCTTAAAATCGGCAAATGAAAGTGATCGCTTAGGGAAGCTCACAAGATGAGTGAAATGACTTTGGATAAACTATATTCTAGTCTCAAGACTTTTGAGATAGACATTGTTTCAAGAACATCCAATGATAACTCTATGGCTCTTAATGCTAATTCCTCTTCATATGATAATGCTACTAGTTCTTCATCATCATATTCCATTCTCGCTTTGAGTGCTCTTAGTGATGAACAGCTAGATCAAATACCAGAAGATACACTTGCTCTTCTTTCCAAGCGTGTCAATGCAGCTTACATGAGATCAAGGCAAAGAAAAGGAGCCTCCATCCACTGCTACAACTGCGGCAAGGCAGGGCACATCCGTGCTAAATGTTTCAAGAACAAAGATAGAGAGGAGAAGGAGCAAAGCAACTCCTCCAAGTCCTTCCGGCCAAGAGAGAGCAAGGATAAAAATAAGCAACGGACGAAGAAGATGCTCAACAAAGTCTTCGAGGCAATTTGTCGCTTAGACTTAAGCGACATTGATGACTCAACTGAAGATGAGAAGGAAGCGAAGCAAACGAAGCTGAATGAGAAGGATCTCACCGGACTATGCTTCATGGCAAAAGGGAACACTAGTGATTCTAGTGACAACAACAGCACCTCCAGCGACGGTGATGAGGTAATGCCTTCGTATGATGAGCTTTGTGAAGTTTTAGTCATATTGAGAAAATCTTTAAGAAAATCTTCACTCAAAAATAAAAACTTAGAAAAAGATCTATCCATGCTAAAATCTGAAAACTTTGATCTTAGAAATTCAAATTCTGAAAATATTTGTGATACTTGCTTAAATCTCAAATTTGAAATTAAGTCTCTAAAAGAGGAACATGTCATTAAACTAGAACAAGTTTATGCCGAACAATTGAAAAATGAAAAACTTGTGAAAAATATTGGTTGCTCTACTGATAGTTTACATGATCAAATTGCTTGCTCTAAATGTTCAATTCTTGAGTTGAAATTAAAAGATGCAAATTGTAGAGTTACACAATTAACAAATGACATGTTCACTCATGAAATTAACTCGTGTTCATATTTGGATAAAGAGAAAGCTAAAATTGACACTCATTGTGATAATTGTTTAACTCTTGCTAAGAAAGTTGATTACTTGCAAAATTCTTTGGAACGTTTCACTGATGGCAAGAAAAACCTAAACATGATTTTGGATCAATCAAAAGTCAGCACTCAGAACAAAGGTTTAGGTTTTGATTCTTATGCTCATCATAAATCACATGCTCCCACTGTTGTCAAAACACTTGGAAGTGGAAAATTTGAAATTGTCAATGAGCCTAAGAAAAATGTCTTTAAATCTGGTGGTCTTTTATCTTCTACTATGATGAATGCAAAATGTGCTTCTATTGTTAAAGCAAAACATCATGTTAAGTACACTTGCACTCATTGTGGTAGAGATGGACATCTAGTAGACTTTTGCTTTAGACTAGCTAAACAACAAAAGAGAGAAAGGTTTAATGCTAGGTCTAATTTCAGTCAGGCACGTTTCATTTCTCATTATGTGCCTAGGGTGATGCAAATACCTCTTGTTGCTAAGAACACGAGAAAAGACAAATCTTCTTTTATGCATAAGAATGCTCGTGTTGTGCCAACTGTTGTGCGTCATGTGTCTCAAGATCGGATTCCTAAACATCTTATTTCTAACTTGATCTGAGACATCGACACTTTCTGCTTCTATGTAGGCTTCTCACGCGAGGAAGGAGAACATATGGCTAGTGGATTCCGGATGCTCACGCCACATGTCCGATGATAAGAATTGGTTCCCCTCCTTCACTTGTGCATCTCGTGTAAAAGTGTTATTTTTCAAGATGCTTCCTCCACCTCTGTTTTCGCAAAAGGCACTAGTCCAAATAGTGCGAATGCAGTGCATATGTTCAGGGGGAGAGTATCTTTGTTGATGAAGATGATGATGATCTTTGTTGAGGATGAGATAATTGGAGTTTGCTGTGTGCTTGTGTGCTCGTTTTCAAGCTTCCCCGCGTGCTTCACATCGACAAGCTATCAAGAGGATTTTAAGGTATCTCCGTGGTACTCAAGATTTTGGCATTTGGCTTTCTGCTTCTTCACGCATTAGTTTAAGACCTTTCTCTGATGCTGAATTTGGAGGATGTGGAATTAATAGAAAAAGTACATCTGGTTCATGCCACTTCTTGAGTAATTCTCTTTCTTGGACACATTGACATCAGATTTCACTTTCTTAGAGATCATGTTGAAAAAGGAGCTATTGAACTGAAATTTGTTGATTCGGATGCTCAATATGCTGATATTTTCACTAAGCCGCTTGATTCTTCTTGCTTTGCCTTCTTACGCGGCGAACTTGGGATCATTCATCCCCATGGGTTGATTTGAGGGGGAGTCTTGATTTTAACTATTTCATTTGTGTTACTTGACTTTGGTTCCTAGAAGTGATTTTTTTATAAGTGGTATTTTGACTTTACACCTCAAGTAAAAACCCCTGTTTACATTGCATCATGTAGTACAAAGCTTTGGTGATTATTCTTGTGTATATAACCAAGTTAATGCTCAATGCTTTACTTATCACTAAAAGGCTAAAATAATTCAATTTGAGATGCTTTTCGAGAATATTTTGGCTCTTGCTCATTATGGTATTGCATTTGTGAAAAAGGCTTAAAAGTTTCTTGTCATCTGTTGAAAGGCTAGAGCTGATTAGAAACTATGTGTGAGTTTTTTGTTGGACTTCAAATGATCATTATGAGTCTCAAGCAAAATCAGTGTTTTAATGTTAAAAGCAAGTTTAAAAAGATGCAAGCAAAAGCTACTTGGCTAAACACAAGTTTAGTACAATGTGCAGCTTCCTTGCCAGGGATTTAAATGCAAAAGATGCAAGAAAAGGCTACTTGTCTAAACAAAAGTTCAGAACAATGTGAAGCCACTTGCCAATTTAAAATGAGAAAGATACAAGAAAGAACTACCTACTCATACACAAGTATGGGCTAGTGTGCAGTTACTTGTCATCCCTGTTGATCACAAAGCAAAATTGTCAAACTTGCTAAAAGAGAAAAAGGAAATTCAAATGGTTGAAAAAGGCTTGAGACAAATATTAGTGAATTTGAAAGTCTCTCTATGCTCATGATAGATTTCTTTTTCGCTTTGGCAAAATCTGTTTATGACATTTTACTTGTTTGCTCTAATTTGCTTATGCAATAACTATTCTATGTGTTAGAGCCTCCATATTCTCACAATTTGCTTTCTCATTGGATAATTTGATACAAAATGAGAAAGTTCTCCTAAAAACTCTTCAAATGCTTTACTTTGATTATATACCTTGAATATACTTCAAAGCTTGAGATACTGCATTCATTAAGGGGGAGTTTTGAGATCTTGATGAGGGCGGAGGGAGGCGATGTGGGTGATGAAGGCGGCAGAAGAGGAGGGAGGTAAGTGAGTTGGAAGGGGCGAGGGAGGAGGCGGGGCTGATACGAAGCAAAGGAAGAAAAGAAAAGAGGAAGAAGAAGAGAAAGAAAGAAGGGGAAGAAAAAAGGAAAAAAGGGGAAGGATAGAAGAAAAAGGTAAGGAAAGAAGGAGAAAAAAGAAAAGAATAGAAAAGAAAAGGGAGAAAAAGGAAAGAAAAAGATAGGTGGAGGTGGAGGAAATCGGGGCCTGGGGAAGAGGTAGTGATGGTGAAGGACGGGTCAGAGGCAGGTGGAGCTAGCTGGAAGGAGATGGAGAGGTGGATGGGAGCGAGATGGCGAGAATGTTGAGGGGACGAGGCAGGGATGGGAGCAAGGTAAGGGGTGGGACGAGCCATTGAGGGGTGTGAAGCCCTCACTTTTATGCTACAATGCAACATAAAAGAAAGGTTCTAAAGTGCATATTGTGATAGACCCATGAGCAGTAGCTAGCACGCACAAACACAATTTAAAAACACAGCCATACAAAAGTTGCATAATTTATTGCAGTGAAAGTTCTATTACATAATCTTACATAACAAAAGTAAAGCATCAGTGGGAAATTTTCATCTTGCAGTACGCCATCTAAGCCCCAGTATTCCACAGGCAACAGATAAGGTGAAATCTTAGAAAGAATCATCGTCATTAAACACGTATCCTGCGTTAAAGTAAACGTCTTTGGGGGTATCTGTCTCTTCACCTAAAAACAATGATAATACAAGTTGAGTACAAATGTACTCGCAAGACATTTACAAAACTTAAATATATGCAGGCTAAATCAACGGAAGGTTGCTATGGTTATTTTGCATAAAGCTGAAATTGGATTTTAAATACTGGATAATAAATTGAAAACATAAATGAAATGAAAATAGTTTGATGAGTAGTTAAAATAATAAGTAATGAATAACAGAAATGTAACAAATATACTCACGGGCCTTCGTGATTAATAAAATGTTTAATGCCAGCATGTGGCAGAATTTAGAATAAGATGTAAAGAAAATTAGTAATGCAATTTAATTCCATTCCATCCGTCTCAATTTTTGAGAAAATAAAAAACATCTAACTAGTGTCAGTTCTCCAAGTTATCCATCACTGTGGATACGGCTAATCGATTAGTTTTACACTCTGTAGAGGTATACTGCTTTACCCATAAGGAATGATCATATCTTTTTTCAAAGCTTAATTAACACACTTCCTTTAGTGTGTCATAAAGAGATCATACATAATCGTTACATTATTCAAACATAGCTTTGCACCAGCCGGGTGATGTTAAATCCTTGCTATGGTACAACAAACAATCACATGAAACATAATAATCTTTGAGCTCAATAAACAACAACCGTTTCTCCCCATAGCCAGACGTACACCGTTGCACCGATATGCATTTACCCACAAGTCCATGTGTATAATGCCATGTTTCTGTAACTAGCTAATTAAGTGCCTAATATTGTTTTGCCGCCTAATTGGTTCTTAATTTGGAGTTGGTTGCGTCAAGGTTTAATCATTCAAGCCATTTTGAATGATTGTGCCTAAAATCCTATTTTGTGAATTCATAGAAATCCTTTAGCAACCTAAATCCCAGAGCCTTCCATTGGAGTCCACAAACCCCTCTCAAATGCCCTTCGAAAGAAACCCTAAGTTTCAATGCTATTTTGCGAGGAAATCAGAGTTTTGGCTACTAGAGCGGCAGTACCGCTGGTCTAACATCCCAAATTTTGCTTTTATTGAATTTTGTGAGTTATTTGAATTTTTGGAATTTATTTGGATTTAATTTGAATTAAGTCCTTTATTAGATTATTTAAATATTTAAAAGTTTCATATAAAATCTTGTTGGAAATATTTTATTTGAGTCCAAAATGTCTCAAAATAATTTTCAGAATTTTTCTGAGCATTTTGCTATTTTTCTTGATTTATTTGAATTACTGGATTTAATTTAAATAGTAAAAACGAAAAGGAATATTCAGAAAAACCCTAACGGGTCGAGCCGTGGACAGAACCCGATAACCCACCGTTATCCGCTAACCCGCAACCCGCAAACCCTAAACCCTAATTCGCGTGACCGTCGGATCTCAATCCGACGGTTGAGATGCGCCACGTCTCCGACCGATTTCGGCTCAGATCCGACCGCGCCGGCTGATTGGGACCATCGATCCCATCCGCGTGGATGGCCATGATGCAGCCATGTCATCTCTCTGTATTCCCATCGGAGCCGCCGCCGCTGCAACGACCGCTCCAAGATTTTCGCGCCGAATCCGGACATCGAGGCCGGTATTTAATGTGTGAACTCGTGTGCTGTGGCCGCTGTTTCATCCTCTGCGTTTCACCCTAGTGCACGTGCACTGAGGAGCCTTGCGTTGCCTGTGATTGCTCGATGGAGTTGAGGAGGAAGCCGCCGTGTGTTTGGACGAGTTCTGCCGTCGTGCACCCCAGATTCGAGATACCCGCGACGAGACGCTTCAGCGGGACATCTCACCTCGCCGGAGCAGCAACGAAACACCGTTGGCTAGGTCGTTGTCTTCCTCTCTGGTCAGCAACGAAGCGCCTCGTCGGACTTTCGCAAACTCGGACAGCCATCCGATCAAGGTCCAATGCACCAGGTTCGTCCACGTTGCCATCTCATTATTCCGGTTGGATTAGATCTGAACCATTAGATCTAGGATGAACGACCTAGATTGTGCCACGTAGATGCTTAGCAGTGCGGTGGATTGGATCAACATAGGCCGTTAGATCAAAATTGAACGGACCAGATGTAACACCCCGGCAGCACACGTGCCCGAAGTGCTACCAAAACCTAACTGAACTTTTTCACAAAAAGTAAAAATTTCGGCAAGACCTCCCCTACTAAATGGACATCCACTCAGTAGGCAAAGAGATCACAATTAACATGATAGCAACAATATAAACATGTCATGAAATCAATCAACCATCATGATATGTGAGCATAATCAACTAAGCATAATATCAATCACCATCAAATAAACTTAACTACAACACGATTACACAATTAATTCGACTAGTTAACAAGTGAATATTCCTCCAATCTACTATTTGAGCATGGCATTAATGTGAGTGATGTGGAGCTAATTCCCGACCCGACATGTCATCCTCAAAGCACCTAAAACATTAAATAAAACAAGCTTGAGTTCAAGACTCAGCAAAGTGCATCAAATCAATAGAATTAACCAAGTTAACATTTTGAATTCAACACCAAGATCATAAAACAATTATTTCACCACCATTTACCTTATTGCATATATCACACACATACCTTATTCGACCTCCTTGGGGTGAGTCCATGACTCTATCCCAACTCCTTACATTACCATTTACCACAAACTCATTATTAATGATGCAATGCATATGATGCTCTTTTCGATGCATGTACCGGTATTGCCGAGTGCACACCCGTCGGTGTGCACCCTCACGTCCCTTCCATCCCATGGAAGGTGCCTACTCTTACTGTCTCGCTCCTATTCACCTCGATGAATGGGACTATGAGGTAGGACTTTCATGTTCACTACGTGTGAACACAGAGGCCCGCATCAGAATGGGTTGCCTTTTCCATTATGAATGCACAAATGCAATTAACACAATTAAATTACAAACTACATTCATTTCTAACGTTTCACATAGCTCAAATTTAAATACATGATCATCAACCATACTCACGTCCAACACTTAACATTCATAGTCATCTAATTGATTCACACACATATGACATACCAATATATCTATGAACTTAGCATTTGCATCATCATAATTATCAACATGATCAAAATCATAAAGCAAAATATGCCACATTCCGTTTAGCATTTAAACGACATGATGCACTTGCCTTTACCCACTCGGGACCAAGTGGCGAGAAGCTTCGGCCACTCCCGAGATCACAACTCCTGCAATAAACACTGCGAATTCGATTTCATACAAACTATAGACAACTACAACAACAATCAACTCATTTCACTCACTACAACAAACTTTGCCCCAAAACAACCCACAATCTGAAATTCAGAGAAAACTGCTTGGGTAGCCTATTTAGCCAAAGCATAACTATTGCTATACAACTTCAAATTGAGCAAACAAAGATATTTTAAGCATCTACATAGAATTTACTAACTATCTCTAGGCAATTTTAAATTCCAATTGGCTCTAAATTATAGAACAAGATTGAATCTTCTACTAGTTACAATTTGGACAGCAAATGGTAATTCTTTCATAACTTTTTAATGGTTGAACCAAAATTCAAGTTCTTAGACTCTAAATGAGCAAAATAGAATGATCTACAATTACCCCATAGCCATTTGCTCAAAATCTAAATTTAAAGTCCTCAAATTGAACTCTGAACTTCAGACCAAACTCTGAACATTCAGCAAAATCAGCAATCTGGATAGCGACTTCAACAAGACATAACTTTTGATTCCTAACTCCAAATCAAGAAAATAAATACATTTTATAAATCTACAGGAAATTTCCTACATTTCCCTAGGCAAGTGGATAAGCTCATTCGGCCTGCACCTAGCTAGAAATCTCAGTTGAACATTTCAGCTCACAGAACCACCTAATCGGGACAGTCAACACCAAAAATGTCATAACTTTCAAACGGCTAAATGGATTTTTGTGTTCTTGTTCTTAATTAAAGGGGAAGGGATAATCTACAATTTCTTATACAGCCAAAGATCTATTTGACCTCTCTAAGCACCCCAAAACCACACTACAAAAACAGGCAGAAATCTGCTCGAAAACAGATTCTAGGTTTCCCTCCAAAATAGCTAGTTTCCCTCCAAAATCTCATGAACCCAAAAACCACTACTAGGCAGTGAAGGACCTCTAGATCTAAGCTCCAAACAAGAACCAAGAACTTACCTCCAACCAAGAAGGGGGAAGAAGGAGGGGAGCTGCTGTTGGACACCAAGGAGGAGCTCGTGCTACAGCTTGGGGAGGCGCCATGGAGGAGCTCCATGGGAAGAGGGAGCCAAGGGAGGAGGTGCCCTGGTAGCTACTGCTGCTGCTGTTTCTCCACATGAAAATAGGGGGGAGGAGAAACCAAGAAAATGAGGAGAGGGGTAAAATTGAGTGGAGGGGAAAATGAAAAGGGAGATTAGATGGAGGGAGGGATTAGGTAGAGGAGTGATCTAGCTCACTCTCCCACACTAGATGAAAAACAACCGCCCCATAGAACCCCCGAC
This sequence comes from Rhipidocladum racemiflorum, assembly GCA_036346355.1. Taxonomy (NCBI): domain Eukaryota; kingdom Viridiplantae; phylum Streptophyta; class Magnoliopsida; order Poales; family Poaceae; genus Rhipidocladum; species Rhipidocladum racemiflorum. The sequence continues at coordinate 10,511,147 of CM070569.1, forward strand.
AGATCATCCAATCTCCCAGACGAGAAAGAATTCTCAAAGAAAATCGGAATGAAACCCCGAGACAATCTTTCTAGAAACTCGGCGACGTTCTTTCTCAAAACTTGGCGACGTTACAATCTTCCCCACTTAAAGGAATTCGGCCCCGAATTCGAAGAACGCCAACTCGAAAACAAAATCCCAAAGGGACTCAAGACTTCTTTGCGGCTCAAATCACCCACGCAAAGACTTAAACAGAAGCAAACGATAAACCAAATTTCCAAATCCAACTCTTGACAAAAGTGACTTGACTTATGTAACATCCCAATTTTTGAGCTTTTACAAAGTTTCAAAGTAAAAAAAGAACCATTTGGATTTTTTTCCGAATTAATTCCAGCCCAATTTGAATTTTCTAAACACCAAAAGATTTTATCTATTTATTCTGTGCATCAAAACAAAGATTTTTCGTATTTTTTATGATTTTTCTGAATTTATTTGCTATTTATTTGAATTTAATTGCTTTTAGTTGAATTTCTCGGATTTTCTTTATTCGAAAAATGCTGGTATTTCCCAATCGGCTTCGGGCCAAATCCTCCGCTCCGACCCGGTCCACCAGCTGGTTCGGCTTGCTCCGCAGCCGCCGCCACGCGTCACTGCATCATTCGCTCACCTTGGCCCAGCCGCCCCATCCCTGCTCCGCAGCCCACCTCAGGCCCATGCGCTGCAAACCCTAGCGTCGCAGCCGCGCGCTTTTCGACGTCCGTGGCACGTCCGAGCTGCGCCCCTCGAGGCTTTAAAGACCGCGGCCGCCTCCAGATCTGGTTTTGCCACCCCTTGCCGCCTCCGACGCTCTACTCCACGTCGTCTAAGAGCCCGCCGCCGCCGAGTAATTCCTCGCCGGAGATAGCCGCCATCTTGCTCTTCTTCCCTGTCGTCCTCTTCCGGCTCCCTAAGGTCGGGTGCTCGATCTGGCCGCTAATCGCCGACGGCCACTTCGTCTTATTCCTCTCCGACGAAGCACCGCCGTGGATCCGGGTGCTGGAACCCTAGCCGAGCCGGTCCAGCGTGGCCACCACGTGTGCACCGCATCAGCACCCGTGCCTGTGTGTCTGCCGCGTTAGCCGCCGCCACATCAGCCCGCACTGTTCCCATACACCGGGTGCACCGTGAGTCGTGCGCCCAGCCGTAGACTCAGTCCACCGAAACCCTAGATGACGTCATCAGTGACGCATTAAACCCCTTTTTCCTTTAGAAAAATAATTCCCAAAATTAGCCTTTTTCTTTTTCGTGATTTTTGAACTTCTGAGAGCTCGTTCTCCCTCATACGAACTCCGTTTGAGCCCATTCAAATTTCTCCCTCATACGAGCTCTACATTCCAGAGCTATTTATTTTAATTTTTGGTACTGTTTTCTTCCTGTTTTTGGTATTTATTTGTGTTTATTACATTCTTTTCCGGTAGACGTTGATCCCTAAGGAGCGAGCGTAGGATTTAGAGACCAAGATTCAGCAATAGCAGTTGATCAGTAAGGCAAATCATAGTCCTTGACCATGTTGGACCCATGTTTGCAAAATTACTTTGTTTTATATAATTGCATGCTATTTGTTTACAAGTACTATTTATTGGGATTAGCTACCACCTAATTGTCATTATGCCACCTTGAATAGTTGAGATGCCATGTATCCATTGTCACCCTAGGTTGGGTTGTTTACTAGCTGGACATACTATAGTACCAACATTGGGTTAGCGTAACTATGCTTAGCCATGCTGTCGGGATTCGAATTTGCAAATCCGAACCCTCTGTGTATTTCGAATCCCTTGGTAAAGTGTTCTCTCGAAACCTCCAAGCACCTGTAGCATACGCCATAACTCAGCAACGTAGCCTCCCTCTCGCTCGGCGTAGTTGTTGATCATCTTCATCTGCCAAAGACACTCATGTGAGAACGCATAAATTTTAAAACTAAGTGAGAACAAGAGAAATTCAGCAAAAGGGGGTATGAAAAGAGAGAAGGGGATAAGTCGAGAATTCATTCATCGTCTTGTCAAATTTTAACTTTAGAAAATAGGTTTTATCCTCACTACGACCATTCTAACTAAGGGTAGTCCTACAGTCAGTATGGCTCTGATACCACCTCTATCGGGACCCGAATTTGCAAATCCAGACCCTCTGTGTATTCAGCACTAGTCCAGGATCACGCTAGTGCACATAGTCACAACATCGGTAAATATCACAATCATACACATCGATGGTAGTAAAGTACTTTAATTAAAATAACCAAACTGGTTGCTCAACCTTATGGTCAAGTTACAAGAGTACGCCACACAGGGCGAAAACTTATTAAAAGAAATAAATTGCAGTGGAATAAAAACATCAACGTGGAGCCATCCAGTATACCACAGGCAACTGACTGGGCTCACTCCCTAGATAGATGGTTCCTCCTGAAGTTCTACCTCCAAAGCTGGAGTCGCTTCTTCTTTAACTGGTGTTGTATTGTTGTAAGGGGTGAGTACTTGGTACTCAGCAAGTCATGCACAGAATGCAAACTAATATTCTACATGCATGGCTTAGTACAAGGAATGTTTCATGGTTCATTTGTAGTGAAACAGCAAGTAACAAGTAGCATAAGTAGATTCGAAGGCAGTAAATGTAAAGATAACATCAATAACTTTTCCAAGAGTTAAGTAATCACTTTTTCCTTTCCTAATCCACATTTCCAATAACGTCATCATTAAACCCAACCAAACTTTTCAAGTCCCAGTTATTTTCATGAAAGTCTAACCCTTGACTGTAATCCCCGAGCAGTGTCCAGTGCCATGGACTCGGTTATTCGAATAGGTTGTACACTCTGCAGAGGTTATGCACTTTACCCACAAGATACAGTCAAACACCACAAAGGTGAGTGATCATAACAAAGCATTTCAGAGATCGCAAACTGTACAAGTGAACCTCTCCGGTTTTTGTCATACACCATCCCTTCCCCTAACGGAGGTGAAGTGTGGGACCGACATACTGTTGGACGGGTACCATGCCATAGCCCTGGTACACTCCCCTTCCAAGCTACACAAAAGGTGTAGTTGACACCTCGAGGTACCACATTCAGGTTATTAGTAACTTACTCAACTAGGTCCATCCCATTACGGACATGTGGTTGCACTATCGACTCAGATCAAAGGCTTGCAAGGTTAAGTCCTTAGGGTGACCAGGGCAAGTCTACCCGAAGAACCAAAACGACTTCCCCGGCACCACTCATGGCCCACCACATCATCCTTGCCACTTGCTCCGGTCTAAATCTATTTATCAAACCTAGTTGGTTACCATGCACCACGTGCCATCATCATCACAACACATGATACTTCTCTAAAAACAGGTGCAATATCTCATTAAGTCAACATTAACATTTGATTGTCCAAAATCATGTCTTGTGTACGTAGCAGGTCTAAGCAATATACTACAACGGTCTAAATACCCATTTTTGGCAATTTAATAATTTCCAACTATTTAATCCACAACTAGGGTGACAAAAGGTTCATGGCACATAATTATATAATCAAGGTGTCATACAACAACTAGGCATTTATCTAATTCCCGAAAATAATCAAAGCATTTCCTAATTGAATTAGCATGCAATAGCTTGAATGAAAATAATTTTCAAAAGTAGGTTCAACATGATAAAAGCATAACTTGCCTTCAAAAAGTATCTGTTCCTGGTCTTGAGCTGGCTCCTAGGTCAAAACTTCGCCTTCGAAGCCTTCGGGCACTTCAACGTCTACTCGTAACGCGTGAAAATAGCAATAAATAATTAAATAGTGGACAAAAAGTGTCCAAAAAAATAAAATTCATAAAGAGAGAGCACATTTTTATAAATTTTTAGAAATTTGAATCGTCTAAATCGGAGTTAAAATGCAGAAGTTATGCCCGTTTAAAGTTTGGAAAATAAATTAAATAAATATAAATAGAGAAAACTTATGTCCAAAAATTAAATAAAATTCACCATTATGTAGAGCTTAATTTTATAAAAATTTAGAAATTGGAATCGCCCAAATCGAAGTTAAAATACAAAAGTTATAAGCGTTTGAAGTTTGAAAATCAAATAAAAGAATAAACCGAATTAATTCATTTATTTTTCTATTGAAAATTTGATTTATTGCGTCAGTTGACGTCAGCATGGAAATTGAATTTCCACCGAATTATTTTTCTACTGAAAAATTGAATTATGACGTCAGCATTGCGTCATCCGGTCCATGGACTCGGTCCACGGTTCGGGTCCGGTCCACAGGTACACGTGTCACTGACGCGTGGGACACCCTCGGATGACATCATTACTGACGTCATCGCGCTCGGCCGCACAGTACTAACACGTGGGCCCCACCGTGACGTCATCATGACGTCACGGATGACATCACCGCACAGTGGGCTTAGCCGCTGACACGCGGGCCCCACGCTGACGTCACGGGTGACATTAGCGACGACCGGGTGTGCCCGCGTGAACCGCGCCGGTTCAGCTCCCGGCCACGTGGCACGATCTGGGCCGTTGGTTTGAAATCCAACGGTCCAGATCAGATCTAACCTCACGCGTTGAGGATCTACGCGGTTGATCTGGACCGTTCGATTCGAATCAGACGGTCGAGATCCGATCGGGTTTAACCGCATCGTGGGGGCGACGTGGCATGACTCGGCGTGCGACACATGGCTGCATCTAAACCGTAACGGTTGAGATCGCTTCTAACGCTACAATGCAGATTAACCCTAACTGTACGATCTAGATCTAATGGCTGAGATCTAATCCTTAGCATAGTGCGATTACGGCTACGTGGCTCAATCTAAGGCGTTGGATCTAGATCCAACGGTTGAAAATAGATCTAAAACCGTAACGTGGAAGTCGAACTGGGGTGACGTGGATGAACCTGGGCCGTGCGATCAAGATGGAACGTCTGACGGAGCTCGCGGTTCCGGCAATGTCGCGGTAGAGCTGCGGTGGCCGGAGTTGGAGACGACGACGCAGCCAACGGCGTTTCGTGCACCCTCCGGCGAAGTGGATGGTCCCTTCGGGCGCGGCTCGACGCGAGGAGCACAGATCTGGGCAGCACAACGGTGGAGACGGCTAGACGATGGCGGAAAATGACGAAAACCGCGGTGGAACCCTAGCGCAACTTCAGCGAGAGATTCCTCGTGAACGGCGGTGGCTTGAGCTCTGCGGCCTAGGGCAAAACGTGCGCACGGAAAAGGACAAAACGGGTGAGGCGATGGTGCATTAAATAGGGCCCTCGGCATTCGTGGAATTCGCGGAAACCGAGGTCCACCCACCCGCGATGGCGGAATCCGGCAAGCACTCAGACTGGGTGACGTGGCGCGACGCTGGCCTTTTGATCAAGATCCAACGGTCGCGCGGGTTAGGGTTAGGTCGGGCTCTGGTCTGGCTCGAACGTGGTTCGGTCGGACTCGAGTTAGACTCGAGTCTGACCCGGGTTGGATGAACAGCAAAACCCGTTTGGATTTTCCAACGATTAAATAATTAAAATAATGCCTAGAAATTCAAATAATTCAAGAAAAATAGTAAAATAATCAGAAAAATTATGGAAAAATTATGGAAAATACATTGAGACATTTTGAACTCAAATAAAATATTTCCAACAAAATCTTATTTAAAACTTTTAATTATTTATTTATCTCAAAAGGGAATAAATTCAAATTAAATCCAAATAAATTCAAATAAATCCCAGAAAATTCCAAAAATTCTCAAAAGTGTAAAATTTCAATTAAATTCATGGAAAGCAATAATTGGGGTGTTACAGACCTCTCCCCTTAACAGAATCTTGACCCCGAGATTTAGGGCTGACTAAGGAATAGGTTCGAAAATTTCTTTCTCAAATCCTCCTCGCGCTCCCAAGTCGCTTCACTTTCTGCGTGGTTGCTCCACTGGACTCTACAGAAATGGGTTGACTTATTCCTTGTATCTCGATCCATGGTGTTCAGAATCTTCACAGGGTGTTCCTTATATGTCAGATCTTCCTGCAGCTCTATTGACTCTAGTGGTGTCTGTTCATCTGGCACTCGGAGACACTTCTTCAGTTTGGATACATGGAACACATCACACACTCCCTCCAACGACTGTGGCAACTCCAACTGGTAAGCAACTTCTCCTCGATGACTCAGGATCTTGAACGGACCCACATATCTTGGCGCAAGCTTCCCTTTGGTGTGGAACCTCCTAACTCCCTTGAGAGGTGTAACTCTGAGATACACATAGTCTTTCGGCTCAAAGCTCAACTCCCTGCGACGATTATCCGCATAGCTTTTCTATCTCTATTGAGCGATCTTCAGTCTTTCGCGGATCATGGCAATCTGTTCTTCAGCTTCTTGAAGAATATCTGGCCCGAAGACATGTCGTTCACCCGTTTCATTCCAGTTCAACGGTGTTCGGCACGGTCGACCATACAGTGCTTCAAAAGGTGACATCTGTAAACTGGCCTGATAGCTGTTATTGTATCTAAACTCGGCATACGGCAGACTCTTATCCCAAGAGGTAGCATAAGCCAATACACAAGCTCTTAGCATATCCTCTAGAATCTGGTTAACTCTTTCAGTCTGTCCATCTGTCTGCGGGTGATAAGCGGTACTGAAGTTCAAACGGGTCCCCATGCTTCATGCAGTTTATTCTAGAATCTTGAGGTAAATTGGGTACCTCTGTCCGATACAATCTTCTTCGGCACTCCGTGTAAACAGACAATCCTGGTCATATACAACTCTGCTAATTTATCCCCTGAGTAAGTGGTCTTTACAGGAATAATATGAGCGACCTTAGTCAAGCGATCTACTATAACCCATATGGAGTCATACCCTCCTTGAGTTTTAGGTAAACCGGTAATGAAATCCATCCCAATTTCCTCCCACTTCCACTCAGGTATTTTTCGCGGCTGCAGTAATCCTGCTGGTCTCTGATGCATTGCCTTGACTCTCTGGCATATATCGCACAACACAACATGTTCGGCAACTTCACGTTTCATACTCGACCACTAGAATCTTTCCCTCAGGTCTTGATACATCTTGGCACTGCCTGGATGAATGGAATACTTGGAATCATGAGCTTCCTCCAGAATCAACTACTTCAGCTTTTTCTTGTTCGGCACACAGATGCAGTCCTTAATCCACAATATGCCCTGCTCATCCAGCTTGAAGTCCTTAGCCTTGCCTACATCCATTTTGGACTTGATCCTCTGGATCTTGGCGTCATCCTTTTGTCCTTCTCGGATTCGATCCTCTAAGGTTGGCTTCACTTCTAGGGCAGCTAGGAATCCTTCAGGTACAACTTCCAATTCTAGTTTCTGTAACTCCCTACATAGCTCGTCCTGGATATCGGCTAGTAACACATTCACGGTATGACTCTTCCGACTCAAGGCATTGGCCACCACATTGGCCTTTCCGGGATGGTAATGAATTCCAAAATTGTAATCCTTAATCAACTCCAACCACCTCCTTTGCCTCATATTCAGATCCGATTGGGTGAAAATGTACTTAAGACTCTTATGGGTCCGTGTACACTTCACATTTGTTCCCAATCAGATAATACCACCACAATTTCAAGGCATGCACTACGGCTGCTAACTCCAGGTCATGCATCGAGTAATTCTCTTCATGCGGCCTTAGCTGCCTTGATGCATATGTAACGACCTTCCGGTTTTGCATCAACACGCATCCAAGTCCTTGGCATGATGCGTCACAATAGATATCAAAGTTCTGATTAACATCAGGTAGGACTAACACCGGAGCTGATGTCAATCGCTTCTTTAGCTCTTGGAAACCTTTCTCACATTCCGGTGTCCAGTTAAACTTCTTCTCCCTTTTCAACAATTGCGTGAGAGGTCTCGCAATCATCGAAAAGCCTTCAATGAAATGGCGGTAGTAACCAGCCATCCCCAGAAAACTACGAACCTGAGCTACTGTCTTCGGCTGTTCCCAATGTAACCCAGCTTCCACCTTGCTTGGGTCTACTGCAACTCCTCCTGCGGTCATGACATGTCTAAGGAACTCTACCTTGTCTTTCCAGAAATCACACTTGCTGAACTTAGCGAAGAGATGCTGTCCCCTTAGCTTCTCCAACACTAACCTCAGGTGTTCTGCATGCTCCTCTCTGGTCTTGGAGTAGACTAGGATGTCATCTATGAATACTACAATGAACTTGTCCAAATATTCCATGAAAACCTTATTCATCAAGTTCATGAAATAAGCTGGCGCATTCGTCAGACCAAAGGACATAACGGTAAACTCGTAATGTTCGTATCTCGATGAGAATGCGATCTTCGGAATATCCTCTGATCGGATCTTCAGCTGGTGATATCTTGACCTTAGATCAATCTTGGAGAAAACTCCGGTTCCTCTTAACTGATCAAATAGGTCATCGATCCTGGGTAGCGGGTACTTGTTCTTCATGGTGACTTCATTGAGTGCACGGTAATCTATGTACATCCTGAAACTCCCGTCCTTCTTCTTGACGAACAAAACTAGTGCTCCCCATGGCGACGAACTAGGTCTGATGAATCCTTTTTCTATTAGCTCTTCGAGCTGCTTCTTCATCTCTACTAATTCTTCGATTGACATCCGATAGGGTCTCTTCACTATCGGCGCTATTCTAGGTACTAACTCAATCACAAATTCTATGTCTCTGTCTGGCGGCATACCAGGTAAATCTTCAGGAAAAACATCAGGATACTCATTCACCACTGGAACATCCTCTATGCTGATTGCTTTCGCACTGTTGACCATCAACTGTCCTTCACGAACGGCGGTCGCGTGAAAGTCCACTTTTCTTCCACAAGAGCTATCAACTGAGATGATCCTTCTTCCACAATCAAGCACGGACTTGTGTTTGGACAACCAATCTATTCCCAAAATAACATCTAGAGTCTGGGTTCCCAATATAATAAGGTTCGCTACGAACTCTACCCTATCTATTAGTACTCTCACCCCAGAACATGCTACTTGAGATCGGAGTTCTGACCCAGGGGTTTGAACTATAAGCATGCATTTAAGATCCACAATCTCCAAATCATTCTTAGAAACAAAATCTAGAGAAACAAACGAATGCGAAGCTCCAGAGTCAAACAAAATTGTTGCAGGTACTGAGTTGACAAGTAACTTACCCAGTACGGCGTCCGTGGCATTCTGCAAAGCATCGGCAGTGATATGGTTGACGCAACCTCTCACCACAGTCTAGCCTGCGCCTCCGGGCTGTGCGGCCCCACGGTTTGTTCCTGGTGCAGGTGCTCTTGTTGGCGTGGATCCCAAATTGAAGCGAACGGGGGTCACTCCTGCTGTCTTCTTGGGGCAATTGTTGGAGAAGTGCCCTGGTTCATTGCATATATAACAACACCTCACTCTGCCCTGCTGGTTGCTCGCAGCGGCATTCCTGGTTGGAGTTGGTGTCTGGTAGTTCTGGTTGGTAGGTCTTGGTGCTGGCGACGATGTTCTTGCAGCATTCTGCGGCTGGAATCTGGAAAATTGATTTGGTGCAATTCTCAGGCGTTGCCCTCCTTGGTTTGCTCCCTACTATGCCATCCTGCGCTTCCGATTGTCATCCAATTCCTTGTGCTTGTCCTCCAGGATGAGCGCCTTGTTCACAAGCTCTTGGAAGTCAGGAAAGGTGTGGGTAATCAGTCCCACCTGTAGTCCAGAATTTAGTCCCTTTAAGAAGCGAGACTGCCTGGCCTTGTCTCACATTACATCTTCAAAGCGTAGCGGGCTAGCTGAGTAAACTTATTGAGATATTCAGCCACCGTATGCCCGCTTTGCTTTAAAGCTCTGAACTCTTCCTTCTTGAGGTCCATTATTCCATCCGGCACGTGATACTGACGGAAGGCGGCAGTAAACTCCTCCCAAGTGATATCTTGTGGGTTTTCCTACATAGCACAGTAATTTTCCCACCATTCTACTGCAGTCCCTTCTAGCTAATGAGAGGCGTAGAGTACCCTCTCATTTCCCACACATTGGGTAATGTGTAGCTTCCTTTCAATTGACCTTAACTAGTCATCTGCCTCCAATGGATTGGCGTTTCCAGAGAAAGTGGACGGATGAGTCCTCATGAATTCCGACAGCCTCGAGTTTTGATGATATCCCTGATTGACTTGATTGGCAGTGGCCTGAGCAGTGACTTGCTGCATCTATTGCATCATAGCATGCAACAGCTGGGTCTGCGCAGCAAGGAAAGCTCCAAAGTTCTGCATGTCTACTGGTAGTGTTGGATGGGGTGCAGGTGCTCCATCATTGGGGTTTTCGGCAGGGCGGGAACCTCTTCCGTTGCCTCGAAGGTTTCCACGAGTGTTCACCATCTGTTGATTGCTCTAAGGTTTAGAGACGAGAGGGAAACAAGAATAGGCAAGTAGTACAGAAACTTATGCGGGGTGAAAGGTGTAACTCAAAATCCAACTCTATTATTTATTCAATAATAACTTGGTATGGTTGCTCACAATGCCTAAGGGCCTTGCAACACATACTGCACACTCAGCAAGCAATGAAAATTCAAAACGACTAACACGCTGGAGTCTAACGCCTCTGAGGGTGGCTCTTTATTCTTAGACGCTACTCGATGAAAGAGTCTCAACTTCTAATCCTGAATGCTCACTCCTCGAACCAACCTCCACTGCCTCCACGTGGCGGGTGCGGCAGCATAGGTGCAAAGCAATCACCATGCCCCACAACAACTGAAGTCGAAGAAATGGCATCCTTCTCGGGCTCTGGTGCGGGTTGTGGCTCTGGCTACAGCTTCTCGGGATCTGGCTCGTGCAGCTTCAGTACTGGCTCTGGTCCCTATCCATACAATGCCATTTCCAGCTCATCAATCTTTCGCAAAAGTTGAGACATATACTCTTGAACCTCCTGCAGACTTTTCTTCTCTTTCTTGACCTCCTCACGGGCCTTCTACGGCTCCTGCATCTTTCCATCGAGTGTGTCCTCCTGTACGACGACGAACCTCGCCAAGTGTGTGACGGTGACATCTTCATCTTCTATCGGCTCCCGTTCAATCCTGTTGTCTCGGCATGGGTGGTGACGAAACACTGTGCCCTCCAGCTCTCTGGAGTAAGTGCAAGAGATGTGCCTCTTAGGTCGGCGCGACATCTCCTGAATTCCCATCTCAAATGTAGATCTCCTAGCCATGAAGTAGCATGGGCGATTGAACTTCGTCTTCTCTCGAGCATACACTGTGATCTTGAATCCCTTGCCTTGACCAATCCAGCCTGCACAGCGGTAGTCCCTTGGTTAAGTGTCCTCTCGAAACCTCCAAGCACCTGTAGCATACGCCATAACTCAGCGGCATAGCCTCCCTCTCGCTCGGCGTAGTTGTTGATCATCTTCATCTGCCAAATACACTCACGTGAGAACTTAGAAATTTTAAAACCAAGTGAGAACAAGAGAAATTCAGCAAAAGGGGGTATGAAAAGAGAGAAGGGGATAAGTCGAGAGTTCATTCATCGTCTTGTCAAATTTTAAATTTAGAAAATAGGTTTTATCCTCACTACAACCATTCTAACTAAGGGTAGTCCTACAGTCAGTATGGCTCTGATACCACCTCTGTCGGGACCTGAATTTGCAAATATGGACCCTTTGTGTATTCAGCACTGTCGGGACCCCGAATTTGCAAATCCGGACCCTCTGTGTATTCAACACTAGTCCAGGAACGCGCTAGTGCACACAGTCTTAACATCGGTAAATATCACAATCATACCACTCGATACTAATAGAGTACTTTATTTAAATAGCCAAACTGGTTACTTGACCTTATGGTCAAGTCACAAATGTACGCCTCGCAGGGCGAAACTTATTAAGAGAGAAATAGTAGCAGCGGAAAATCAAAGAAGGTAACATCGTGGCGCCATCCAAAGATACCACAGCAACCGACCGGCTCGCTTCCTAAGTAGACGGATCCTCTTGGAGTTCCTCCTCCAAAGCTGGTGTAGTCTCCTCTTCAACTGGTGTTGTATTGAGGCAAGGGTGAGTACTTGGTACTCGGCAAGTCATGCACGAATGCAAAGGCTAATATACTATATGCATGGCTTGGTACAAAGGAATAGCTCAAGGTATATTTGCGATGCTTGACATTTGAAAAGTAGCATAAGTAGATTCGAAAACAGGAAAAACAAGTAAAGCATAAATAACTTTTCAAGAAGTTTGAGTAAACATTTTTCCCATCCTAAACCACATATCCATCACCGTCATCATTCAGCCACCCCAACCTTTCAAAACCAAGTGATTTTTAGAAAATCTAACCCTTGACTGTAATTTGAGCGATGTCCAATACCGCGGACACGGCTATTCGAATAGATTCTACACTCTGCAGAGGTTATGCACTTTACCCACAAGATACAAATCAAACACCACAAAGGCGAGTTCAGTAACAAAGTCTTTCTAAACTTCTAACAATACAAGTGGTCCTCCCGGTTATTGCACACTAACCCTTCCCTTAGCTAAGGCGAAGTCTAGGCCAATCAACCGTTAGATGGGTACTGGCCTCGGCCAGACGCTCCCCGCACAACTTACACAAAGGGTGTAGTTGACCTCACGAGGTCCCACAGGTACGTTATTAGCAACTTAGTCAACTAGGTCCGTCCCATTACAGACATGTGGTTGCACGTTAGACCCAGTTCAAAGGCTTGCAAGGTTAAGTCCTTAGGGTGACCAGGGCAAGACTACTCGAAGAACCAAATCAACATCCCCAATGCCACAACTGGCCCACCTGATTATTCTTGCCACATGCCCCTGGCCGAAAAACTATTTATCAAACCCCAGTTGATTACCATGCACCACGTGCCATCAACATCACATGATACCTTTCCAAAACAGGTTCAATATATCATTAAGTCAATATTAACATTTGTTTGTCCAAAATCATGTCATGAGCACGTAGCGTGTCTAAGCGATTTACTACAACGGTCTAAACCCATGTTGGCAAGTTAATAATGTCCAACTAGTAAACCACAACTAGGGTGACAAGGGTCATGGCACATACTTAAGTAATCAAGGTGTCATACAACAAATTGGTATTTATCTAACCCCCATATTTAAATAAAGTATTTTTCTAATTGAACTAGCATGCAGTAGTTTAAATCAAAATAGATTTCGAAATAGGATCAACATGGTCAAAGCACAACTTGCCTTCAAAAAGTACTTGTTCTTGGTCTTGAGTTGGATCCTGAGTTAATACTTCTCCTTGAATCCTTAGGCACTTCAACGTCTACTCGTAAAGCGTGCAAATAGCAAATACATGAATAAACAATAGGCAAAAAGTGTCCAAACATCCAAATAAAATCCATAAACAGAGAGAACATAATTTTATGAATTTTTAGAAACTGGAATCGTCAAATTTGGAGTTAAAATGCAAAAGTTATGATTATTTAAAGTTCAAATAATCAATTAAATAATTTTACAGAGAAAAACTTTAGTCCAAAAATCAAATAAAATTCATATTTAGGTAGATCTCAATTTTATACAAATTTAGAAATTTGAATCACTCAAATCGGAGTTGAAACGCAAAAGTTATAAGCGTTTGAAGTTTGAAACAAAATCTGAAATCATTATTTCGAATTAATAAATCATTTTCTTTTTCGGAAATTAATTATTGCGTCAGCATGGACACGTGGCAGCTGGATTGGTCTGGCCGACGCCAGCCGGTCCATGGACTCGGTCCCACGCTTCGGCTTCGGTCACCGTGGACCCGGTCCCACGGCCACGTGAGGCCCGACATGTGGGACCACTCGGGTAGCGTCATCGGCGTCGTCGTGAGGCTCGGCCACGGTCGGCAGTGGGTCCATCCGATGACGTCATGGGTGACGCCGCGGTGCGATCGGCCCGACACGCGGGCCCAGCGTGTCAGTGACCACGCACGCGCGCGTGGGCGCGGCGGTTCGGCTCCCTGGACACGTGGCACGATCGTAACCGTTGGTTTGAAAACCGACGGCTAGGATTGGATTTGGGCCTCAAGTGCGTGGGCGCACGGGTTGATCTGGGCCGTTGGATCTTGATCTAACGGTCCAGATCCAATCTAGCCTGGTGCAGCTCCCGCTACGTGGCACGACCTAAGCCGTTGGATCTAGATCCAACGGTTGAGATTAGATCTAGGATTTTCAACGGGGAACTCACCGAGGGTGACGTGGCGCGATCTGAGCCCTTGGATCTTGATCGGACGGTTGAGTGGAGCTCGGGTCGGCGATGGCTTCATGGCGAAGTTGTGGCTGCCGGCGCCGAGAGGCCAGCGACCACGAACGGCGTTGGGGCGTGCTCGGCGAGGTGAAAGGTCTCTTCGTGCGCCTGGCCGGGGTTCGGATCTGGGGTCAATGGCGGCGGGGGCGGCGACGGCGGCGAATCAGCGTAACCGCAGCGGAGGGTGCTATGACTCCGGCGAGCGATTCCGGTGGATCTACGGCGGTTGAGGCTCGGTGAGATAGGGCAGAGAGTGCGCGGGGTCACGGCGATCCTCGGGGTACCACCCGGTACTTAAATGCCCTCGGCATGCGCGCACGGGACGGAGCCCTAATCCTACACGGCGGCGACGCGGCAGAGGAGTACGGCTCGGACTCGGCGGGAACGACGACGCACGGCCGTCCACGTGGCACGATCAACGGCCACGATCGCGTGGACGTGATCGGATCCGGCCGATTCGGCCGGCTGATGCGGAAATCCGACCGCTGGATCTTGATCCAACGGTTGGGATCGATTAGGTTTTGGAGTTGGTTCGGCCGAGTCACGTGGCTCGGTCGGACTCGAACTTCGAGTCGACTCGGGCTCGGTCGGATGAACAGTACAAACCCACTCGCATTTTCCAGCGATTTAATAATTAAAATATTTCCCAGAAATTCATTTAATTCATTAAAAATAGCAAAATACTCAGAAAAATTCTGGAAAAATTCTGGAAAATATTTTGGAACATTTTGGACTCAAATAAAATATTTCCAACAAAATTTTATTTGCAAAATTAAATTCTTTAATTATTTCAAAATGGAATAAATTCAAATAAATTCCAAATAAATCCAAATAAATTCCAGAAAATTCCAAAAATTCACCAAAGTGCCAAATCACACATGAATTTAAGAAAAGCAAAATTTTGGGGTGTTACAAGCACTAGTCCAGGATCACGCTAGTGCACACAGTCACAACATCGGTAAATATCACAATCATACACATCGATGGTAATAAAATACTTTAATTAAAATAACCAAACTGGTTGCTCGACCTTATGGTCAAGTTACAAGAGTACGCCACACAGGGCGAAAACTTATTAAAGGAAATAAATTGCAGTGGAATAAAAGCATCAACGTGGAGCCATTCAGTATACCATAGGCAACTGACTGGGCTCGCTCCCTAGATAGATGGTTCCTCCTGAAGTTCTTCCTCCAAATCTGGCGTCGCTTCTTCTTCAACTAGTGTTATATTGTTGCAAGGGGTGAGTACTTAGTACTTAGCAAGTCATGCACGGAATGCAAACTAATATTCTACATGCATGGCTTAGTACAAGGAATGTTTCATGGTTCATTTGCAGTAAAACAACAAGTAACAAGTAGCATAAGTAGATTCGAAGGCAATAAATGTAAAGATAATATCAATAACTTTTCCAAGAGTTAAGTAATCACTCTTCCCTTTCCTAATCCACATTTCCAATAACGTCATCATTAAACCCAACCAAACTTTTGAAGTCCAAGTTATTTTCATGAAAGTTTAACCCTTGACTGTAATCCCCGAGCAGTGTCCATTACCGTGGACTCGGCTATTCGAATAGGTTGTACACTCTGCAGAAGTTATGCACTTTACCCACAAGATACAATCAAACACCACAAAGGCGAGTGATCGTAACAAAGCATTTCAGAGACCGCAAACTGTACAAGTGAACCTCTCTGGTTTTTTTCATACACCATCCCTTCCACTAACGGAGGCGAAGTATGGGACCAACATACCGTTGGACGGGTATCATGCCATAGCCCTGCTACTCTACGGAATGACGATATGAGTCATTTTCGATGTCGACATTAAGGTACGACTTTGGTGTCATGTTTTTGGGCCTTTTCCGTGAGTTTGGGCCTTTCCGGGGGAGAATTTGGGCTTTCCGTGGGAGAAATTGGGCTTCCGGGGGAGCTTGGGCCTTGGGGGATTGTTTTGGGCCGAAAGTGGGGGGAGTTTAAGCCCATGAGGAGGTGGAATTGGGCAGCAAACCTACTGCCCATGCTTGGTGCACCCCCAACCAAAACCCTAGCCACCGCCCCCCAACTCCCCCATGCGCCACCCCCTTTCCCCCCACTTGCGCCTCCCCTTCCCCTTCCTCCCCACCACCTCTTGCCGGCCCTAGGAGAGCTCCACCCCACCCCTTGCTACCACGCCCTTCCAATCCGTTGTCCTCGCCATTGGGGAGCTCCGCGACGAGAAGATCCGGCGGGATTGGCGTGTGGAAGGAGATCGGGCGACCGGGAGGAGTTTTCGTCGGATTGTCGTTCGTCGGGCTAAGGTATGGAGATGGGAAACTCTTGGGGTGGATTAGGTGCTGTGTTAATGGGTATTTTGGTGCTTTAAGATCTAAAGGTGGTGCTGCGATTGGATAGAATTGATGAAAACTAGAGATTGCATAGTACTCTGTTTCGGGCAGATTGGGCGTACGACCTAGGGTTTGAGTTTTTGCAATTTTAGATTCGGAAGTTGGTCGACCATCTATTGAGAAAGTTGTAGATAATTTCAATACCTTTAATTTTACACCAAGAATGCTTAATTCCAATCCGCCGTTTGAAAGTTATGGTTGTTTTACCCAACGTGTTCAAAACTGTGACGAGATTGGAACAGATTACATTGTTCTGTAGAATAAACAATTTTAGTGGCCGAATCAATTTTTCCCAATACTTAGAAAAAGCTAGGAAATTTCCTAAGCTTCGTGATCAAAGAGCACTTAGTTAAACCGACTTCGCGATCTACTCCCAATACCCAAAAACAGAGATCCTGTCCAACGGGACAGCAACCTTCGGAAGGCCATAACTCGGGCTTAACAACTCCAAATCAGACAAATGAGTACATTTTATCAAATCTTACGAAATTTCCTAGATTTTTATAAGTATTGGGAAAAACTGATTCGGCATGTAAAATTGCCTAATCTACAGATCATCCCGATCTGTCCCAATCACATCATAGTTTTGAACACATTCGGTAAAACAGCAATAACTTACAAACGGCTGATCATAATTATGCGTTCTTGGTGTCCACTGAAAGTTATTGAAATTATCTACAACTTTCTCAACATACGGCCGACCAGGAAACGCATCTAAAAATGTGAAAACTCGAACCCTAGGTCGGACGTCCAATCTGCCCGAAACAGAACGCCATGCAATCTCTAGTTTTCATCAATTCTATCCAATCGCAGCACCACCTTTCGATATAAAAGCACCAAAACCTCCTCTAGATCAGCACCTAGTCCATCCCCAAAGATTACCCATAGCTATACCTTCGCCCGACGAACAACGAACGTCGAATCTCCTCCTCCCGGTTCTCCCGATCTCCTTCCTCGCTCCGAATCCGCCGGATCTCCTCGTCGCGGAGCTTCCCAATGGAGAGGACAGCGGGATAGAGGGGTGAGGGTCTCCCCTAAGCCAGCTAGGGAGGTGGAGAGGAGAGGGAGGGAGAGGAGGCGCAAGGGGAAGGGCGGCTAGGGGGGAGGCGTGGAAGAGAGGGGGCGGCGGCTTGGGAGGGGTGGAGAGGAGGGAGGGGCGGCTAGAGGGAGAGGTGGGGGCGCCCTACGGCTGGCGCCCAAGCCAGGTTGGCTGCCCTCCTCCACTTCCACTTGGGCCAGATCCTCTCCACCTTCGGCCCAACCAATCCCCCCAAGGCCCGAACCCCCGAAAACAGCCCAAAACGCGATAAAACACCATACCGTAAGGTTTTATTCGCTAATAACACAATTTATAATGTCACGCCATTCCGTAGTGTCACAAAGCATCAATTGACTGGGCTCGCTCCCTAGTTAGCCGGATCTTCCTGGAGCTCCTCCTCCAAAGCAGGTATAGCTTTTTCTTCAACTGATGTTGTAGTTGCAAGGGGTGAGTACTTGGTACTCAGCAAGTCATGCACAGAATGCAAACTAATATTCTACATGCATGGCTTAGTACAAAGGAGTGCTTCATGGTTCATTTGCAGCAAAACAGCATTTAATGAGTAGCATAAGTAGAATCGAAAGCGGTAAAAGCAAATATAATATCAATAACTTTTCCAGGAGTTAAGTAAACACTTTCCCTTTCCTAAACCACATTTCCATCAACGTCATCGACAAACCCAACCAAACTTTCCAAGTCCAAGTTGTTTTCATGAAAATCTAACCCTTGACTGTAATCCCCGAGCAGTGTCTAGTACCGCGGACTCGGCTATTCGAATAGATTTTTACACTCTGCAGAGGTTATGCACTTTACCCACAAGATACAGTCAAACACCACAAAGGCGAGTGATCGTAACAAAGCCTTTCAGAAACTGCAAACTTTACAAGTGAACCTCTCCGGTTTTTGCCATACACCATCCCTTCCCTCAGTGGAGGCGAAGTATGGGACCGACATACCGTTGGATTGGTACCATGCCGTAGCCCTGGTACGCTCCCCCTTCAAGCTACACAAAAGGTGTAGTTGACATCCCGAGGTTCCACAAACAAGTTATTAGCAACTTATTCAACCAGGTCCGTCCCATTATAGACATGTGGTTGCACGTTTGACTCAGATCAAAGGCTTGCAAGGTTAAGTCCTTAGGATGACCAGGGCAAGACTGCTCGAAGAACCAAAATGACTTCCCCGGTGCCACTCATGGCCCACTTGATCATTCTTGCCACTTGCCCCGGTCTAAATCTATTTATCAAACCCAGTTGATTACCATGCACCACGTGCCATCATCAACATCACAACACATGATACTTCTCAAAACCAGGTTCAATATCTCACTAAGTCAATATTAACATTTGATTGTCCAAAAATCATGTCATGTGTACGTAGCAGGTCTAAGCAATATACTACAACGGTCTAAATACCCAATATTGGCAATTTAATAATGTCCAACTACTTAAACCAGACTAGGGTGACAAGGGATCATGGCATACAATTAAATAATCAAGGTGTCATACTGCAATTTGGCATTTACGTAATTCCCAAAAATAATTAAAACAATTTCTAATTAAACTAGCATGCGATAGTTTAAATCAAACTACTTTTCAAAAATAGGAGCAATATGATCAAAGCGTAACTTGCCTTCAAAAAGTACTTGTTCTTGGTCCTGAGCTGGCTCCTGGGTCAAAACTTCACCTCCGAAGCCTTCGGGTACTTCCACGTCTACTCCTAACATGTGCAAATAGAAATAAAATAAATAAAAAGTAGACAAAAGTATCCAAAAATTCAAATAAAATTCATAAACAGAAAGGGTACAATTTTATAATTTTTTAGAAATTTGAAACGTCCAAATCGGAGTTAAAACGCAAAAGTTATACCCGTTTAAAGTTTGAAAAGTCAATTACATAAATATAAACAGAAGAAAACTAACGTCAAAAATTAAATAAAATTCACCATTAAGTAGAGCTCAATTTTATACAAATTTAGAAATTGGAATCACCCAAATCGGAGTTAAAATGCAAAAGTTATAAGCGTTTGAAGTTTGAAAAATCAATTAAAAGAATAAACCGAATTAATTCATTTATTTTTCTATTGAAAAAATCTGATTATGACGTCAGCGTGGAAATTGAATTTCCACCGGATTATTTTTCTATTGGAAAATCGAATTATGACATCATGCTTGCGTGTCGGGACCCGAATCTGCAAATCCGGACCCTCTGTGTATTCTGTACTATTCCAGGATCACGCTAGTACACACAGTCATACAGGGTTGAATATCACATCCATACAGAGCGAAAATATAAAATAAATTACTTCAAACATTAAATAAACTGGTTACAAGACCTTAAGGTCACCTTACAAATAGTCTGCCACGCAAGGCTTACAATAACTCAAGTAGATAAACAACAGCGGAACGAAGAACGTCGGTGACACCCATCAGCATGCCACAGGCAACTGACAAGGTTCAACTCCTAGATAATTGCCTCCTCGTGGAACTCCTCCTCCTTTGAAGTTGTAGTCTTCTCCTCAACTGATGGTTGTGTTGAAAGCAAGGGTGAGTATACAACATACTCAGCAAGTCATGCACAGAGGTGCAATCCTATTACTATATGAATGGCTTATTCCAAAGGAATAGCTTAGAGGGTTATTTTGCATCAAGCCGCATTTTGTTTCTATCAAATAATCTTAATAGATTCAAAAGTAGTAAAACCGTATTATATAATAAGTTATCAATCTCTTTTCAAATAGTTTGGCACAAAGCCCTAAATCACTTTAGCAATTATCTCTGGCATACAGCCACCCAGTCCACATTTTATTTTAAAAGATCTAACCCTTGACTGTAATCCCCGAGCGATGTCCAATACCGTGGACTCGGCTATTCGAATAGTTTGTACACTCTGCAGAGGTTATACACTTTACCCACACGATATAGTTAAACACCACATGGGCGAGTAACCATAACAAAGTCTTTCCGAAACCTCTATCCTCGCATGCGTACCTCCCGGTATAGTTCCTGCTGTCCCTTCCCTTTTGCGGAGCGGAAGTACAGGGCCAACGTATACCGTTGAAGAGATGTAAGACCAATCGGTAAACACTACACCCTTCTTTCCACATTTACAGATACAAAAACCACCTGAGGTCTCACATGCTAAGACTTCGGAATCGTACTCCACTAGGTCTGTCCCACTCCAGACATGTGGTTGTATGTTAGGCCCAGTTCAAAGGCTTGCAAGGTTAAGTCCTTAGGTTGACCGTGGCAAGACTACCCAAAGTTCACAAAACCAAATTCAACAACATCTTTCCCGTGTGCCACATCGGCCCCCCCCATTAATCACTTGCCACTTGCCACAGTCTAAATATTTTCCCACCCCAGTTTGATTATTGTGCAATACATGCCAACAATAATACCAGTTACCATGTAGAACCAAAAAGGTACCTACACTTCACATCATCACGTGGCAAGATTACACTGATTCCAAAATTCATTCCGTATATCATTAGTCAATATTATGTTACCATTTTAAACACATTTCACGTAAGCATGGCTAAGCAACTATTCACGGTCTAGCCTCCCGTGTTGGCACGATATTAACATCCAACTAAATAAACCAACTTAAGGTGACAATGGATACATGGCATACAAATATTATCATCAAGGGTGGAATTAACAATTAGGTTTATTAACTATTTTACCCAAATTAAATTAATTCATTTTAATCAACATAGCATGCATAATTTAAATCAAAATACATTTCAAAAACTAGGAGCAATATGGTCAAAGCACAACTTGCCTTCAAAGATCAGCTGGTTTTGGTCTAGATCTTGATCTTGAGCTTGTTCCTCGAAATCAACTCCCTCACACAGTTCGACGTCTACGCACAACAGTTAAAGAACCAAATAAACACGCAAATCAACATACAACACACATTCAGAAAATGCTACAAATCAAACTAGGTTTTAATTTCATGAAAACTTCCAGACAATTAGTTTGGCATTTTCTAAGATTTATAAAATTTATTTTCGAATTTTTGGACGTGCAGTTTAAGAGCTACAAAATTCAAAAGTTTGGACTTTCCGCGAATACTTTAACGGTATAGATTTGATAATAAAATTTCAGTAAAATTTCTGTATAAAGGTATTAATTTTTACTAATTAACAAAATTTGTTGCAAGCGATTCGGACATAAAACGAATTTGTAGCGAAAAAGACAAAATTCGCTTTTTGGAAGAAAAATGAATTACGTAAACCTTTTTGCATGGCACTATTCCTCCTTGTATATGTGTATACTCCTTGGTTACATATGGGCTCGGCTTGGGCATTTGCTACGTGAGAAAAAAAAAACAGAGACCGGCCAGACGACCAGAGCGGACAAATGAGCGTAGTCGGCCGAGACAACGATGGCGGCGGCGAACGCAGTCAGCCGGAATCAGTCGGCGGCGACGGCGACTATGGTGCGCAGGCGGCTATGACGACGGCGACGGCGCGCTTGTCCATGTAGACTAGAGAGGAGTCGCGATCGGCGATGCCATACATGGCACTACTCATCTTTGCATTTGCGTTATGGAAATGTGGGTGGTAATTATCAATCATACACACACGTACCTATATGCACAAGTACACAGGTTCATGCACAAATATGCCCATATATATGTATTTATATACGCGCAAATACATAGACGAGATAAACCGATCGATAGAGGTAGAACACGCGCAAAAGAGAAACGGAAATACCGATCAACGGCAGGCAGCAGTGCAGGAGACGGCGAGGCCAACGAGTGCGCCAGCGGTGTCAATGACGAAAGGAGCGCGTGGTCGGCCCGACGAGCAACCGCGGCGATCGGCCAATGACAGCCGCTGGTCGATTTAGCGGGAAGAGGCGTGGCCGAAGAGTGCACCGGCGGCGATGACGACGTAGACGACAGCGGTGGCGGCGGCGCACACGGCGGCAACATGGACGGTGGCGTCAACGGTGGTACACGACGGCAGCAGCGATGATGATGGCGACGAGACGGCAGCGGCGGCGAAGACGGTGAAGGCGGTGGTGACATAACCGGCGGTGGCGGCGTCAACGGAATGAGCAATATGAGATGAGATAAACTTGCAATGGAATGAAGCAATATGGAGGGATTAACTTGCAATGGAATGAAGCAATAGGGAAAGAATGATTGTTTGAAGGAATGGAGACGCACTGTATTGAACCTAGTAACGTATGGATGGAATAAAGCTAGTGACTAGAAACGGCTGCAGGAATGGAGGCTTCAGGCCGGCGCATGGATGGTCTTCGGTTGGCATGCATGGCTAGTAAATGGTTGCATTCACGTCACAAAGCCATGCATTCACACATTACTAATTCACACGTTACCACTAATTCATGCATGAGGTAGAGAGTTACTAGTTCCAACATGCAACAAAAAAAATAAATGGGAGAAACGGCTGGCAATGAAGACGTCCGATATTCATGCTACATGCATATATTAAATTAAGGCTTCATGCATGAACGTGTATGTGGGTGGCTTCATGCATGCAATGACTTCATGCATACACATGGCTACTTGCACATGGAGGAAAGGCTGAGAAATGGAAACGTGCATAGAGTAACTCCTCCTTGCATGCAACCAGTTGGAGAAAATCAATGGAAGAATTAAGTGACTAGAAATTGATGGAGTAAATGAACTAGTAACGGCTGGAGTATTCATGTGTGGGAATGGAAACAGCCAGAAGATGAAAACAATTCATGCAGATGGAAAATCGGCTGGAGGATGAAAGGCTCACGCGCATGGGAGAACGGCTGGAGGTGGCAACGTATTGATGTTTAACTAAAGAAATGAAACTGACATTCATTCTTAATTGCCATGCTTCAAGCATTCAGGAGGAACGGCTTCATGCATGCATGCGCTTGAAACAGCTGAGAAAAATGAAACGCCTAGAGAAACGGCTAGAGAGTAATGACGGTGCTAATTCATGCATGCAGGAATGAAGGAGTGACTACATTAATGGATTTGCATGGGAATGACAAGTACCAAATGTATTCACGCGTGTGGAGAATTCATGCACGTTTCAAGGCTTTAAATCATTCATAACGTTTCAATGGGGAGTTTCATGTGTGCTAAAGAATGAAACGGCTGGGAGATGGAAATGCCATGGCTTTATGCGTGTGAAAGGAAATGAGAAACGTTAATTGCTAGCAAATGCATTGCAAGGAAATGGGAAACGGCTGAAAAAATAATGAGAAGACTTCATCTGCATGTGGAGTAATGGGAAACGTTACTAGTTCCTTCATTGCAGGGAAATGGAAAACGTTTGTTTCATTGCAGGGAAATGGAAAACGTTTGAACAAATGGGAAGGCATCATGCAAGGGAAATGGAACGTGCACGCATTGCTTAGAAGTGAAAACTTGCTAATAAATGGGAACGGCAAGGAGGAGGAAACGTTCAGGATTCATGCATACATGTATATATGCATACATGTTGTCAAAGCGTGTTTACGATAAAATAGCAAAATGGGTCTGAAAATTTTGAAAAATTCCTCTAAAATACTAAGAACTATTTGAAACTTAACAAAGTTAGTTTCACGATTTTTCAACGTATAGATTTTTTTGTAAAAATTCTTTTAGTGAATCAGACACCTGTATAGATTTTTGTGAAATCAACGACTTAAGTTATATAAATTGTTTTTCGAAAATATTTGAAGCGAACACTCTCGTCTACCAATTATCTTAATTATAAATGAATTTTTAGATTTTATGCTTATGCAAAAATGCATGATCTTTATTTAATTCAATTAGTTCAAGCAGGCTTATGTTCAAATAAATTCCAAAATTTCCAATTAAATTCCTGAAAATTCTCAAAAATTCAAATAACTTAATAAATGTAAATAAACCAAATTTTGGGATGTTACATTGCGTCACCCGGTCCATGGTTCGGGTCCGGTCCACCGTGGACTCGGTCCACGGATACACGTGTCACTGACACGTGGGACCCACTCGGATGACGTCGTCGCTGACGTCATCGCGCTCGGCCGAACAGCCCTGACAGCTGGGCCCCAACGTGATGTCATCATGACGTCGCGGGTGACGTCATGGTGCGGTTAGCTGACACGCTGACACGCGGGTCCCACGCTGACGTCACGGGTGATATCAGCGACGAGCGGGCGCACCCGCGTGGACTACGTCTCTTTGTCTCATGGCTACGTGGCATGATTTGGGCCGTTGGTTTGAAATCCAACGGTCCAGATCAGATCTAATCCTACACGTTGCGGGCCAACGCGGTTGATCTGGACCGCACGATTTAGATCGGACGGTCTAGATTCGATCTGGTTTTTTCCGCATCATGGGGGTGACGTGGCATGTCCCAGCGTGCGACGCATGGCTCGTTCTACACCATTCGATCTCGATCGAACGTTTGAGATCGCATTTAACGCTACAACGCGGAATGAATGTAACCGTACGATCTAGATCTAATGGCTGAGATTGGATCTAGCACGGTGCAGTTATGGCTATGTGGCGCGATCTAAAACGTTAGATCTAGATCTAACGGTCCACAGTGCATCTGGGCTCTACGGGGTTTTGGGCGTCGTGGACTCACCGTGGCCGTTGGATGAAGATTGAACGGTTGATGGAGCTCGATGGCGATGATGGTGACGCAGCGGAGCTAGGTCACCGGAGCTGGGGACGACGACACGCCCAACGGTGTTTGGGCCCAACTCCGGCGAAGTGAGTGGTACCCCTCGATGCGCTATTCCAACTTCGGCGAGCAATCACCGGCGGACGGCGGTAGCTTAAGCTTGGTGGCTTAGGGCAACGTGTGCGGACGAAAACAGGGAACACGGCACGGGTGGCAGCGCTTTAAATAACATCCTCGGCGTCCGTGAAAACCGCGGAAATTAGGGCCCACACGCGCGCGGCGGCGGAATCCGACGATGACTCGGATAGGGCGACGTGGCCTCATCCCAGCCGTCCATGTGTCCACGATCGACGGCCACGATCACGTCAGGCGCGAGTGGGTTCGATCCGAACCCCACGTGGGTAATGTGGCTCAACGCTGGCCGTTGGATCTTGATCCAACAGTCGCGTGGATTAGGGTTTGGTCCGGCTTGGGTTTGGCTCGAACGTGGTTCGGTCGGATTCAAGTCAGACTCGAGTCTGACCCGGGTCGGATGAAAAGTGGAACCCATTAGGGTTTTCCAGCGATTAAATAATTAAATTAATTTCTGGAAATTCAAATAAATCGAGAAAAATAGCAAATTATTCAGAAAAATTCTAAAAAATACTTTGAGATATTTTGAACTCAAATAAAATATTTCCAGCAAAATTTTATTTAAAAATTTTAATTATTTAATTATCTAAAAAGGGAATAAATTCAAATTAAATCCAAATAAATCCTAGAAAATTCCAAAAATTCTCAAAAGTATAAAATTTCATTTAAATTCTTGAAAAGCAGAAATTAGGGTGTTACAATCTAGCTGTTCATCACTTAGTGCACTCAAAGAAGCAATAGAATATGAAGAACTAGAAGCATTATCAATTATAGAAGAGTTAGCATTCAAAGCCATAGAGTTATCATTGGAAGTTCTTGAGACATCTATCTCAAAAGTCTTGAGACTAGAGTACAGTTTATCCAGTGTCAACTCACTCATTTTATGCGCCTCTCTTATAGCAGTGACTTTCAGTTGCCAGACTTTAAGATCAGGTGAAGATAAAAAGTGTCTAGCATTTTCAGAATCGGTGTACTGGATGTCTACTGCTCTAAGGTTATTTAAAATTCTATTAAAGCGAGAAAAGCTATCATTTAAGGATTCTCCAGAATGCATCTCAAATCTAGTGTATTCCTTTTTAAATTGATCCTGGCGAGCCTCTTTAACAGAATCAGTGCCTTCATGATAGTCTTGCAAAGACTTCCAAATACTATGAGCAGTAAGCAAATGATAGACATGATAAAATTCTTTTCTAGCAAGTCCTTGAAGCAAGATGTTCCTAGCTCTGTTGTTATTTTCAACATCTTTTTCAAACTCAAGATTATCAATAACATCATTACCAGGAAGGTCATATGCGTTTTTTACCTTGGGCCAAATTGCATTACCTTCAGCCTGAAGATATGCTGTCATGCAGATCGTCCAATGTGGAAAATCTGTTCCATCAAAGATGGGAGGCTTTGTTGAATACTTCCCTGTTGCCATTGCAAACCTGCTCTGATACCACTTGTAGGAACGAGTATGGAAACTAGAGGGGGTGAATAGTTGCACAGAAGCTAAAAAACAATTTTTGATATACTGAAAATTCACCCCAAAACAGATTCAAATAATTGCTTTGTAATAAACAAAAACAGAGTAGATGCATTCGGTAAATCGCATATTCCCAAAAATCCAACTTTCAAATTGATGTGAAATTTTTACTGTAGAAACTAGATTCAATTTAGAAACAAACCCAACAAGAATCAACTCAATCGGATCTTCAGATCAAAAGTTATAAGCTTTGCAAGTTGACTGTTTCGAAATCGACTAGTTCGGACCAGTCCGATCGTGAGCGTCAAGTTCGGACCGCTCCGATCTAGGTTCGGACCGCTCCGATCCAAGTTCGGACCAGTCCGATCAGGGTCGTCAAGTTCGGACAAGTCCGAACTTGATGATATCGGCTTTTTGTAGATGTGTTCGGTAAAACATGATTTTCTGGAGATCCAACCGTCTGATCGATCTAAAATTTGGACACAAGAAACTAGATTCCAATACAAATCTAAAAAAATGAATCAACTTGATCGAACTTACGGATCAAAAGTTATAAACCTTGCAAGTTTGCTGTAACAGAATATGACGAGAATTTATCTAACCAAAACTTGTAGACTAATCAAGAACATCAAAAGATTAACCAACAGAACTCTGAAGAACACAAAATTGATGCCCTAGAAACCTTTTGAATGGATCGAATCAGGAAGAAACTCAAGAAATCAAAGCAAACAAAGATCCAATCTAGAAACAGATCAGGCATGCAACCAAGAGTCAAAAACAGAAAACACTGTAGCACGCATGTACTGTAGCACGCAAAGATCTAGAAGAATTGATCTTTATTTCTTTTGTGTCTAAAGTACTCCCATCAAAAGAGTACAACCCTAAAAAAAACTGCGCTTAGCTCTCCTGGCGCAATGTACTAATTCTAGATAATTAAACAGGAGACAACCCCTCCTATTTAAAGGAACCAATACAAGGAGTACGGATGCATGTCCACTTGGCCCAACCTAGCCCAATACATGCAAACTACCTCAAACGATTATAACTCTTGCATGTGTATGGCCCACCCGCCATACTCATGTGACTGACTAGTCTTCATGTGCACCGTTCTCTAGCCCGAACGTCCCGCATGATATCCTCAACCATTAGGACCTCGATTCCTCCCTGAACCTAGTTCCGAACCTCAGTTCCTCCATGAACCTAGTTTTGGTCTAGTCACCGACCACGTTCGCCCTCGAGCAATAACTGCACATGAACAAACACACAATTCTTCGAGCACAAGTCCATGACTTGACTCAACGTCAGTTCATGCAACTACTCAAACGAGCATTGCACACAATCAAACCAAAAATCACACTTCAAAACCCTAATCATGCAGATCACGTTCACGATAGACTAAACATTGGTTCGGTGTAGAAGGAAAACATTTTTAGGTCAAAAAGTGAATGACCTTCATCCAAAGGCCAAAATGAGTCAAACATAAAAAATCATTCCATCTTCAAAACTCAAATCAAGTATTAATCATGTCAAATACTCATCACAAAATGAATGGATCACATCATGATCCTTCAAATTCTCGTGCATACCCCATATTTAGATGTTCGATAGTAGCCCCCGAACTCTGTTCAGTGATGGGTCCGTGCCAAGCATTAGGTTGATTATCGCCAAGCCGTAGACTCGGACGGATAACACCATATATGCATGTAGTCGATCGCATCAAGTAGGATCGAGTTGTGGGAATCGAGTAGGAAGATGCCGAGTCATCAGCCCGTCTGTCGATCTTTCCTCGAATTCCCCGTATGCTAGTTCCTTGCTCAATATCGATCTTGAGAACTCGATGCTGAACAGAGTTGAGACTCGGTTCAAAATATCGCCATGTTGGGAATGCGTGACATTAAATGTGATAGTCTACAAAAAGCTGCGACATTCTACGCACTTTCTTTGCTTTCCACTGTTTGTCCATGTTGCGTAGAATGTTGCGTCGTGTAATGGGGTAATAGATATCGCCCCCTACCGGCTAGGGGAGCTGTATACATTCCGTTTTTGAGTAAGCGTCCGTCACCTGCATTTCCAAAGAGCTCTGTCTTCTCTGCCACAATCTTCACCTTCTTTGTCCATGAAAAATCTCTCCCCTTCTTCAAAGGCCGCTGGATCCCATAGGAGGGCTGCTGGAAGCGGCGCCCCATCAAAGGAGGTGGAGACTGACGAGATGATGCTCGAGGATGAAGTGCTCAAGAAGCACTAGCAGCCCTCGATTATGTCTGAGGATTGCCTCGTCGATATGGAGGAGGAAGGCTTGATTCCCCCCAGCGCGCTGGTCAACTGGCGTCCTTCTGCAGGTGAGTCGTACCCTACTTCGCAAGACTAGGATGAAACCGTGGCCTTCACATCTTTCTTTAACTGTGGTCTGAATTTTCTGCCTTTGACTTTCCTTCTTTCCATTCTGGACTTTTATTCGGTTCAGCTCTTCAATCTGATGCCCAACTCATTCATGATGTTGAGCGTGTTTGTGCATCTTTGCAAGGCGTTTCTGGGCATCGCACCTAGCCTCAACCTTTTTCACCACTTTTATATTTTGGTGAGAGTAAAGAAAGAGTTGGTGGGAGTTGCCGAATTTCACCTTCGCCCTGGCAGATCTTATATCTCTGTTCCGGTCATCACTTCTTGGCAATCTGACTGGAAGAAGAAATGGTTCTACCTCACTTCTCCGGACACCGTCAATTGTTCGATTCCTTACCGTAGCCTTCTAATCAACCCTACCGAGCTCTGGTTCTGAGCACCTCCTTCGACTGCCCACAATGTACATCATGTCAAGGAGATTGCGGAGCTGGCGAGGCGGGGCCTGACCGGCTGGGACATGGCGTACGACTTCATTTCTCGATGAAATAGCCCCCTCAAGAGTCGTGATCACTTGGCATGGGACTATGATGGGTCCGAGGATACCACCAGGGATTCCCTTGCCAGTAAGAGTTGGTGATGCATCATCTATTTCTGCTTTAGTGGCATTGTGCTGATACTTGGTTTTTCCTCATAGTTTTGCTACATACAGGCATTGGAGCCCACTTGAGCAAATTGTTTCACGGTTCCCACCCAGGCCGTAGTGGCATAGTGAGTTTCTCCAAAGCCATTCCTCGACCACAGGTGAATTATGCTTCTAGGCTATGCAATGCATTGTTTCTGCATGTGTTACCCGCTCTAATCGATCTCACCTGCAGGGGCCAACATTTGGAGATGAGAATGAACTACCAGAGGGAACCATCGACCTTGAAAGGGATGGTTCAGACCCCGCGGTTATCGTTTCTGAGAGGGATGAGATCAATCCGGAGGCTCAACCGGCCGTTCTTGCGTCCAAGCAGGGGTCGCCTCTAGTCGCTCCTGAGGATGAAAATGCCGGAGGTCGAGAGCTCGAGATTCTTCCTAACATCGAGGAATCTTTACTCCCAGAGCACCCTCCACCCCCCAAACGGGCCCAAACACGGTCGCCCGCTATGGTGATTTTCAGTCCTTTGCTTAGATGTTACGAGCATGACCCCGAATTCATTCGACAACTAATGGATGAATAGCAGGGTACCCTGAGGGATGATCTTCAGAGGTCGATTATGCCTCTGCCACTGTCACCTCAAACAGGGCTTCCTTCGACCAGCGCGTAGGCATTTCTGACTCCTCATGCGGTTGTTTGTTTCCTAGCCGTAGTTGATTGGTTCCCCACCTAACTCACAGGTCGAAAAAGAAGATGTTGTCCTGCCTCCTGCCACGGTCGCCCCTCAACTTCAACCGTTGGCACAGAAAACTTCGAGGAGGATACTACGAATCCACTATCCCATGGCCAAGTAGGTTTTGCCTTCTCTTGCTGTCTTAGTATCTTTTTGTCATTCTGACGGCCGAAACTTGTCTCAGGGGGACGAACGGTGTTGAGTCGTCGGGAATGGCTCCCGCTTCCACTAACACCGCTACCGGGGCCATAGCCTCACTAGCTCCTCCATCCTCGACCCTGAGCCTCCCCTTATCTCCAGCGCCTACCTGAGACTGGCCTGAGGCAAACAACATCTCACTTGGGCTCGAGCTTTTTCTTGACCAGACCTGGCAACTGCTCATGACTGCCCGCCAAGAGGCTTCTACCACGAAGGCCGAACTGGTGACTCTCCAGGTTCAACTGGAGGCTGCTCGAGCTGAGGGAGGTAAAGTGGTCATCGAGAAAGAGCAAGCCGAAGCTCAGAGAGAAAAGGCGATCGCTGAGAAGAGGCAAACCGAAGCTCAATTGGAGATGGTGGTCATTGAGAAGGGGCAAGCCGAAGCCAAGGTGGAAACCCTTCATGCCCAATTGCAGTCGAACCCTGACCAGTACGCGGCGGATGCTTCTCGAGAGGCCGTTGCATTTGTGCTTGGCTTGGAGAAGAGTCATCATCCGGGCATTGACTATGAACATTTGAATGAGGGTTTCACGGGCAATGTAGCCGACGTTGCTGACCACGTAGAATCCTTTAGAGGTTTAGCCATAACGTTAGTGGACATGATTGGTATGTCACTCGAGGATGTGGATGACATGCTCCCGGGCCCATAACGTGCTTGACCTTTTCTTCTTCTTTTTTGTAATGTTGCACGTTTATTAGTGTAAGAGATATTGCTTACCCAGTGTGCTTTTGCCTCGCTTTCTCCTTGTCGATAAGAAAGGGTCACACATCGTGGGTGCAAACTTGCTTAACACTGTTACAACTCTGGTCACTGCACTGAGACTGGTACCTGCGTACTGTCTAGAAACTTTTGTTAGGTCGAGACGCCCTAGAGTAAAGACTCGAGGTGTCGGGTAAAGAGAGAAATACGTGCCAACTTGAAAATACACGGTCTTTACACACCTTTATTGTGAAGGACCATGTGGAGGTCCATCCATTTTTGTGATGAGTATTTGACTTTATTTGAGCAAGGTGTGCTCAGGCTTGAGTTTGATTTGACTCGGTATTGCATGTTTAAATTTATGATAATACGGACTAACATGCAGGAAGAAAAAGGTAAGATTATATTTTGGAATGTGCAAAATGGTTTTCCTTGTCTTTGATGATTGCGGAGGCAGCGGTGCTAGGTCATGGTGAGGCGGAGGATGGCCAGGGACTAGGCGGAGTCGTCGGAGGTCAGGCACGGTCGAAAGATCGCGAAGATGATCGGAGGCGGAGTTAAGTGCAAGTCAAGAAGACAAGGAAAGGCAATGGAGCTAGCTTGGCTGCGGATCAAGGAGCCGTTGGATCGCAGTTCAAGAAGATAGTGTAGTGGTTAAGTCTGAGTCGCTTTGAGAAGCGTGCGTGTGCATGAAAGGCCATGTTGGCCCATGTAAGGCCCAAGTGTGGGCAAGGCATGAGTGGGTTAATCCTAGCCCTTGGTGGAGTGCCTAGGGTTTGGGACTCATCCAAGGGTGGTAGGTGGCCCAAGAGTAGTATAAATAGAGGGTGGAGGAAGGCCTCCATGCCCATTCATTCTTTGAGTTGTTGTGTTGCTCCTTTGAGCTTTGCCCACATGAAGTGAGGCTTTGTAATCACACATCTCTGAATGAAATAGAAGTTCAAGATCAAATTTATTCTCTATAATTTAATTATTGCAATTTACATTATGTCTTTACTTTCGGCATTTACTTTCATGTATTAAATTCAGCATTTACATTCCGCTCTTACATTTATGATTGCTGGATTTTGTTCTTGACTTGAAGCGATTCACATTCACCTCCTTCTATACTCTATTTGGATCTTCGCTCAAGATCGAGTTCATTGCTAAAGTTTGTATGCATAAGAATTTATTTTATCAAGTTTCTATCAAGATCGCAAATCTGTCCAGAACTTCTTCTTAGCGCAGCAATCAGTCTTTGATTTTTAGAAAAATCTAGAAAAATCCTTTTTGATTGATTCTTGTTAGAGATTGTGCGTGGCTCATATATCCATCTGTGGAAAAATTTTGGAGTCCATTGCTTGCACCATTTGGGAGCTATGAGGTGGCTGAGCCCCAAATTCCTGATCAAAGTTCCTGACAGTCTGTAGTGTGTGCGATTTTTCATGATTTTTATGCAAGGCTTTTGGAGGTGATTTTGGTGGAATGCTTCACGACTCACATGCTCACAGGGTTGAAAAATTCCCAAAAATTTTGGAGCAACAGAAGTCCACCATCCACCTGCTCCAATTGAGACAATTCCTGAAATTTCTGCTTTTGCTTTTCTAAAAGAAGCTTTTGTGATTTGGCTTGATCTCTTTTAGAAAAGTAGTTGAATTGATTCTCCTTTGCTTTGGACACTTGACAACCAGGATTTGTGATTTAAACATCCCTCACATGATTCATGGTTTCCATCCATATAAGCTAGGGATACACATAGTTGTCAAGTCGTTCGATTTTTGCGGGTTTCGCGATTTTTGAGGAGCATCGGTTTCTTTGTGGGATTGTTTGGAGTCACGTTGAGTAGGGGATATTTTTATTTGGGATCATTCACCCCCCTCTGATCGCCATCTCGGTCTTTCAATTGGTATCGAGCGGTTTTGCTCTTTCATAGATCTTGACCAGGTCTCAAGAGCCATGGCGACGGACAAGTACTCAACTAAGCCTCCAATTTTTGCTGGAGTTGATTATCCGTTACGGGAAGGTTCGGATGGAGACATACATCACTGCCAGGGCTTTTCTTTATGGCAGGAAGGTGAAGCACCCGTATGAGGTTCCGGCCGATGAGCGTCAACGCCCGCCAAACATGGTGACAGCGTTGAGGCAATAGCGTAAGGCCAAGAACCTCCTCATCACGAGGACTTAGCATGATGAGTATGATCGGCGTCTCTCACCTACGATCGGCTCACGAGGTCTAGGTGACCCTCAATGCTTACCATGAGGCACCACTCGGATCAAGTCAGTGAGACGGATCAATTTAAAGCGTGACTACAACAAGTTTGAGCAGCACGGTGAGAGCCTTGATGAGTGCTTTGCTCGTTTTGCAAGATTCTCGGCAATCTTCGGTCGATGAGTTGTTCATACAGCTGATTCGGAGAATGCGAGGCACTTTCTTCGAGCACTTTTCGATCTAAGGATTTGGGAGATGAAGAGTAACCACCATCACGGACCATACGGACTTGTCGACCTTGACTCTTGGCCGGGTTGTATTCCCGCCTCAAGACTCATGAGCTCGACATCGTCGCTCATGGGAGACAGAAGTCCCAAAGCGATGGCATTGGTTACCGAATCCCATTGGGTCTTCCTCTTGGACCCCTCTTGACTTCTCTTACGGTTTTTCTCTCCCGGCTCTTTGCGGCGTAAGCGATGACGTGCGGAACAATTTCGGAGAAGGCAGGCTCGCTCTTGTCGCTCGAGAATTTTCGAACATTTACAAGAGGGTGAGAGATAGGAAGAAGGAGTGGCAAGTTCACTTGCTTTGAGTGTGAGTGGCCCCAACCACATTCGGGCAAACTGCCCCAAGTGGAGAAGGGCAATAATGAACAAGGCGGTGCGGGCAAGAACGACTACATCAACAAGAACCGCAATGAAGCCTCCGGCTTGGCCGGCGCAAGAGAAGAAACACCGCAAGTTAGCCAAGGGCAGAAGCTCTTTCACAGCGTCCTGCGCCCGCTCGGCGACCTTGACCTCTCCTCGACACGGAGACATGGAGGCGGCAGGACGAGGATGAACGCATAAGAGAAAGCGAAGAGCGGCGATGACTTCTCGGCATGTGCTCATGGCCTCCAATGCCATGGAAGTGCAGGCATGTGCGACACAGAGAGGTACCTTCTTATGACCAGCTCCATGATGCTTTTATCAAACTAGGAAAGTTTCATTCCAAGTCTAGAGCTAGGTGTTTGGATCTAGAGAGGAAGTAGGTACCTTATCTCGGGAGTTAAGCTTCACTTAGATCTTGTTCCTCAGAGACTACGATATTTGTACTTTGTGTGATGCTTTGCTTGTGGAGTTGGAGAACCTAAGGACCCTACATGATAGTGTGGTTTGATCTTGAGGCTTTTAGGTCGAAGGATGCTAGCACATGTTCTGCATTGATCCTATTCCTGTTTGATGCTAGCTTTCTTCATGCTCACACAACTGCATCTTGTGAAAATTGCCCTAAATTGCTTCTGAAATTGATGCCATGAGCTCACACCTTAGGAAGCTTTCTGCTAGGAATGATGAACTTGAATCATATGCTTCTACAGGACCCGGTCGGCTCATGTGAGAGCTGTAAGCAACTAAAATGCTTATGATGACTTGGTGCTTGAAAACTCAAAATATGCTAAGGATCTACTAAGCTAAGTCACAAAATGGTTGCATCTGTGTGTTGGGGTAGCGAGGACATGAATCAAATTCATGTAGAGCTTAGGAAGAAGCTCAAAGCCCAGGTGGGTAGGATTAGAGACTCTCCATGTGTTTCTTGAGTCTCTCAAGATTGAGGCTGCTCTTTATAGGAAAGATTTGATCGTTTAGTTCGCTCTTCTCCATCTGGTTCTTCCCACTACTCCTTCCCTTGCTCTTCTTGTGCCTCACTTTTCGAGAGTGTCGGTACCTTATGAGCACTCTCGAGAAGTTTGTTGGAGGTAAGAAGAAGCTCAATCTTATCCTAGATCAGTCCAAGATTAGCAGATTCAATCAAGGTCTAGGGTTTGATGCCTTGGAGCATACACGGCGCATCAGCCTTTGTTGTGCGTGCCTCCAAGAGCGGAGAGATAGTGGTGGCTCCACGGTGAGCACCAACGTGTTTAGATCAGCGAGGATTGTCCACGGGAGACGTCGGCTGAGAAGGGTGCTTCTCATGCTACTTCACCCCCAAGGCGAAGTATACATGCACTGTCGAAGGATGGACATATAGCTGATTTACGCTTGAGCAGCGCCAAGATTTCTCGGCGTGGCGTGTCCATGCTCTTAGGGGTATTCGAGGTCATCCCGGACTCGAGTGCACCTAAGGCACACATGACTTCTAGGCAGGATAGACAAGCTAGAGAGTCTCTGTTTTTGGACTGCGCATGGGGCTTGGTTTCAGGCTTCTATACGGTTTCGCCCGGAGGCTGTCCCGAGTCGATCTTTCCGCCGTCCTCTTGATATTCCTCGTTTTTCCCGCCGAGGTAGATATCCAGCGAGCGTGAGTTTGCTTTTCCCGGCGAGTGCCGGCAGCTTTGGGATGGTCGGCCTTTGCACCTCGGCGGACCAACCCAATTTGCTCCCAGACGTCAGGGCAGTGCGAGTTTGTGAGAGTCGAGTCACGGAGAGGTGCCAGGTTGCATTCTTCTACTCCGTTATTGTTTCGTCTTGCCTGATTGACTCGGTATTGGGTTCCTAGATCTGCATTGATCTATCACGATCTTGAGACATACCTTTCGCTCTCTTTGATTCAGGTCCGTGGGGCGAGGAAGGAGAGAGTTTGGATCGTAGACTCCGGCTGTTCTCGCCACATGACCGGAGACTCCCGTTGGTTTTCTTCCACTGGACCGAGATCCCGGTGATGAAGTGATCACCTTTGGGGATCTTTGCTGTCGGAGTAGAGTCATTGCTAAAGGTAAAATCTGCGTGCGATCATTTCATTCTTAAGGATGTTGCCTTAGTGATAGCTGCATTTCAACTTGCTTTCAGTCTCTCGACTTCTTGATGACGATTTTGAGGTAAATTTTAAGAGGAGCTCTTGTAGGATCCTCGATTCTTAGGGAGTTTGTTTTGCGGGATTTCGTTTTGGGAGAGTCTTTAGTGCTGATTTTCTTCTTCCTCTAGAGACTCTCTCCATTGCCTTATTGTTTGAGTCCCGTGATCTCTCCTTTTGGCATAGGAGACTTGGTCACATTGGCTTTGATCATTTGACTCGAGTTAAGCGGCCATGATCTCATTAGTGGCTGCCTAAACTAAAGATGGTCAAAGATGTTGTTTGTTCTCCTTGCCGACATGGCAAGATGGTTCTGCCTCCCATCCTCCAGATCCGAGTGATGATGATGCACCGGGACAGCTGCTACACATGGACACTGTTGGTCGGCTTTCGAGTGCGGTCATCGCAGGTGGGAAGTGGTATATTCTTGTCATTATCGATGATTTTTCGAGGTACTCTTGGGTGTTTTTCATGGCCTCGAAGGATGAGTGTTTTTCACACTTCAGGGTTTGGTCCGTAGGTTGTCGTTGAGCTCCCAGGTGCCTTACGGCGATCCGCGATGATGTGCACGGAGTTCAGAGCTCCTACTTTAGCGGCTTACAGCGAGGAGTTAGGCTTAGAGCATCAGTTCTCCTCTCCATACATCCCTCGCCAAAAATGGCGTAGTGGAAAGGAAGAAGCAGGACCCTGGTTGAGATGGCCAGGACAATGCTAGATGAGTACAATACTCTAGGAAGTTTTGAAATTTGAGGTAGCTACGGCATGCCATGTTGCCATATGAGTTTTCTTAGCACACTTGCATTGCACTTCTTATGAGTTGAGATATGGGCGAAAGCCTAGTGTATCTCATTTTCGTGTTTTGGTTGCAAGTGCTTCTTCTTGAAGTCGGGAACCTAGATAAGTTCAGTCACGTTCTGGCAGTGGGATCTTTAGGTTACTCGACTTACGCGTAACTATAGGATTTGGGGTCAGGAGATTTGGGTAGGATCATAGAGACCTGCGAGGTGACTTTTGATGAGGCTAGCCAGGTGCTGAGACCGGACATTTCAGGCTCTTCTCCTCTTTCCCGAGTCTATCTTCTCGAGGAAGTTGATGGCGGAGATGAAGGCGCCTTGCCTGATCCAGTCACCATTCTGCTCGAGTGCCTCCCATTTCCATATCTGCACCTCAGGGAGATCAGCCCTTACCCTCGATTCTTGACAGCTAGTGGCTCTGTTCCTACTTCTCCCACGCGAGAGTAGAGGTCATACCTTCTGGACCTCCCGCCACATTCAGGCTCATCCACCTGACCGGATCATTGGAGATCTGTTTGAAGCGAGTCACTCGCTCTAAGTCGAAGTCTGTCCACTTTCTGCCTAGTCACTCTGCCTTTGTTGCCTCTTTTGAGCCGAAGGATGTTTCTCATGCATTATCGATGAATCTTGGATTAATGCTATGCATGAGGAACTTGAAAACTTCGAGAGGAACAAAGTTTGGAAGCTGTCGAGCCCCATTGTCACAATATCATTGGGACCAAATGGGTGTTCAAAACAAGCAGAGTGAGGATGGGGTTGTAGTTCGAAACAAGGCTAGGTTAGGTCGCTCGGGGTTTCTCTCGGTCGAGGTCTCGACCGAGGAGACTTTTGCCCCTGTAGCGGACTTCGAGGCCATCCGGATCTGCTCGCATTCGCGGCATCCAAGGAGCTTCAAGCTTTTTCAAATGGATGTCAAGAGTGCATTCCTCAATGGCTTCATTGAGGAAGAGGTGTATGTCGAGACAACCTCGAGTTTGAGAACCCCAAGTACCCAAACCATGTCTTCAAGCTTTCCAAAGCTTTGTATGGACTTAAGCAAGCTCCACGAGCTTGGTATGAAGGCTTAAGTCCTACCTCTTGAGTCATGGTTTTCACTTATGGGTCAAGTGGACAAGACTCACATTGCGTCGGACATTACGATTCGGATTTTCTCCTAGTCCAAATCTATGTCGGCGACATCATTTTGGTGGTTCTCGCATTCGCTCGTTACTCGGTTCGGATGTGATGAGTCTGAGTTCGAGATGAGCATGATGGGCGAGTTGAGCTACTTCCTTGGCTTCGGTCGCGGACTCGGGAGGGTACATTCTTGCATCAAGGCAAGTACACTCGAGACCTCTGAAAGCGCTTTGACATGTCGATGGAAAGCCGGTTATGACTCCTATGGCCACCACTGCTGTCCTCGAGCAGGCGAGGATGGTGAGTTGATTGATCGAGAAGGAGTTCGAGCATGATGGCTCCCTTTTGTATCTCAACGCCTCGAGACGACATACATTTCTCTGTATGTCTTTGTGCTCAGGTTCAGGAGCTTCTCCAGCGTCTCTCACCGTCGGGCGGTGAAGCGCATCTTCAGTACCTTCGAGCTACCATTGACTATGAGTATCTGGTACTCTTCTTCCTCTGTCTATCTCTGAGAGCCTTCTCCGATGCGGGACTTAAGCGTTGTAGGATAGATAGGAAGAGTAGCTTCGGCACTTGCCAATTCATTGGCACTTCTCTTGTCTCTTGGTCGTCTAGGAAGCGATCCGGTGTTGACCTGATCCACGGCCGAGGCGAGTATATTCTTTTGACCCGATTCTTGTAGCGGAGTTCTCTGGATGAGATCGACCTTGCGGGACTTTGGGTTAATGGCAGATTGTGTTCCACTTTTAGCGTGATAACACGTCGCCATTCACATTGCTAAGAACCCGATTGCAACACTCTCGGACCAAGCACATTGACATTCGCTATCACTTCCTTAGAGACCATGTGGAGAAGGGTGACATAGTGCTCCGGTTGTGGAGAGTGACCACCCGGTTCAGGTGACATTTTCACCAAGCCTTTGGATAGCTCGAGGTTTGTTTCCACGAGAGAGAGCTTGGGATTATGAGCCCATATGGCATATCTTGAGGAGTGGCTTGTATTATATGTTCATATGTATATTACAGCCTTTCTTTCTCTTTACGGGTATCTTTGGGATGGTTTTCATTTGGTTGAGCCCACTTCACCTAGACTTGGCATGCTTGGCATGGACCTCTCACCTTATGCTTTAGGGTGCTATTCCTCTCTTATCCTCGGTTGAGCTCGCTCACGATCTTTTAGGTCTAGCGGTGTTGGGCCCCACTGGGTAGGCAGAGTGCAGTGTTTGCTCACAGGTTGGAGTTGGAGATGTAGCTTTCCTATATAAGTCATATGGGGAAGGTGAGGCGAGAATCCCGAGTGTTAGTGTTTCTCTTCATGTTATCTATGCTCCTAGACTACCCTTGTGTCAGTTTCTTGATTCCTTCTCATCATTTACGTCTTTACGGTTTCAGTTGAGTTCATTTCATCCTTTTGAATCTAAAATTGCTAATAACTCAACTTCAATCAGATTTTGTGCTTAATCGACTCACTTGTTGAGGAGCTTGGAATTGATTCTTTTGCATTGCATATAGACTTGTTTTTCATTCTGAGCTTTGTCTATTATGCAATTGATAAAATTAAGATATGTTGCACCTAGCTACTTTTCTGAAGATATTTGCTAATCTAGGTCATATCAATTTGGTGTATCATGTGAAACTAGCCAACATTATAAAATTGAGCTTTCCTGAAAACTTGATGAAACTTGGCTTTTACTTGCTATACTTCTTCACTAGATGCTTATGCCATGCTTATTGAAATAGTGGGTTTCTACTAGAGTCCCTAAAGCAACTTGGGTTAGCTACATTGTTTCATTCTAGAATCCTCAACAATGCTCATAAATCTAAAGTGCTGAAAATATAAATTGACTCTTTTGTGCTAAAATTGAACTCAACACTCTTCATTCACGAGATTTGCTTCCCATTGCACTTGGGATGAACTTGGAATGAAGTGTGTATGACCAAAACCACTCTTTTAAGCTTCATGCTTGAGATGGTTGCTAATGGCTTGAGTCAATACAGAAAAATGCAAAAAGAACTAGAGAAGAGAGTGATGCCTAGGAGACCTATGTCGATGGTTCCTAGTCGAGGTTGTG
Organism: Rhipidocladum racemiflorum; assembly: GCA_036346355.1. Classification (NCBI taxonomy): domain Eukaryota; kingdom Viridiplantae; phylum Streptophyta; class Magnoliopsida; order Poales; family Poaceae; genus Rhipidocladum; species Rhipidocladum racemiflorum. The sequence goes on from CM070569.1 coordinate 10,551,492, forward strand.
TTTCTCTAGGATAAACTCTCTAAACCCTGAATGGTTTGTGGAGGAGAGTGAAGCTTAGGAGGACCTTGTCGATGGCTCCTAGTCGAGGATGTGCTTCACTAAGCCTAACTCTCTCATACCGCTTTATGAGCTTTAATCTAAAAATTTGCATTTAAAGAGATGATTGAGCATGAGGCTTCTCTTATGGACTTGTAGTTTCCCAAAGTGTTGACTAGGTTGAACTCTAGTATATCCATTTGCTCGTTTGGTTGGCTTTGCTTCTAGTATTGAAGTTATGCTAAGTGTTGCTATTGTTGAAATCATACCAAAGTTTTACAACTTCTTTTGAGCTAGTTAGTAAAAATTGAAATATGCCATTGGATATGACTTAGGATGACATAATCTGAACTTGAGTAGCATGGTGTCTTACTTTGTCTAAGTGGTCACTTGCATAATCCTCAAAGCTCTTCTAGGTTGCATTTCATGAAAAAAAAAATTTTTGTTCTCTTGATGCCTATATTGCCAAAGGGGAGAAAGCGTGAAAAGGCATCTTAGAGAATTAAAATTCTTTCTCATGATCATGATGAACCTTTGTCCTTGCTTTTGGATCATGAGTAATATTGAGCTTTTGAGAGATTTCTTGGTTTTTGGAGCTGTTATTGAAAAATTATCCTTTCAAGTGTTGCGCTCTAAAAATCTTCTCATCTATTTGGTCATGAGCTTTCTTTCTCTTTTAATTGGACCAAATATGATTTTTAATCAAATTGCTTTTCTTCCTTTGCTTTCAAACTCAAATTTATGCCTTTTGTGTGGTTTGTCAATATACTCATCAAGGGAGATTGAAGGACCATGGAGAGTCCATCCATTTTTGTGATGAGTATTTGACTTTATTTGAGCAAAGGTGTACTCGTGCTTGAGTTTGATTTGACTCGGTATTGCATGTTTAAATTTATGATAATACGGACTAACATGCAGGAAGAAAAAGGTAAGATTATATTTTGGAATGTGCAAAATGGTTTTTCCTTGTCTTTGATGATTGCAGGGCAGCGGTGCTAGGTCATGGTGAGGCGGAGGATGGCCGGGACTAGGCGAGTGCGTCGGAGGTCCAGGCAGGTCGAAGAGTCGCGAAGAAGATGATCGGAGAGCGGAGTTAGTGCAAGTCAAGAAGACAAAGGAAAGGCAATGGAGCTAGCTTGCTGCGGACGGATCAAGGAGCCGTTGGATCGCAGTTCAAGAAGATAGTGTAGTGGTTAAGTCTAGTCGCTTTGAGAAGCGTCGTGTGCATGAAAGGCCATGTTGGCCCATGTAAGGCCCAAGTGTGGGCAAAGGCATGAGTGGAGTTAATCCTAGCCCTTGGTGGAGTGCCTAGGGTTTGGGACTCATCCAAGGGTGGTAGGTGGCCCAAGAGTAGTATAAATAGAGGGTGGAGGAAGGCCTCCATGCCCATTCATTCTTTGAGTTGTTGTGTTGCTCCTTTGAGCTTTGCCCACATGAAGTGAGGCTTTGTAATCACACATCTCTGAATGAAATAGAAGTTCAAGATCCAAATTTATTCTCTATAATTTAATTATTGCAATTTACATTATGTCTTTACTTTGGCATTTACTTTCATGTATTAAATTCAGCATTTACATTCCCACTCTTACATTTATGATTACTGGATTTTGTTCTTGACTTGAGCGATTCACATTCACCTCCTTCTATACTCTATTTGGATCTTCGCTCCAAGATCGAGTTCATTGCTAAAGTTTGTATGCCGCAAGAATTTATTTTATCAAGTTTCTATCAAGATGTAATCTGTCAGAACTTCTTCTTCGCGCAGCAGTCAGTCTTTGATTTTTAGAAAAATCTAGAAAAATCCTTTTGATTGATTCTTGTTAGAGATTGTGCGTGGCTCATATATCCATCTGTGGAAAAATTTTGGAGTCCATTGCTTGCACCATTTGGGAGCTATGAGGTGAAAACCGAGCCCCAAATTTCCTGATCAAAGTTCCTGACAGTCTGTAGTGTGCGATTTTTCATGATTTTTATGCAAGGCTTTTGGAGGTGATTTTTGGTGGAATGCTTCACGACTCACATGCTCACAGGTTGAAAAATTCCCAAAAATTTTGGAGCAACAGAAGTCCACCATCCACCTGCTCCAATTGAGGACAATTCCTGAAATTTCTGCTTTTGCTTTTCTAAAAGAAGCTTTTGTGATTTGGCTTGATCTCTTTTAGAAAAGAAGTAGTTGAATTGATTCTCCTTTGCTTTGGACACTTGACAACCAGGATTTGTGATTTAAACATCCCTCACATGATTCATGGTTTCCATCCATGTAAGCTAGGGATACACATAGTTGTCAAGTCGTTCCGATTTTTGCGGGTTTCGCGATTTTGAGGAGCATCGGTTTTCTTTGTGGGATTGTTTGGAGTACGTTGAGTAGGGGATATTTTTATTTGGGATCATTCACCCCCCCTCTGATCGCCATCTCGGTCTTTCATATTGACACCTCTTACTTAGGCTGCGTAGCATACTCGAACCCATCGAACCATGCGCGAAAGGCTAACTAGAGACCTCGTCTCCCGCTGGCCGCTAGGTGTTAGATGCCTGACGATCTGTTACCCGTATGCGCGCAAGAGAGATTCTGCTCGTTTTCGGGCCTAGACACGGCGGTGCTTTGGTCTGGTTTGCTCACGTACTAAGTGTGTGCTCGAATAAATGTGAGCAAAGAACCATATGCCTAAGGCTAGGCTAGAATAAAACAGAATACTAAAAAAGAAAAAAATAGAACTTGAGTCATTCACTGAGTTACCTGTGTTCCGGGGTTACCTTACTCGATGACCGTGGAGGTCAATTTTTGTCTTCTTCGGGTGGAATGCTTATGTGATATCCGATCATGGTTACATCGATCAAAGAGTCGGACCTTGGCGATACTCTCATTTGGCATGCTGACCGTCGAAACTGCATTAATTTGGTGTCTCCTCGTCTACCCCACAGGTGTGGAATGCGAGCCGGTGACTCGGCATCCCAAGCGTCGCGCCTCATCCGTTCCCCATGCTATAAATAGATGAGGCTTGCGGCGAAGCTCTTCCAGTTCACCTCCCTTCCTTAACCTCCCAATGCTTAGGGTGTGAGGGCCCCCTTGCTTAACTAGAAGGGTAAGGTTTCCATGGCTTTCGGCGCATCCTCCTCCTCCCTCTGAAAGGAGACTTGAGTCTGCTCAGCCCTTTTTTCTCTGGTCGTGGTTATCCTTTGTTCAGATCTTCACTTCCACTCTAGGGGGTGGGATCGATATGGAGTTCTGTTGTCCAGGAGGCAAGGGAGGAAGATCGTCGAGCAGGAAGGAAAAATAGTTCCATGTGAGTGAAATGTCTGTGGGTTATTGGCGAGGATCATAGGGCGCTTCTCCCTCCTCTCTCTCCAGGGCATGCGAGGAGACTCGGGTAGAGTTCCATTTCCTGGAACTTCTTCTCTTGTGCGTGCTCTAGAGAAAGAAGCGCTCCCTCCCTTCTCTCCACCCACGGCACATGAGGAGAGCCGGCTGGAGTTCCTTTTCTTGAAACTTCGTCTCTTGCGCGTGATCCTAGAGATGAGATGCTTCTTCCTCTTCCTTCTCCCGAGCTGATAAAGGCACGAGGAGAAAAAGGCAAAATTTTAGCTTCTCTTCTAGCTCCGAGTGGGGTGAGCTCGAGAAACTGAAGTTTTCGCTTCATCTCTTCGTTGTGCTCCAAGGATTTCTATCGTGGGAGCAGAGGAGAGGGAGAGTGCAAGGGGGACTTGGTCGAGTTTTTCTAAAAGGTCTTCTTTCTTGTCGAAGTGAAGAAACAATTCTGAGAAAGAAATAGTGATTGTAACTATTTGATGTGTAACAACCATCTTCGATGGCGTTATCTGAATGGAAATGTACTCATCTGATTATTGCAACTTTGTTTTGTCTGCAATGTTTCTTTATCTCATATTCCCTTACCGATGAAATAGAGTTATGTATTTGTGTAGCCTTCGACCCTCTACTTGATGACTGTATCCAGTAGAGGGTTTTGGCTTAGCTTGGTGATTCTATGATGTAGCCCTCGAGTCTCAACCTGATGGTCGCATCAGGTTGGGACTTGAGCATAAGCATCAGAAAACACATCAAACACGATGTAGCCCTTGAGTCTCGACTTGATGAATGCATCGGGTTGGGACTTGAGCATAAGCATCGAAAAACACGCAATGTAGCCCCTGAGTCTCGACCTGATGATCGCATCGGGTCTGGTCTTGAGCATAAGCATAAAAAAACATGTGACGTAGCCCCTGAGTCTCGACCTGATGAACGCATCGGGTCAGGACTTGAGCATGAGCATCAAAAAATGTGTGATGTAGCCCCTGAGTCTCGACCTGATGAACGCATCGGGTTGGGACTTGAGCATGAGCATCAAAAAATGCGCGATGTAGCCCCTGAGTCTCGACCTGATGAACGCATTGAGTCAGGACTTGAGCATGAGCACAGCCAAAGCATCTGGTGTTACCGACCGGGTGGCCGGGTCGATCCATGTGTTACCTTGGTTTTCGTCGCTCGTGCCGATTATTGGATCGGGCAGGCGTTCTTGCAACGCTTAATTTTTCGCATGGCTTCTCTTTATCCACGGTTCATTCATTTTTGTCGCAAAAGTTGAGTGCGTGTCTTGATATCCCAAGCGTCGTGTCTCATCCATTCCGGGTGCTATAAATAGACCGGACTTCTTATCGAGGGCTTTGTAAGTACAAATATCTTCCAGCCTTGAGAGACTTCATTGCTTCTGACGCACATTCCTCGCTCTCCTCTTAGATGTCGGATCCTATGCCCCTTGCAATGATTTTTCCAGCCCAATCCGCATCTTCTGCGAATGCGGACAGTGGGGTTGATTGGAACGCCCTTGCATGGGAGCTATCGGAGGAAGACCAACGAGTAGAAGAAGAGGCAGCTTCATACAAAGAGGAGGTTACGAGCGCGCTGGATCATAGTCGACGAGGCAAGCGCTTTTCCTTCGTTCTCCGGGGCTGATGACGTGAGGGGGGAGGGTGAAGCTTCTCTTGGAGCTTCATCTCTTGCTCGTGCTCCTCAAGCTGCTGCCGCGAGAGCAGAGGAAGATAAAGGAGAGGCTCGTCGGAGCCTAGTCAATGGTCCCTCGTCACTACCGTGGAGTGCTGACCCCGAATGGCAAAAGTAGCTTACCTGCAATGTAACATTTTATGTTTAGATAACTAAATGAAAATTTTGTACTTACCTGGATGTTGTGGGCTTTGTTGCTTTGTTTTTCTACTTTCTCGTTCCCTTGTCGATGGAACCGAGTTGTGTTTCTGCCCGAGTCTCGACCTGACGCCTGCATCGGGTTGAGTGTAGTTTTTTTATTGCTAAGTGACGTATCCCCCGAGTCTCAACTTGATGGGCGCATCGGGTCGAGACTTGGGCGTAAGCACCGCAAAAAATGCTCGCGCGACGTAGCCCCCGAGTCTCGACCTGATGGGCGCATCGGGTCGAGACTTGAGCGTATGCACCGCAAAAAAAATGCGCACGCAATGTAGCCCCCGAGTCTCGACCTAATGGGCGCATTGGGTCAAGACTTGGGAGTAAGAACTGCTTCGATTCTTGTGCGACCCTATTTGTCATGATGTTTTGGGCATCGCTTCGGTATCCGTGCCTCATTTTGATCCCTGTTCTTTCTGGGAATCTAGATCGGCTTGAGGTGATGCAGTTGCAAGGCCATAAATAGACGAGTCTTGCTGTTCATTTGTTATCAGTCTCTTTTTGCCCCTTCGCTCTGTTCAACTGAACTACTCCAACACCAGTGCACTCATGTCTACCCCTCCACCTTGCTCTTCTCCCTTGTTCCTCATTTCGTCGGACGACGACGATGAGATTGATTGGGATTCTCTTGGGTGAGAGGCGGAGGAGGAGAGGAGGGCGTGGGCGGAAGAGGAGGCCGTTGGCGGATGACGGATCCTTAGTGGCTTGAGGACTTCCTCAAAAGGGACACCTTCGCCGCCACCGGAAAAGAGGCGGAAACTTCGACCGGGTGAGGGGGAGAGTGCTCGAGGCGACAAGGTCCCCTCCCCCGCCGGCAGCTTGGATTCCACCGGCGCCTCAAGGCCGGTGCTAATCAAGCTGCCGTTCTCATCGTCCCCGCCCGATTGAGCTTTTGCTGGGCCCTCCCAACAGTGGAGGAAGATTCCGGGGACGATCTCGTCCTCCTTTGAGTCTCGGCGGGCTAAAGGTAGGCGCGATGATGACCCGAACCGGAGCAAAAGCTCATAGGGCACCTTTCTGTACTTAGAAAATATTTTTTAATGTAAATTAAAGTATGGAAATGAAAAGGCTTACCTGAATTATGCCTCATTCTAAGTTTACCTATGAAACTTTCTAAGCTGATCGATGTTCCAAGAATTTCCCAGCGTTGTTGCATCAAGTGTAGATAGCCTTACGGACCTGGGTCGAGTTGTTTTGACGACCCGATAAGGACCTTCCCACTTAGGTGATAGCTTGTTGTGGTTATCGTGCTTCTGCACTTTTCGTTGTACTAAGTCTCCCGGGGTGAGTACTCTTTCGCGGATCCTCTGGCTGTGATACTTTCATAACACTTGCTGGTACTTGGCTGCTCAGAGGGCAGCTCGATCTCGATATTCTTCGAGTAAATTTATATCATCTGCCCATGCTTGCTCTTGTCCTTTCTCTGAATAATTTTCCACCCTGGGTGATCCGTTAGTTAACTCGATTGGGAGCACGGCTTCGGCTCCATAGATCAAGAAAAATGGTGTTTCACCAGTGGCTCGACTAGCCGAGGTTCAAATAGCCCATAGCACCGAGGGTAGCTCCTTTGCCCACCGAGTTGAGTAGGCCTTGAGCCTGTCGAACATGCAGGTTTTGAGTCCCTGTAGGATGAGACCATTGGCTCGTTCGACCTAGCTGTTACTCTATGGATGAGCAACTGAGGCAAAGCAAAGTTTAATTCCCAGTTCCTCGCAAAAGACCATGAAGGCGTTGCTCTTGAACTGCGAACCGTTGTCTGTTATTACTTGACTTGGGATGCCAAATCGGGTAACTATGCTCGCTTCGATCCACTTATTGAATGTGTTGATGGCCACGAACAGGAACTTGTAACCTCCTTGGGCTCTTGGGAAAGGTCCCAAGATATCCAAGCCCCAGGTGGAGAAAGGCCAAGGTAGAGGAATAGTTTGGAAGGCTTGGCTGGTCTGGTGGTTTGCTTGTCGAAAAATTGGCAGCTTTCGCAATTTTTTACCAGCTCGCAAGCATCCTGGAGGGCAGTTGGCCAATAGAACACTTGCCGGAAAGCTTTTTCGACCAGGGTGCAATAGGACGCATGATTGCCACAGAAGCCTCCATGGATATCGAACAATATTTTATTGCCCTCTTCCTGAGTGATGCATTTCATCAAGATTCCATTACTCCCCTTTCGGTAGAGCTTGCCGTTTACCAATGTGTACAGCCTGGATTTACGAGCAAATTTTCTCGGCTGAAGCATCATCGTTAGGGATCTCTCGACCTTCGAGATAGGCTTGGATTGGGGTCATCCAAGTTGGCTCGCGTTCGAGTAGTGCAGCTTCCGTGTCTGTATGTTCAGCCTTGCTAACCCGACTAGGCTGCTGGTCGAGTTGGGCAGCTTCTGTCTCCTGTTTGGGGGAGGCAGAAGGTTTGAGGAGCTTCTCCATGAAGACTCCCAAGGGAGCAAGTGATCGGGACGAAGCGAGCCTGGCAAGTTCATCGGCTATGGCGTTATCACCCCGTCGGATGTGTTTTACCTCCAAGCCATCAAACTTGTGCTCTAGCTTGTGAACCTCACTTAGGTATGCTGCCATATTGTCATCCAAGCATTGGAAATCTTTTGCACTTGGTTTACGACTAACTATGAGTCCCCTTTCACGAGTAGTCATTTTATCCCAAGCGAAGCGGCTATCCGCAGCCCATTGACCAGTCCCTCGTATTCTTCAACGTTATTCAAAGCTTGAAAATCGAGTTGGATGGCATATCTAAGTTCCACACCTGTTGGAGATTTGAACAAGATGCCGGAGCCCGCGCCCTGCAGGTTGAGCGAGCCATCAAAGAACATCGTCTAGTAGTCGTCGGAGGTTTCAGTCTTCTTTTTCTTGACATGCGTCCATTCTGCCACGAAGTCCACCAGGATTCCATACTTGATGCTAGTCCTTGGAGAGAAGTCAATCCTGAACTCATTGAGCTCGACGGCCCATTGGCCTATGCGTCCTGTTGCTTCCTGATTTCGAATTACTTCCTTGAGCGGGAATATCGTCATTACGGTGATCTTGTGCGCTTGGAAGTAGTGCCGCAACTTTCTGGATGTCATCAGGACGGTGTAAAGTATCTTCTGGATCTGGGGGTACCGAAGCTTCGTGTCATGCAAAACTTCGTCACATAGTAGACTGGCCTTTGTACTTTCATCTTTTTATCGGGGTTGTCCTGCTCAACTACTAAGACAGTGTTTACTACTTGTGGAGTTGCTACAACATACAAGAAAAGATCTTCTCCTTCGTCTGGGGATACCAAAACAGAGGGAGAAGATAAGTACCTTTTTAGCTCTTGAAACGCTTCCTCGGCCTCTTTGGTCCACTCGAACTTTTCTTGTTTTTTGAGCAGTTGGAAGAAAGGGAGCCCTTGTTTGCCCATTGGAGAGATGAATTGACTGAGGGCTGCGATGCATCCTATGAGCTTTTGTACCTCTCTTAGCGTCCGTGGCGAGCACATTTGGTCGATGGCTTCAATCTTGCGTGGGTTGGCCTCGATGCCTCGACTAGATACCAGGAACCCAAGAAGCTTTCCAGACGGGACGCCGAACGTGCACTTTTCAGGGTTTAGCATCATTCGATACTCTCTGAGATTGTTGAATGTTTCTCGGAGGTCCTCCACTAACGATCTTTTAGTTCTGGACTTGACTATGATGTCATCGATGTAAGCTTCAACATTACGCCCGATTTGGGATTTCAGACAATTTTATATGCATCGTTGATATGTGGCCCCGACGCATTTAAGCCCGAATGGCATCTTTACATAACAGAAAACACCCAACAGGGTGATAAAAGAGGTCTTTTCCTCGTCCTCGGCGGACATGCTAATTTGGTGATACCCCGAATAGGCATATAGGAAACTTAGCAGTTCGCATCCCCCCATCGAGTCTACAATCTGATCGATGCGGGGGGAGGGGGGAAAGGATCCTTGGGACATGCTTTATTGAGGTCGGCGTAGTTGACGCACATCCTCCACTTGACGTTGGGCTTCTTGACGAGTACTAGATTGGCCAGCCACGTAGGATGCCAGACTTCTTGGATGAAGCCGGCCTTGAGGAGCTTCCCGATCTCCTCTTGTATAGCCTGCTTGCGGTCCATCGCAAAGCGACGCTGCTTTTGGACCACCGGCTTGATGTTTGGGTCCACCGCCAATCAATGCTAGATCACCTCCCTAGGGACCCCAGGCATGTCGGACGGTTGCCAGGCAAAGACATCGCGGTTTGCCTGGAGGAAGGTGACATGCTCGAGTTCCTATTTGGGGCCGAGGTTGGCACCCACCTTGACTATTTTGGAAGGTTCTGACGCATCCAAAGGAATAGCCGATCTCCCCGCTATCTTTCCTACCAGGCTCACTGTCGATGCTGTTGACCGATGGAGCGCTAACGGTGTTTTGGTGCTTCTGGCATTTGTCCAGGCTGACGGGGTTGTTGGGGCGAACCTCTTCGACCATCTCCAAGCTCTTCTTGTTGCACTTTACCGCAGTGCTCGCGTCACCTTTTGTGGTGAGGACTCCTTTGGGCGCTAGCATTTTTATGGTCTAGTAGGCGTAATGTACCACCGCCATGAATTTTGCCAACATGGGGTGACCCAGGATCACGTTGTACGTGGTTTCAAAGTCCTCCATGTCGAAGAGGAGCTCTTCGGTACGAAAATTTTCCAGTGTGCCAAACGTGACCGGTAGCTCGATCTGCCCGAGCGGTACTAACGATGAATGCGAAGTTATGCTGTGGAAAGGCTCTGCTCCGGCTCTGATCTTCGTTCGAGAGACACCCATCTTGTCCAATGTTTTGGCGAAGATGAGGTTCAATGAACTTCCTCCATCGATCAGAGCTCGCACCACCGGATGTTGAGTATGGTGGGCTCGACCACCACAGGATATCAACCAGGCTTGGCGATCACAGCTGGGTGATCTCGTTAGTCGAAAGTGATTGGAGCCTCCGACCATTTTAGGAATCGAGGAAAAGGCGGAGTTATCAGACTAACCTCCCTTTCGGCTGCCTTGTACTATTGTCTGGACTCGTACGTGGCAGATCCTCCGAAGATATGAGCCACCTTGTGTTCAGCTTCGTGAAACTCAGGCTGGTCTTCATTGGCCTTTCCCTTTGTTTGCTCGAGACCACGTTCGGCGAAAATGGCCTTCATTCTTTCCTCGGTTTTCTTGCTAACGACTTGGCATTCATACAAGTCATATTTATCGGAATGATGAATGGGGCAGTATTTCTTACCACTTCGGCTTTGGCCCTTATCGTCGCCGAGGTTCCGTGCTTTGTTTCTGTCGACCGCGGCTATGGTAGAATCACTTTTCCGCTTTTCTCTATGGTTCTTGTTCTTCTTGTCCCCTTGTTTAGACGACTCAGGCTTGTTGTGCTCAGACTTGGGGTTGTTGAGGAAGTCACGGGCCTCGGCACGGATGGCGTATTTTGATCCAATTCGAATAACTCACGAGTCGTTCGGATCTTTCGAGTAGCAAGTTTCCCCTTAAGCTCGCGGTCCTTGACTCCATTCTCGAAGGCCATTATTACGGCTTCGTCGGAGATGTCAGGGATCATGTTGCGCTTGCTGCTAAAATGCCTGATAAAGCTACGCAGCGACTCGGTGGGTTCTTAAATCACCCGATGTAAGTCACTACGGGTTCCGGGGCTTTCGTACATGCCCTGAAAGTTGGCGACAAATTGTGCCCGTAGTTCGGCCCATGAGGATATGGATTGAGGAGGGAGGTTGAGTAGCCAGGATCTTGCCGCACCATCGAGGGTAGTGAGCAAGTAGTTAGCCATCACCTTCTCATTCCCGCTAGCTGCCCTCATGACAGTAGTGTAGATCTACAGCCATTCAACCGGGTTAATCTTACCAGAGTATTTTTCGATAGGTCCTGGCTTGAAATTTTCCGGCCATCTAACGGCTCGGAGCTCAGGGGTAAAGGCCTGGCATCCTTCGTCGATGTCATCAGGTAGTGTCTGCCGCTGGTGGTATCTTCTGTCTGGTAGAGGACTTCTGGTTCTGACCGGTGATCGAGGAGCCAGTTGAAAGGATTCACTAGGACGCCTTTGAGGGGAAAAACTTTCCCTTTCTCACTCTTCACGGGCTCGTTCTTCCCATCAATCATGAAGTACGAGGCGCAAGTCCCACCGATTGTGGGGAATGCGGTCTCGGAGATACTCTAGGGGCTTCGAGTAGTTGTTGTGTTGAAGCGTCCCGGAGGTATGATGGCTCGAGGCGGCTGCCATTGTTCTTGAGTTCGGGCGACTACGGCATGAGGGTCGCAGCGTGCGACTCGATGCACCCTGTTGATGGGAGTGCCCTGGTCTCGAGTTGGTTACTCGAGCAGTCTGGGCCTGCGCCACACCAAGAAGTGCTCTCATCTGATTGAGCACGGGAGTCATCATGTTCTCAGGGCCCGATGGAGGGAGTGTCCTCAACATCATATGGGCGCACTGGATGTTCGCTTCAGGGGTGCTGAAGACATCATTGTCACGATGCTATTGAGGGGTTGACCCTGTGACACTATCAGACCCGTTAGGGTGGTCGCGTCCTTGTAGGTCATGTACCTTGTTGGTGAATACTGCCTCGTGGCAAGGCGTCATCAAGTTGACCTGATCGAACCATTTTGTCAGGTTGGCCATCATCCCAGCCGCGGTCATGGCATTGGTATCTCGCCGGTGGTCCGTCGTGCCTGGGGGACGGTGTTAGGCGCAAAGGGTGCTAGTGGGTCCACAGGTATCTCCATAAGAGCTCTGAGTCCTAGGTTGCTCACAACCTCTGCTTGGGTAGTCTTCTCTTGAGAGTTTTTCGCAGAGGTGGTGTTGTCGTTCCTGGCCACGTACACGTAGCGACTGGCCTGATTGTTGTTGCCATGGCTGCTGCTGTCCTCACTGTCGCAAGAGCTATAGCTATCTGTTTCGATGCACTTTAACAGATTATCTCCCATAGGATCGAAATCGAGAAAGGACACTTCTCAGCTTGGGTCCCAAGGTCGGGACTCGATGGTGCCAAGATGCGCGAGCGTGCCTCCGGGTCCCCACTGGTACATCATCGACCCGAACATGATCTGGGACCCGATGGCGGGGACTTGGTCGATGAAGGTGCTGGAGTTGATGACGCCGCTGCCACCGTTGCCGACTCCACAAAGAACACTTGACATCGTCGTGATTGATCTGCAAAACCAGTTGAATGCCCCTACCTAGAGAACCAACTGTCGAAGGTTATGAAATCTATGGTAAATTTATAATCGGGTACCTTCGGGGTTCGTAGGATCAACAGACACAAACGAGGCATGGAATTAGAAAGGTTCGGGTCTCTGAGAAGAGTAATACCCTACTCCTGTTGTTTTAGAAATATCGGATCACTCAAAGTGGAGTACAAATCTGGGGGTGCAATCTCTGGTTACCAGATGGGAGAAAAACTACTGCTAGATCTAATCTGGCTACTAGAATCAAGCAAATGCTCTCCTCAGGCTTCTCTATGCGTGATCTCCAATGGCTTCTCTCTGGGCTCGGTCCCCTTTCTCCATGCATCTCTTCTGTATTTATAGCTGGGTACACCATCTTCTCGAGATATCGCCGGATGAGGACTCCATATCGTTCCCGATCGGGGATCTTCGTTCTGAGATCCTCGTAGGTAACTAACTTTCCTTATCTGTTTGTCGTACTCGATCTGGTCTCCTTGTTACGGGAGTAGGATCGAGTCCTTCCAAATGTGGGGATACCCTTCCTGTTAACCTGTTCTCCCATAGAGATAGGGCTCTTGGTGTACGGGTTACACGGTACGATTTCCATCTTTTCAATGCTCGTGCATACCCCATATTTAGATATTCGACACTAGGTAGAAAATCTTACAAAATCGGTCAAAAAATCAAAATTCAAACAAAATTGATCGAAAATTGGTTAAACCGGCCAGTTTTTGTTTTTTGTCGTTTTTTGATTGCCGAATTTAGAAATTTTTGACATTGAAATTCATTCGGTTTCTACCAATTTTTTGTCGATTTTCGATGAAAATCGGTAACGACGGGGTGGTGATTTTTCAACTCGGTTCGGTAACGTAAACCCTACATTTGACAATACTACTAGTATTCTACACTCCCCAGCACTAGTACTTAACTGAGAGAGAGAGCCCTCTTGTTTTTTCTTCTTCTTCTTTTTTTGCTAAAAGCTGCTTTGCATTGCAAATTAACTATGGTATACTCTTTCCCTCTTTGACAGCAACTCTGAACTTTTAACGGATCAGTGACACCTTTTTATTCCCATCTGCATTAGTAGCCACAATTGCCTGATGAGCTTCTAGTTAACTCGTTCTAGGAGGCTACTCACTACACAGAGTGGGAAGAAAAGGTGCATGTGGATAGATCATGGCACCACCTTGTCATGATCAGTGTAAGAGCTGGAAAATCACCAAAAGCTATGGTGGTGGAGACTTATTGGATTAGAGCCAATAAAAGGTCGCCTACTGATAGATATATGCATATTTATGTGTATGTGTCTATATTTGGCAAGCATGCTTGTATTTGACTTATGTGTATACATACATATGTTTGACTCTTTCTGATTATTCCTCTGGGCCCAGCAAGCTAGCTCTGTTCCCTCCTCATCAGCATCTGGTGTCCATGTGTATTTGTTGGCTAATTGGTGGGGCAAGAGTTATCAGTTATCTACACACACTAAACTTAATAATTCTGTTATGTGTGACCCCAGCTTGGTAGCTAGAGAGGAAAGGGGGATAAGGCAGCAGGATGGTGCAGCTGCATGCATGCTGCTCTCTCACATTTTTTTTCAGCTGAAAGTGCTCTCTTCACAGATGCCATACCATGTGAGATGGTGAGGCGCCAGGAGAGATCATGGGATCTCCACTCGATGTACCTGAGGCTGCCAAATCTTGCCTCCATGGACCATGCAAGATGTAATGCCTTGCATATTTGTGTTTGTTGGTGTGCTGTGAGGGGAGATTATTGGTATAGGGTGTGTACAGAAGCTGCTAAACTTGGTGCCCTCCCTCCTCTCCTGCCCGTCCAATCGAGATTGTTGATGCTGTGTTTTTGAAAAGTAAAAAAATCCATAGAAAATTTTGCGGGAGTTTCTTTTATAAAAAAAGTGTAATTTGTAGGGGAATCGTCTGAAACTTAACAGATCCGTATTGATTTGGAATCAAATGTCATTCCAAATTCCAAGCTAGACATGCAAATATGCAATAGCCTCTTTACTCATGTTGTAATAAAAATGAAGAAGTTTCTCCACTCAGGCCCAACAACATGCTTGATAATTGCCACAAAATGGTTATAGGAAATTGCACACAAACCAAGCATATTATTCCAGAGTTTAAGATTCCCACTAAACCTCTACTTTTAACAATTTAACACCGCTAATTTTGAGTTGTGGAAATACCACCTTATATCGGAAAGTTTGGCACCTATACTTTAACCACAGTGCAATTTGCACCATGCGCTTTAAAATACGGTGCAATTTCTCACTCGATTAAATTTTTCACCAGAGCATCACAAGATATTGTATTTGTAAATGGCAAAAATGCTAATGTCATCATATTGCTTGCACCAGATTTCTAACACGCCAATACAAATGAGACATTTTCTCTTAATTGCTGATTTTGTTATCCAAATTTTGATGGTGGACATGAAAGGATGGCTTGTCGGAGCGGAGGGCCAGTGGCGTCTATGCCAGCCCAGAGCGGATCAGTTTACTTTTAGGGATTTTTTTTTCATATACAGCTATATGTATATGCACATGATTAAAGAGACACATCATTGAAAAATTTCATGCTTTGTAACTCTCTTATAGAGTTCACCATTGCCGGTTGTGCATCGGTGGTTTTTTTCCACAAAGGTTTTACATGTTAAATATGTGTCCATTATTCTTTGGCTTATCTTCATTCCAGTCAGGACCCGAATTGTGAGTCTATAACAAATCTTTTACATTACCGATCCTAACAATAAACCGCACTATGATACTTTCTTACGATATGGATTGTTCTCCAAAGCCCCTACAAACATAGAGGTACTCTGCTATGTTCGCACTAGCCCAATTCACCTATCTACTACCATCTGCGGTTTGATTACTAGAACACAACAACTTATTATCCCAACGTGTGAAGACCCTCCCTTTTACGATATTGAGTATAATAAAAGGTAGGTTCTAAATATGCTTTATGCGCTAGTCCCCGGATCAGTCGCTAGCATGCATATAGACAAATTGCGATCACAGCTATACATCATAAATTATTATAGTAATAGTGAAAGCAGTTCTTACAAATATCTATTACAAACCAAAATATAACTTCATCAGTTTGCCCAACTACCCATGTTCCACAGGCAACTGACAAGGTAAAACTCTAGTTAGAAACATGGTCGTTATCCTCATATTATGCGTCAACACAAGTATCCTCAAAGTAATCTATTCCTTCACATAAAAACAACGAATATAGTAAGGTTGAGTACATTATGTACTCAACAAGACTTGAAATATTTGCAAATCCTAAATATATGCAAGCTGATACAAAGAAGGTTCCTACAGTTATTTGCATAAAGCTGAATTGAATGTAAATTCTGAATAGTAAATTGAAAGCACAATTTGTAAAGAAATTTGACTAGTAAGTAAAATAATAAGCATCAGTAACAACCTATCTCAGATGAACGTAACCAATTATCTAATCAATTTCTTGGGCAACAGATGACACAAAATCACTAGATTGCCAGCATATGGCACAACAGCTAAACACAACCTTGTCAACACATGACAAGTATTGAATCATCTATGGGGTAATTTCTCTATTACCATATTTTATCTTCTCATTCCATTTTATAAAAATTTCAAAATTCTAACTATGTGATGATGTTACCAAGTGCTCATGTCCGCGAGCGTGGCTAATCGATTAGTTTTAACTCTGCAGAGGTATACAGCTTTACCCGCAAGGAATGATTATCTCTTTTTGCAATGCATATTTAACACACTTCCTTTGGTGTGCCGTAGAGAAATCATATATAACTTTTGCATTACTTAATCCTAACTTTGCACCAACCCAATACAGATAAACCCTTACTAATAGTGGTAGAAGATATTTGTATACACAGTACGAAAGGCATATACTGTTGCATTGGCAGGCGTTATTCCCAGCACCTCGGTGAGGGCACCCCTTCGAGTAATCCAAGCGAAACAGCTTGTGCTACTACAGCCTTCCAATGTGCAAAGCTAGTTTTAAGTAATTTAATTAGTTATAGCCATCCGATACCAGCCCTTGTGATTGTATGATTATCTTGGCATGAAAACAACAGCATAGTTCAGTCCTTATATTGACTCAGGTGACGCAAATCTTGTAATATCGCGAGGGGTTATCCAAGTTTTGGGGCTTCCTAGTTCGGGCATTTGGTTGTCCTGCTTGTGATCTGTAGAGTCAAAGAGTAGGTGTAGAGAGATCTTTTATTCTTTATAATTTTTGTCCCCACCTAATATTCCCCTCTCTCTCTCTCTCTTCACGCCCTCTCCACTCAACTGCTCCCTGCCCCCAACCCGGCGCCTCCATTTCTTCCTCCCATCCTCATCGGCCCCTAGCCCACCCCTTGCTGCCGGCGCCGCCCCCCGGTCTCCCCCACAGCCGACGGCGCCACCTCCCCTTCCGGCGGGTGCCTCCTCCTAGCCGCCTGCTCCCTTCCCTCTAGGTCGAGCTCCTGCGATCCCCCTCCAAGCCGAGCCCCTGCTGCTCCCTGTGGCCGGCGACTTCCTCCCGGCCGGCGCGCCCTGGTGGACTCCGTCCTGGCCGATGCTCCTAGTGGACTCCCTCCTGGCTGGCGCCCCTGGTGGACCCCTTCCTGGCCGACACCCTTCCCAGCCGAAGCCTCATGTTGGTCCTCCCCCAACCGAAGGACTTCCCAGCCATCGTCTTCTTTCGCCTTGGAAAAGTAATTGGAGATAGGGTTGGATGTTACATCTAGGTAATCTACAGAACTTGTTGCAGGAATGACTAAAACCATTAGTCCTTATGATAGTTCTTATGCATTTTTGCTGATATTTGTTTAGAGAATGGTGTACCTAAACCATCCTGTTTCCCTAGTAAGTAGTTCAAGTTGTGGTGTCCTTTGTATAAATGATTCAAAAGCACTTAGTATATATTTTTCTTATATTCAGAATGGGAGAGACATGAAGTTCTAGTTGGTGGGTAGTAGAAGTTCTCATGTCTATGATTTAAAGCATGGTCCCTTCTTATAACTTAGTTGTCAATTTGTCGTGACTTTAAATAGTGGAAAGGGTAGACCGTGCACTGCAACAACAGGATGCTGGTGCACAAATTGATATCTAGATGATAAGGTAGTCTTATTCGATAAAATGGTAAATATGATCACCTTATTTTATGAATCATTGGAGCTATAATTCTGGAAGATTTAATCCATGCAAATTATTGCAACGTGTGGAAACTTGTATAATTCGTATGCAGACAGCATATTAGTTTACAGCCTATAATTTAGTAGTGCATTGAGCTATCCTCAATAAGCTACAAAGGTTGTTTATGCTTTATATCATTATCTACTTGTACTGGTGTTCGCCTACTGCCTATTGTTACTGGAATTACATGCTGAGAACTTGATCTTATTATGTCTAAGAGTAATACAAATCATGTTTGGGTAGAGAGTTGTCTCAGGGTTTGATCGTCGTTGTATTAAATAAAGTTGTGATTAATCGTTTGGTCAGTAAGTTGTGTTGTTGTGATTCCTGTTTTCAGGAGGAGTGGCCTCTTCTTCTCGCGCCACTAGACGTCCCGCGGTTAAAGGCAAGTACCCTTTTGTTGAGTGTTGTAGGATAGGGTATTGGCCGCTTAATTATTTCGACTTAACGGCATTATAGAACGCATACTTTTGTGTCGGGACCCGAATTTGCAAATCCGGACCCTCTGTGTATTCAGCACTAGTCCAGGAACGCGCTAGTGCACACAGTCTTAACATCGGTAAATATCACAATCATACCACTCGATACTATAAAGTACTTTAATTAAATAGTCAAACTGGTTGCTCGACCTTATGGTCGAGTTACAAATATACGCCACACAGGGCGAAACTTATTAAGAGAGAAATAATAGCAGCGGAAAATAAAATAACTTCGTGGTGCCATCCAGTATATCACAGGCAACTGACTGGGCTCGCTCCCTAAGTAGACGGTTCCTCTTGGAGCTCCTCCTCCAAAGCTGGTGTAGACTCCTCTTCAACTGGTGTTGTATTGTGGCAAGGGTGAGTACTTGGTACTCAGCAAGTCATGCACAGAATGCAAGCTAATATACTACATGAATGGCTTGATACAAAGGAATAGCTCAAGGTATATTTGCAGTAAACAGCATTTAACAAATAATATAAGTAGATTCGAAAGCAGTAGAAACAAGTATATCATTAACAACTTTTTCAGGAGTTAAATAAACATCTTTCCCAATCCTAATCCACATTTCCATCAACATCATTATTGAACCAAACCCAACCTTTCAAGTCCAAGTTATTTTCAAGAAAGTCTAACCCTTGACTGTAATTCCCGAGCGATGTCCAATACCGCGGACACGGCTATTCGAATAGATTTTTCACTCTGCAGAGGTTATGCACTTTACCCACAAGATACAGTCAAACACCACAAAGGCGAGTTCCCGTAACAAAGTCTTTCGGAAACCTCTAACAATACAAGTGGTCCTCTCTGGTGTTGCACACTAACCCTTCCCTTAGCAAAGGCGAAGTTTAGGTCAAGCCACCGTTAGATGGGTACCTGGCCGCAGCCCCGGTACACTCCCCCGTACAACTTACACAAAGGGTGTAGTTGACATCCTAAGGTCCCACAGGTACGTTATTAGCAACTTAATCAACTAGGTCCGTCCCATTACAGACATGTGGTTGCACGTTTGACCCAGTTTAAAGGCTTGCAAGGTTAAGTCCTTAGGGTGACCAGGGCAAGACTACCCGAAGAACCAAACCAACGTTCCCGGTGCCACAACTGGCCCACCTGATCATTCTTGCCACATGCCCCGGTCAAAAGCTATTTATCAATCCCCAATTGATTACCATGCACCACGTGCCATCAACATCACAACACATGATACCTTTCCAAAACAGGTTCAATATATCATTAAGTCAATATTAACATTTGATTGTCCAAAATCATGTCACGTGGCAAGGCTAAGCATACTACATCGGTCTAACTACCCATGTTGAACATTTAATAATGTCCAACTAGTAATCCACAACTAGGGTGACAAGGGGTCAGGGCACATATTTAATTAATCAAGGTGTCATACAGCAAATTGGCATTTATCTAATTTCCCATATTTAAATAAAGTATTTTCTAATTGAACTAGCATGCAATAAGTTAAATTAAAATAGGTTTCAAAATAGGATCAATATGGTCAAAGCATAACTTGCCTTCAAAAAGTACTTGCTCTTGGTCCTGAGCTGGCTCCTGGGTCAACACCTCTCCTTCGAAACATTCCGGCACTTCAACGTCTACTCGTAACGCGTGCAAATAGCAATAAATGAATAAAACAGTAGACCAAAAGTGTCCAAACATCCAAATAAAGTTCATAAATAGAGAGAGCATAATTTTATAAATTTTTAGAAACTGGAATCGTTAAATTCGGAGTTCAAATGAAAAAGATACAAGCATTTAAAGTTTAAAATAACCAATTAAATAATATTTCAGAGAAAAACTTTAGTCCAAAAATTAAATAAAATTCACCATTAGGTAGATCTAAATTTTATACAAATTTAGAAATTTGAATCACTCAAATCGGAGTTAAAACGCAAAAGATATAAGCGTTTGAAGTTTGAATCAAATTTGAAATCAATTATTCGAATTAATAAATCATTTTCTTTTTTTTTCGCAAATTTATTTATTGCGCCAGCATGACACGTGTCAGCACCGGATTGGTCCACGTGGACTTGCTGACGTCAGCGCCGGCCGAACCCACCGATGACGTCAGCATGACGTCACCGTGACACGTGGCAAGACCTGGATGCTGCCACGTGTCCGGGTCAACAGACGCGGTCCACGCGCGCTTGGTCCCGTTGCTGACATGCGGGGCCTACTGACACGCGGGCCCCGCGTGTCAGAGACACGCGCTCGCGCATGCGCTCGGTGCGTCGCGGCTAAGGCACACGTGGCACAATCACGGCCGTTGGTTTGAAAATCAATGGCGCGGATTAGATCGCGTTTTACGCGTTGAAAAACCACTCGACCGCTCTGGACCGCACGATCTAGATCTAACGGTTGAAAATAGATCTAATCCCCGCAACGTGGAATCCGTTGCGGCGACGTGGCCTAACGTGAGCCGTTGGATCTCGATGCAACGGCTGAGATCTAATCTAACGTTTTAGGAGTCGGGAAACACGTGGCTCACCGTGGCCGTTAGATCTTGATCGGAGGGCTGTCTGAGCTCGCGAGGTCGATGGCGACGCGGCGGAGCTACATCAGCCGGAGACGGAGACGACGACCACTCCCGTGGCGCTTCGGGGCTCCTCCGGCAAGGTGAGTTGGCTCCATGGGTGCGTCTCGGTCTGGGGGTTCTAGATCTGGGCTCAACGGCGGTTGATGGCGGGATGAAGCAAAAACCGTGGCGGAGCGGCGCGCAACTACGGCGAGCTATCGCGGCTAAACGGCGGCGGCTCTGCCTTGGTGAGTAGGGGCTACGGGTGCGCAAAGTCAGGGCCGACCTCGGGGCGTGACCCGGGCTTTAAATAGCCTCGGCGTTCGTGCCCGAGGCGGAACCCTAGATCTACACGGCGGCGGAGTCCGACCGCGACTCAGATGGAGACGACGAATCGCCGCCGTCCACGTGGCGCGATCAACGGCCACGATCATGCGAGCGAACGGGTTCGGGTCGGACACGGCTCGGTCGGGTCCGAGTGAATCTCGGCCGTTGGATCTCGATCCAACGGTTGAGATCGACCGAGTTCTTTTGGTTGGTGGTGCGGTCGCACGTGGGCTACGTGGCACCTTGTGGGACGTTGGATCTTGATCCAACGGTTCATAGGGTTAGGGTGCGTCCGACGCGGTTGGGCTCAGCCGCGACTCGGTCGGGTCCGGGTCGGACTCGGACTCGAGTCTGACTCGGGCTCGGTCGGATGAACAGTATGTAACACCCCAGCTTTTACTAAGCCCAGAATGTCACCAAACATAGACCATAACACATTTAATACCATAATTTAAGGTAAATTACAGCAAGTAATCATTTGGAATAATTGGAAATTTTGACAGCATCTCCTTTGTTTTTGCATGAAACTTAACAACATAGCATCATATCAATATGTAAGATAAACGAGATATCCATACGCAGCGATAAGGATAGCTAATCATCAACTAAAACATCAATAAGAATCGATAGCAAAATAATAAGCATCAATTTAAATCTAGGAAGTTAAAACAACTCCCTCCATAGCCCCACATGATACACATGAGGGAAACAACCAAACATACAGACCATACACTAATGATTATTGTAATACTTAATGCCGTGTCTCCAAAACAGGTGAATTAGCTAGATTATGATACTACGTGGAGGAGTGTAGCTAGATCCCTTTCCCGCACGCCGATTTCATTGTACCTAAATAAACAAACAACATAAAACACAAGCGTGAGTTCATAACTCAGCAAAGTGTATTGAAATGGATCAACAAGGATCAAGACAACAAACCATCATTCCAGTCTCCACAGTTATATCACAACACATCATATTTAACATTATATACAACCTTTAAAACAACATGCTATTCATCTCATGAGCATCTCATGAGTACTCTCATCACCATCTCATAAACATCTTCATTTATGTATTTCATTCATGCAATGCAATGCACATGTCTTCTGGAATACTCATACCGGTATGGTTGAGTGCACACCCGTCGGCATGCACCCTTTTCCCCCTTCCATCCTGAAGATGAAGGGTGCCTATCACTCGCTTCCAATCACCTCGGTGATGGAATCACGATGTAGGACTAACTCAAAAGAATAGCCCCGGACTAGTCATAACTGTTCTCACCGACCCTACCGGAATAGTTATGACTTATCTCACCGGCCGGCCATGAAAATATGCCATGTATGCACAATGGACAGCAACGTACTTAAATACATCTTGCATATTGTCTCATGGCATCACATCAAGATAGCTCAAAACACATACCAACGGCAACCTTCTCAAGCATGGCATGAGGACATCATAACAACAGCAAGCATTTAAATCATGGCATGAGGACATCATATCGGTGATAACATATAAAGCATGGCATAAGTACATAACATAAATTCCATTGCATCTCATCATCAAACACCCTACAACTCTCTACTCATTCCATTACACTTGCCTCAACCGCAGGGGACGGAGTGGCACAAATACGTGCCACACACTCAAATCGAGTCCACAAAACAGCACACATATAAATCCCACTACCCGACTTCGCTTACAACTCCGAAAATCAGAAAACAGCAAATCTGTCACTTCGGGACAGCAGCCTTCCAATGGGCATAACTTCGGTTCTAGGACTCCAAATTGAATAAACGAGTACATCCCCGCGTAGCTTAGGAAATTTCACAACTTTTTCTAGTTATAGGGAAAGACTAATTCGGACTCTAATGTTGTTTAATCTAACGTTGAACATGAACTGTCCCAATCTCGTCACAGATTTGACAGCGCTCGGTAAAATGGCCATATCTCCCAAACGGTTGGGCGGATTTTAACGTTCTTTATATGCACGAAAGATAAGGAAATTATCTACAACTTCCTAAAAGTCCGTACGGTCAGATTCAAACTCGAAATTTACGAAAACGCCTGCCCTAGTTCGGGTTCCCAATCTGCCCGAACCAAAACGCGAATACAACTCTAGTTTTCAACAAATCTACCCCATGGCAGCACCTCCCATGATCCAAAAACATGATAATCCACCACTACACAGCATCTAATCAATCCCCAAAGGTTTCCCCCATTACCTTCTTGAAGAACCACGAATCGATCGCTCTCCTTCGCGCGTACTCCACCCGATCTCTCCCCACGCGACGTGGCCACCGGTTCTCCTCGTCGCGGATCCTCCTACCGGCGAGGGCAGCACCATGGCGTGGCATGGCAGCGAGGGGGACGCAGCAAGGGCACGTGGTGGTGGGGGAGGAGGCGCAAGGAGGGGTGGTGCGGCTTGGGGTGTGGAGGAAGAGGAGGAGGGGCTAGAGGGAGGAGGAGATGGGAGATGAGGGGATGGGGGCTGCGCAATGGAGGGGTGGGGGCTAGGGCAGCAGGGTGTGCTGCCCCCCCACTATTCCCACATGGGCCCAAGTGCCCCACCTCCGGCCCACGAATTCCCCCCAAGGCCCAAATCGACCTCGGAGAGGCAGGAAGCTTGAGCTTGACCGAAAGCAGCGTTAAAACGTGAAATCTCAGGGTTTTAGTTGCAAAATCCCCAACTTATCCCATTTTACCACATTTTATAACCTATTATCACAAATTATAAAGTCTCGATACTCCATAGTATCACACAGTACAAACCCACTCGCATTTTCCAGCGATTAAATATTCAAATTAATTCTCAGAAATACATTTAATTCATAAAAAATAGTAAAACACTCAGAAAAATTCCAGAAAAATTCTAGAAAATATTTTAAGGCATTTTGGACTCAAATAAAATATTTCCAACAAAATTTTATTTGCAAAGTTAAATTCTTTAATTATTTCAAAATGGAATAAATTCAAATAAATTCCAAATAAATCCAAATAAATTCCAGAAAATTCCAAAAATTCACCAAAGTGCCAAATCACACATGAATTTAAGAAAAGCAAATTTTTGGGGTGTTACAAACCTCCCCCCCTTAACAGAATCTCGTCCCCGAGATTCAGGGCTTTCTAAAGAAATAGGTTCGGAAACTCTTTCTTCAAATCCTCTTCGCGCTCCCAAGTTGCTTCACTCTCCGCGTGGTTGCTCCATTGAACTCTGCAGAAACGGGTTGACTTGTTCCTCGTTTCTCGATCCATGGTGTCCAGAATCTTCACGGGGTGCTCCTTGTAAGTCAGATCTTCTTGTAGCTCAATTGACTCTAGCGGTGTCTGCTCATCTGGTACTCGAAGACACTTCTTCAACTGGGACACGTGGAACACGTCATGTACTCCTGCTAGTGATTGCGGTAACTCTAGCTGGTACGCAACTTCACCTCTACGGCTGAGAATCTTGAATGGTCCAACATATCTTGGCGCGAGTTTTCCTTTGGCATGGAATCTCTTAACTCCTCTGAGTGGTGTGACTCTGAGATACACGAAATCCTCTGGTTCAAAACTCAGGTCTCGGCGACGGTTATCAGCATAACTCTTCTGTCTTGACTGTGCTATCTTCAATCTCTCCCTGATCATGGCAATTTGTTCTTCGGCTTCTTGTAGAATATCTGGCCCAAAGACACGGCGTTCACCTGTCTCGTTCCAATTCAACGGTGTTCGGCAAGGTCGACCATATAGTGCTTCAAATGGCGACATCTGCAAACTGGCTTGGTAGCTGTTGTTGTAACTGAACTCAGCGTACGGCAGACTTTTATCCCAAGAGGTAGCATAAACCAATGCACACGCTCTTAACATATCCTCCAGAATCTGATTGACTCTTTCAGTCTGACCATCCGTCTGTGGATGATAAGTCATCTTTGAAGTTCAAACGGGTTCCCATGGCTTCATGCAGCTTATTCCAGAACCTTGAGGTAAACTGGGTACCTCTATCCGATACGATCTTCTTTGGCACTCCGTGCAAACAGACGATCCTGATCATGTACAACTCTGCTAATTTATCTCCCGAGCAGGTTGTCTTTACAGGAATAAAGTGGGCCACCTTAGTCAAGCGGTCCACTATGACCCATATAGAATCATATCCTCCTTGAGTTTTCGGCAAACCGGTAATGAAGTCCATTCCGATTTCCTCCCACTTCCACTCAGGTATCTTCAATGGCTGTAGCAATCCCGCTGGTCTCTGATGCATTGCCTTGACTCTCTGACATATGTCGCACAGCGCGACATGTTCGGCAACTTCACGCTTCATGCTCGGCCACCAGAATCTTTCTTTTAAATCCTGATACATCTTGGCGCTCCCCGGATGAATCGAATACTTTGAATCATGGGCTTCTTCTAGAATCAACTGCTTCAGTTCCTTCCTGTTCGGCACACAAATGTGATCCCTCATCCATAACGTGCCTTGCTCATCCAACTTGAAGTCCTCTGCCTTGCCTTCATCCATGTTGGACTTAATCCTGCGGATCTTGTCATCATCCTCCTGTCCTTCTCGGATCTGATCCTCCAGGGTGGGCTTCACTTCCAATGCGGCCAAGAATCCTTCTGGTACGACTTCAATCTGCATTCTATGGAAATCCTCACATAGTTCATCCTGACTTGTGGCTAGCAACATGTTCACGGTATGGCTTTTCCGACTCAGAGCATCGGCAACTACGTTGGCCTTTCCGGGATGATAATGGATTCCAACATTGTAGTCCTTGATCAACTCTAACCATCTCCTTTGTCTCATGTTCAGGTCTGATTGGGTGAAGATGTACTTCAGACTCTTATGGTCCGTGTATACCTCACATCTGTTTCCAATCAAATAGTGATGCCATAACTTCAAAGCATGCACTACGGCAGCTAGCTCTAGGTCATGCGTTGGATAATTCTCCTCGTGCGGCCTCAACTGCCTCGATGCATAAGCGACGACCTTTCCATTCTGCATCAGTACACATCCAAGTCCTTGACGCGATGCATCACAATAAATATCGAAGCTTTGATTAACGTCCGGTAGAACCAACACCGGGGCTGATGTCAATCGCTTCTTCAGCTCTTGAAAACCTTTCTCGCACTCTGGCGTCCATGCAAACTTCTTCTCCTTTTTCAACAATTGCGTAAGAGGTTTCGCAATTGTCGAAAAGCCTTCAATGAAACGGCGGTAGTAACCTGCCATTCCAAGAAAACTCCGGATCTGGGTCACGGTCTTCGGCTGTTCCCAATGTAACACAGCTTCTACCTTGCTTGGATCAACGGCGACTCCTTCTGCGGTCATTACATGTCCGAGGAACTCCACCTTGTCCTTCCAAAAATCACACTTGCTGAACTTGGCGAAGAGTTATTGTTCCCTCAGCTTTTCCAAAACTCGCCTCAAGTGCTCTGCATGTTCATCCTCTGTCTTGGAGTAGATTAAAATATCATCTATGAACACAAGAACAAACTTGTCCAAATATTCCATGAACACCTTATTCATCATATTCATGAAATATGCTGGCGTATTCGTCAGGCCAAAGGACATAACAGTAAACTCATAATGTTCGTATCTTGACGAGAATGCAGTCTTCGGGATATCTTCCGATCGGATTCTCAACTGATGGTATCCCGATCTCAAATCAATCTTGGAGAAAACTCCGGCTCCTCTCAGCTGATCAAACAAATCATCGATCCTGGGTAGCGGATACTTATTCTTCACGGTGACTTCATTGAGTGCACGGTAGTTAATGCACATCCTGAAACTCCCGTCCTTCTTCTTGACAAACAAAACTGGCGCTCCCCACCGCGACGAACTCGGTCTGATAAATCCTTTCTCCATCAGCTCTTCAAGTTGTTTCTTCATCTCTACCAATTCCTCGGTGGACATCCGATAGGGTCTCGTTGCTATCGCGGCTGTACCAGGTACAAGCTCTATCACAAACTCTATGTCTCTGTCTGGCGGCATACCCGGTAGATCTTCAGGAAAAACATCTGGATACTCATTCACTACTGAGACACCTTCTATGCTGATTGCCTTGGTGCTGTTAACCATCAACTGTCCATCTCGAACGGCGGTAGCTTGAAATTCCACTTTCTTTCCACACGGGCTCTCAACTGAGATAGTCCTTCGTCCACAATCCAATACGGCCTTGTGCTTGGATAACCAATCCATTCCCAAAATAACGTCTAAGGTCTGGGTCTCCAAAATAATAAGGTTCGCTAGGAACTCTATCCCATCTATTAGTATTCTTACCCCAGAACATCCTACTTTCGTTCGGAGTTCGGAACCAGGGGTTTGAACTAAAAGCATGCATTTAAGTCTTGCAATCTCCAAATCATTTTTAGCAGCAAAGCCTTGAGAAACAAATGAATAAAATATTCAAATTAATTCTCAGAAATTCATTTAATTCATAAAAAATAGTAAAACACTCAGAAAAATTCCAAAAAAATTCTGGAAAATATTTTAAGGCATTTTGGACTCAAATAAAATATTTCCAACAAAATTTTATTTGCAAAGTTAAATTCTTTAATTATTTCAAAATGGAATAAATTCAAATAAATTCCAAATAAATTCCAAATAAATCCAAATAAATTCCAGAAAATTCCAAAAATTCACCAAAGTGCCAAATCACACATAAATTTAAGAAAAGCAAATTTTTGGGCGGTTACATTTTGTTACCATGTTTTACTCATGAAAATGATTAGATTAATGATAATCATAAGTATAAGAATATGAGGGTACGTTACTAATCATATATTGGTGTTTGATCATGAGAATGTAATTTGTATTGTTATTCATGTCAATTGCATATATGCATTCATGATGGAATAGGCGACCCATTCTGATGGGGCCTCTGTGCTCACACGTAGTAAGCACGAAAGTTCTACCTCGTAGTCCCAAACACCCAGGTGTGTGGGAGCGAGTCAGTAAGAGTAGGCACCCTCCACGGGATGGAGGGGAATGAGAGGGTGCACACCGACGGGTGTGCACTCAGTTATACCGATATAGGCTTTGAAAGGTGCATATGAGCATGAAAGCATAAATGCATTGCATAACATTGCAAAGTGAGCGATGGTCAACATGTTGGTTGTGACAAATTGTGTGTATTATGATTATGTCTGATGCATTGCATGGTACCGCTAATGATGAATGTCAATTGATGGTCCTTGAGTTGAGGGAAATTTTCAGGTTAAGAATGGATCGAGTCGTGGACTCATTAAATGTTGTCTAATGAGTTATGTGAAATAAACGAGCAATGTAGTTGATGAGGTAACCGGTGGTGATTTCTTTGTTTTATGTATTTGTTAATTTGGTTTAAGAGGTATGTGCATGTTATTGATTTAATGCATTAATTGATATTGTCATTGCTATTTGTTGTACTTGGCTGAGTTTTCAACTCATGCTTGTTTGTTTATTGTTTGTAGGTATCTTGAAGCCAACATGCATGGATGGGAGTAGTAGCACGGACACGTTTTGCATCACAACAGTTTCATATTAACTTATCGCTTCTAATCTTAATGAGTTCATATCTTGTAATTAATTTGTGATAGCTGTATGTGCTTAGTTGGGTCATGATGGTTTGTTGATACCATGACCCATGTTGTGCTTAGTTGGTTATCTTAAGTTGCTTTATGTTGTTGTTATATTAAATGTTGTCTTTTGTCTGCTGAGTGGATGTCCTAGTTTTAGGGGAGGTGCTGCCGAAATTTCTAGTAAATTTCGGTAACTTGCTAGTATGTTAGCTTGCTTTGCTAAATTATTCTAGTGTCCTGTTCTAGTTGATGTTTGAGGGTGTAACATTCAGGGCATGTGGGGTGCCAGGGTGTTACAGTTCTCCCCCTATCTACATGCAAGTCACATGCACAACCAGCTATTACCAATATTCACTCTATCCAAATCATAGTTTTATTTTTATTTTTATCAACCATCAGTATCCTTTACTGCCATATCCAACCATTTTAACTTTCATAAATACTCAAGTTTTCCATTCTATGCACAACTAAGCATTTGCAGTTATTTAGCGAATATACCCATTTCACATATTTTATGAGTCATTCCAATGTCTAGGGTTCGCAATGGCTCACATGACAAAGTTAATTAAGGAGATCCATAATGAAAGTTCTAACTACCATATCCCATAATATAACATTGTAAGAATATACAGCAAGCATGAAAACATTTATG
Source organism: Rhipidocladum racemiflorum (assembly GCA_036346355.1). Classification (NCBI taxonomy): domain Eukaryota; kingdom Viridiplantae; phylum Streptophyta; class Magnoliopsida; order Poales; family Poaceae; genus Rhipidocladum; species Rhipidocladum racemiflorum. The sequence continues at coordinate 10,580,626 of CM070569.1, forward strand.
AACACTGGGATCAATATGTTCAAGGAGGAGCTTCCCTTGCTGTTCGTTATCATCAAGTTCAAATTCAGATTCGTTAATGTAACACCCCAAAATTTTGCTTTTCTTAAATTCATATGTGATTTGGCACTTTGGTGAATTTTTGGAAATTTCTGGAATTGATTTGGATTTATTTGGGAATTTATTTGAATTTATTCCATTTTGAAATAATTAAAGAATTTGATTTTGCAAATAAAATTTTGTTGAAAATATTTTATTTGGGTCCAAAATGTTCCAAAATATTTTCGGAAATTTTACGGAATTTTTACGAGTATTTTGCTATTTTTAATGAATTAAATGAATTCTGGGAATTATTTTAAATATTAAATCGCTGGAAATTCAACTCGGGTCAGTACTATTCCTCCGGCCAGAGTCGAACCCGAGTCGGACTCGAGTCGACCGAGCCCAGGCTGACGAACCACGTTGAACCTTAACCCCGCGTGGGCCGTCGGATCGAATCCAGCGGTCATGATCGGCAATGACCGGCGAAGCGGTATGTCCGGGCCGGACCGTTCGCGCCAAGCCGCCGTGGCCGTTGATCGCGCCACGTGGGCGGCAGCGATTTACCGTCGTCTCGCGGATCGAGCCGGAGTCCTCGCGCCGCAAGTGTCAACCTCGGTTTGCGCTCTACGAGCAGAGGCCCTTTAAATCTGCCGCCGCCGCCATCGAAGCGCCTGGCAACCGCTTGAGGAAGCCCCTTCTCACCTCGCCTGAGCGCCTTGCGCCGTTTGCCCGTCGAGCTCGCCGGAGTTGGATTCCGTTCCGCCGCTGATTAAGCGCCCGATCTGCGTCCGTCGTCCGCTCGCGTCATCAAGCCCGGTCGGATTCCCCAAGGCGAGGCGGCGTTGGGGAGTACCCTTCGCCGCGAGAAGCCGAGCGCCGTTGGACTTCGTCGTCGTCTTCATCTCCGGTGGCCTCTGCTCCGCCCGCGTCGCCATCGCCGTCCGCGAGCTCTGGCTAGCCGTCGTCCCGAATCCAAGGGCTCGATCGCGCCCGTCACCCACGCGGTGAGATCTCACGTGCAACCTCACGGATCTATTTTCCAACCGTCGGATCTAGATCAGCGGCTTAGATTGTGCCACGTAGCTAGAAGCGCACCGGGTTAGATTGGATCTTGACCGTCGATCAAGATCGAGCAGTCTGGTCCCGTGGCCGATTGTTTTTCCAAAGCACCACGCTAGATTTAATCGCGCCGTTGATTTTCAAACCAGCGGCGTGATTGCGCCACGTGTCGGGAAGTTGGGCCAGCGCGGTGGCATCGCAGCGCGTGCGTGTGGCCCGACCACGCTTGAACCGCTGATGTCGAGGAGCCGCATGTCGGTGGCTAATCGATAGCGGCCCAGCGTCACCCATGACGTCCTGATGGGTCCCATGCCGATCTGAGTGGTGAGCCAGCGTCGGCCGATAACGTCACCGAGTGAGCCACATGTCGGCGACACGTAAAGTCGTGGGCCAGAGTGGACCAGAAGCCGGCGTGGACCAAGAATCCATGGACGGTGGCGTCAGCCAGGCCAATCGAGAGGCTGCCGCGTGTCCATCTTGCGACGCAATAATTAATTTCCGAAAAAGAAAATGATTTATTAATTCGAAATAATGATTTCAAATTTTGATTCAAACTTCAAACGCTTATAACTTTTGCGTTTCAACTCCGATTTGAGTGATTCAAATTTCTAAATTTGTATAAAAATGAGATCTACCTAAATATGAATTTTATTTAATTTTTGGGCTAAAGTTTTTCTCTGTAAAATTATTCAATTGATTATTTAAACTTTAAATAATCATAGCTTTTGCGTTTTAACTCCAAATTTGACGATTCCAGTTTCTAAAAATCCAGAAAATTATGTTCTCTCTGTTTATGGATTTTATTTGGAGTTTTGGGATGTTTTTGCCTAGTGTTTATTTGTGTATTTGCTATTTGCGCTTCTGAGTAGGCGTTGAAGTGCAGGAAGGATTCGAAGGAGAAGTATTGACTCAGGATCCAACTCAAGACCAAACAGAAGTACTTTTGAAGGCAAGTTATTGCTTTGACCATGTTGATCCTATTTCGAAATCTATTTTGATTTAAACTATTGCATGCTAGTTCAATTAGAAAAATACTTTGTTTAAACCTGGGGGATTAGATAAATACCAATTTGCTATATGACACTTGATTACTTAAGTATGTGCCATGACCCTTTGTCGCCCTAGTTGTGGTTTACTAGTTGGACATTATTAAATTGCCAACATGGGTTTAGACCGTTGTAGTATCTTTGCTTGGAGCACGCTACGTGCTCATAACATGATTTTGGATAATTAAATGTTAATATTGACTTAATGATATATCGAACTGTTTTGGAAAAGTATCATGTGATGTTGATGGCTTACGTGGTGCATGGTAATCAGCGGGGTTTGATAAGCAGTTTTCGGCCAGGGAGCATGTGGCAAAGTAATCAATTGGGCGAGTTGTAGCATTGGGAATGTTGTTTTGGTTCTTCGGGTAGTCTTGCCCTGGTCACTCTAAGGACTTAACCTTGCAAGCCTTTGAAGCTAGGTCATACTTGCAACCACATGGGTTTGGAATGGAGACGGCCCTAGTTGACTAAGTCGCTAAGGACTCACTTGTGGAGCCTCGGGGTGTCGATTACACCGTTTGTGTGATTATGCGGGGAGGCGTATCGTGGCGTGGCCGAGATACCCATCTAGCAGTGTGTTGGTCCCATACTTCGCCTTGGCTAAGGAAGGGATGGTGTAAACACGAGCAGGAGAGGACCACTGTGTTGTTTGAGGCTTAGAAAGGCTTTATTCTGAACTTCGCCTTTGTGGTGTTTATTTGTATCTTGTGGGTAAAGTGCATAACCTCTGCCGAGAGTGTAGAATCTATTTAAATAAGCCGAGTCCACGATCTTGGACATTGCTCGGGAATTACAGTCAAGGGTTGGACTTTGCTGAAAATAACTTGGATTTGAAAGGTTGGATTGGTTTACTAATGAGGATGATGAAAATGCGGTTTAGGATGGGAAAATGTTTATTAAAACTTCTTGAAAAGTTATTTACGCTTTACTTATTTCTCTTGCTTTGAATCTACTTATATTACTTGTCAAAAGACATTTCTTTGCAAATATACCTTGAGCTATTCCTTTGTACCAAGCCATGTATAGTATATTAGCTTGCATTACATTGCATGACTTCTTGAGTACCAAGTACTCACCCTTGCCTCAACACAATACAGTTGAAGGGAGACTACCGGCTTTGGAGGAGGAACTCAGAGAAGATCCGTCTACTTAGGGATGCGAGCCCGGTCGGTTGCTGTGGTATCTTTGGATGGCGCCACGAAATTATCTTATTTTCATTTGCTATTATTTTTCTCTGAATAAGTTTAGCCTTGCAGGTATACATTTTGTAACTTGGCCATAAGGTCGAGTAACTTGATTTAGTTATTTAAATAAAGTACTTTATTGGTATCGTTTGGTATGATTGTGATATTTACGATGTTAAGGCCTGTGTGCACTAAGCGGCGTTCTGGACTAGTCTTTGAATACCTGGAAGTCGGATTTGCAAATTCGGGGTCGACGATTAAGCTATGTAATGCACATTACGTCGGGGAGTCTACTCGTCGTATTGAGATACATAGCAAAGAACAAAAATCCAATAAGGCGAAAAGAATACATATAGAAATTCAAATAATAAATCATTACACACAAGAAGCATGTCTTCTGGGTTTAGATTTTATGATTCTATGTGCATGTGATGTCGTTCACCTTTTAACAATTTCTTGATTTTCGTAGTTCTAGGTTAAGCGGGGTCTTAACAAATCTTTCTCTAACAATTATTTATTTTTACTTTACGAATTCAAGAAGCTAAGATTTTGTAAGTCTATATGCATTATTTCAATTTCAAAAGTAAAGATTCTAGATAAATGATAATAAGATATTAAGCTATCAGATGAAACAACATATAAACTAACATGTTATTCTAAGACATTCAGCATAATCTAGTTTCTTAATATTCTGAAGTTATTAGAAAATATGTGTATGAAATTTTAAAGCTCATTAACTTAATTAAGCATGCATGAACATTATATATGTTGGAAGCAATTCATATTAAAAAGATGATTTAAATCAAGCATAAACCTAAATATTTTTGTGCACTTGAGTTGGTTATAATGTAAGGATTCAGGGAAATTTTGCTTCGTGCGATTTGGAGTTCGTTTGCTCAACTTGTACATGTAGTATATTTCAAACCTACAACTCAAATTTGAATTTAAATTTTAAACAAAGGTCAAGCATTCAATATTTTTGCATATTCAGAAAATAGGTGTTTAAACATGAATTTGGAAATTTATTTCATAATTTTGGATTTAAATTGCGAAAGTTATAAAAGTTTAAATTTCTAGGTTTGAGATATTCCAAATAAGGAAGTTACGCTTTATAACTAAGAAAGCGTATTTTCTATTTTTGGAAGGTCTTCGAACCGGTCGACTGACATGCAGGGCCTGTACAGTAGTGTCTGCACATGCATGCATGTGGCCGACAGAGGGGACCCAATTGTCAACCGCAGAAACAAATCTCCCGATTCCAGTGCTCACCGGCGACGAGCTACTGCCAGAGAAGGTGAATGGTTAGCACTGTGAGATCCAGCATAGCTGTGCACATGTAGAGGCTAGATTATTTGTGCTTGAGAGTCACTGGAGATGTGCCTACACCGAAGCCCAACGATGGGTAATGGCGGCGCTTGTCGTGATGATAGTGAAAGCTAAAACAATTTGAAGGGAATGTTCATTTGAGCATCATTGCCTAGACAAGAGCACGATTTTTCACCTTGGAATGGTGATGAACGCTCGAGTCGACCTAGCACCTACTCGCCGGAGCTAGGGAAGAAATGGAGGGCACTATAGTGTTTCCGCTAATGGAAGCTACAATTACACAAGGCAAAAAGATTTAGTGAATGCCTAAAAGGGTAATGCACAAAGGAATTAAACCTTGATTCACCGGTGTTGATTAATTGCTCTTTCCCCCTTTTCTTTGGCTTCCGCTGGTGGTGAGGAATACAGGGGTGTTTTTGGTGGAATTGGGTGTAGCCAGCGCTTTGGCTAAGGTCTGAGAGGGAGGTAAGTGCTGTGGTAGTGAATGAAGGACCAGAGCCTAGCTTAAATACCCAAGTCCTAGTGATTTTGTCGAAAATGAAAAACGGTGCCGATCGACGGTGGCTTGGGAACCTCCACAACAAGGCATGGTAAGTGTCGGAATGGATTGATAAGGTATGGATGGAGTGTAAGCGCAATATGGGCTGACTCAATCTCTCCGAAAGTGGCACTAATCAGAGGGTTAAGCGGCAAGGAGGTCGGTGAGCCCTGGTCAATGTGAGGAAAAGAAGGAAGAAGAAGGGAGGAAGGTAGAAGGATGACGAGCGGGTCTTAGTCCCACACGACAGTGAGAGGAGAGGAGCAGCACGGTGCTATTCTGGTCGGTGGTCCCCTACATGAGACCCACTGGCAGTGAGGAAGAGAGGTGAGAGGTTCCATGCTGGTCAGTGGTCTCCACTCGTTGACCAGGCCCACATGGAAGCGAAAGAGACACTTAATGTTATAACTTTCTTCAAATAGCGGTGAACAACCATTAATTTGTAGGACAATTCAGCTCAAATTTTTTTGAAACTTTTAAATTAAGATTATGAGGAAGTTATCTCTATATTGTAAAATTTTCAAGTTAAAATATCTAGTATTTTATTTTATAAAATTCTAACGAGTGGGACTACTCAATTTTTCATTTTTTGAAAAAGATTTATTTGAGTGGATAAATTGCAGTCATAATTTTTAATAAATTTATCATGTGTTGGAGATGATATTTTTAATCTCTAGTAAACATTTCAAATCTGTTTGATAAGTATTTATTTTGTACTAATTCTTTTTATGTCTTTTTTATATTTGAATACTTTCTATTATTAAATTCTTATAGGTAGTAAAATTTGATATTATTATTTTGGGATTTTTACCACAGGTAGATGTTACTTTGATGAGTAATTGGTAAAATTTCTAGATTTAGATAAGACATGAGAATTTTAAATAAATCTGACAAGGCTGCAAATGATATTAAAGTTTTTTGTTTTTAAATCTTTATCTGTAATCATTATTTCCACATTGATTTTCGGACCAAGGTAAAAGTTAGCTAAGCAGTAAACAACCTCATTTTTCAAAAATACTTAGGGTATACCAATAAAATTATATTTGTTACTGTACTTGTTGTTTTATGTCTTGTTAGTTCCAATCTAAATAATTTTAGCATCTCAAATTTGAAATTAAACATATTTAAATCCATAATTTTAGCTTCTTGAATTCGGTAAATAAAACTAGACAAAATATAAAGAAAAGTGGCTTTGTTATTGTGAAACCTAAGACGGTTATCATCATGTAGAAATAAAACACTGAATTAAAACACTAGTATATGAAATCACGAAACCCTAACCCACAACCCAAACTTGTTTTGAGTAGAAATTTTTATTTATTTTTACATTCGACTTCTTTTTGACCTTATTAAAAATTGTTATTTGCTATGTTTTTATTTAACGTTGCTGATACTGCTGTTGACCACTTCGATCCCGAATACTTCGATAAACAGCAAGGCAAGCACCCCCTTGGTTATATTGATCACAACATTTCTGAAATGTCTTGTCAAATGTTTTTATGCATGCGCTATATTCATAAAACATTGCTATTTGGGGGGGACATGATAGATTTAACCGTCATTAATGGATTTCCTTAATTAATGTTGACATATGAACCTTGATAACCTTAGGACATGGATTGACACATGAAAATGTGAAAATGGGTATACCCAATTACTACATGCATCTCCTTAGTATGCTTTAGATTAGGGTACAGATAAATGGTTTTACTATTTATACTGAATTTAAACCTTTGACACATTGAAAGTAAATATTAGACATAATGGAATATTGTGATCAATGGTAATTTATTAAAACTGAAAATAAAAATATGGTTTTAATGTGGGCGATTATTGGCAATAGCCGATTGTGCATGTAGCTTGTACATAGATAGAGGAGATTTATCGTCCAGGTCGCATTAATGACCGAACTACTGTGTTGTTTTCTTGCTAAGATAACCGTACAACCACAAGTACTGATATGGAACGGCCTTAACCTATGAAGTTACTTAAAACTGGCTTTGCACATTAAAAGCTTGTAGTAGCACGAGCTCTTCCAGTATGGATTGCTCGAAGGGGTGCCCTCACCTAGGTGTTGGAAATAACATCTATCGATGTAACGGTGTACGCCTTATTATGGGAAGAAGTGGGATGCTGGGATGTGAAACTGTTCATCATACAAGATTGTAAAAATATCTTTCTGTTGCCATTAATAAGGGTTTGTCATCACCAGGCTGGTGTAAAGTTAGAATTAAGTAATGTAATGGTTTTGTTATCATCATCAGCCACGCACCTAAGGAAGTGCGTTAATAGCATGGCATTATGAAATGATCATATCTTGTGAGTAAAGCAGTACACCTCTTCAGAGTTAAAACTAATCGATTAGCCACGCTCGCGGTCATGAGCACTTGGTAATGTCATCACATAGTTAAATGTTTTCTATTTTCATAAACTGGGATGAATGGTATGGAACTAAATTACATTGTTAAATTTCTTTATGTTATATTTAAATTCTGCCATGTGTTGGCATTCGACGCTTTATTACTCACAAAGAACTGTGAGTTTGCTCACGAAGGACTATGAGTTAATGGTTACATTTCTGTTATTCATACTTGTTATTTTATATATCTATCAAATTGTTTTCGTTAAATTTATGATTTCAATCCATTATTCAATATTTACATTTCAAATCCAGCTTTACACAAAATAACCATAGTAGCCTTTTGTAACACCCCGACATCTAGTATGCCCTGGATATCACCAAACATGATAGACACAACATCTAAATGGCACAAATAAAGGTAAATTACAGCAAAGGTGCAAATGCTAAAACCGAAAATTTCGGCAACATCTCCTTTGTTTTCCATGATTTGAAGCAACAGCAATAATATGGCAATGTATAGCATAATATGAGACATCTAAAACAGCAATAACAATTGATATGGCAACATCTTACATATAAAATAATGAATCCAACCACTCCAAAATTATAATGAAGCAAAAGATGAACTTAAGCACCAATCAAGCCATACTCCAAATTTCATGGCACTAATCTTATTATTATGTCCCCAAACGATAAAAACTATCTATATGTGAGGAGCTACATGTAGAAGTGTAGCTAAACCCTTTCCCGCATGCCGGTTTCATGGTACCTAAAAATAACATAAGACACCAGCGTGAGTTCATCACTCAGCAAGTATATTGCAATGGAACAAAACAAACAGTTCAATGCTAATATCTCTATACGTCATGCTTAACATCATAACCATGTTTAAAACTTATTGTACACATCTCATTATCATCATCATGTATGCAATGCAATGCACATGTCTCCTCGAAGCACATACCGGTATTGCCGAGTGCACACCCGTCGGCGTGCACCCTCTTTCCCCTTCCATCCCGTAGATGGAGGGTGCCTACTCCTCGCTTCCATTCACAACTGTGGATGGAATCACGAGGTAGGTCTTATTCAATGGCTCTCCGGATTAGTCATAACTTTCCACCGACCTTACCGGACTAGTTATGACTTTCTCACTGACCTGGCCAGTTCTCATGCCATGTATGCAAATATGTCATAAACATAAACAACTTGCACATAAACTCAACTAATTATTGCATAGCCTCATAATAAACCATTTTCATCATGTCGCAAGCAAGAGTCAATCATGGCATCATATCATAAAACATGTATAAACCATCTCATTATCAAACATTACGGCTCCCTAAGCCGCAACCACTACAATACACTTGCCTTCAACCGCGGGCGACGTATTGGCGAGAGGATGAGGGCACTCCCAGGGTCACACCACCTGCACATAGGTACCACACACTCAAAACGTGCCCTCAAAACAGTACAAGAACGATCCCCTACCCCGACTTCGCAAACCACCCCTAAACCCGAAAATAGAGAATCTGTCCCTATAGGACAGCGGGTTTGCAACTAGCATAACTTGAGTTCTAAGACTCCAAATTAAGTAAACAAGTACATTTTATCGAAGATTAGGAAATGTCCTAACTTTTTCTAAGTATACGCAAAGACTGAAACGGCCTCTAAAATTGTCTAATCTACAAAACAATACGTTCTATCCCAATCAAGTCATAGTTTTGAACACGTTCGGTAAAACAACCATAACTTTCAAACGGCTGATCTTAATTACACGTTCTTGGTGTCCAATTAAAGGTAATTCAATTACCTACAACTTATTCATTAGGTGGATGACCAAATTTCGAATCTAAAATTGCAAAAACTCAAACCCTATGTCGGACGTCCAATCTGCCCGAAATAGAAGACCATGACAACTCTAGTTTTCATCAAATCTAACCAATGGCAGCACAACCTTTTGATCTAATAGCATGAAAACCTCCATTAACACAACACCTAATCCACCCCAAAGGTTTCCCATCACCATACCTTGACCCGACGAACGACGAACCGACGAACACCTCTCCCCGGTCACGATCTCCCTCCAATCTTCGGTTCCTCCTGATCGATGTCCTTCGCAACGCGGAGATCAACGGAGGGGAATTGAATGGCAGCAAAGGTGTAACATCCACATTTTCGCTTTCTGGAGAAAAACCTAATTTAAATAAATTAAATTCAAAAATTGGAGTTTCTTTGGTGTTTATATTAACCTGGCATCCATTCCCATCCAAAATCGGGATTTAATTTCCCTCCGGTCGAAAAATCGGATTTTTCCAATTCCCGCCGGTACCCGAAATTTCACCCGAGTCCAAAAATGCTCCAAAAATCCTAAAACCACTTCAATTATGTCCCAAATATTCCAAAATGATTTTAGGAACCATTCCTCGGATTTTTGGACCTTCGTTCCTATTTTATCTCGCGCGGCTTTTGTTTAATGCCTACAATCCGCGCCCAAATATTTAATTCCACAAAAATCATCCAAATTTAGCGGAACCAATTTTATTGGGTCCCAAATATTCTAAAATGGCTCTAGGAATTTTTCCAGAATTTTTAGGTCATTTTTCCTAATTTTTCTCTATGGCGGATTATTCGCGTAAAGGAGGACCAATGGGAGAGTGCCACCTCACCTTGCACTGTTCATCTTCTCCATGGATCGTGCAAGCAAAACAACAGAGAAGCCTCACACATGCTCCAATGGCTAGGGCATTCTTCAAATCCTCATAACTCCCTCAAATCAACTCCAAATGGATCACGGCCGGTTCCGTTGGATTCGTATCGACGATCTCTTGCCATTCCCCACCATCACTCGCCGCTAATCTCGCCGGAAACTGCCACATTAAAGAAAAACCGAATTGTGCTTTAATGCCATTATCTCGGCCATTTCTACTCCAAACGGCGCACCACCACCTCCATTCTCTTCGTATAAGAAACCCCGTCCCGGTGGTATGAGCCTTCTTTGGCCTCTCCCGTTCATTCATCCACTAGAGCAAGAAAACCAACGCCGGGTCTTCTTTTTCGGTGTTCTTCGTGTTCTTGGCTATAGATCTCTCCACGGTGGGTCATTCTTCTTGTTTCTTGTTTCCTTGAGACCGTGATGGAGTCTAGAGTCTAACCCGATAATCAATTTTAGGATCCCTCGAGATTTGGAGACGAATTTCGTATTTTTCTCGGTTCGGTCGGAGCTTCGTTCGTCGCGAAATTCATCACCTCCGGTGAGATTCAACTCACTTCCTTCCTCCTATGTGTTCCTTAGGATGTAATTTAGAGGTCCCATGATTTTATTTGGGTCATTTCCATGCAAAATTAGTGAGAAAATCGGGATTTTGAGAAAAAAGGCAAGCCTCTGTTTCATTTTGGGCTCACCGCTGCGCCGCCCCCCCTCACCGGCCGCCCCATTCCACCCCCCCTCCAAGCTCCACCCCCACACAACCATGGCCATGGCTAGGCCAAAGCAAGAAGAAGGGCTCCACTCAATGACAAGTGGGACCCACTTTCAAGTGACCCCATCCATTTCCAAAATTCAGAAAAAGGAAAAGAAAATAGAGAAGGAATATTCCAGGGAATATTCTCGATTTTCTAATTTTTTGAAATTCAAACTTCGGATGCTCATAACTTCTCCGTTCGAACTCCGTTTGACCCCATTCAAATTTCTAAATTCATCTAAAATCAAGATCTACCTGCCAGTATTATTTTTGTAATTTTTAGATTTTATTTATTTTCTGGTATTTATTTGTTATCTCGTTTTGCGCGTAGTCGACGATTCCGCCGAGTCCGCCGACCCCGCCGCCGGACTTCAAAGAGTTCAACATTCTCATTGTGACCGAGGCAAGTCTCCTTGACGCATTTTGATCCCATGATTTATAAATGTTTTACACTGTTTTACAAATTGCATTGCTATTTATATTAAATGGATGATATTAACGTTAGGTTATTAGTTATACCTATTGTTCCTACGTCCTTGACATTGTTATCCCTGATCCTTTGTCGCCCTAGTATAGTAATCCACCAATATAAATGTTTTTTGAAAAATATTCTTTAATTAGGGAAAAAGACTGTTGGAAAGACACGACCAGTGGAACAAGTGGTATGAAATGTAAATTGGAGATTTCGTGAATATTAGCGATGTGGGGGTAGTCGTTATGGAATTGGTCTATGAATGGTAATCCGTATAATTTGTGTAGATTGTGAGACTATTGGAAGATGTATAATGTCAAGAATAATAGTCGGTAAATGTAAATAATTGATATTGAGAGGCATACTTGTGGATTAAGTAGAATACGTGGTGACTTATATTTCGGTGGATTTTAACAAGCATACTATGTGATAATCATTTATGGAGAATTGTGAATAATCCAGAATGTTTGGTGGTTTAGTAAATAATAATGTTACGTATTCTTTGTGGATAAAATGTAGATGATTTAGCGATGACAATGTGAAGGGTTACAATAGGTGATGTGGAGACTGATACTCGATGATTTAATCAATGATATTATCAAATATACTCGATGTATTAAGTGGATAATACTGAGAATCGTACTCGGTGGTTTAGTAGATGATTTTGGGAAATAGGGTTTTGCGATAACCATTTGTGTGGGATTATGAATAATGTGGATTGGGGGTGATTTGCTTCGTCGACTTGGTGTCATTGTTTATGGAAACAACTCTAGGTAATGAATTATTGAAATCTTGGATTTGTAGAAGCTATCATATAATATTCTCGGGGATGAAATTAGGAGTTATTCTCGGTGGATCCAGTAGATTAAAAGACCAATCGATATGTGGATGATGGGTAATCAATAAGGAGGCTCATATTTTGAGGAGATTGTTTCTTATACAATGATAATCATAGCTTGGCATGATTTTAGAGTTATGATGGCACATGATATCAACTTTACATGGTGGAAGTACTAAATTGGACTGGATTATATAGTACCATGATAAGAATGGGGGAATCTCGGTGGTCTCATGAATTTTGGAAAGTACCGATTTAATTCTAATCATGTTTTATCAACTCTAAGATTTGTATTTTATAAACCAAACTATTGGTGGAATAGAATAGTACGGTAGAAATGCTTAGACTCGCAATCGGTCAGTATTCAACTATGGGTGGGAAGTTCATTTAACTCTTGAAAACTTGTGTTGGAAGTTATAGGCAAGGAGTATTGCCGATGGTTTACAAAATAAAAATTTAAAATGAAAAATGGTTTGGACTGAGGCGGAATGGTTTGTCTGGTGGGTGTGGATGGAGCGCTAGCTTTCATTGTGCAAGAACCGCCCCAAGTCAATTAAGGAACAACGCTTATGACTGTCTCCATTCTAAGCATAACCGTACAACCACATGTCAAAGTGGGCACGACCTGGCTGAATAATTTGTAGAAACCTAACTTAGACTCACCAAACGGTGGAATGTGAGCGCCGGATAGAGGCATTGTTGTTGTTTTTCTCACACGGCGCAAGAGGGGGCTTCTGTACTGGGTGGATATAACCCTAACAGCGGTGAAACCTCAGCGGGTGGGTCAGGTTAGGCGTATACATTGTAAAGGCCTTGTCATGATATCCCTGCCGGCACACCTAAGGCAGTGTGCTAATTGCATGGCATCAAGGGAATATCATGTCTTATGGGTAAAGTTGTACACCTCTGCAGAGTTAAAACTATTCGAATAGCCGTGCCTACGGTCAAAGGCAAAGCTTGCTGAATGCTTTCATACTGGTAGACTTTGGTTTTTGGTTTCAAACTAAACAATGGTTTGTTTTGGGATCCAGGAGCGGTTAGAACTCTCGGGTGTGCTTCTGGCGGCTAAAGCCAGGTAGGTAGAAGGAACCTGATTTTGTGAACCGTGGCAGATAGAGCCATGTGGATGGATTGAACCCTGGTTTTGTTGAGATGTGGCGGATAGAGCCTGTATATTAGTGAGTGGTGGTTAGAACCTTCACTGCAATATTACATAATTCAATTATTAAAAAGAATTGCTCAAATATGCTTTGTGAAACTTATTAACAAGTATAATTTAATGAAACTTGGCTTTATGCAAAAGAACCATATTAAGCCATCTTTGGATAGCCTACATTGTGCATAATTTCCCAGACTTGCTGAGTACTTTATGTACTCACGTGCTACATTCTAATCATATCTCAGAAGTGAACGAAGCTGTCAAGGAATTCCAACGACTAGGACGCGCTACCCACTCGATTGCCTGTGGGCATTTGGATGGGTCGCCTTGATGTTTTCGTCTTCCGCTGCAGTTGTTCAAGTTGTTCTGCCTGTTCAGGCCATAATGGTAAACCTTGACCATAAGGTCTTTGCTTTTATTTGGTTTTTTGCTTATTTAGTTATATGTATTTGTGATATGGTTGTTGATTCATCATTATTTGACTGTGTGTACTAGCTACTGATCTGGGACTAGTACATAAATACACAGGGGACTCCGGATAGCCGATCCGGGGGCCTACAAAAGGAGGGGAAGGAGGCAGGCTAGGGCCGGATAGGGGGTCGTGGGGGAGGCGTAAGAGGGAGGGGAAGGGGGGCGCACGGCTTGGAGGGTGGGGGTGGCGGCTAGGGTGGAAGGGAGGAGGTGGAGGCGCACATGGGGGGTGGAGGCGCATGGGGCAGCAGCATGCTGCCCTAAACCCTCCCCCACATGGGCCAAAGGCCTCCCACTTCCGGCCCACGTGGTTTCCTCAAGCCCACGATGGGTTCCCTAAGGCCCAAAGTCCCCCGGAAGGCCCATTTTCCCCCCCGGAAGGCCCAGAACACAATTTAACCTCAAACCGCAAGGTTTTATTCTCTAATTTCACATTTTATAATGTCACATCATTCCGTAGCATCACATTCTCCCCCCTACGATTCAACCCCAAATCCGAGACACGCCACTACGCTAACAAACCACACAAGGAGAATTAAACTTCACGGTTCATACCTGAGGTGAATAGCTCGGGGTACTTCTCGCGCATACGAGACTCCAACTCCCAAGTCGCTTCCCTCTCAGTCTGATGCGACCACAGGACCTTGACAAACTTGAGCGTCCTGTTCTTCAACACTCGCTCCGAATTCCCCAGAATTTTCACAGGACGGGACTCAAAAGTGAGGTTCTGGTCAAGCTCTAATGGTTCCAACGGAACCACCAACTCCGAGTCATCCAAGTACTTTCTCAGCATCGAAACGTGGAACACATTGTGGACTCCCTACATCGACTCCGGTAGCTCCAAGCAATAAGCCAACTTACCAACTCGAGCAATGATAGGAAATGGCCCAACGTACCTCGGACTGAGATTCCCTTTGGTGCCAAATCGGACCACACCCTTGGTGGGAGATACTCGCAAGAGTACACTATCACCAACGCAAACTCTAGATCTCACCTTCTCACATCAGCATAGCTTTTCTGTCTAATATGCGCTGCGAGAAGGTTCTGTCACACCTCTGCCACCCGATCAACAGTCTGCTGAACCCAATCCGGTCCAAGGACCGCTCTCTCCCCCACTGCATCCCAACAAAGCGGCGATCTGCACTTCCGACCATACAACACTTCATAAGGAGCAGCTCGGATGCTGGAATGATAGCTGTTATTGTAAGTAAACTCTGCCAGAGGCAAGTGAGCTTCCTAGCTACCTTTCCATGCCATCACATAGGCCCTGAGCATGTCCTCCAAAGTCTGAATAGTACGCTCAGACTGCCCATCAGTCTGAGGGTGAAAAGCGGTGCTAAGGTAAAGCTGTGTACCCAAAGCACTCTGCAAACTCTCCCAAAATTTTGAGACAAATTTCGCATCCCGGTCAGAGATAATCGTCTTGGGTACACCATGCAATCTCACAATCTCCCGCACATAGATTGGAGCCAACTCGCTCGCTGAATTGGTAGTGTAGATAGGAATAAAATGCGTAGACTTGCTAAGACGGTCCACCACAACCCAAACAGCATCCTTTCCTCGTGGAGTACGAGGTAGGCCAACCACGAAATCCATAGAAATGTCATCCCAAGGCCACACAGGAATCTCCAATGGCTGCAAAAGACCAGCGGGACGCTTGTGTTCAGCCTTAATCTTCTAACAAATCCCACAAGAGGCCACGTACTTGGCAATATCAACTCTCATCCTTTTCCACCATAAATTCTTTTTCAAATCCTTGTACATCTTGGTCTCCCCAGGATGGACCATGTATGGGGTTCGATGAGCCTCTTTCAGGATATCCTCTTTGATTTGGGATTTCTGAGGTACATAAAGGCGACCCTGAAACCTCAGAGCTCCCACATCATCAATGGAAAAGCCCCCAGTTTTGCCATCCTCAAGGCATTTCCTCACCTGCTGGAGCAAACGATCATGCTGTTGTGCTTACCGCACACGCTCGGGGATCGCTGACTCAAGAATCAATTGAGTTTCAGCTTGCACAGTCCCCGCAAAGCAGTAAGAGACTCCCAAACGCTCAAAATCAGCAACAAGACAATCAATGACAGGGGGCATTGTCTTGCGACTGAGAGCGTCAGCCACCACATTTGCCTTGCCCGGATGGTACTGGATAGTGAGGTCATAATACTGTATCAATTCTAGCCACCTCCTTTGCCTCAAATTCAAATCTTTCTGAGTAAAGATGTACTTGAGGCTCTTGTGATCAGTGAAGATATCACAACTCACCATACAAATAGTGCCTCCAAATTTTCAATACAAACACCACAGCGGCTAGCTCAAGATCATGCGTGGGATAGTTCTACTCATGCTTTTTCAATTGCCTCGATGCATAAGCAATCACCTTGCCGTCTTGAATGAGCACACAACCAAGTCCCAAATGTGAAGCGTCAGAATAGACAGTGAAACGCCTCTCAGGCTCAGGAAGGGTAAGAACAGGAGCAGTCACTAACTTCTCCTTCAAAGTGCAGAAAATGTGCTCACACTCTTAGTCGACTGAAATTTCATCCCCTTCTGAGTCAACTACGAAAGTGGCTTAGCAATGATAGATAAATCCTGCACAAAACGCCGATAGTAGCCAGCCAACCCAAGGAAACTACGCACCTCTTTAACATTGGAAGGTCTCTTCCAGTCCAAAACTGCTGAGTCTTTGCTAGGATCTACAGATATGCCCTCTGGATTGATGATGTGGCCAAGAAAACCCACTTCTGAAATCCAGAACTCGCACTTTTTCAACTTAGCAAAGAACTGATTCTCCCTCAATGTACTCAGCACAAACCTCAAATGCTGCTCATGTTCTTCTTCTGATTTAGAGTAAACCAGAATGTTATCGATGAACACTACCACAAACTCATCAAGGTACTTGTGTAGCATACTGTTCATCGCCTCCATAAAGACTGCAGGGGCATTAGTTAGTCCAAAAGACATAACTTTAAATTCATAATGCCCATACCTAGTGGAGAAAGCAGTCTTCTCAATGTCCTGTTCCCTCACACGAATCTGATTGTAACCAGACTGAAGATCGTCTTGGAGTTTGCTCCCTTCAGTTGGTCAAACAGATCCTCAATGCGAGGCAAAGGATACTTGTTCTTGACAGTCACTTGATTGAGAGCACGATAGTCAATGCACATACGCCAACTACCATCCTTCTTCGAAATGAAGAGGACGGGTGCTCCCCATGGCGACACACTATGCCGAATAAAACCCTTGGCCAACAGATCCTCCAATTGCTTTTTCAACTCGTCTTGAAAAGGACGAGCCAAGCAGTATGGAGAGATAGAAATAGGTCGAGTGCCAGGAATAAGATCAATACGAAACTCCACACTCCTCACTGGAGGCAAACCAGGCAACTCATCAGGGAACACATCAGCAAACTCCTTCACCACAGGAATCTCTTCAATTGGTACTGAAGAAGATGGCTTTTCCGAAATAGCCATGAGAAAACCCAACTGCCTCAAACGGCGACCAGAAAACAGACAAGCCAAAGCAAAGATAACACTGGAAGGTATACCACCCTGAAAGGTCAACTCCACCCCTGACGGGGCCAGCAAGGTAACTATCTTCAAAAAGCAATAGATCTTGGCACGGTACTGATGCAACCCATCCATGCCCAAAATGACATCAAAAGGAGCAAACTGAATCACCATAAGATTGGCAAAGAAAACCTCATCATCAATGGCAACGGTGCAACCCGGGCAAACCAAAGAACTAGCAATCAGACCCCCAGGAGAACAGACTATCACAGACTCTAAAATCCGCTGAACTCCTAACTTAGCTCTACTAGCAAACTCCGACGACACAAAAGAATAGGATGCTCCGGAGTCAAACAAAAAAAAGGCATCAACTGAATCCACAAGCAGAGTACCTGAAACCACCTTTGGATGCCCGGCTGACTCGGCGGTTGGCAATGCGTACACTCCTGGTGGCGCTGGGGCAGCGGGAGCCCCGACACTCGGCTGATGCCCCAATAAGGCTGGGGGCGGTGGAGGTAACTAAGGAGGAGTCGACGGCTGCGGGCACCAGTAGGCCGCCGGTGGCACCCAAACAGAGGGTGGCTAGGGAGTAGGGGCTGCAATCATGTGCACCGACCCTCTGGAAGACGCTGCTGGAGTGGGAGGAGAAGGCACCGTCTCCCCCTTGATGATGCTACCGGGATTCATCCGGCAGACTCGTCCCATATGGCCGGGTTTGCCACAGTGGTTGCAAACCCCGGACCAAACACACTCCGCAACATGGTGTTAACCACTGCACTTGAAACAAATCATGCCCTGCCCGGCCACAGGACGAACAGCCACCCGAGAGGAAGTCGACTGGGGCGGCTTCATCTTAGCCCCTGAGGAGGAGCCCTATCCCCCCTTGAACTTCTTGAAGGTGGGTCGCTGAGAAGACCCACCTCCTCCACCAAAGGTCCTCT
Source organism: Rhipidocladum racemiflorum (assembly GCA_036346355.1). Classification (NCBI taxonomy): domain Eukaryota; kingdom Viridiplantae; phylum Streptophyta; class Magnoliopsida; order Poales; family Poaceae; genus Rhipidocladum; species Rhipidocladum racemiflorum. The sequence continues at coordinate 10,599,031 of CM070569.1, forward strand.
TCTAGCCCCCGCCTGGGACCGCGGGAACCCCAGAACCACCAGGGTTTTGCTTATCCCTGGAGAGCTCCAACTCGAGCTCCATACCCTTCGCCTGCTCCACCACGGAGCAGAAGTCATGAGGGACAGTCGCCCCCATGACAACTCTAAACTCCTGGTTGAGGCCCCTACGGAACCTCCTCGCCTTCTCCTTGTCATCGGCTGCCACAGCCGGAACGAAGCGCACCACATTGTTGAACTCCGCCTCATATTCTGCCATCGACTTCTTTCCCTGGAAAAGAGTCATCAGAGTATGCTCCATCCTCTCAAGGAAAGACTCTGGGTAGAACTTGGCTCGGAAGCGAGCCACAAAGTCCTCCCAGGTGACCGGTCCAAGAGCGGGGGCCCTAGCAGCAAGAACCCCCTCCCACCAGATATCCGCTTTCCCTTCAGCTGAAAGGCCACAAAGCGAGCTCTCTAGACCGAGATCAACTCCAGAACCTCAAACTGCCGCTCCATGTACCGCAGCCAATCTGCGGACTGGACCAGCATGCCCACTCCGTCAAAAGTGTCCAGACGGAGGGACATCCACTCCCGGAGACTCATCCTCGGCTCCGGCACAACGGGGGCAACAACTGGGGCCGCTGCAGGGGGAGGCTCAACAGCAAGGGCTACCCGCACCTGCTGGCGCACCTCCTAGACCTCCCTCTGCAGTGCCTGCAACAAGGCCGCAGTGGCGGTCGGCACCTCAGCCCCTGACTGTGCCGCCGTGTTCTCCTCCGGCGCTAGCCCATGAGCATTGAGCGAAGCGCTTCCCTCAGCTACGGACTCAGCAACTCCCTGAGAACCTCAACCCTAGCCTCCACGGCCACGACGACCACGGCCTCTACCCCTCGGCATGGCTGCTACAGTCAGACAACCATACAATCACATAATCATAAGCACATCATCAAGGTAAACAAAAGCAAAGATCAAACATCATCATATACATAGTCTCCATCAAGTAATCAAACGCGATGCAATGATGAACCAAAACCCCATCCTACTGTGCAACCAAGTGTGTCAAATTTTAAATTAATTATTCCACTTTTGCAAGTTTTAATGTTGCTATCCTATAGCAAAATTTTAATTATAACCTAAACTATGTTTCTAAGTTATTTCACCTCACATTTTAGTTGTACCTAAGGTATGACACTAAAAATACACATTCTAAGGGCCTACAGCCTGCTCTGATACCAACTGTAACACCCCGGCATCTAGTATGCCCTGGATGTCACCAAACATGATAGACACTGCATCTAAATGGCAAAAATAAAGGTAAATTACAGCAAAGGTGCAAATGCTAAAACCGAAAATTTCGACAGCATCTCCTTTGTTTTCCATGATTTGAAGCAACAACAATAATATGGCAATGTATAGAATAATATGAGACATCTAAAACAGCAATAACAATTGATATGGCAACATCTTACGTATAAAATAATGAATCCAACCACTCCAAAATTATAATGAAGCAAAAGATGAACTTAAGCACCAATCAAGCCATACTCCAAGTTTCATGGCACTAATTTTATTATTATGTCTCCAAACGATAAAAACTGTCTATATGTGAGGAGCTACGTGTAGAAGTGTAGCTAAACCCTTTCCCGCATGCCGGTTTCATGGTACCTAAAAATAACATAAGACACAAGCGTGAGTTCATCACTTAGCAAGTATATTGCAATGGAACAAAACAAACAGTTCAATTCTAATATCTCTATACGTCATGCTTAACATCATAACCATGTTCAAAACTCATTGTACACATCTCATTATCATCATCATGTATGCAATGCAATGCACATGTCTCCTCGAAGCACATACCGGTATTGCCGAGTGCACACCCGTCGGCGTGCACCCTCTTTCCCCTTCCATCCCGTAGATGGAGGGTGCCTACTCCTCGCTTCCATTCACAACTGTGGATGGAATCACGAGGTAGGTCTTATTCAATGGCGCTCCAGATTAGTCATAACTTTCTCACCGACCTTACCGGACTAGTTACGATTTTCTCACCGACCTGGCCAGTTCTCATGCCATGTATGCAAATATGTCATAAATATAAACAACTTGCACATAAACTCAATTAATCATTGCATAGCCTCATAATAAACCATTTTCATCATGTCGCAAGCAAGAGTCAATCATGGCATCAAATCATAAAACATGTGTAAACTATCTCATTATCAAACATTACGGCTCCCTAAGCCGCAACCACTACAATACACTTGCCTTCAACCGCGGGCGATGGATTGGCGAGAGGATGAGGGCACTCCCGGGGTCACACCACCTGCACATAGGTACCACACACTCAAAACGTGCCCTCAAAACAGTACAAGAACGATCCCCTACCCCAACTTCGCAAACCACCCCTAAACCCGAAAACAGAGAATCTGTCCCTACGGGACAGCGGGCTTCCATCTAGCATAACTTGAGTTCTAGGACTCCAAATTAAGTAAACGAGTACATTTTCTCAAAGCTTAGGAAATTTCCTAGTTTTGCTAAGTATACACGAAGACTGAAACGACTTCTAAAATTGTCTAATCTACAAAACAATATGTTCTGTCCCAATCACGTGACAGGTTTTGAACACGTTCGGTAAAACAGCCATAACATTCAAACGGCCGATCGGAATTATGCGTTCTTGTTGTCCACTTAAAGGTAAGTCAATTACCTACAACTACTTCAACAGGCGGATGACCAAATTACGAATCTAAAATTGCGAAATCTCAAACCCTAGGTCGGACGTCCAATCTGCCCGAAACAGAACACCATGACAACTCTAGTTTTCATCAAATCTAACCAATGGCGGCACAACCTTTTGATCTAATAGCATGAAAACCTCCATTAACACAGCACCTAATCCACCCCAAAGGTTTCCCATCACCATACCTTGGCCCGACGAACGACGAACCGACAACACCTCTCTCCCGGCCACGATCTCCCTCCAATCTTTGGTTCCTCCCGATCTAAGTCCTTCACAACGCGGAGATCAACGGAGGGGAATTGAACGGCATCAAAGGAGGGGAAGGAGGCAGGCTAGGGTTGGCTAGGGGGTGGTGGGGGAGGCGCAAGAGGGAGGGGAAGGGGGGCGCACGGCTTGGAGGGTGGGGGTGGCAGCTAGGGTGGAAGGGAGGAGGTGGAGGCGCACATGGGGGGTGGAGGCGCATGGGGCAGCAGCATGCTGCCCTAAAACCTCCCCCACATGGGCCAAAGGCCTCCCACCTCCGGCCCACGTGGTTTCCTCAAGCCCACGATAGGTTCCCCAAGGCCCAAAGTCCCCTGGAAGGCCCATTCCCCCCGGAAGGCCTAAAACACAATTTAACCTCAAACCACAAGGTTTTATTCGCTAATTTCACATTTTATAATGTCACATCATTCTGTAGCGTCACACCTTTCATTTGATTCAGCCTGCATGTGTTTTGGGTTTTGCAAAAGTCTTGCGAGTACTTTTATACTCAACTTGCTATCTATGTTGTTTTTAGGTAAAGAATCATATATTCCCGATGAATCGTACTTTGACGCAGGAAATGGATTTGATAACGATTATTGTTTATAGGGTTCACCTTATCAGTTGCCTTTGGGAATATTGGGCATAGTGGCATAGTACAAGATGAAAATTTTCCACCATTGGTTTACTTTTGATTTATGTAATAATATATGTAAAATGACTTCCGGTGTAATAAATTATGCACATGCATTATAGTTTGAAACTCAACATATATAACAGTGAAAATATGGGTTCAACATGGTCGAAATAGTGCTTGTCTTACTTATTGAACTCTTGGTCTTAATTTGGATCAAGTTCAAAGATTTTTGGAATGTCTGTATCTAATCGATAAAAGCCAATAACACAAATAAGAGCCAAATAAATTCAAATAGGGAGTAAATCTTAATATTTTTCCTTGTTATAAAAGTTCATAATTTTTTTTAAATTTATAATTTGGTTTTGGATTTGGTTCAGTTGGAAAAACCTAGAAAAAGGAAAAGGAAAATGGTGTGTATGAATTTTTGAATTAAATTCTATTTTTCTTCTAAAGGAAAATCTAGATTTATTTCGTCATCAACTAACAGGTGGGGTCAGGTCAAAAGGTAGGTCCTACATGTCAGTGACTCATATTTTAAAATCGATTTAAATTGGAAATTTTGATTAATTAATATATCGATCCCACACGTCAGTGAGTCATTAGTCTTAACCAGGTTTACTTAGCACTAATCTATTCATGACAAGTGGGTCCACATGTTAGTGATACAAGCTCAGGGGAGCTTAGTGGTGACCATGGCTAAGCTCCTTGCCGGACTTGTTGGTAGCATAGGGAAGGCGGTGCGAGTTCGGGCATGGACAAAATGGAACAGCGAGTCTAAGGTGAAGCCACAGTCAGTGACGGCAACAACAGAGGCAATCCGGCACAATGGCACAAAGGCAGCAAGGCTGTGTGGTCACATGATGACATCCATGAAAAGGGTCACTTCTTGACTAGAGGCTGAGCGCATTGGATCAATGGTTACTAGAGTTGCGCAAGTGACAGGCAGCTGTTGTGGCGCCATATGCGGCCATAGTGAGGTCTAGGAAAACATTCATAAACTCAAAATTTGACTAACGCATTAGCACTAGGGGGCAAATAGACCTCATCAAGGGGGTTGGCAGCGATGGGGAATTGTCAGAGGTGGTGGGGAGATAGTGGGTGATGGGGAATGTGCCGGTTAGAGCCAAACTCACCAGAACAACAATGACATGGAGACTTGAAGTGGTGTTGTTGTAACACCCCAGCACCTAGTATGCCGCAAATGTCACCCAAACAATACTAGAAGCAACCAAAAACACATATTTAACAATAAATTACAGCAACTACGCTAATTGCTTAAACAAAAATTCGGTAGTATATCCTTTGTTTTTCCATGGTTTGGAGCAACAATAATATTATCATAACACAATAGCATAGCAGACGACATCTAAAACAGCAATAACAGGAGTTATAGCATCATTTCAAGCCCAGAATATAAACTCAAACGTTCCATGACCCAAAATACGAAGTGAACAACAAAACCAAGCACACAATATAGCATAATCCAAGTTTAGCGCAATAAAATAACCATCACAACTACAAATGAGAGTGTGTAGTTATCTAAATGAATGAAACTAAGTGGAGACGTGACGCTAACTCCCTTTCCCGTATGCCGAATTCATGGTACCTAAAAACAACAAAACAACAAGCGTGAGTTCATCACTCAGCAAAGTGTATTGCAATAGAATAAAACAATAACAGTACTCATTAACATTCTCTTCAACATCTCATGAAACATCATCATTAACTTTTTCATTCATGCAATGCAATGCATATGTCTCTTTGCTTAGCACATACCAGTATTGCCCGAGTGCACACCCGTCAGTGTGCACCCTCTTTCCCTTCCATCCCGTGGAGGGTGCTACTCTTACTGACTCGCTCCCATTCACAACCGTGGATGGGACTACGAGGTAGGTCTTTCGTGTTCACTACGTGTGAACACAGAGGCTCGCATCAGAATGGATCGCCTCTTCCATTATGAATGCACATATGTCATAAACATGTATGAACTTGTATAACTACTCAATACGAAAATTGCATAGCCATTATCTAATCATGTTCATAATATCACAAGCAAGGAGCAAACATGGCAAATTAACACATCATGTACTTACATTGCGTCTCTACAATCATAAAAGGCCACCCAAGCCCAAACCATTCCAATACACTTGCCTTCAACCGTGTGAGACGGAGTGGCGAGATGTGGGAGGCACTCCCGGGGTCACACCACCTGCACAAAGGTATAAAACACTCATAAACATTCCAACCAGCCAACTATGAAACTCACTACAACAACAATTCTACACGTCACTCCGAAAACCTGAAAAATAGAGAATCTGTCCAACGGGACAGCAGGCTTCCAACAAGCATATTTTGAGTTCTACAACCTCAAGTAAACTAGTACATTTTATCAAACCTTAGGAAATTTCCCATCTTTTTCTAAGTATTCGCGAAAACTGATTCGGCTTATAAAATCCTCTAATCTACAGTTGATCACAGAACGACTGTAACTATTAAACGACTAAACATAATTTAGCATTTTTAGTGCCCAATTAAAGATAATTCGATTAACTACAACTTTCGCAACAGTTGGGCCTCCATAAAATGCTTCTAAAATTGTCTAATTCGCGTCCAAACACCAACGACCTAATCTGTCCGATGACAAAACGCAAGACCGAATTGCAATCTTCCTAAATCTTTCTAATCACAGCACCTAAACACCAAATTTAACCATGATCTCCCCCATATAACCAGTACCAAAAATCTACAAATGAATCTACCATCACTTACCTCGCTTGAAGAATCCGACGAACAACGAACTCTCCTCTCCTCGGTCCAATCCTCGCTCCAATCGCCGGAAACGCCGGGACCGTCGGATCCCGATGGATAGAGGACTTCCAACCCATGCGAGGGCAGCGTGGGGAGGGCACTAGGGCCTGCTAGAGGAGGGGAGGGGAGGCACAAGGGGATGGGGGCGTGCGGCTTGGTGGGGAGGGGGAAGGGGGGTGGTGGCTAGGTGGGGTGGGAAGAAGGGGAGAGGGTAGGGGCGCACCAAGGCTAAGGTTGGCAGGAAAAATCCCCCCACTTGGGCCAAAAATCCCCCACCAACAGTCCATTTAATTCCCCCAAAGCCCAAACTAGCCCCCGCAAGGCCCAAACTCCGCTGAAGAGGTCCAAACACCCGAAAAAAGCCCAAAAACATGGTATAACCTCGTACCGTAATGCCGCATTCTATAATATCACATTTGTAACATCCCAATTTTTTCTTTTATTGCATTTACTGAGTTATTTGAATTTTTCGAATTTTTTAGAATTTATTTGGAATTAATTTGAATTAAGTCCTTTATTGAAATATTGATGTGTTTGAAAATTTCAAATAAAGTTTTATTGGAGATATTTTATTTGAGTTCAAAATGTCTCAAAGTATTTTTTAGAATTTTTGCTGGAATTTTTCTGGTATCCTTGTTATCTTTTTGTTGAATTATTTGAATTACTAGAATTATTCTAATTAGAAAAGCAGAAAAAGGTTTAAACCTAAGTGGGCCTAACCCAACCCGCTCTGACCCAGCCTGATCCACATTGGAACTCACCCGAAACCTAGCCTATTTGCGTATCCGTTCGATCAAGATCTTACGGTTAGATTGAAGCCGCGTGTTTGTGAGGTGTGAGTTCTTAGATTCGTGACACGTGGATCATCTAGATTACGACAACCAACTAGGTCTCCACCACCATAACCAACTAGGTCTCAAGATTTTGTGTGAGCAGCAAGGCTATTTAAGGGGTGGTTAGTCCTTCGAGGATCGCCCGTGTCTTGTGCGTGTTTTGCCTCAGGTCTTGTCGCCCAAAGCACTGTGGTTTGCGCGATCAACCTCGCCAGAGTTAGAGGCTTGAAATTCCTCCTCCATTTGTCATCCTCAGCCCATACTGGACCCCAACTTGGACTCGTCGTGAAGAGGTGCTTCAGGGTGGATATTTCACCTTGCCAGAGCCACGCGGAAACGCCGTCCCTTGGGTCTTTGTCCCCAGCATCGGCCATTTTTCATTGTCGTGCTTCACTGGTGAACTACGAGCTTCATGGATCATTGGATTCACATCGAACGAGCGAAGTAAGCTCACATGTTGCGTATCCCATGCACAGACTTGATTGGATCGTAGCCGTTCGATCTGCATTAAGTGGTCCAGATTGGATTGTGTCGTGTTGCGTTAGGTCGATTATCAACCATCCAATTCTGTCAAGGCAGCCCATAGACCTAGTGGACTACATCTTTGGAAAAATGGAAGGGGCCATTTATAGAAAGATGGGCAGTCCACTCCCATTTGCTCAACAGATCTCTCAAATACTTTTGGCCCAAGGGATTATTTCACAACAAGAGATGACTAGAGAATTCAAATGTTTCCCTAAGCAGTACAAAATGAGTGTAACACCCCGGCATCTAGTATGCCCGAATGTTACCAAACATGGACTAAACAACACTTAAAAACCATAAATAAAGATAAATTACAGCAAAGGCACAAATGCTAAAAACCAAAATTTCGGCAGCATCTCCTTTGTTGTAACATGAATTGAAGCAACAACTATATCATAGCAATGTATGGCAATAAATGAGACATGTAAAACAGCAATAAAAATAGTGGTATGACAGCAATATAAGTCCAACTTTAAGCATTTAAAGTCTCCATGAGCCAAACGAACAGTAAGGCTCTCAGAACACAAAACTAAACCATAAACCAGTTTGCATCACACTAAATTTATTATCAAAACACCAACTGAATAACTGTGGAAATAAATGTGTGACGCTACGTGTAGGAGTGTGACTAGTTCCCTTCCCCGCATGCCGGTCTCATGGTACCTAAAACAACAAGAAAGCACAAGCGTGAGTTCAACACTCAGCAAGTATATTGCAATGGACCAACAAGAACAATTCAACGTTATCATCACTACATACCATGCTCAATATCATGAACAAGTCATAGTTGCATATACCATATCATACTCATGTTTCAACATCATTGTACTCATTTCATCATCATCATGTATGCAATGCAAATGCTCATATCTCCACGAAGCACATACCGGTATTGCCGAGTGCACACCCGTCGGCGTGCACCCCCTTCCCCTTCCATCCTGTAGATGGAGGGTGCCTACTCTTACTGACTCGCTCCCATGCACACATGTGGATGAGACTATGAGGTAGGTCTTTCGTGTTCACTACGTGTGAACACAGAGGCCCGCATCAGCATAGGACGCCTCTTCCATTATGAATGCACATATGCCATAAACATGTAAATATTGGCATAAACATTAAATACCACACAATCATAATCAATATGAAATCATGTTCATCATGTCATAAGCAAACATCATTCTTAGCATCATATCATAAAGCAAGTTGTATCCAATCAAGTTTAGCAACAATCTAAACGATACCCATTCCAATACACTTGCCTTAACCTCGGGTGACGGATTGGCGAGAGGATGAGGGCACTCCTGGGGTCACACCACCTACACATACATACCACACAGTCAAAACGTGCCCCCAAAACAGTACGCAAACACTCTTCTACCTCGACATCGCAAACTACTCGCAAAACCCAAAAACAGAGGTTCTGTCCCGTCGGGACAGCAGACTTCCAACGAGCATAACTTGAGTTCTAAGACTTCAAATTGATTAAACGAGTACATCCTCGCGTTGCTTAGGAAATTTTATAACTTTTTCTAAGTATATGGAAAAACTGATTCGGCATCTAAAGTGGTTTAATCTACAGAATACCGTGATATGTTCCAATCTCGTCACAGTTTTGAACACGCTCGGTAAAACGAGCATAACTTTCAAACGGATGATCGGAATTAAGAATTATTTATGTCAACTTAAAGGTATTTCAATTACCTACAACTTCTTCAACAGGCAGACGACCAAATTCTGAATCTAAATTGGCGAAATCGCAAACCCTAGGTCGACTGCTCATTCTGTCCGAAACAGAGAACGTGGCAACTCTAGTTTTCTCCCAAATCTACCCAATGGAAGCACCACCACTTGATCTAAAAACATGAAATCAACCTCTAGAACAACACCTAGACCATCCCCAAGGAACACCCATACCATACCTCAGCCCAACGAACAACGAACGCCAAAATCCTTCCTCCCGGGTTCCCCGATCGTCTTCCTCGCGCTGAAACCGCCGGATCTCCTCGTCGCGGAGCTTCCCGAGGGAGGGAACAGGGGATGGCAAGGTGAGGAGCTCTCCTAGGCCAGCAAGGGGGGTGGAGAGGGGAGGGGAGGAGAGATGGCGCATGGGGGAGGCGGCTAGAGGTGGAGGCGTGTGGGGGAGGTGGGGGAGAGCGGTGGCGGCTAGGGTTTGCAAGTGGGGGGCAACAAGGGCAGGGGGAGGGCGCCCCAAGCCAGGAAAACCTGGTATCCCCCTCCCTCATGGGCCCAAATACCTTCCCACTAAAGCCCACGACTCATCCCCTTGGGCCCAAACTCCTCCGGAGAGGCCCAAACTCCCGAAATCGGCCCGGAAACGCAATTAAACCTCATACCGTATAGTTTTATTCCCTATTTCACATTTTATAATGTCACACCATTCTGTAGTGTCACAATGAGCATGTCAACTGGAGAAGCACTTAGAGGGACTAGAGTGCCTGCTCCTCCACTAGCTATACATGAAGATGAGCCAAGTGCTCATGGTAACACTGGAGATGATGACAACTCTAATGGTGACAATGGGGGAGATGGACCCTAGGCTAGTTAATCTGCACATCTGAGTCAGCTCAAAGTGTTCCAGTTGCTCCTCTTTTAGACCAGCCTGAATAAAATGAACCACCTGAAGAAATGGTTGACAGTCCTCTAAATCCTGAAGAAGAATATGAAGCCACAGAAATCATCTCAAGCTCTCAGTCGCAAAATAAGGGAGAAGATGAAGAGGTTAGAAAGCTTTAAGAACTTGCTGCACTGCCAGTTTTATGGAGGGTCAAGATTTTAGGCCAGCAACACATGATCATGAGGCCGGAGGGTCCAGATTTCCTCAAGGCTACGCTGAATCCCGCAATTCTCCTCCTCCTAAACCTCATTATGATCAACCACCTGCATGGAACTCTGAGCCTGCCTGGTTTCACTCCTTTGAGCAACAGTATAATGTTGATCTGGGAAATGCTCAAGAGAGATTTGCAGAAGAACAGATATTGGTAGCTTTGAGGCATGATCAACAAATGATAGCTATGCAACAATATCATGATCAGACTCAAGAAATGCTCAACACGATTTATCAAGAACAAGCCATATTCAGAAATGAAAACTATAAAAGGTTTGACATGCTCAAAAGCAACCAATGGGATATGAGAAGATGGTTGGATGAGATCACGACTAATCAAACTACACTCAAAGACAATATACGATATCAATAAGAAGCAGAATGCTCAGGATTCAAGGTTTGATCAGTTTGCTCAAAATACTCAGAAGAAGCTTGATGCTCAAGGAGGTTGCTTGGATTGGCTAGAATACTCATTAGAAGATATATGGACTTTACTGAGCAGGCTCACAGCCACATGGTTGACACTTAAGAGCAGTTTGGCCATACATTTGATGAACAATTTCAAGAGACAAATGACTCTCTAAGGTAACTGCAAGAAGATTTTCATAATAGGACTGTCAGTCCTCATCCTGGAGATCCTAACTATCCCAGTTGGCATGATCAGACCATGGCTTCTCATCGAGCTGACTCTGAAGAAGAACTTTATCCAAGATGGCAACACTTATCCCCTCCAAGGTAGATTACAAGCTCCAAGTTCTATGGTATGTTCAAGAGAACCTTCTCCAGGCGCAAGAAGTGACCTTTTTGAGCCTTTGCCCTGCGAGGCATACTTTTGTAAGTTAACCATAAGGTTGGCTAAGCAGGTTATAGTAATAAATGAAGTCATTATTTAATATTCCACTGTGTATGATTGTGATATTTCATCTATGTTGAGATTGTGTGGACTAGCATGATCCTGGACTAGTGTGGAATACACGAAGGGTCCAGATTTGCACAATCGGGTCCGAACAGGTGCTCTCACTGGAGAGAAAGATGATAATAGCCACGCAGGTTCCCATGGCTTCCACTATGAAGGTATCCATGGCATTGGTAAGGGTAGAGCTCAAGGAGAAATATGATTTGTGTGTCGAGCAAGGAAGCTTACTAGGGCAGCAATGGCATGCCGAGGACGATTGCACCTTTCCCGACAAGCCCCAAGGCCTTGATCTCTAGTTCGTGGAAGGGAAGCCGGAAATGGCAAGCTAAAGGAGATGATGTGGGTGACTTCGTTTAAATAGGAATGATAAAGATGGGAGTTGCTTGTGATTTCTCAGGCAATGCGAGTGTAGTGTGTAGTCACCTGGCTATTGGTGCTTGTAGGCTGTGGTGAGCTGAGGTAAGTGACAGTCGGGACCCGAATATGCAAAGCCAGACCCTTCGTGTATTATGCACTAGTCCAGGATCACGTTAGTGTACATAGTTTCAACATAGATGAAATAACACAATCATACATAGCGGAAAAAAAATAAAAAGTACTTCATCTATTAATATAACATGTTGAACAACCTTATAGTCAACCTTACAATAGTATGCCTCACAGGGCTTGAACTAAGAAATAAATAAAACTGTAGTGGAAATAAATTATTCATAGTAACCCTTCAATATGCCACATGCAACTGATAAGGTTCGCTCCCTAATTGATCGACTCCTCTTGTATTCCTCCTCAAAGGCTGGTGTAGACTCCTCTCCAACTATGATTTGGATTGTTGCAACAGCTTGCGCACAGAATGCTAATCTATTATACTACATGCATAGCTTATTCCAAATGAATGGTTGAATTTGTCATTTTGTATTAAAGCGACATTTATAAATGAATAACATAAATATATTAAAAAGAAATAAAACAAATAATAATAATAAATTTCTCAGTTATTTCACAAGTAAACCATCTCACAACCTTAAATCAATTACCACATTTTCCACAGGTACACTGCCTCTATTCCCAATTTCATTTTACTAAAGTCTAACCCTTGACTGTAAGTCCTGAACATTGTCTATCACAAGATACAATCAACTCACCATAAAGGCAAATGACCATAACAAAGCATTTACAATGCTCTGCATAAACCAAGTACTGCCAGCTGAAGTTTCAACACCGAGGGGACTAGTTACAACCATCAGGGCCCCCTTCTTGCGCCATGTGAGTCTACCTATACCCCTGAAACCCATACCACCACGACAGTACCAAAATCTAGACATCACAAGTTAGTCAGCTAGGTCTGTCCCATACCAAACATATGGTTGTGAATTTATCCCACTTCAAATGTTTGCAAGGTTAAGTCCTTAAGTAACCGACGCAAGACTTACCCAAAGACTCACGATATCCAAATTACCAAAAGAACAAATGCAACCACCCAAATACCACACTTGGCCCACCAGTTAACAACTCTTGTCACTTACCCCATTCTAAATCACTTTATCACCTAGTTGATTACCGTGCACCACGTGCCATCAATAGGGGCGCAATCAGCTCGGATTCAGTCGGATATCGCTCTTTCCATATCCTAAACCATATTTTTTGTCAGATTCGGAGTCAGATTCGGATAGTCCCAGATACGAATATGACACGAATAATATCGGTCACGGAATCGAATCGAATACGGAGCAGAATCCATACGGTACCGGATAATTTTTGTCGGATATCGCGCGAAAATATATACCGCATAAAGCACACATATAGCACTGATTGATCAATCGTATGAGCTTTCTGGAAAGGAGATGGACCAAGGAAAAAAATACCTTTTAGAGTATACAAGTGCTGCATCCTGCTTCCATTTACTCTATGAATTGGAAGTGACATTGCAAAGTGAGAGATAAACCGTGCTACTGCTATATGTGATTGTCTTCATGTTCATAGCGTCCAGAATCACAGAAATATATGGATAATATAGTAGGTACATGTAATTGTGGCCATTCTAAGCAACTTCAAATACAGTATCTCTAAAAAGTATACTGTCTGCTATGGCAAACTCAATGTCAAACTCACTGGCCCGTTTACACGGCACCCAAGAGAGAGCTTGAAGTTTTTCTTTTTTTTTGACTAACTGGACTATCGGGCTACTGATATGGGCCATCCAAATATCCGAAATGACTGGTTCAGATATATCTAAAAAAGATATCGAAATATACTGATCCGACGGATAGTAATATACTGAATCCGAATACGAAATAGAATATTCGAATCCAATTCCGAATCTGAAAATATCCAAAAAAAATAATCCGAATTCGATCTGAAGCTATCCAGTCGGTCGGTTGGTCGGAAATTATCCGATCTGATTGCACCCCTAGCCATCAATATCATCAATAACACATGACACACCTTTCATAAACATATTTCATTAAGCAAGATTATTTTTGATATTCCAAAATGATATTAATAACATGTTACATGGCTAAGCAAGCTAACATGTTCTAATCATCTCATATTGGCAATTAATAGTTACCAAGTAATAAACAATCCATTCTAGGGTGACAATAAATCATGGCATAAAAATAACAAGGTAGACATAAGTTCAATTGGTTGATAGCTAATTCCCAATTTAATTAAAACAGTTGTATGTTGAATTAGCATGCAATAGTTTAAAGCAATATAAATTTTAAAATATGGACTTAATATGATCAAAGCACAACTTGCCTTTAAATAGCTATTTATCCTGCTCTGGACCTTGCTCTTGAGTTGCTTCCTCACCGACAAGCTTTTCAGGCACTTCAACGTCTACAGAAAAAATAAAATAAAGTAATAAATTCAAAAAATAGAGCGCAACTTAACTCCAAAAGTTAAAGGAAATTTACCATAAAATAGAACTTGATTTTACAAATTTTTATGCTCTGGAATCACCTCAATCGGAGATCATATCAGCAAGAACCAGCTTTCAAAGTTTGAAATTACAAATAAAAGACTAAAACAAATTTCTTGAATTATTTTTGTACTAAAAAATAGGAAATATGACGTCATGCTGACGTTAGCACTGAATAATTTTTCGGCCAAAATATTTTTCTACTAGAAATTCAAAATATGACTTCACTGCTGACGTCACGGTGACACGTGGACGAATCAGAAAGCGGCACGTGTCACTATTGTTTTGATTTTTGAACAAAATTAAATTTCTATTGAAAAGGACAATTATGACATCATGGCTAATGTGATAAATATAATAAAATAAAATAAAATATTTTATGTAAAAAATGTATTAGGCTGGCATGTCGGCCCACGGTCTATGGACTGGGTCTACTAACGCTATCGAGTCTATGGTGGACTCGGTCCATGGCTCACGACCATTGATAGGTGGGTCCATCCACCGTGATGTCATTGCTAACATCATGGATGATGTCACACAAGAGGTCCAGCAGGTGACTCCTTGGCTTTTGCACGGATACATGGCAACACGCGAGTGGATCAACGTGCTGCGAGATCTCAACCGCTCGATTCGAAATCAACAGTCCAGATCTAGTGAAGGTAGTGCCAGCGAGCTACACACATGGTAAACACCTACGCCATGTGGCTCAATCTTGACCATCGATTCTAGATCTAACGGCTCAGATCTAAGGCAAAACAGTACGATGATATGCGAACACGTGGCTTTACCTAGACCGCGCGATGAAGATTGAGCCACATGGTGTGACACTACGGCATGACATGACATTATAAATTGTGAAATTAGAGAATAAAACCTTACGGTATGAGGATTAAATCGCATTTTTGGGCCATTTTCGGGAGTGCGGGCCTTTCCGGGGCAATTTGGGCCTTAGGGGGGACCCCACATGGGCCGAAGGTGGAGTTTTCCAGCCCATGTGGGGGAGGAGGGCAGCATAGCCCCCTACCATGAGCCCCCCTCTCTAAACCCTAGCCGCCGCCCCCCTCCCTTTTGTGGCGCCTCCTCCCCCACCCACACGCCTCCTGTCGGGACCCCGAATTTGCAAATCCGGACCCTCTGTGTATTCAGCACTAGTCCAGGAACGCGCTAGTGCACACAGTCTTAACATCGGTATATATCACAATCATACCAAACGATACTATCAAAGTACTTTATTTAAATAATCAAAGGGTTACTCGACCTTATGGCCAAGTTACAAATATATGCCTTGCAGGGCAGAACTTATTAAAAGAGAAATAATAGCAGCGGAAAATCAAATAAACTTCGTGGCGCCATCCAGTATACCACAGTAACTGATCGGGCTCGCATCCCCTAAGTAGACGGGTCCTCTTGGAGTTCCTCCTCCAAAGTGGCGTAATCTCCTCTTCAACTGATATTGTGTTGGGGCAAGGGTGAGTACTTGGTACTCAGCAAGTCATGCACAGAATGCAAGCTAATATACTATATGCATGGCTTGGTACAAAGGAATAGCTTAAGGTATATTTGCAGTAAGCAGCTTTTGAAAAGTAATATAAGTAGATTCGAAAGCAATAAAAACAAGTAAAGCATAAATAACTTTTCAAAAAGTTTAAATAACATTTTTCCCCATCCTAAACCATATTTCCATCATCTTCTTTGTTAAACCAACCCAACTTCTCAAATCCAAGTTATTTTAAAATCTAACCCTTGACCTGTAATTCCCGAGCATTGTCGATCAGTGGACTCGGCTATTCAAATAGATTCTACACTGCAGAGGTTATGCACTTTACCCACAAGATACAATCCACTCACCACGTCAGCCGTGAATCGCCATACAAGAGTATGCGAATGAGCGATCATAACAAAGCCTTCGAAGCCTCAAACAACACAGGTGGTCCTCTCGTGACGTGCTCTACACCATCCCTTCCCTTAGCCAAGGCGAAGTATGGGACCAACACACCGTTAGATGGGTACCTGGCCACGACCACGATACGCTCCCCGTGCAATCACACAAACGGTGTAATCGACACCACGAGGCTCCACAAGTGAGTCCTTAGCGACTTAGTCAACTAGGGCCGTCCCATTCGACCATGTGGTTGCAAGTATGACCCAGTTCAAAGGCTTGCAAGGTTAAGTCCTTAGAGTGACCAGGGCAAGACTACCCAAAACCAAATCAACACTCCCAATGCCACATCGCCCACCTGATTACTCTTGCCACATGCCCTGGCCGAAAATCGTTTATCAAACCCCGCTTGATTACCATGCACCACGTGCCATCAACATCACATGATACTTTTCCAAAACAGGTTCAATATATCATTAAGTCAATATTAGCATTTGATTATCCAAAATCATGTCATGAGCACGTAGCAGGTCTAAGCAGTATACTACAACGATCTAAACCCATGTTGGCAATTTAATAATGTCCAACTAATAAACTACAACTAGGGTGACAAAGGGTCATGGCACATACTTAAGTAATCAAGGTGTCATATAGCAAATTGGTATTTATCTAACCCCCAGGTTTAAACCAAAGTATCTTTCTAATTAAACTAGCATGCAATAGTTTAAATCAAAATAGATTTCGAAATGGGATCAACATGGTCAAAGCACAACTTGCCTTCAAAAAGCACTTGCTCTTGGTCTTGAGTTGGATCCTGAGTCAACACTTCTCCCTCGAATCCTTCCGGCACTTCAACGTCTACTCGTAAAGCGTGCAAATAGCAAATACACAAATAAACACTATGCAAAAAGATCCCAAAACTCCAAATAAAATCCATAAACAGAGAGAACATAATTTTCTGGATTTTTAGAAACTGGAATAAATCAAATTTGGAGTTAAAGCATAAAGTTATGATTATTTAAAGTTTAAATAATCAATTAAATAATATTACAGAGAAAAACTTTAGTCCAAAAATTAAATAAAATTCATATTTAGGTAGATCTTAATTTTATACAAATTTAGAAATTTGAATCGCTCAAATCGGAGTTGAAACGCAAAAGTTATAAGCGTTTGAAGTTTGAATCTAAATTTGAAATCATTATTCGAATTAATAAATCATTTTCTTTTTCGGAAATTAATTATTGCGTCAACATGGACACGTGGCAGCTCCTGATTGGCCTGCTGACGTCAGCCGGTCCATGGGCTCGGTCCACGCTCGGCTCGGGTCCACGGTGGACTCGGTCCACGGCTCACGTGGATCGACATGTGGGCCCCACTCGCCATTTGCCGGGTTTCACGCGACGCTGCGTGGCTGCGGTGACACGTGGGCCCTCTGACTCGCGGGTCCCGCGTGACAGAGACACGCTCCCAGCGGCGTGGGCCGAGCACACACGTGGCAAAATCCCGGCCGTTGATTTGAAAATCAACGGTCCAGATTGGATCTAGACCTCACGTTCAAAACTACACGGTTGATCCGGGCCGTTCGATCTAGATCGGACGGTCCAGATCTAACCCTATCGCTACAACGCAACTAACCACAACCGCATTTATCTAAATCTAACGGTTGAAACCTAATCAAGAACGGAAGCTTGATAGCAGGCGACGTGGCCTCACCTCGTGCGTTGGATCTTGATCCAACGGTGCACCGAGCTTCATGGCGGCGATGGCTTGCGGCGGCGTTGGCGCCGTGGCGCCGAGGACGGCGACCACCCTAACGGCGCCGGGCGTCTCCGCCAAGTGAGTGCACCCCAGTGCGCCTCGGCGCAAGGTTCTCGATCCGGGCTTGAAGGCGGCGGAGGATGACGAACGGCGCGGAAACGAAGAAAACCTGCGGGCGGCACTCCCCAAATCTCGCGAAATCGCGAGGCGACGGCGGCGGCTTGGGCGTTGGAAACTAGGGCAATAGGCGCGCTGACACGAACGGCGATCCTCGGGCGATAACCCACGCCTTAAATAGCCTCGGCGGCGTGCACAGCGGAAACCTAATCGAACGCGGCGACGCTACGGGCGGTGAGTCGGCTTCGCTACGGAAGACGACGAAATCGTGGCCCACGTGTCGCGCTCAACGGCCACGATCGCCGCAGCGGCGATCGGTCCGATCCGGATCTGGCTCGGTCGAAGTCGGCGGATCTCACCGTTGGATCTTGATCCAACGGTTGGGATCGATTAGGAGTTAGGAGTGGGTTCGGCCGAGTCAACGGCTCGGTCGGACTGAGTCCGACTCGGATCGGATGAACAAGATTTCTGACCCGAGTTGGATTTTCCAAATAATTAATATTTAAAATAATTCCCAAGAATTCATTTAATTCATTAAAAATAGCAAATGACTCAGAAAAATTCCAGAAAAATTCTGGAAAATATTTTGGATCATTTTGGACTTAAATAAAATATTTCCAACAAAAATTTATTTGCAAATTTAAATTCTTTAATTATTTCAAAATGGAGTAAATTCAAATAAATTCCAAATAAATCCAAATAAATTCCAGAAAATTCCAAAAATTCACCAAAGTGCCAAATCACACATGAATTTAAGAAAAGCAAAATTTTGGGGTGTTACAAACCTCCCTTAATAGAATCTCGCCCCGAGATTCAGTGGCTTACTAAAGGAATAGGTTTGGAAATTCTTTCTTCAAATCCTCTTGGACTCCCAAGTCGCTTCACTTTCCTCATGGTTGCTCCACTGAACTCTACAGAATCGGGTTGACTTGTTTCTAGTTTCTCGATCCATTGTGTCTAGAATCCTCACAGGATGCTCCTTATAAGTCAAATCTTCTTGCAACTCAATTGACTCTAGCGGTGTCTGCTCTCAGAACTCTGAGACACTTCTTTAAGCTGGGACACATGGAATACGTCATGCACTCGCCAACGATCGTGGCAACTCCGGTGGTAGGCAACTTCACCTCTGCGACTCAAAATCTTAAATGGTCCAACATAACGGGTGCGAGTTTCCCTTTGGCATGGAACCTCTTAACTCCCCGAGAGGCGTAACTCGAGGTATACAAAGTCTTCGGTTCAAAACTCAAATCCGGCCGACGATTGTCACATAACTCTTTGTCGAGATTGGGCTATCTTCAACCTTTCCTAATCATAGCGACCGCTTCTTGACCTCTTGAAGAATATCAGGTCCAAAGACACGGCAGCCACGGTCTCATTCCAATTCAATGGCGTCCGACAGGGTCGACCATACAAAGGCCTCGAAAGGTGACATCTCAGAAACTAGCCTCGATAACTATTGTTGTAACTAAACTCGGCATACGGCAAACTCTTATCCCAAGAGGTAGCATAAGCTAATGCACAAGCTCTTAGCATATCCTCCAAAATCTGGTTGACTCTTTCGATCTGTCCATCCGTCTGTGGATGATAAGTCACATCTTGAAGTTCAAACGGGTCCCCATGGCTTCATGCAACTTATTCGAACCTTGAGGTAAATTGGGTACCTCTGTCCGATACAATCCTCCTTGGCACTCCGTGCAAACAAACAATCTGATCATGTACAATTCCGCTAATTTATCTCCGAGTAGGTGGTCTTCACGGGGATAAAATGGGCTACTTTAGTCAAGCGATCCACTATAACCCATATGGAGTCATAACCTCCTTGAGTCTTGACAAACCGGTAATGAAATCCATTCCGATTTCCTCCCACTTCCACTCGAGGTATTTTCGGTAATGTAGCAATCTGTTGGTCTCGATGCATTGCCTTGACTCTCTCGGCATACGTCGCATAATGCAACATGCTCGGCAACTTCACGTTTCATACTCGGCCACGAATCTCTCCTTGAGATCTCGATACATCTTGGCGCTTCCAGTGATGAATCGAGTACTTGGAGTCATGGGCTTCTTCCAAAATCACCGCTTTAACTCCTTTTGTTAGGCACACAAATGCGATCCTTCATCCACAACGTGCCTTGCTCATCCAATTTGAAGTCCTCTCGCCTCGCCTTCCTCCTTGATGGACTTAATCCCGCGGATCTGTCATCATCCTTCATCGCCCTTCTCGGATCGATCCTCTAGGGTAGGCTTTACTTCCAATGCGCCAAGAATCCGCTAGGTACAACCTCAATCTTCATTTTCTGAAAATCCTCACATAACTCATCCCGACTTGTGGCTAGCAACGTACTCACGGTATGGCTCTTCCGACTCGAGCATCGGCTACTACGTTGGCCTTCCCGGATGGTAATGGATTCCAACATTATAGTCCTTGATTAACTCCAACCATCTCCTCTGCCTCATATTCAGATCATTGGGTGAATATGTACTTAAGGCTCTTATGATCCGTATATACTTCACATCTGTTTCCAATCGATAGTGACGCCATATCTTCAAGGCATGCACTACGGCAGCTAACTCTAGGTCATGTGTCGGATAATTTTCCTCATGCGGCCTCAATCGCCTTGATGCATAAGCGGCGACCTTTCCATTCGCAGACAAGACACATCCAAGTCCTTGGCGCGATGCGTCACAATAAATATCGAAGCCTTGAGCAACATCCAGAGAACTAACACCGGTCTTGATGTCAATCGCTTCTTGACTCTGAAATCCTTCCTCACATTCTCAAGCGTCCATGCAAACTTCTTTTCCTTCTTCAGCAATTGCGTAAGAGGTTTCGCAATTGTCGAAAAACCTTCGATGAAACGGGCGGTAATATCCTGCCATTCCAAGGAAACTCGAACTGGGTCACGCCTTCTACCGCTCCCAATGTAACACAGCTTCTACTTTGCTTGGATCTACGGCGACTCCTTCTGCGGTCATTACATGTCCAAGAAACTCCACCTTGTCCTTCCAGAAATCACACTTGCCGAACTTGGCGAAAAGTTGTCGTTCCTCAGCCTTTTCCAAAACTCGCCTTAAGTGTTCGGCATGTTCATCCTCTCGCCTTGGAGTAGATTAGGATATCGTCTATGAACACGACGACAAACTTGTCCAAATATTCCATGAACACCTTATTCATCATATTCATGAAATAAGTGGCGATTCGTCGAGACCAAAGGACATAATCGTAAACTCGTAATGTCCATATCTTGACGAGAATGCAGCCTTGAATATCTTACGATCGGATCTTCAATCGATGGTATCCCGATCTCAGATCAATCTTGGAGAAAACTCCGCTCCTCTTAATCGATCAAACAAATCATCAATCCTGGGTAGCGGATATTTATTCTTCACGGTGACTTCATTGAGTGCACGGTAGTCAATGCACATCCTGAAACTCCCGTCCTTCTTCTTGACAAACAAAGCGGTGCTCCCCACGGCGACTAACTCGGCCTCGATAAATCCTTTCTCCATTAACTCCTCTAGTTGTTTCTTCATTTCTACCAACTCCTCGGTAGACATCCGATAGGGTCTCTTTGCTATCGGGTTGTGCATCACAAGTTCTATCACAAACTCTATGTCCCTCGTCTGGCGGCATACCGAGGTAGATCTTCGGAAAAACATCGGGTACTCATTTACTCTTTGGGACATCCTCTATGCCGATTGCCTTGGTACTGTATTAACCATCAACTGTCCATCTCTAACTGCAGTGGCTTGAAATTCCACTTTCTTCCCACACGGGCTCTCAATCGAGATAGTCCTTCGTCCACAATCCAATACGGCCTTGTGCTTGGATAACCAATCCATTCCCAATATAACATCTAAGGTGCGGGTCTCCAAAATTATAAGGTTTGCTAGGAACTCTATTCCATCTATCATTATTCTCACCGGAACATCCTACTTCCGTTCGGAGTTCTGAACTGTGGGTTTGAACTAAAAGCATGCACTTAAGTCTTGCCATTCTCAAGTCATTTCTAGTAGCAAAGCCTTGCGAAACAACGAATGCGAAGCTCGAGTCAAACAAAACTGTTGCGGTGTACTGAGTTAACAAGTAACTTACCCGATCTGACGTCCGTAGCATTTTGCAAAGTGCATCCGCGGTGACATGGTTGACTCGGCCTCTCACCACGATGCAGGGTGTGGCTCTCGTCTTTGGCGCCCTAGCTGGGGTGGTTCCTAGATTGAAGCGAATCGGGTCGCTCCTGCTGTCTTCTTTGGACAAGCTGTTGGCAAAGTGTCTGGCTCGTTGCGATTATGTAACGTCTCACTTGTTCCTTCTTTGTTTGCCGAGGTAGCGTTTCTAGCGGGAGTGAGGTCCGGTAGTTACGATTGACAGGTCTTGTGCCGGGATGGTGCCCTTGTTGCATTCTGTGGTTGGAATCAAGAATTGATTTGGTGCAACTCTCAAGCGACTGTTGCGTTCCTGGCGTGATCCTTGCTGTTGCATCCTCGCGCTTCTGTTCTCATCCGGTTCCTTGCGCTTGTCCTCAAGAATAAGCGCCTTATTCACCAACTCTTGGAAATCTGGAAAGGTGTGGGTGATCAAACCTACTTGCAATCCTGAGTTAAGTCCCTTCATGAAAAGAGACTGTCTGGATTTATCTGGCGCTACATACTCAAAGCGTAGCGTGCTAGCTGTGTGAACTTGTTCAGGTAGTCGGCCACTGGCTGATTACCTTGCTTCAGTGCTCTGAACTCCTCCTTCTTAAGGTCCATAATTCCTTCAGGCACGTGATACTGTCGGAATGCAGCTGTGAACTCTTCCCAAGTGATATCTTGAGGGTTCTCTCAAGGCGGGCACGAAGTTCTCCCACCATTCGGTGGTCGTTCCTTCCAACCGATGAGAAGCGTAAAGTACCTTCTCATTTCCTATTCATTTATCTATGTGTATCTTACTCTCAATTTATCTTAACCAATCGCCGCCTCCAACGGATTGGCATTCCCAGAAGAAAGTGGGTGGGTGAGTCCTCATGAACTCGGCGACCTTGTATTACGGCGTGGTCCCCGATTAACTTGATTAGCGATGGCCTGGCGGTGACGTGCTGCATTTGTTGCATCATAGCATGCATCAATCGGTCTGAGCAAAGCAAGAAATGCTCCAAAATTCTGCACATCCGATGGCGGTGCTTTGGTGCTCCATCGTTGGGGTTTTATTGGCGAGAACCGCCTCCGTTGCTTCCAAAGTTTCCACGGGTGTTCACCATCTGTCGATTTGCTCTAGGTTCAGAGATGAGAGGGAAACGAGAATAGACAAGTGATATGGAACTTATGCGGGGCAAAAGGTGTAGCCTTAAGGTCCAACTTTATTATTAGTAACTTGGTATGGCTGCCATAATGCCTAAGGGCCTTGCAACACATACTGCACACTCAAAGAAACAAAGCAAATCCAAATCGAACTAACTCTGGAGTCTAACGCCTAAAGGGTGACTCTTTATTTTATGACGCGACTCGGCGAAGGAGTCTCACTATAGAACCTAAGCTCACTCATCGAGAAAACCTCCACGGCCTGGGTACGGGTGCTGCGGCATAGGCGCGAAACGATCGCCATGTCCAAATGACTATGTCATCTGTGGTAGTCGAAGAAGCAAGGTGTCCTCATCGAGATCGACTCCTCTGGATCCGCTCGTGTAGCTCAAATCTTGGCTGCGGGTGCAGGTCCGGTACAAAGTCATCTCCAACTCGTCCAATCCTTCGTAGAAGGTGTGCCACATACTCTTGAGCTTCCCGCCATCTCGTTCTTCTCTGTCGTGATCTCCTTGCGGGCCTTCGTAGCTCCTTGCTTGTATTATCTAGTACATCTTCCTGGCGACGATTTAATCGTGCCAAGCTGGTAACTGCGTGGCATTCTCATCCTGAATCGCCTTCGGGTCAAGAAGGTTATCGCTGCTTGCGGATGATAACGGAACACCGTGCTTTCCAACTCTCCTGGCGTGATATCGGTAATGTGCCGCATTGCTCGTCGTGAAACTTCTTGGATACCCATCTGCATTGTAGATCTTCTAGCAGTGCAGTGTATCGGGCGATTGCCTGGGCCCCTCTTCCTGACAGGTACCTCAATCCTCACGTCACAAGCCTTGATCAATCCTGCTTGTCTGATCACTTCCACTTGGTATTGGGGCTTCTCAAAATCTCCGAGAGTTTGTAGCATGTGCCAAAGCTCTGCGGCGTGACCAACTCCTAGATCAACGTAGTTGAACTCTTCCTCCATCTGTCACAAGAGTGCTTTACGTAAGAACTCGGAATTTTTGAATTGTGACAAGGTAAGGAAAAATTTTAGCAAGAGACAAGAAAAGAGAGAAGGGGATAAGTCGAGAGGTCATT
Organism: Rhipidocladum racemiflorum; assembly: GCA_036346355.1. Taxonomy (NCBI): domain Eukaryota; kingdom Viridiplantae; phylum Streptophyta; class Magnoliopsida; order Poales; family Poaceae; genus Rhipidocladum; species Rhipidocladum racemiflorum. Next base: position 10,623,585 of record CM070569.1, read on the forward strand.
TCTTGTCTTCACAAATTTTTAGCTTTAGAAAATAGGTTTTATCCTCACTACGACCATTCTAACTTAGGGTTGAGCCTACAGTCAAGTATGGCTCTGATACCACCTCTGTCGGGACCCCGAATTTGCAAATCCGGACCCTCTGTGTATTCAGCACTAGTCCAGAACGCAGCTAGTGCACTGATCTTAACATCGGTATATATCACAATCATACCAAACGATACTATCAAAGTACTTTATTTAAATAATCAAAGGGTTACTCGACCTTATGGCCAAGTTACAAATATATGCCTTGCAAGGCAGAACTTATTAAAAGAGAAATAATAGCAGCGGAAAATCAAATAAACTTCGTGGCGCCATCCAGTATACCACAGCAACTGATCGGGCTCGCATCCCTAAGTAGACGGGTCCTCTTGGAGTTCCTCCTCCAAAGTGGCGTAATCTCCTCTTCAATCGATATTGTGTTGGGGCAAGGGTGAGTACTTGGTACTCAACAAGTCATGCACGTAATGCAAGCTAATATACTATATGCATGGCTTGGTACAAAGGAATAGCTTAAGGTATATTTGCGAAGCGACTTTTGAAAAGTAATATAAGTAGATTCAAAGCGGTAAAAACAAGTAAAGCATAAATAACTTTTCAAAAGTTTAAATAACATTTTTCCCCATCCTAAACCATATTTCCATCATCTTCTTTGTTAAACCAACCCAACTTCTCAAATCCAAGTTATTTTCGTAAAATCTAACCCTTGATTGTAATTCCCGAGCATTGTCCAAAGATCGTGGACTCGGCTATTCAAATAGATTCTACACTCTGCAGAGGTTATGCACTTTACCCACAAGATACAATCCACTCACCACGTCGGCCGTGAATCGCCATACAAGAGTATGCGAATGAGCGATCATAACAAAGCCTTCGGAAGCCTCAAACAACACAGGTGGTCCTCTCGTGACGTGCTCTACACCATCCCTTCCCTTAGCCAAGGCGAAGTATGGGACCAACACACCGTTAGATGGGTACGGCCACGCCACGATACGCTCCCCGCATAATCACACAAACGGTGTAATCGACACCCTGAGGCTCCACAAGTGAGTCCTTAGCGACTTAGTCAACTAGGGCCGTCCCATTCCAGCCATGTGGTTGCAAGTATGACCTGGTTCAAAGGCTTGCAAGGTTAAGTCCTTAGAGTGACCAGGGCAAGACTACCCGAAAACCAAATCAACACTCCCAATGCCACACTGGCCCACCTGATTACTCTTGCCACATGCCCCTGGCCGAAATCTGTTTATCAAACCCCGCTTGATTACCATGCACCACGTGCCATCAACATCACATGATACTTTTCCAAAACAGGTTCAATATATCATTAAGTCAATATTAGCATTTGATTATCCAAAATCATGTCATGAGCACGAGTGTGTCTAAGCAAAGATACTACAACGATCTAAACCCATGTTGGCAATTTAATAATGTCCAACTAATAAACTACAACTAGGGTGACAAAGGGTCATGGCACATACTTAAGTAATCAAGGTGTCATATAGCAAATTGGTATTTATCTAACCCTGTGTTTAAACCAAAGTATCTTTCTAATTAAACTAGCATGCAATAGTTTAAATCAAAATAGATTCGAAATGGGATCAACATGGTCAAAGCACAACTTGCCTTCAAAAAGCACTTGCTCTTGGTCTTGAGTTGGATCCTGAGTCAATACTTCTCCTCGAATCCTTCCCAAGACTTCAACGTCTACTCGTAAAGCGTGCAAATAGCAAATACACAAATAAACACTATGCAAAAGATCCCAAAACTCCAAATAAAATCCATAAACAGAGAGAACATAATTTTCTGGATTTTTAGAAACTGGAATAAATCAAATTTGGAGTTAAACGCATAAAAGTTATGATTATTTAAAGTTTAAATAATCAATTAAATAATATTACAGAGAAAAACTTTAGTCCAAAAATTAAATAAAATTCATATTTAGGTAGATCTTAATTTTATACAAATTTAGAAATTTGAATCGCTCAAATCGGAGTTGAAACGCAAAAGTTATAAGCGTTTGAAGTTTGAATCTAAATTTGAAATCATTATTCGAATTAATAAATCATTTTCTTTTCGGAAATTAATTATTGCGTCAACATGGACACGTGGCAGCTCCTGATTGGCCTCGCTGACGCCACCGGTCCATGGGCTCGGTCCACGCTCGGCTCGGGTCCACGGTGGACTCGGCCCACGGCTCACGTGATCGACATGTGGGCCCCACTGCCATGGCCGGGTTTCACGCGACGCTGCGGATCGGGCCGACACGTGGGCCCTCGACTCGCGGGTCCCGCTGCGTGTCGAGACACGCTCCCCACGCCGCGTGGCGCGGTGAGCACACACGTGGCACAATCTCGCCGCTGATTTGAAAATCAACGGTCGGATTGAATCTAGACCTCACGCTCAAAACTACACGGTTGATCCGGCCGTTCGATCTAGATCGGACGGTCCAGATCTAACCCTATCGCTACAACGCAACTAACCACAACCGCATTTATCTAAATCTAACGGTTGAAACCTAATCAAGAACGGAAACAAGAACGGCGACGTGGCCTCACTCGCGCGTTGGATCTTGATCCAACGGTGCACCGAAGCTCGCGAGCGACGATGGCTTGCGGCGGCGTTGCGGTGCCGGCGCCGAGGACGGCGACCACCCTAACGGCGCCGGGCGTCTCGGCCAAGTGAGTGCACCCACGAGTGCGCCTCGACGCAAGGTTCTCGATCCGGGCTTGAAGCGGCGGAGGATGACGAACGGCCACGGAACGAAGAAAACCCGTGGCGGCACTCCCCAAACTTCGGCGAAATCGCGAGGCGACGGCGGCGGCTTGGGCGTTGGAAACTAGGGCAATAGGCGCCACACTAACGGCGATCCTCGGCGATAACTCCACGCCTTAAATAGCCTCGGCAGCGTGCACACGGCGGAAACCTAATCGAACGCAGCGGCTACGCTGGCGGCGGAGTCGGCTTCGATTCACGGAAGACGACGAAATCGTGGCCGCCCACGTGTCGCGCTCAACGGCCACGATCGCCGGCGCGATCGGGTCCGGTCGGATACGGCTTTCGGTCGAGTCGGGCGGATCTCACTGTTGGATCTTGATCCAACGGTTGGGATCGATTAGGTTAGGAGTGGGTTCGGCCGAGTCAACGGCTCGGTCGGACTCGAGTCCGACTCGGTCGGATGAACAGTACTTGACCCGAGTTGGATTTTCCAGCGAATTAATATTTAAAATAATTCCCAGTAATTCATTTAATTCATTAAAAATAGCAAATGACTCAGAAAAATTCCAGAAAAATTCTGGAAAATATTTTGGATCATTTTGGACTTAAATAAAATATTTCCAACAAAAATTTATTTGCAAATTTAAATTCTTTAATTATTTCAAAATGGAGTAAATTCAAATAAATTCCAAATAAATCCAAATAAATTCCAGAAAATTCCAAAAATTCACCAAAGTGCCAAATCACACATGAATTTAAGAAAAGCAAAATTTTGGGGTGTTACACCTCCCCTCCCTCCCCTCCACTAGCCGGCCCTAGAGCCTCTCCCTCCATGTGATCTCACTGTCTGGGAGCTCTCCGTCCAAGAGGATCCGGCGTTCCCGGCGATTGGAGGAGAGATCGGTTCGCGAGGAGGAGACGTTCATCGACCGGGTGATCCGTCAAGAAGAGGTAAGGATTTGGGGTCTTCTTCGGGGTGGATTAGGTGCTGTGCTAGAGGAGATTTTGGTGTCATTAGATCAAAATGTTGTGCTACAAATTGTTAGAATCGACGAAAACTAGAATTGGAGTGGTTTTCTGTTTCGGACAGATTGGACGTCCGACCTAGGGTTTGCGTTTTTGAAATTTTAGAGGCGTTTTCTGGTCGGCCTTATGTTAAGAAAGTTGTATATAATTTCAATAACTTTCAGTGGACACCAAGAACGCGTAATTCTGATCAGCCGTTGTAGGACCGAGTAGGCAACTAGAGGGGGAGGGGGTGAATAGATGCCGAATAAAGTTCAACTATTTCTTTCGGAAAATTAAAGACCCCTAAATAGCGGAAGAATATCTAATATCGTAGAGATCAAAACCCTAGATTAATTAGCGAGACAAGTTGAAAAAAAAATCAAAACTAGTTCTATCAAAAATCGAACAAACCTTCTAATCAAGAATCAAAGCAAAAAAAAAATAAGAGAATATTGCATAAACTTATCTTTTTATTCCAAAACCATCTTCAACAAGATGACACCAAAAATCTTCTAATCTTCAATGATTAGAAAACCCTAAACAAACTAATAGAGCATACAAGCTCTTCTTTGCACCTTGTGCTTGATTGAACAATTGTTTGCTTGATTGATTGATTGATTCTAAACACCTAGAACCCCTATTTAAAGGACAAGAGAACAGGAATCCTTTTCCTATTCTTCATTGACTTGAACACTGCTTGCGTCTCGGAAACAACTCGGACACGGTAGCCTGCTGTTTTCCAACCGTACTTGCCGGTCACGAAACATCACGGCGAGTCCACCACACGGTCGGAGACAACCACCTTCTCAACCTTGTCACCGAGCCCTCCTTAATTACCTTGCAGAACCGCGCCTGAGCCTTCATGATCCTCTCCATGTTGACGATCCAGCCGATACACACACACAATGCACTCACGCCATGCACACACACACACACTAGCATGCACACACACATGCATGCAGCACGCATGCCATGCACACACACACTCGCACATGCACACACTTACGCCATGCACACACACACACACTAGCATGCACACACACATGCATGCAGCACGCACGCCATGCACACACACACACTCACATGCACACACACATTTATGCAACATATACACATGTATTTGTATGCATGTGTGAAAATTTCGTATACACGTGTACGGCCACCTGCCACCACGCTGCAACGAACGACTTCACGCACACTGTCCTCTAGTCCAAACGTCCCGCATGACACCCTCGACCCTCACGACCTCAGTTCCTCCCTGAACCTAGCCTCGGTCCCGTCATCGACCACGTTCGACCTTGAGCAACACCTGCACGTGAACAAACAAAAACACAAAAACAATTTTCGAGACCAAGTCCACAACTTGACTCAAGTTAATCCATACAACCAACTGGTTTCAGATCTTTTTCAAATAAAGAAACCAAAAAATAAATAGGTTCAAATTGGTTTCAAATCTTTTTCAAATACTGAGCCAAAATCAAATCAACTCAAATCTTTTCAAATCTCTTCGAATATTCAAATACTCATCATCAAAAACACATGGATCAAAAAACAATGATCCTTCAGCCGTTTAAAAGTTATGGCTGTTTTACCGAACATGTTCAAAACTGTGACGTAATTGGGACAAAACGTATTGTTTTGTGGATTAGACAATTTTAGAGGCCGAATTAGTCTTCACGAATACTTAGAAAAAGCTAGGAAATTTCTTAAGCTTCGATAAAATGTACTCGTTTACTTAATTTGGAGTCTTAGAACTCAAGTTATGATTGTTGGAAGCCTGCTGTCCCGACGGACAGATTGGTCTGTCTTTCAGGTTTTCGGGGTTTCTGGTAGAATCGTTGTGTTCTGAGTTTTGTACTTGCTTGGGTAGTATGATATTGAGTGGAAAACATGTATGTGCAGGTGGTGTGACCTCGCGAGTGCCCTCATCCTCTCGCTAATCCGTCGCCCGCAGTTGAAGGCAAGTGTATTGTAGTGGTTGCGGCTTAGGGAGCCGTAATGTTTGATAATGAGATGGTTTACACATATTTTATGATATGATGCCATGATTGACTCTTGCTTGCGACATGATAAAAATGGTTTATTATGAGGCTATGCAATGATTAGTTGAGTTTATGTGCAAGTTGTTTATGTTTATGACATATTTGCTTACATGGCATGAGAACTGGCCAGGTCGGTGAGAAAGTCATAACTAGTCCGGTAAGGTTGATGAGAAAGTTATGACTAATCCGGAGCGCCATTGAATAAGATCTACCTCGTGATTCCATCCACAGTTGTGAATGGAAGCGAGGAGTAGGCACCCTCCATCTACGGGATGGAAGGGGGAAGAGGATGCACGCCGACGGGTGTGCACTCAGCAATACCGGTATGTGCTTCAAAGAGACATGTGCATTGCATTGCATGAATGAGGATGATTATGAGATGTTCATGAAGATGAACTATAAGATGCTTATGATGATGTGTTGTGGTATGTGATGTTGATGCTATTGAATAATGTTGTTGTTCTATTCCATTGCAATACACTTCGCTGAGTGATGAACTCACGCTTGTTGTTTTATGTTGTTTTTAGGTACCATGAAACCGGCAGGTAGGAACGGGGTTTAGCTACACTTCTACACGTAGCTTCACACATTTAGACAGTTTACTCATTTGGAGTCATGATAATAAGAATAGTGCAATGAAACTTGGAGTATGGCTTGGATGTGTGCTTAAGTTCATCATTTGCTTCGTTATAATTTGTGGAGTGGTCGGATTCATTATTTTAGACGTAAGATGTTGCTATATCAATTGTTATTGCTGTTTTAGATGTCTCATGTTATGATATGTCTTGCCATGATATTGCTCTTGCTTCGATTCATGGAAAAACAAAGGAGATGCTGCTGAAATTTTTGGTTTTAGCTTTTGTGATCTTGCTGTAATTTATCTTTATTTATGGTATTTAGATGTTACTTCTATCATGTTTAGTGACATTCAGGGCATACTAGATGCCGGGGTGTTACACATGGTGACACTTGACGGTGAACTTCTCGCCGGCAATGATGATGATGGCCTGGTTCGCAGCTCTCCAGCGACCATCATCGGCTTTGGGCGGAACAAATTGATCTCGTAGGGAGGCCCTCGAATCTACGCTCAATCGCGGCGAAGGGCGATGGTTGGTGGCGGAACAAAGCAAAATCTGAAGCGGCGCGACAACCAAACTCCAGTGAGGAATCATCGACCAACGATAGCCAAATAGTAGATGGCAGCTAGGGCAAAACACGCACAACGGTCTGGCGAACCTTGGACGACACGCGACACCTTAAATACCGACTCGGAAGGCGTGATCCACACAAAAAATGTTGTTGCACGGCCGTTGGAGTGGCATAGTCCGGCGAGCACATGGTAAGGGTGATGTGGTAACATCCAAGCCGCACACGTGGCATCCATCGCTCGCTCGAGACCGCGCAGCTCACACGGCAGTCGCTCAATCATTGGATCAAGATCTAATGGTCGGTAGGATTAGGGTTATGGTTTGCGTGGTCGAACGGGTTTGGTGGGCTAGGCTGGGCCCTAACGGGTTTCGGCCCGATTACTATTTATAGTTTTTCGAGATTTTCTTATTTCAAAATAATTTTAGAAATAGTTTTAAGCCAAAATAAATAGCAAAAATATTAGAAAAATTTCGAAAAATATTTTAGACATTTTGAATTCAAATAAAATATTTTAAAAAAAATTTATTTGAACTTTTCAAATTATTTAAATAATATTAACAATAGGCTTAATTCATATAAATTCAAATACATTCTAAGAAAAATGGAAATTCATTTTTCGTCCGTCGTTTCTCCGTTTTTCTCTGGAAAATTGTTTTCGTGGCACGTTTTAAAAATATTTTCATTGACCATTTTTCCAAAAAAAATGGAAAACCGTCTCTTTTCTCCGTTTTGCACGGAAAAAATGTTTTCGTGATCCGTTTTTCCTCCGGAGCATGGGGACAAAATTTTCGTTGGTCGTTTTCCCAAAAAAAATGGAAAACATTTTCCTTTCTCCGTTTTGCCCGAAAAAGTAATGTTTTCATGGTCCGTTTTTTCTCCAGAGCATGGGGAAAATGTTTTCGTGGGCCGTTTTCCCCCAAAAAAAATGGGACTTCATTTTTCGTCCGTCGTTTGTCCGTTTTTCCTCATTTTTCCCGGTAAAATTGTTTTCGTGACTTGTTTTTCCTGAAAAAATGTTGTTTTCGTTGGCTGTTTTCCCAAAAAAAAATAGAAATTCATTTTTGGTCCGTCGTTTCTCCATTTTTGTCCGTTTTTCCTCGCTTTTCCCGGTGAAAAATCATGAGAGATAATTTTTTTTGCAGCTCGATCTCTTATATTACCCGGTGAACGCATAGGGTGTTAAACTCGACATTTATAATTTTTTTGGCAACTCGAAATCTAATATTGTCTAGAACGATCTCTAATATTTTCTAAAATATGTATTATCTTGGATATTCCTATCTTTTTTCAAAAATAAAAACATGGATCAAATTTCGCACGGCGCAGCGTAGCGCACAAATCTTTCTAGTAGAACTATACGAGGACAACATTACAGGTAATTAAGTTACATCCATGGGCACAGGACGCCATAATGGAGCTGAGTACCACCACCAGCAGAAGATAGCAAAGTAGCAAAAACTGCCGGTTCCATTTCCATGAACACGTCTCCTTCATCATCATGGTCAATGCAGCTCAGACGGTGATAAGCTTTAGTTTAGCCTAATCCATAAGCCACTGAGCCATGCCAAGTCAAACCGATCGATGGCGATCAGATGCAGATACATAGCAGCAGCTCGCTTTTGTTGGTTGCGGTGCAGTCCCGTCCGGCGGGCCACCAGGCGTTGGGAGATTATTGGCCGTCTTTTGGCATATGGCCTTCTACCTTTGATCACTCACCGTGCATATCCTCCATTATGCCCGTCTTTTGGCATATGGCCTTCTACCTTTGATCACTCACCGTGCATATCCTCCATTATGCCCTGTCTCGTCACTTTTATTTGCTCTAAAGCTTAAACCCATCCCTGTTAGTAGGCCTCTATCTATCTACGTGGTCAACGTGCGTGTCCAGATCAAGGCAATCGCTTGCTTGCTCAATTATTGGCCCAGAGCCTGAATTTATGTTTTATTGTGCTTGAATGTGGCGGGCTGGCGGCAAAAGTAAAAATATGTCAATTTCTTCTAGTCCTATCATATTATCCATAGATTACATCCGGGAGGTTTCAAGTCTCCTCAGGCATCCACCTCACCCCCCTCTAATTTTCCAAAAAAAAGTCCATTTATTCCTCAAAATCATCGATAGGTCCTTCCGAATTACGAAGATGTCCTTTGCGATTTTATGTGAGGGGAAGATTTTTTTTCCCGGTTCGCGTTTAGGCCCCTCATTTGCCATTTTACAGAAGGAGACTCCCGTTAAATACGAATCGCGAACGAGCCATTTGCTAATTTTTCAAAATAGCGAACAAGTCCAAAATTATAACAAATAAGTCCCCGCACTTTACGTCTAGGTCCATTTTCCGTTTTGCCCGGATAAAATGTTTTCGTGGTCTGTTTTTTCTCCGGAGCATGTTTTCGTGGTCTATTTTTTCAAAAAAAATGGAAATTCGTTTTTCGTTCATCCTTTCTCCGTTTTTCTCTGAAAAAATATTTTCGGGGTACGTTTTTTCTCATTTTTCTAGTGAAAAATGTTTTCGGCGTCCGTTTTCCCGGAAAAATGTTTTCGTGATCCATTTTTCCTCGTTTTTCCCGGAAAAATTGTTTTTCGTGGCCCGTTTTTCCCGAAAAAATGTTTTCGTGATCCGTTTTTTTCTCCGAAAAAATGTAAATCCGTTTTTCGTTCACGCGCGCGGCATGCGTTGCAGTTTTTCTTGGAAAGATGTTTTCATGGTCCGTTTTTTCTCGTTTTTCACGGAAAAAATGTTTTCGTTATCCGTGAAAAATGTTTTCGTTCCCCGTTTTTATTCGTTTTCCCCGGAAAAAATGTTTTTGTGGCCCGTTTTTCCTCCGAAAAAAAACTTTTCCGTTTTCCCCGGAAAGAATGCTTTCGTAGTCTATTTTTTCTTGTTTTTTTTTCTGAAATATTTGTTTTCATTGTCCGTTTTTTCTTTGAAAAAACAACACAAATTTGTTTTTCGTTCACTAGCGTGGCATGCGCCACGCTCACTTTTCTAGTATGTATATATAGACTTTTTATCATCCTTAGAGTACTAAAATATAAATTGGGGTAGTATGAAGATGTATCATGTAGGATCGACAACAACGACTAGAGATGGATGAATAGGAGTCAAATAATTTTTTTCCAAAAATTCAAACCACCAAAAGAACGGATTGAATAAACAGTAAATCCGAACAGGTATTTGGATGAATAGTATCTACGACCAAGAGATAGGACAAATAGTACCCCTGACCAGGATGTTAGCAAATAGTAAAATAAGCAGTGCTCAAATGAACATTGTTCAAGTGAACAGCAAAATCAGCACGATTTCAAAACTAAGAATCAATATAATTTTTTATCGGCTGATCCAAAACCTGTAAAACTTTGTATGCACCTTTCTATGGATGTTAGGAACCTATTTTAACCTTCAATTGCAAGGATTGATGTTAAAATTCCGATTTTTATCCAGTTTATTGAAGGTTGCACCAAATCCGGATCAAACATAAAAACATCACCATGAGCTTGCTCGTGGGGTTTTGATGATCAAGATGACCATAGATAACCTCCCACATATCACAGCAAGCAAGAATACCAAATAAACACCCCTCAAACGAACAAGAACATGATGTACCAAAGATCTTTCTTCTTTCAAGTAAAAGACTGGTTTCTTTCAAGAAAATAGAAGAGGGAGTTGCAGTTAAGCTAGATGATTGGAATATGATTTATAGAAGATTCATTCATCAATCATTCATCCTTAGCACCAAAAGAACATGAGGGAGGGAGAGATAAATAAATCAAGAAGATCAAAAACTCAAGAGGGAAGGGCAACGAAAACTTGAGAAAAACTCGATTTCTATTTCAGCATAAAGGAATGGTTACAAAGCCTCACTACCAGGTGAGCAAAGTTCAAGGGAGCATAAGGAAACCAAAATACTTCTCACAACTACAACTAAAACCCTTTAAGTTGGAGGCATCCCTACACTCCTCTATTTATAGCACACTGGGAGCAACCTTCACCCTTTAGATAATCACTTGACTCTTAAGAAACATTATCAAAGGCTGAGATTCACTCCCGCACTCATACATAGGCAAACCCACAACCCAACAACATAACAAGTTTTGACCATACTAACTTAACCACTACTCCACCCAGGAATCCTTTATCCAATGATCCTCCGTCGCTTAAGTAGGGCTTAAGTTAGCATTTCATCCATCCACTTGCCATCCTGGCTTGCAGTCACTCCCCAGCCTCATCCATCTTGTGGCGTCACCTTGACTATCTGGACCTCAGTTCTCCCAGGCTAACCCTAGTCTCCTCTGTCTCACCATGACCATGCTTTGAAGTCCTACAACTATCATAGACAAGCAAAACATCACATAGCATTGCTCAAAACGTGAGCAAACAATAATCAGTTAACTAAGTTAGTCCTCCACCACTTCAAGCCACGACCACTTAAGGCTACCACTAGTCAAGCCCCAACCAATTCAAGGCTACCACCAGTCAAGAATCCAACCAGTGGTCTCTGACCACTGGTTGTTCCAACATCTGGTCCTGGACAACTCAAATTGCTCAAAGCCAAAGCAAACTCAAACATGAGCACCACAAGCTCAAACACAGTCAAATACTCACCACACACATGGGTAGACCTTCATATGGTTTTTCAATCTCCCCCTTGATGAGTAAATTCACAAACATTGAAAAGGCATAAATTTGAATTTAAAATAGAAAGAAGAAAGCAATTTGATTGCAAAACCATGCTTGGTCCAGATGTAAGAGGAAGTATGATCATGACCAAGTTGGCGAGATGAGATTTAGAGAAAACAATAAAGAAGAACAAGTTGTCTACAATTGCTCAAGAAAATTCATAAAAAATGTATTGTACTTATGATCGAAAGAAAAGAACAATTTTTTATCACAATAATAAGAAGAGCAAGATGCATTTTCAATTTCTCCCCATTAAAGATGCATTTTCCACAATTCTCCCCCTTTTGGCAATATAGGCATAAAAAATGCATGCATGAAATGCATCCTAGAAGAGTTTTGAAGATTATCCAAATGAACATAAAGGACAAGATATGACACCAAACTACTCAAGTTTAGATTAAGCTAAACTAAGTCGTATCCAATTGCATACTTCAGCATCGATGCTAGCAAGCAAAAGGAGAATTATGTTGTTTTTGCATGATTTCAACAAGAGCAACACTTAGCATAATCTTGAGACTAGAAGCAAAGCCATGCTATGGATCAAATGGATAACCTAAAGTTCAACCTAGTTAACACTTTGTAGAGCTACAAGTGCAAAAGAGAACCCTCTTGCTCAATTGTAGGGACCCGAATTTGCAAATCCGGAACCTCTGTGTATTCTGCACTAGCCCAGGATCACGCTAGTGCACAAAGTCTCAACATTGGTAAATATCACAATCATACTCAACGAAATAGTAAAATACTTTATTTAAATATACCAACTGGTTGCTCGACCTTATGGTCAAGTTACAGTCCAGTATACTACAGGCAACTGACTGGGCTCGCTCGAAGTTAGCTGGCTCCTCCTGGAACTCCTCTTCCAAAGCAGGCGTTGTGTCTTCTTCAACTGATGTATTGTTGCAAGGGGTGAGTACTTGGTACTCAGCAAGTCATGCACAGAATGCAAGCTAATATTCTACATGCATGGCTCATTACAAAGGATAAGCTCAGGTTCATTTGCAGTAAGCAGCATGTGTAAATACGGTAATAGATTGCAAAGCAACAAAAGAATAGTAAAGATAATAACTTTCACAAGCATTTCACAAGTAAAGAATTTCTCAACCTAAGTCCAATTCTCAATTCCATCCTAACTATTTTCCAAAGTCCAAGTTATTTTCATGAAAGTCTAACCCTTGATTGTAATCCCCGGGTAATGTCCAATGCCGCGGACACGGCTATTCGAATAGATTTTACACTCTGCAGAGATTATACATTTTACCCACAAGATACAGTCAAACCCCACTCAGGTGAGTGACCGTAACAAAGCCTTTCGGAAACTTCTACCTTATCAAGTGAACCTCCCAGGTTTCCATACACTATCCCTTCCCTCAGCAGAGGCGAAGTATAGGACCGACATACCGTTGGATGGGTACCATACCGCAGCACCTGGTACGCTCCCCTGTACGACTACACCTAGTATAGTTGACACCCCGATGTATCACATGCAAGTTATCAGGAACCTACTCAACTAGGTCTGTCCCATTTTAGACATGTGGTTATACGATGAACTCAGTTCAAAGGCTTGCAAGGTTAAGTCCTTAGGTTGACCAGGGCAAAATTACCCAAGTAACAAAACCAAATCGACATTCCTGGTGCCACTCTTGGCCCACTAGAACAATCTTGCCACATTCCCCGGTCTAAATCAGTAAAACACCCAGTTGATTACCATGCACCCCATGCCATCAACATCATCATTAATAACACATGACACTTTCCCAAAATATGTTCCATATCTCATTAAGTCAACATTAATATTTGATTATCCAAAATCATGTCATGACTACGTGGCAGGGCTAAGCATTATATACTACAGCGGTCTAATTACCCATGTTGGCAATTTAATAATATCCAACTACTTAAACCAAACTAGGGTGACAAGGGTTCATGGCACATAATTAAATAATCAAGGTGGCATACAGCAACTAGGTATTTATCTAATTCCCAGAAATATTTAAAACATTTTCTAATTAATTTAGCATGCAATAATTTGAATCAAAATAATTCTCAAAAGCAGGATCAACATGATCAAAGCATAACTTGCCTTCAAAAAGTGTTGGTTCAGGCTCTTGCACTTGCTCCTAGGTCAAAACTCCACCTTCGAAGCCTTCGGGCACTTCAACGTCTACTCTTAACGGATAAATAAACACCAAATAAATAAAAATAGATAAAAACTCAAGTCCAAAAATTAAATAAAATTCATTATTAAATAGAGCTCAATTTTATAAAATTTTAGAAACTAGAATCTCCTCAATCGTAGTTAAAACGCAAAAGTTATAGCCGTTTGAAGTTTGACAAATCAATTAAAAGAATAAATCGAAATACATCATTTATTTTTATACGGGAAAATCGGAAATATGACGTTAGCATGACGTCAGAAGGAATTTTGGATTTCGGCCAAATTATTTTTCTAAAGGAAAATCAAATTATTGCGTCATCCGGTCCATGGGCGTGGTCCACGGTTCAGTTTTGGTCCACCATGGACTCGGTCCACGCGTAAACGTGTCACTAACATGTGGGACCCACTAGATGACGTCATCACTGATGTCAGCATGTGTCGGGACCCGAATTTCAAAATATGGACCCTTTATGTATTCAGCACTAGTCCAGGATCACGCTAGTGCACACAGTCTCAACATCGGTAAATATCACAATCATACGCCCCGATAAAAGTAAAGTACTTTAATTAAGATAACCAAACTGGTTGCTCGACCTTATGGTCAAGTTACAAGAGTACGCCACATAGGGCAAAAACTTATTAACGGAAATAAATTGCAGCGGAATAAAAGCATCAACGTGGCGCCATCCAGTATACAACAGGCAATTGACTAGGCTCGCTCCCTAGATAGATGGTTCCTCCAGAAGTTCTTCCTCCAAAGCTGGCGTCGCTTCTTCTTCAACTTGTGTTGTATGTTGCAAGGGGTGAGTACTTGGTACTCATCAAGTTATGCACAGAATGCAAACTAATATTCTACATGCCTGGCTTAGTACAAGGAATGTTTCATGGTTCATTTGCAGTAAAATAGTGAATAACAAGTAGCATAAGTAGATTCGAAAGCAGTAAAAGTAAAGATAATATCAATAACTTTTTCAGGAGTTAAGTAAACATTTTCCCTTTCCTAATCCACATTTCCATGAACGTCATCAATAAACCCAACCAAACTTTTCATGTCCAAGTTGTTTTCATGAAAGTCTAACCCTTGACTGTAATCCCTGAGCAATGTCCAATACCGTGGACTCGGCTATTCGAATAGGTTGTACACTCTGCTAAGGTTATGCACCCTACCCACAAGATACAGTCAAACACCACAAAGGCAAGTGATCGTAACAAAGCATTTCAGAGACCGCAAACTATACAAGTGAACCTCTCCGGTTTTTGCCATACACCATCCCTTCCCTTAACAGAAGCGAAGTATGGGACCGACATACCGTTGGATGGGTACCATGCCATAGCCCTAGTACGCTCCTATTTCAAGCTACACAAAAGGTGTAGTTGACACCCCGAGGTACCACATGCAAGTTATTAATAACTTACTCAACTAGGTCCGTCCCATTACAGACATGTGGTTGCACGCTTGACTCAGATCAAAGGCTTGCAAGATTAAGTCCTTAAGATGACCAAGGCAAGAATACCCGAAGAACGAAAACGACTTCCCCGGTGCCAATCATGGCCCACCCGATCATTCTTGCCACTTGCCCCGGTCTAAAATTATTTATCAAACCCAGTTGATTACCATGCACCACGTGCCATCATCAACATCACAACACATGATACTTTTCAAAAACAGGTTCAATATCTCATTAAGTCAATATTAACATTTGATTGTCCAAAATCATGTCATGTGCACGTAGCAGGTCTAAGCAATATACTACAACGATCTAAATACCCATGTTGGCAATTCAATAGTGTCCAACTAAATATCCACAGCTAGGGTGACAAGAGCTCATGGCACATAACTTAAAAGTCAAGGTGTCATACTGCAATTTGGCATTTATCTAATTCCCAAAAATAATTAAAACAATTGTTAATTAAACTAGCATGCAATAATGTGAAATCATGTGCTGAAAAATTGGCTTAGAATTGAATTTGCAAAATGTGTTTGTGCTTGTGTCTGACAATTTGACAGCAAACAGTGAAGTCATCTTTTGTGCTGGACCAAACTCTCAAACCAGTAAGTTTTGCATGTACGTCGGACCAATTTCTTTGGTCAGTCGTGAACGGCTTTTTGAGGATTGATTTCGCATGTACGACGGACTGATTTCTTTTAGTCTGTCGTGAACGTGTTTTCGCCGGAATGATTTCTTCTTGAAACCGATACTTTCACTTGTACACCGGACCGATTTTGTTGGTCCGTCGTGAATGGCTTCTTGAGTGACTTTTTCATGTGTACACCGGACCATATTTCCTTGTCCGTCGTGAATGGCTTTTTGCTCGATTAGGGTTTGTGCAAATTTGGACTTTGAATTTTGATTTGTTTTTGAGATTATGAAATTTGTGAGAATTTCATGATGCTTGAAGTGGACTTTATGCAATGCTCATGTGAGTAGTTGCATGGATTGACATTGAGTCAAGTCGTGGACTTGTGCTCGGATTTGTTTTGTGGTTTG
This sequence comes from Rhipidocladum racemiflorum, assembly GCA_036346355.1. Lineage (NCBI taxonomy): Eukaryota > Viridiplantae > Streptophyta > Magnoliopsida > Poales > Poaceae > Rhipidocladum > Rhipidocladum racemiflorum. The sequence goes on from CM070569.1 coordinate 10,639,858, forward strand.
TTCATGTGCAGGTATTGCTCGAAGACGAATGTGGTCGATGACGGGACCGGAACTAGGTTCATGGAGGAACTGAGGTTCGGGACTAGGTTCAGGAGGAACCGAGGTCTTGGTGGTCAAGGATGTCATGCGGGACGTTCGGGCTAAGAGAATGGTGCACATGAAGAATGGTTAGTCACGTGAGAATGGCAGGAGGTCATTCGCGTGCAAAGTGTTAGTCACGTGAGTATGGCGGTGGCCATACGCGTGCAAAGTGTTAGTCACGTGAGTATGGTAGGGTTGCCATACGTGTGCAAGAGTTGTACTCGGCCAGTTGGGCCAAGTAGAGTTGTGTTGGATCTGATTCCTTCTAGGAATAGGAATCGTATTCAGAACTCCTTATGGGTTGGTGCTTTAAATAGGAGGGGTTGTCTCCTGTTGAAGAGCATCGAATTGAGGAGAGCTAGGCGCATAGAGCCTTGGGCTCAAATTTTAGGGTTTGTACTCTTTTGATGGGAGTACTTTAGACAAAAGAAATAAAGATCAATTCTTCTAGTTCCTTGTGTGCTACAATATTCTCTTTTGGTTCTTGTTTGCATACTTGTTCTAGTTCTAGATTGGTTTTTGTTTTTTGAGTTTCATCTTGATTTGATCCATCAAAAACCTCTCTAGGTTATTGATCTAGTGTTCCTCAAAGTTTTGTTGATAAATCTTTTGTTGTTCTTGATCAATCTACAAGTTTCGATTAGATTGATTTTCGTCAAGTTCTGGAACAGCAAGCTTGCGAAGCTTATAACTTTTGATCCGTAAGTCCGATCGAGCTGATTCTTTTTGGGTTCGATTCGTACTGGAATCTAGTTTATTGTGTCCAAATTTCAGATCGATCCGACAGTTGGATCTCCGGGAATTCACATTTTACCGAACCTCTGTCATTCTGTTTTTGTCGAAAACGAGGCAATTATTTGGTTTTGTTTTGGGGTGAACTTTTAATAGATCAAGAATTTGGTTTTCGCTTCCGCACAATCATTCACCCCCCCTCTGATTGCTATATTCGTATACTTCGATCCTACAAATAATTTAAATCAAACTAATTTTCAAGAATAGGAGCAATATGGTCAAAGCATAACTTGCCATCAAAAAGTACTTGCTCTTGGTCCTGAGCTGGCTCCAGGGTCAAAACTTCACCTTCGTAGCCTTCGGGCACTTCAACGTCTACTCGTAACGCGTGCAAATAGCAATAAATAATTAAACAGTAGACAAAAATTATCCAAAAGTTCAAATAAAGTTCATAAACAGAGAGAGCACAATTTTATAAATTTTTAGAAATTTCAATCGTCCAAATCGGAGTTAAAATGCAAAAGTTATAATCGTTTAAAGTTTGAAGAATAATTAAATAAATATAAACAGAGGCAAACTCATGTCCAAAAATTAAACAAAATTCACCATTAAGTATATCTCAATTTTATAAAAATTTAGAAATTGGAATCACTCAAATCGGAGTCAAAACACAAAAGTTATAAGCGTTTGAAATTTGAAAAAATCAAATAAAAGAATAAAACGAATTAATTCATTTATGTTTATATTGAAAAATCGATTTATTGCGTCAGCATGTAAATCGACTTTTCCACCAAATTATTTTTCTATTGAAAAATCGAATTATGATGTCATGCTTGCGTCATCTAGTCGATGGGCTCGGTCCACGGTTCGGGCTTGGTCCACGGTTACACGTGTCGCTAACACGCGGGGCCCACTGGATGACATCATTGCTGACGTCATCACAGCTCGGCCGAACGGCTCTGACAGCTGGACCCCACCGTGACGTTAGCTTGACGTCACGGATGACGTCACCGCACGGTGGGCTGAGCCGCTGATGCGCGGGTTCACGCCGCCACGCGTGACGTCGGCGGCGGCGCGCTTCGCGTGGACCACGACCGTTCGTCTCCCGGACACGTGGCTTAATCTGGGCCGTTGATTTGAAAATCAACGGTCCAGATTGGATCAACCTCACGCGTTTTGGATCTACGCGGTTGATCTGGACCGTTCGATTTGGATCGGAAGGTCGAGATCCGATCGAGTTTATACGTCACCGAGGGGCGACGTGGCATGACCCGGTGCTTGACACGTGGCTCAATCTATACCGTTCGATCTCGATCAAACGGCAGAAATCGCATCTAACGCTACAACGTGGATTAACCCTAACCGTACGATCTAGATCTAACGGTTGAGATCTACTCCTAGCACGGTGCAGTTTACGGCTACGTGGCCTAATCTAAAGCGTTGGATCTAAATCCAACGGTCAACATTAGATCTAAAAATCGCAAAGTGCTATCGTACGGGGTGACGTGGACTTACCGTGGCCGTTGGATCTTGATCGGACGGTGGAGAAGCTTCGCGAAGTCGACGATGTCCGCGGCGGAGCTGGCTGGCCAGAGCTGGGGACGATGACCTAGCCAACGGCGTTTCCGAGCGTCTCCGACGAGGTGAATGGTTCTCTCCGACGCGGCTTGACGCAACGGTTTCGGATCTGGGCTTGGTTGTGAAGGGAACGGCGGACGCGGTGGAAAACCGCGGCGGGGCGCAGATCCAACTACAGCGAGCGATTGCGGGCTTACGGTGGCGGCTTGGTCGGCGTGAGTTGGGGCAAACTGAGTGCACGGAAGAGGAGAGCACGTTGGTGGCGGCAGCGCATTAAATAGGGCCCTCGACGTCCGTGGAAACCGCAGAAACCGAGGCCCACACGCGTGCTACGGCGGAATCCGGCGAGCACTCGGACTGGGTGACGTGGCTGCATCTTGGCCGTCCACGTGTCTACGGTCAACGGCTGGGATTGCCCGGGCGCGAACGGATTCGATCCGGTTCGGGCTCGGGTGACGTTGCGCAACGCTGGCCGTTGGATCAAGATCCAACAGTCGTGCGGGTTAGGGTTTGGGTCGGGTCTGGCCCAGTCGGATGAAGAGTAAAACTCGTTCGCTATTTTCCAGCGATTAAATAATTAAATTAATTTCTAGAAATTCAAATAAATCGAGAAAAATAGCAAAATAATCAGAAAAATTCCAGGAAAATACTTTCAGACATTTTGGACTCAAATAAAATATTTCCAACAAAATTGTATTTAAAACTTTTAATTATTTAATTATCTCAAAAGGGAATAAATTCAAATTAAATCCAAATAAATCCCAGAAAATTCCAAAAATTCTCAAAAGTGTAAAATTTCAATTAAATTCATGAAAAGCAAAAATTGGGGTGTTACAAACCTCCCCCCTTAACAGAATCTCGTCCCTGAGATTCAGGGCTGACTAAGGAATAGGTTTGGAAACTCTTTCTTCAACTCCTCCTCGCGCTCCCAAGTCGCTTCACTCTCTACATGGTTGCTCCACTGAACTCTGCAGAAACGGGTTGACTTATTCTTGGTCTCTCGATCCCTGGTGTCTAGAATCTTCACAGGGTGTTCCTTATATGTCAGATCTTCCTGTAACTCAATCGATTCCAAAGGTGTTTGCTCATCTGGCACTCGGAGACACTTCTTCAGTTGGGATGCATGGAACACATCATGCACTTCTGCCAGTGACTGCGGCAACTCCAACTGGTAAGCAACTTCGCCCCTGCGGCTCAAAATCTTAAATGGCCCAACATAACGCGGTGCGAGTTTCCCTTTGGCATGGAATCTCTTAACTCCCTTGAATGGTGTAACCCTAAGGTATACGAAATCCTCCGGTTCAAAACTTAGATCTCGGCGATGGTTATCAGCATAACTCTTTTGTCTCGACTGAGCTATCTTCAGTCTTTCCCGGATCACAACAATCTGCTCTTCGGTTTCTTGAAGAATATTTGGTCCGAAGACATGTCGTTCACCCGTCTCATTCCAGTTCAACGGTTTTCGACAGGGTCAACCATACAAGGCTTCAAATGGCGACATCTGTAAACTGGCCTGATAGCTGTTATTGTAGCTGAACTCAACATATGGTAGACACTTATCCCAAGAGGTAGCATAAGCCAATGCACAAGCTCTTAGCATATCCTCCAGAATCTGATTAACTCTTTCAGTCTGTCCATCCGTCTGCGGATGATATGTTGTACTGAAGTTCAAACGGGTCCCCATAGCTTTATGCAACTTATTCCAAAACTTTAAGGTAAATTGGGTACCCCTGTCCGATACAATCTTCTTCGGCACTCCGTGCAAACAGACGATCCTGGTCATGTACAACTCCGCTAGCTTATCTCCTGAATAGGTTGTCTTCACAGGGATGAAGTGAGCAACTTTAGTCAGGCGATCCACTATTACCCATATGGAGTCATATCCTCCTTGAGTTTTAGGTAAACCGGTAATGAAATCCATTCCGATTTCCTCTCACTTCCACTCAGGTATTTTTAGCGGCTGCAGTAATCTGGCTGGCCTTTGGTGCATTGCTTTAACTCTTAGGCATATATCACATAACGTGACATGCTCGGCAACTTCACGTTTCATGCTTGGCCACCAGAATCTCTCCTTCAGGTCTTGGTACATCTTGGCACTTCCTAGATGAATGGAATACTTGGAATCATGAGCTTCCTCCAGAATCAACTGCTTCAGCTCTTTCTTGTTTGGTATACAGATGCGGTCCTTAATCCACAATGTACCCTGCTCATCCAGCTTGAAGTCCTTAGCCTTGCCTTCATCCAATTTGGACTTGATCCTCTGGATCTTGTCATCATCCTTCTGTCCTTCTCGGATATGATCTTCCAAGATAGGCTTCACTTTTAGGGCAGCTAGGAATCCTTTCGGTACGACTTCCAGTTTCAGTTTCTGTAACTCCCTGCATAGCTCGCCATGGCTGCCGGCTAGCAACACATTCACGGTATGGCTCTTCCGACTCAAGGCATCGGCCACCACATTGGCCTTCCCGGGATGGTAATGGATTCGACATTGTAATCCTTGATCAACTCCAACCATCTCCTTTGCCTCATGTTTAGATCCGATTGGGTGAAAATGTACTTAAGACTCTTATGGTCCGTGTACACTTCACATCTGTTCCCAATCAGATAATGACGCCACAACTTCAAGGCATGCACTACGGCTGCTAACTCCAGGTCATGTATCGGGTAATTCTCTTCATGCGGCCTCAGCTGCTCTGATGCATATGCAACGACCTTCCGGTTTTGCATCAACACGCATCCAAGTCCCTGGCGCGATGCGTCACGATAGATATCAAAGCTCTGATTAGCATCAGGTAGGACTAACACCGGCGCTGATATCAATCGCTTCTTCAGCTCTTGGAAACCTCTCTCACATTCCGGCGTCTAGGTAAACTTCTTTTCTTTCTTCAACAATTGTGTAAGGGGTCTCACAATCGTTGAAAAGCCTTCAATGAAATGGTGGTAGTAACCAGCCATCCCCAGAAAACTACGGATCTGGGTCACTGTCTTCGGTTGTTCCTAATGTAACAAGGCTTCCACCTTGCTTGGGTCAACTGCAACTCCTTCTGCGGTCATCACATGTCCAAGGAATTCTACCTTGTCCTTCCAGAAGTCACACTTGCTGAACTTGGCGAAGAGTTATTGTTCCCTCAGTTTCTCCAAAACAAGCATCAGGTGTTTGCATGCTCTTCTCTGGTCTTGGAGTAGACCAAAATGTCATCTATGAACACGACTACAAACTTGTCCAAATATTCCATGAAAACCTTGTTCATCATGTTCATGAAATAAGCTGGCGCATTTGTCAGACCAAAGGACATAACGGTGAACTTGTAATGTCTGTATCTCGACGAGAATGCGGTCTTCGAAATATCCTCTGATCGGATCTGCAGCTGGTGATATCCTGACCTCAGGTCAATCTTGGAGAAAACTCCGGCTCCTCTCAGCTGGTCAAACAGGTCATCGATCCTGGGTAGCGGATACTTGTTCTTCACGGTGACTTCATTGAGCGCACGGTAATCTATGCACATCCTGAAACTCCCGTCCTTCTTCTTGACAAATAGAATTGGCACTCCCCATGGTGACGAACTTGGTTTGATGAATCCTTTCTCCATCAACTCCTCTAGCTGTTTCTTCATCTCTACCAATTCTTCAGTTGATTGGCTACCTTGCTTTAAAGCTCTGAATTCTTCCTTCTTGAGGTCCATTATTCCTTCTCGTACATGATACTAACGGAAGGCGGCGGTAAACTCCACCCAAGTGATATCTTGTGGGTTTTCCTGTGTAGCGTAGTAATTCTCCCACCAATCTGCTGCAGTCCCTTCTAGCTGATGAGAGGCGTAAAGTACCATCTCATTTTCCACACATTGGGTAATGTGCAGCTTCCTTTCAATTGACCTTAACCAGTCATCTGCCTCCAATGGATTGGCGTTTCCGGAAAAGGTGGGCGGATGGGTCCTCATGAACTCTGACAGCCTCGAGTTTTGACGCTGTCCCTGATTGACTTGATTGGCAGCGGCCTGAGCAGTGACTTGCTGCATCTGTTGCATCATAGCATGCATCAGTTGGGTCTGTGCAGCAAGGAAGGCTCCAAAGTTCTGCATGTCAACTGGCGGTGCTGGTTGGGGTGCTGTCCTGCTTCAGCGGGGTTTGCCGCAGGGCGAGAACCACTTTCGTTACCTCCAAGGTTTCCGCGAGTGTTCACCATCTGTCGATTACTCCAAGGTTTAGAGACGAGAGGGAAACAAAAATAAGCAAGTAGTAGAGAAACTTATGCGGGGTGGAAGGTGTAACTCAAAATCCAACTTTATTATTTATTCAATAATAACTTGGTATGGTTGCTTACAATGCCTAAGGGCCTTGCCACACATACTGCACACTCAGCAATCAATGAAAATCCAAATTAAACTAACACTGGGGTCTAATGCTTCTAAGGGTGACTCTTTATTCTTAGATGCGACTCGACGAAGGAGTCTCAACTTTTAATCCTGAACGCTCACTCCTCAACCCAACCTCCACTGCCTCCACGTGGCGGATGCGGCGGCATCGGCGCGAAGCAATCTCCATGCCCTACCACAATTGTGGTCGACGACGCAACGTCCTCCTCTGGCTCTGGCTACGGCTCAGGCACGGGCTGTGGCTGTGGTGCAGGCTCCTCCGGGTCTGGGGCCTCCAACTCCAACACTGGCTCCGGGCCCTGCCCGTACAGTGCTGTCTCCAGCTCTGCGATCCTTTGTGTAGCGTAGGCGACATACTCGCGAGCATTCTCCAGGTGTTTCTTCCCTTCCTTGACATCCTCGTGAGTCTTCTACAATTCCCAACTGTGTCGTCAAGAACATCCTCCTGCGCTACTACGAACCTCGCCAGGTGCGTGACAGTGGCGTCCTCATCTTCTATCGGCTCCCGCTCAATCCTGTTGTCTCGGCGTGGGTGGTGACGAAACACTGTGCCCTCTAGCTCTTTGGAGTACGTGCGAGCGATGTGCCTCATAGCTCGACGCGACACCTCCTGGATTCCCATCTCAAATGTAGACCTCCTGGCCGTGAAGTAACATGGGTGACTGCACTTCGTCTTCTCGCGAGCATACACTGTGATCTTGACGTCCCAAGTCTTGACAAATCCAGCCTGTACTACGGTAGTCCCCTCGTAAAGTGGCCTCTCGAAACCTCCATGTACCTGTAGCATACGCCACAACTCAGCGGCGTAGCCTCCCTCACGCTCGGCGTAGTTGTTGAGCATCTTCATCTGCCAAAGACACTCACGTGAGAACGCAACATTTTAAATCCAAAGTGGAGACAAAAAGAATTCAGCAAGGGGTATGAACAAAAGAGAAGGGGATAAGTCGAGAATTCATTCATTATCATGGTAACTTTCAATTTTAGAAAATAGTTTTCAACCTCACTACGACCATTCTAACTAAGGGGTAGTCCTACAGTTAGTATGGCTTTGATACCACCTCTATCGAGACCCGAATTTGCAAATCCGGACCCTCTGTGTATTCAGCACTAGTCCAGGATCACGCTAGTGCACACAGTCTCAACATCGGTAAATATCACAATCATACGCCCTGATAAAAGTAAAGTACTTTAATTAAGATAACCAAACTGGTTGCTAGACCTTATGGTCAAGTTACAAGAGTACGCCACACAGGGTGAAAAATTATTAACGGAAATAAATTGCAGCGGAATAAAAGCATCATCGTGGCGCCATCCATTATACCACAGGCAACTGACTGGGCTCGCTCCCTAGATAGATGGTTCCTCCTGAAGTTCTTCCTCCAAAGCTGGCGTCGTTTCTTCTTCAACTGGTGTTGTATGTTGCAAGGGGTGAGTACTTGGTACTCAGCAAGTCATGCACAGAATACAAACTAATATTCTACATGCATGGCTTAGTACAAGGAATGTTTCATGGTTCATTTGCAGTAAAACATTGAATAACAAGTAGCATAAGTAGATTCGAAAGCAGTAAAAGTAAAGATAATATCAATAACTTTTCCAGGAGTTAAGTAAACACTTTCCCTTTCCTAATCCATATTTCCATCAACGTCATCAATAAACCCAACCAAACTTTTCATGTCCAAGTTGTTTTCATGAAAGTCTAACCCTTGACTGTAATCCCCGATCAATATCCAATACCGTGGACTTAGCTATTCGAATAGGTTGTACACTCTGCTAAGGTTATGCACCCTACCCACAAGATACAGTCAAACACCACAAAGGCGAGTGATCGTAACAAAGCATTTCAGAGACCGCAAACTATACAAGTGAACCTCTCTGGTTTTGCTAGACACCATCCCTTCCCTTAACAGAAGCGAAGTATGGTACCGACATACCGTTGGATGGGTACCATGCCATAGCCCTGGTACGCTCCCATTTCAAGCTACACAAAAGGTGTAGTTGATACCCCGAGGTACCACATGCAAGTTATTAGTAACTTACTCAACTAGGTCCGTCCCATTACAGACATGTGGTTGCACGCTTGACTCAAATCAAAGGCTTGCAAGGTTAAGTCCTTAAGATGACCAGGGCAAGACTACCCGAAGAACCAAAACGACTTCCCCAGTGCCAATCATGGCCCACCCGATCATTCTTGCCACTTGCCCCGGTCTAAAACTATTTATCAAACCCAGTTGATTACCATGCACCACGTGCCATCATCAACATCACAACACATGATACTTCTCAAAAACATGTTCAATATCTCATTAAGTCAATATTAACATTTGATTGTCCAAAATCATGTCATGTGCACATAGCAGGTCTAAGCAATATACTACAACGGTCTAAATACTCATGTTGGGACACTGATTGCACTTTATATGATACTTTGCTTGTGGAGCTAGAAACCCTAAGGACCATACATGATAATGTGCTTTCTGAATTTGATGGTCTTAGGTCAAAGAATGCTAGCACTTTTCCCATTGATCATATTCCTGTAGATGCTAGTTTTCTTCATGTTCATATTACCACATCATGTGAAAACTGCGCTAAATTGCTAGCTGAAATTGATGCCATGAGTACTCACCTTAGGAAGCTTTCTGCTAAAAATGATGAACTTGAATCACATGCTTCTAAGGACCCAGTCAGCTCATGTAAGGGTTGTAGGCAACTAAAACATGACAATGATGCTCTTGAAATCAAGTGTGTTGAACTTGCTAAGTACTTACTAGCTAAGTCACAAAATGGTTGCTTGATGTATATTGGGGTTAAAGAGGATGTGGATAAAATCCATGTCGAGCTTAGGAAGAAGTTAGAGGCCTAGGTTAATATTATTAGAAATGCTCCTTGTGTTTCTTGTGAGGCCCTCAAAATTAAGGTAGCCGTGCATAGGAAGATATGCACGCGTTGTTCGTTCTTCTCCTTCCGGCTCTTCTTCTACTCATTCCCCTTGCTCTTCATGCGCCTCACTTTTCCAAGAGTGTCAGTATCTTATGAGCACTCTCGAGAAATTTGTTGGAGGCAAGAAAAAGCTCAATCTTATCCTAGACCAATCCAAAATTAGCATATTCAATCAAGGTCTAGAGTTTGACCACTTGAAGCACGCACGGGCGCATCCGCGTACAGTTGTGCACTTCTCCAAGAGTAGAGATTGTGGTTGCTCCAGAGATGAGCACCACTGTGTTTAGGTCAGCTGACATGGTCCACGGGATCTCTGATGATGTGACACTACCTGTAGCTTCAGCCTCTAGTAAGGTGAAGTATACCTGCACCTTTTGTCAGAAGGATGGACACCTTGCTAACTTCTGCTTTAGACCCGCCAAGATCACTCAGCGTGAGTGTGTTCGTGCCCTTAGGGGTATTCAGGGTCATTCCCAGATTCTGATTGCTCCTAAGGCACACACTGCTGCTAGACAGGTTAGACGGATTAGAGAGTATCCTGTTCTTGGACAGCGTATGGTGCTTGGTTTTTAGGCTTCTACCTTTGGTTTTCACTACAGAGCTGTCCCGAGTTAGTTTTTCCACCGTCCTCATGATATTCCTCATTTCTCCCATCGAGGTGGATATCAGTGGTGTGAGTTTGCTTCCTCCAGTAGGAGGTCTGGGCAGCAGCACTGAGATGGTCCGGCCTTTGCACGCTAGCAGACCAACCCAGCACATGTTCCCAAATGTCCTACAAGAGCGGTTTCTGATTTGGTGAGAGTAGAGACACAGAGAGGCGTTATATCGTATTCTTTTGCTTGGTTGACTGGTTCTTCTACTCGGCTGACTTAGTTTTGAGTTCCTAGATTTGCACTGATATGTCCCGGTACTGAGCCATCTGCTCTTCGCTCTCTTTGATTCAGGTTCGTAGGACAGGAAAGGGAGAGGTTTGGATCGTAGACTCTGGCTGTTCTCGTCATATGACCGGGCACTCCCGCTGGTTTTCTTCCCTATTCTGAGCTCCCGGTGATGAGTCGATCAACTTTAGGGATGCTTCGTCAGGTAGAGTCATTGCTAAAGGTACCATTTGTATAAAATATTCTAAGTTATTTGTATGATAGAGCTTGTTATTTTCATCATAATTTTACTATGTTTGATCTGATCTTATTTTTTGTGGGTAGTTTTGTGACTCCATTATCTCACCAGATAAAAAATTTAAAATTCAAATGAGTCACAGATTTGGAGAGATCATCTTTTGACTGAGTTTCTTTTGTGCTGGAAATTCACTTTTGCTTCTTACTGGTCTACTAGTTATGTGTTTTGATCTACATGTATGATGAACTAATCCTATGTGTATGATGAACCAAGTCTTACGTAATTTTCATTGCGACAGGATATCAAACTATTATCTAAGTGAATGGAAATGCTTATATTTGTTTTTTTAATAATGTTTTGGTGATATCAACTAGTTATGTATTTTCATTGATTTCTTATGTACAATCTAAAAGGTTACGATGTTTCGATAAATATCCATAACCTAAGCTGTTTCTATTCGTATTCACTCTGTATTTATATTCGATATTATTCGTATTCGTATTTAGACTATTCATATCCATATCAGCATCTTAGAAAAAATATATAAAAAGATATATGGTACAACAATTATCCATCCATATTCGAGCTATTTTCATCCCTAATCTCCAATGAGATAACACACCAAAAAGATACCAAACCATCAAGAGGAAGAGAACCATGCAACGTAGTGAGCCACACATGCCATAAGCCCATAGTTTCCCAAGATAGACCATATACGATCAAGAGGCGAGATCCATACCAAGAGCTGTAATACAACCAGATCTGGCCAACACCATGCACCAGTAGTGAGCTCGACTCAGGAATCAACCAGATTGAATAACAGCAACAGATGATCAAAAACCAACATTTCTACCAACGTAGGAACAGACCTTAATTACAAATAACTCATATGCTTCAACTCGTGTCACGTCTCTTCCCGTGACGGATGATCCGTGTCGGTCACAACCCCAGGAGAGTGGGGCAGTAAGGAGGGCAATTTGAGACAAAGTTATCAGCCAATGCGATATACTCGTAAGAACATAGTAAACGCGCACACCATAAACAAAAGAAATGATAAAAAGAAAAAACAATCACAACAAAGCCACCAGATGAAAGGTGGCTAACACAGACAAAAGAAACCAAGGGAAGTTCTCAAATTCCATCTCCAAATGCATGTTGCGCAATGATATAGTACATAGTTTCCAAAAGAAACACAAACCATTTTTCAGTATGCAGAACCATTTTTGCTTGTGTTGTCTGTTAAGTCAGGTATTCTCCAAAAACATAAGAGAAAAAAAAAACGAGATGGATATGCTTCATATACATACACGTCTGCATGTGATCGACCCCTATGAAACTTGAAGAATTACATATCCCTTTTTAAGTAGCTACGGTTGGCCTCGACACTCTTTAAGCTAGCATCAACGCAGTGTGTGTAGTCATTGAAGGCATTTATTGCACAAAATTTACTACTGGTCCGAACTAACTTCTCCCCACCAACTTGAAGCTGGTAATCAACGGAGCATGTATTGGAAAACCTGTACACCATGGCCGAAGTTGTTTCCCTGCCAACCTACAATAGATCATCAAAAGATCTGTCATAACTCATAAGTAAGAAAATAATTAAAAAGCCAAATATTACTGCTAAGTAGTTAAAAAGGCATAGCAGTCTATAGACTATAAAGTATCCCCCACCTTGTGTACCCACTTCTGTCCTATACATTAGATATTCAAGAACAAACAGTCCAAAATTATAGTCGGGTCTGTCTATTTCCTTTTCTATTGTGAACATCAGCGAGTTAAAGTTGTTGATCAAATACATCCAGTGGTGATGGTCTCTGTATGGGTCTACCACCGATTATTGCTAAACACCACATTATTCCCTTTAAATCATTATTTACCACCTCTCATTAGCACGGCATGCAATACACTACACATCAAATTAATGAGAAATCCTGGTAGATTTAGTAGAGAGCATGAGGTAATGGGCAGATCCATGTGAGATGGTAACCATTAATGTATCAGATCCATGGCTACAACCTGCTGGTCTCACAACAGACAAATCAAACATGATTAATACAACTGAGTTTGGCCAATTTGATGTTCTACATCCAACGGACAAGAAGAAAGTGGATAAAAAAATATGGATGGAACTGTCAAGGTCGTCGAACCCTTGACTGGCCGGACCTCGGCTACGTAGCTCGTAGCCGCCGTCCGTCTTCTCCGGTGAGGTTAGACCCCTCTACCGCAGGCTTGAGAGGATAGAAGAGATTAGGGAATAGTTTTCTTGCTTACCTCCACCACGTCTGGTTACATGAATATAAATGGCCATAGCCCAATAATTTAGGAACTAATAATAGGAAAGAACTACTAATAGAAAGCTATCTTTATTTTCCAATTTAGGAACTAATAATAGGAAGGAACTACTAATAGAAAGCTATCTCTATTTTCCATCTTAGCCACCTGACATGACGTCCTTTCCCTGCGTCTCCTTTCCCTGCTTTGGCTGCTGCATAGCGTTCCGCTCACAAGACGTCGCACATCCCGTGCTCGACGACGCCTAGTGTATGTACGGCCGTAACGGCCGGACATGACATCTCTCCCCTCCTCGAGAGGCAGCTCGTCCACGAGCTGAAATGCTGGATACTTGGTGCGGAATGGCTCGATATCTTCCCAGGTGGCCGATGCAGATGACTGTCCCTTCCATTGAACCAGGACCTGCTGGACGCCACGAGCGATACGTCGACGGACAGCGCGTTCCGGCTCGGGAGCAATGGCGCCGAAGTTGACCGGCGGGAGTGGCGGGGGAGCCTCTGGCGGGTCGCCATGGAACTTCTTCAGGAGGCCGACATGGAACACGTCGTGCAGGCGAGCCTGAGGTGGGAGAGCGAGGCGGACAGCAACCTCGTTGATCATCTCGGTGATGCGGTAAGGCCCGAAGTAGCGCGGCTTGAGCTTGCCGGAGGTGGCCTGGGGCAGCGACGCCACCGGGCGCTGACGAAGTCTGAGCAGCACCCAATCATCGACCTTGTACGAGACAGCACGATGAGCCTTGTCGTAGTGCCGCTTCTGAATCGCTTGAGCTTGTTCGAGACGAGCGCGGATGTCGGCGAGAAATTCCTGGCGATCTTCCATGTTCTTGGCCACGGCCGCCACTCGTGTGTCTCCTGGCTCATAGGACCTGATGGTGGGTGGGTTGCGCCCGTAGACCACCCGGAACGGTGTGTCCCGAAGCGAGCTTTGGTACGCTGTATTGAAGACAAACTCCGCCCATGGGAGCCACTGCAGCCAGTGACGCGGTCGATCGCCCGTAAGGCAGCGAAGGTACATGATGATGACTCGGTTAGCCGCCTCGGACTGCCCATCCGACTGTGGGTGGAAGGCAGTCGTCATGTGTAACTTGGTGCCCACCAAGCGCATAAGCTCGCGCCAGAATGTTGATGTGAAGATCGGGTCGCGGTCTGACACAATGGATTGCGGCACGCCATGAAGACGGACGATGTTAGCGAAGAAAGCTTGGGCGACGGACTCAGCGGAGTACGGGTGAGCGAGCGGAATGAAGTGGGAATATTTGCTGAACCGGTCGACCACGGTGAGGATGACCGACTTGCCCCGTACGCGAGGGAGCGCCTCTATGAAGTCGATGGCGATGTCCGACCATACACCCTGTGGTACTGGCAGAGGGAGGAGGCCGGTAGGATGCAGGTGCTCTGACTTGTAGCGCTGGCACGTGACACACTCGCGAACAAAGTCTTGTACCACCTGCTTCATGTTAGGAAAATGAAAATCACGCCGGAGCCGGTGGAGAGTGCGCTGCACCCCTTCATGGCCTTCTTCGTGCACGGCCCTCAGGATTTCGTGTAGGAGGGGAGACGCAGGTGCGATGTAGAGGCGACCTGCGTGCTGCACCATGCCGTCGACCACCGCCCATGGAGCCCCACGGGAGCCTGCGCGAATTTCATCGTGGATGGCGGCGAGGGCCGGGTTAGTGAGCTGTGCTTGCCGAAGACGCGCGATGAAGTCGAAGCGCGGGCCTGACAGAACCAAGATGGTTCCTTCCTCCGGGGTGTCGTGGCGGGAGAGCGCGTCGGCCACCACATTTGACGCCCCGGCCTTGTATTCGACGGTGAAGTCGAAACCCAGAAGCTTGCCTACCCAATGATGTTGAGGGATCGTCGCGAGGCGCTGATCGAGCAGGTACTTCAAGCTATAATGATCGGTCTTGACGAGGAAGCGACGCCCCCAGAGGTACGGCCGCCAATTGCGGACGGCTTGGACCAGGCCGATGAGCTCGCGCTCATAGGCGGCGAGGGCGCGGTGGCGTGGCGCGACCGGCCTGCTGAAGAACGCCACCGGGTGGCCTTCTGGAATGAGGCGGCGCCGAATCCGTGCGACGAAGCGTCACACTCGACGATGAACGGCTTGGTGAAGTCCGGCATGGCGAGGATCGGAGCGGAGGAGACGGCCGTCTTGAGGGTGTCGAAAGCCACAGCCGCCGCGTCAGACCACACGACACCATCTTTCTTACGAAGGGCAGTCAGGGGCGCGGCGATGGACCCGAAGTTGTGGACGAATTTGCGATAGTACCCTGCCAAGCCGAGGAAGCCGCGGACCGCCTGAGCCGAACGTGGAGCCGGCCACTCATGGATGGCCTGCACCTTGGCCGGATCCATGGCAACGCCAGCTTCGGAGATGACGTGGCCAAGGTACGTGACCGAGGCGGCGCCGAAAGCACACTTGGTGCGCTTGACGAAGAGTTGCTGGTGCCGAAGCTCGGAGAAGACGGCACGGAGGTGGCGCAGGTGGTCGGCCCATGTCTTGCTGTAAATTAAAATGTCATCAAAGAAGACGAGGACAAACCGGTGGAGGAACGGCCGGAGAACATCGTTCATGAGCGCTTGGAATGTTGCCGGAGCGTTGCAAAGGCCGAATGCCATCACCAAGAACTCGTACAGGCCATCATGAGTACGGAACGCGGTCTTGTGCGCATCCTCGGGCCGCATCCGCACTTGGTGGTAACCTGACCGTAAGTCGAGTTTGGTGAAGAAACGCGCGCCGTGGAGCTCGTCGAGGAGCTCGTCGACCACCGGAATGGGAAAAGCATCCTTGACGGTGAGCGCATTCAGGGCGCGGTAATCCACGCAGAATCGCCACGATCCGTCCGGTTTTTTGACGAGGAGGACCGGCGAGGAAAATGGTGAGTCGCTGCGGCGGACGATACCCTGCTCGATCATGGCGGCGCATTGCCGCTCGAGTTCGTTCTTGTGGGCGACCGGGTACCTATACGGGCGCACCGCTACCGGGGAAACATCAGGCTTGAGGATGATGCGGTGGTCGTGACCCCGTGGTGGTGGTAGACCGGTCGGCTCGGCGAAGATGTCGTGGCGCCAATGACCCGTCAAGGAGGCGTCAGTGGGCCACCTGATTACTGTAAGCGCGGCGCTTGATCGGTGATGGCACGCCGTGCCAGCAGACGGTGTGGCCCTCGTGCTGGAATGACATGCGCCGGTGAGCTAGGTCCCAAACGATGGGTCCTCGCGCGCCGAGCCACTTGGTGCCGAGGACGACGTCGTACCCGACCAGCGGCATGACGAAGAGGTCCGCCGGGAACATGGTACCAGCGATGAGGAGGGGCGCGTCGCGGATGACGCCCTCGCAGGTGATCCGTTCGCCATTGGCGACCATGGCCGTGAGCGGGCGGCATCGTAGCGGCAAGCCGGAGCGCCGCGCCGCCTCTTCGGAGATGAAATTGTGCGTGCTGCCGGAATCGAGGAGCGCGACGAGGGATGTGGCCCCAAGCGTCACAGCGATCTGCATGGTGTCCGCCATGGGCACCCCGGCCAGGGCCTGCAGGGAGAAGCAAGGTGCCTCGTTGTCAGCCCCGGCCGCAGCGTCATCGGTGTCGTCGATCTCCACCCCGTCAATGAAGAAGATGCGCTTGCAAAATCTGTTGTGGCCACGAGAGTATTTTTCGTCACAGTTAAAACAGAGCCCAAGACGACGCCGCTCCGCCTGTTCTTCCGGGGTCAGCCGCTTCTGGTTGCCCGCGCCGAGGGCCGGGGGAACGCCCAATGGTGGCGCTGGTAGCGCAAGCGGGTGGGGGTTCGCGGCGAGCGCTGGGCGCGGCGCCGGGTTCGGGAGAAGACCGCGCGGGGCTGGACGAACTGGGGCCGGCACCGGCCTGTCGATCTCCAGCAATTCAACCTGGCGCGCCAGGCTCATTGCCACCGCGAGCGTCTCCGGGTTGTGGATGCGGACCGCGTGACTCAGCGAAGCCGCCGCAGATGTACCGACGTGGCCCGGATCTCATCAAGCCGACCTGCGCGGGGAAGGAGGGCCTAGAAGCGGTTCGAGTACTCTTCCACGGCCTCGAGCGGCAAGCTCGGCGAGCCTCGCATAACGGGCGCCGAGCAGAGGGGCGGCCCAAACCGCAAGTTGAGGAGGTCCTTGAAGCGGCCCCAGCGCGGTGTTCCTTCGTCCTCCTGCAACTGGATGTACCACAACTGGGCCACGTCCTCGAGGTTGTAGGAGGCCATCCAGACCTTCTCCTCCGCCATGGTTCGTTGTTGATGGAAATAGGACTCACAACGGTTGATGAAGATCAGCGGATCGGACTTGCCATTGTAGCGCGGGAAATCCATCTTCTGAAACCTGGGCGGGCGATCATTGTGATGCTCGCCGGTCGGTTGGCGGTGGCCGGCGGACGACGACTGATCGGTGGACAGGGCTTGGATTGCCTTGGCGTTGGCCTCGGCGGTGGCTTGGAGGGTTTGTACGGCCTTGGCGAGGTTCTCGACGGTGGTCTGGAGGTCGTCCCCCATGGCAGGCGCGGCGCAAGAAGTAGCGGAGCCAGGTGAGGAAGGGCCGACGGCTGATGATGACGAGGTGGGTTGAGTAGGCGAGGATCGCCGGGATCGTGATACCAAGTTGTCAAGGTCGTCGAACCCTTGACTGGCCGGACCTCGGCTACGTAGCTCGTAGCCGCCGTCCGTCTTCTCCGGTGAGGTTAGACCCCTCTACCGCAGGCTTGAGAGGATAGAAGAGATTAGGGAATAGTTTTCTTGCTTACCTCCACCACGTCTGGTTACATGAATATAAATGGCCATAGCCCAATAATTTAGGAACTAATAATAGGAAAGAACTACTAATAGAAAGCTATCTCTATTTTCCATCTTAGCCACCTGACATGACGTCCTTTCCCTGCGTCTCCTTTCCCTGCGTGCCTGCTGTGCGTACAGCGCGTTCCGCCGCACGTCGCACATCCCGTGCTCGACGACGCCTAGTGTATGTACGGCCGTAACGGCTGGACATGACAGGAACAAAATTCAGCATTTGCGTTATATAGCAGTATGGACGATGCATCACCCATTACCTGCCCTCACTACTATGCACCAATACGATGCCTATGTAAATTGTGTACACTGTAGCTGAACATGATCAAACAAGTTAAAAGGGCTGTTTAGGTCATCATAGGTTTTGCACCATTCTATATGTGTTGAAGACATCAGATTCTACTCATAAAATCTACATGGACTGAAGTTGAACAGAACTTCATAAATCTATACTCCCTCCGATCACAAATAGTTATTGTTTTGGATATCAATACGGTCCCCAAAACAAATCTTTCACCACTAATTTCTATATTACTATATCTATAAACCCAATAAAATTATAGTATTACAAAAATACTTTTCGAGACAAATATACATATATGATTTTCATGTATCCAATTTAAATATTTAAAAAGATATGAAAAGTCAAAAGTTTCGAGAGTTTGAGTCTTTGACTGTGCCTATGTCCAAAACGACGACTATTTGTGTCTGGAGGGAGTATTTTATGTCCTCACCAAAGCACAATATACAGAACACATGTTAATCCAAAACCCAAAATCTGCACAATTCTTCTTCACAATTACATAGTTACACATCTGTTCTTTAAGCCAGTGAGTTAAC
Organism: Rhipidocladum racemiflorum; assembly: GCA_036346355.1. Lineage (NCBI taxonomy): Eukaryota > Viridiplantae > Streptophyta > Magnoliopsida > Poales > Poaceae > Rhipidocladum > Rhipidocladum racemiflorum. The sequence goes on from CM070569.1 coordinate 10,658,609, forward strand.
AAACAACCAAGAGCACAATAATATCACAGCTCACCCATACAGTTATAGTTTAACAAATGGACCATTTGCCTTGCCCAACAATAGAATGTAACAAATATTTTCGTATCTCAAATTGCTGCATTCTAAAATATCATCAATTTTGATAGAAACATGAAGAGGGTAGCGGGCACAGGGACAAGTCTCAAGATGTTAGAAAGTGCTATATAATGATGGAAAAAGTTCATTCCTGGTCCCTCAACTCTTCGGATGGTTTAATTTTCATCCCTTATCTACAAAACTGGGTAAAACACACCCTCTAACTCTTAAAACCATTTAGAATCCGTCCCTTCCCCTAGCAAAAGACAGTTTTGACCGAAATTGACCCACATGGCACGCCACATTGGATCTCAGCTGGCCAAAACGAGTTGGGTCCACTGCTGTTTTTATATTAAAAACTGAAAATGCTTAATATTTCAATGACACATAGGGTCCAGCCTACCCCGTGAGATGTCCGTGGACTAGCTGCAACATTGACATCCTGCCCCACCTTGTTTTGGCTAGCTCAAATCGAAAGTGGTGTGCCACGTAGATCAAGCTGGATCAAAATCGCATTTTGCTAGAGGGATGGATTCTAAACAGTTTTGAGAGTTGAATAACGTGTTCAACCCGAATTTGCAGAGGAAACAGGAATGAATTTTTTTCCAATAATCATTTCTAAATGTTCAGTGTCCAGCAGACCACAACATTATGTTTTGTTTCCAAGAAAGTACAGCTGATATGCCATTTATTGTTTCTGACATGGCTAATCAAGAGGTCAATTTTTTAAAATATATATATAATTCCTTAATTCACTAGCTAAGACTTGACACTGATAGAGTTCAGGTCCGCACTCCGACCCTGGAGCTTGGTGTAAACAGTAAACACTGGTTCAAGCAGGCAGAGAATCGAGTTAACATTGAGAGGTTTGATCAATATAGAAAACTACCCATCCCAAAAATTAAGTTATGAATGTTAGATTTTGTAAGACAATGACACCAATAGCATCCACTGATGCATCGCAAAGATGAAAAACAAAAAGATTGTTGAGACTATTCATTACAAAGTTTAACTTAACATTATTGATGCATAAAATTTCCAACCTTTATCATGCTATTCTGATTTAGAACATTTAGCTTTACACGCTAAAGGCTGTCTTTGAAAGTCAAAATTTTATTCAATCTCTAAATTGCCTTTTCATATAAGCCACATGCTAGTTTGTAGACCAGCACATAAGGCTAGTGGTGCGCTTGCAGTATTAGTTATTGTTTGATATTGGAAAAGCATGGATACACTAAGGGGGTGTTTGGTTTGAGGAACCGGACGGTGAATGGACCATCCGATCCTAGCTCTGAACCTAACCTAAGGCTAGTAATAAACGAGGGACTGGGTCATCGATGGATCATCCCATGATGGACAAACCCATCCTAGAATGAGGTGATCCCCTCAAAGGCTAAAACCAAACACCCGATAAGACTTCCACATGGCTCCAACATGCCTAGGCCATCCTACAATGCTTGGACACATGCCAACTGTTGGGGGTATGTTGATACGGTAAGAGTCAAATGCATGGAGACTAAGACGTACCATCTCGCAGAAGTGTGAGAATATCATAAAATACAACCAGAACAAGAGGTTCAAGCAACCACCAGTGTAAAATCCAATTCTGATGATATGCTAACACAACTGCACAAACCAAGCAAAGGACTTACATTGTCAATGGATCTAGCCTGGAAGAATATGGAAGGAAATCTTAGAATCTACAGAGCTGCAGAGATTCTTAAAAATGATCAAAATCAACATCCAGACATTGGGAATGGGACAGCTGCCATGGCTTCGCACGGCTACAAAATTTTCATCCTTGAAATCCATATAGTGCAGCACATAAATATGGTGGCATAGCAGAAGAATTAAGTTAAGACCATATGATACCAGATCTGTAGAAGATTGCTGTGTGATTTTCGGTTCTCTTTATGCTATACAAGCTGCTAGCTGTCAGAGCGACTTATTATTACTCATTCTGCAGCTAACTGGTACCTCTGAGCCTATTTATGTATTGCACCTGCACATGGCTAGTAACAAGGACATACTAAATATAATTAATGTGTCGGAAACATACTAGCAAACACCGAAAAAAATTGGCATACTGGCTACGACTACCAATAATATTCAGATGATCCCCAGTACACAACGGAAAATATGAAAAAGACGACCAAGGATCCAAGGGAAATGCTGTGCATGACGCATCAGTGAATTCAAATCTCACTGCAGAATCCAAATCTGCAGTAAAAAAAATGGCGTCTTCTATTTCCTTTCTTTCACAATCAAAACCAAATGGACATTCAGGTGGAAAGCATAACTTGCTTGCCATGCACATGCACCCTTAGTGTGTAACAAGTACTAAAAAGAAGTAGGAAAATATGGTTTTAAGTGTATATTGTTGCATTAGAAAGGAAAGAAACTCGGCATACAAGGCAGATAAGGTTGCAAAGCACTACCAAAAAAACATTTATGGCATAGAAACATATTGCTATTGCAAAATTATGTGCACAGAAAGTTGAACCACACCTTGCACCATTGGACAAATTACTGTGCTGTCGCCTCAAATTTCTGAAGCATGTCGCAGTGCGGTGTCTGGTAGGATAGCCCCCAGTGGCGACGCTGCATCTCAGCCCTGCAATTCTGCGTGAGTATTGAGAAGTAATCCCTCTCAACATGCCGCTCCAGTGTTGCACGCTCAGTGCTCTGGTGTGGATACTGCTCCTCGAAATTAGGCAACTTGACATAGTATGAGACTCCACGTGGGGTTTGGAACTTGTGCTCATAAGGATAGGAGGGGGAGAGGGAGTACACAGGCTCAGAGGACGGCAGGAAGTTGAGTAGCAGTAGTAGTAGGATAGGCAACAGCTGAACAAGCATTCGGACAGTAGAGCCACCAGAGTTCTGCATCCCGTGAGCGTGCATCCCGCCAGTCCTGAAGTGGAACGTCCCGAACTGCCCAAACTGCCTGGTTGTGGCAGGCGCCATCCCACCAAAGAAGTTCCTGAATATCTCATCTGGGTCAAAGTCATCCTCGTAGAACCCATTGTACGCACGGGCAGTGGATGCCGCCCTCCTGTTGTATGTCGGTGCCTCATCAGAACCAACCAGGTCGTAGCGCTTGCGGCTCTCGGCATCGCTGAGGCACTGGAAAGCCTTGGAGACGGCCTTGAACGCGTCCTCAGCGCCGGGTGCCTTGTTTTTGTCAGGGTGCACCTTGAGGGAGAGCTTGCGATAGGCCTTCCGCACGTCCTCGACGGTGCAGTCCTTTTCAAGGCCGAGGATCTGGTAGTAGTCCCTTGTGTGTTTCTTGATCTGGCGCACCACCTCCAGCTGCTCGTCCGTGTACGTCCTCGTACCAGCAGCGTCACTAACGTTCTCCTCCTTCTTCTTGCCCTTCTGCTTCCTCTCTCTTAAACCATCACTCTCGGCTGTTTCTGCCGCTGCAGTTCGAGGCGGCTGCGGCGGCGGGGGTTGTGAGGATGACGACGAGGAGGAGGAGGGGGCGGAGGACGACGGGTCGTCTTGGTTGATGAGGGGGTCGAGGAGGTGGTCGATGGGGAGGGAAGGGTCGAGGCGCTTGGCCTTGGAGAGGAACTTGACGGCGCGGGCGTTTTCGCTGGCGTCAAGGGCTTCCTTGCCGATGCGCAGGCACTTGGCCGCGTCGTCCTTGTTGCCCTCCATGTCGGGCGGACGCGCGCAGTCGCGGGAAGGCAGATCTGGCCGCGCGACGGCGAGCTAGCCCCTCCTCAGGCTTCCTCAAACGCCAGCACAAGCCGATCGGGTCAGATCGGCTCCACTCCAATCCAACCTAATACAATCGAATCTGAGAAGTGGTTCCGAAGGGAAGACGTAAGAAGGGGGCAATGCAAATCCGAACAAACAATAGGCTAGTTGAATTGGACGAAGGAGTCTGCATGCCTACCTCGCCGGCGTTGGACTGCAGGTCGGATCTGTGACGGCGGAGTGGTCGGGGTGGGAGAGAAGAGGAGAGGATATATGGCGACGGCGTCGCTACGACCTCCGCAGAAGCGATTTTTTCCCCCAACTCCTCTCCCGTCGCTTCGCTTGGTTTCCTCAGTTTTGCTGGAGTTTTGTTGCCTTTTCCCACGCGTGAAGAAAACGGCTAGACTCTGCAGCGCATTCTTGGCCCACTCCAAGCCTGGGTTTAGGCCCAAATAGCTCTACTTATTTTTTTTTTAAAAAAAACAAACTTCTAGTTGTTTTTCTTATTTATTATGTTACTCGCGCGCGCACGTACTACCACATCCACATTCCACACCATGCACCTTAAAAAAAATATTGTATGCGCACCACTGTGCCTCACTTGCAGGTTGGCAGTATTGACGTTTATCCGGCGAAAATCATGATTTTTTGCATGTATAAAGACGGTTCAGTATTTAAAACCATTTGATAAATTGATTAAATTTAAATTTAATCAATTTAGAAAAAATTATCAAATAGTGTTAAAAATTTTTGTGTGAGGTTCTGAGGCAATGCTAATGTTGTTGTAAAATTTTTAAATTATTATCAGCTATGTGTATTTTTTTTAAATTTTCACAGCGCTACTGTCTTTGTATATGTTTTTCTGTTTTTGATTTTCTAGTGCTACTAAATGAAGTCTAATATTTTTGAAAATATTTTTGTGAGGTCCTGAGGCAATAATAATGATTATGTAAAATTTTTAGGTTATGATAAGACATGTATATTTTTTTTAAAATTCCATCAGTGCTACTGTCTTTGTATATGTTCTTCTATTTTGGATTTCTAAGGGCACTAAATGAAGTTTAATATTTCTAAAAAAATTTCTACATGATCCTTGGACACTAATTATAATGCCATTAAAATTTTAAAGCATGACCAAGATTGTAAATTTTTATAAAAATCTAACGGTGTCCCTATTCCTTTTCATTAGTTGATATTTTTTATTTTCTAGAAGCACTAAATGCATTCTGAAGGATCAAGATGGCGATCAGAGTGGATGAATGATCCCAAATAAAATTTTTCCCACTCAAAGTACTGCAAACAATCCCGCAACAAAAACTGAAACACCAAAAGATTTTCGTTTAAACCGGTGCTCCTCAGTGAGGCACAAGAAGAACAAGGGGAAGGACTAGCAGAAGAAGATCCAAGAGAGGAAGATCGAGTAGTCCGTGTATATCACTCCTTATACATGGCCACCTCAATCTTGAGGGCCTCATAAGAAATGCAAGGAGCATCTCTAATTCTACCAACCTGTGCCTTTAGTTTCTTCCTAAGCTCTACGTGGATTCGATTCACATCCTCCCCTACCCCCAACACGCAACATGCAACCATTTAGTGACTTAGCTAGTAGATCCTTAGTAAATTTAGAATTCTCAAGTACAAGTCATCATAGTCATTTTTAGTTGCATACAACTCTCATATGAGCTGACTGGGTCCTCAGAAGCATGCAATTCAAATTCATCATTTCTAATAGAAAGCTTCCTAAGGTGATTGCTTATGGAATCAATTTCAGCTAGCAACTTAGGGTAATTTTTACGTGGAAAAGTAGTATGAGCATGAAGAAAACTAGCATCAACAGGAATGACATCAGAAAGAACAATACTAGTATTCTTCGACTTAAGACCCTCAAGCTCAGAAAGCACACTATCATGCATGGTCCTTATGTTCTCAAGCTCCACAAGCAAAGCATCACAGAGAGTATAGCTATTAGAGTCTCGGGAGGAACATGATTTAAGTGAAGCTAACTCCCCAAACAAGGTACCTACTTTCTTCTCTAACTCTGTACACCTAGCTCTAGATCTAGCATGGATTTTTCCTAGCTTGCAGAAAACATCATTGAGATGGTCATAGGAGGTTACCTCATCCGTATTGCTGTACAGCTCAGAGTCATTAACGTCGTTGGCGTCCGCCATGAAGCACATGCTGGAGAAGTCCTCGCTGCCCTTCGTCTTCTCTTGCGATTCATTCTCACCCTCGTCGCTCCACGTCTCCATGTTGGAGAAGTCGACGTCGTCGAGAGCAGCGAGCACGCGGTAGAAGAGCTTCTTATTCTTGACGAAGTTGCGATACTTCTTTTCTTGCGCCATCTAGCGAACTGGAGGCTTCTTGTTGCGGTTCTTATCGGTGTAGTCATTCTTGCTCGAACCACCTTACTCATTCTTGCCCTTCTCCAACTTGGGACAGTTTGCTCGATTGTGGTTGTGGCCACCACACTCGAAGCAAGTCACGGTGCCACCTCTCTTCCTCTCTCTTACTCTTTTGTAGATGTTGGAAAATTTGCGAGTGACAAGAGCAAGCTTATTTTCTAGAAATCGTCTCAAAACTTCATCACTTACACCACAAAGAGCGGAGAGAGAAAAACCTGAAGAGAAATCAAGAGAGGGTCCAGAGGAAGACTCGATGGGATCGGTGACCAAGGCCATCGACTGAGATTTCGTCCGACGAGAGACAACATCGATCTCATGAGTTGAGTCGGGAATAAAGCTTGTCAAAGAGTTAAAGTCGACAAATCAGTAGAGTTCTTGATGGTGGTCACCTTCATCTCTCAAACTTGCAAATCAAGTGTTGTCAGAAAGTGCCTAGCATTCTACGAGTCAGGGTATGTGCAACCAACTGATCGAAGATTGCTAAGGATCTTGTAGAAGCGAGCAAAGCACTCATTGAAACTCTCATCAGCGTGCTGTTCAAACTTGTTGTGGTCACGCTTGTACTGGTCCTGCTTCATCGTCTTGATCTGGGTGGTACTCTCATAGTAAGCATCGAGGGTCACCCAGATCTGATGAGCGGATCGTAGGTGAGAGACCCGGTCATACTCACTATGGCTAAGTCCCTGTATGAGGATGTTCCTAGCCTTAGCGTTTGCCTCAACGTCAGCCATGTTCGCGGCGCTGACGTTCTCATCGGTAGGAACCTCATACGGGTGGTTCACCTTCTGCCATATCGGGAAGCCCTGGGCAGTGATGTATGACCCCATCTGCATTTTCTAAAATAGATAATCAACTCCAGCAAAAATTGGAGGCTTCGTTGAATACTTGTCCGTCGCCATGGCTCTTGAGACCGGTCAAGATCTAAAGAGAGCAAAAACGGCTCTGATACCAATTGAAGGATCGAGATGGCGATCAGAGGGGGGTGAATGATCCCAAATAAAAATTTTCTCCACTCAAAGTACTCCAAACAATCCCGCAACAAAAATCTGAAACACCAAAAAATTTTCATTCAAACTGATGCTCCTCAGATTTGCAAACCCTCCAAAACCCGAACAACTAGACAACTATGTGTACCCCTAGCTTACATGGATCAGAACTATGAATCATGCGAGAGATTTTTAAATCACAATCCTGGTTGTCAAGTGTCCAAATAAAGAGGAATCAATTCAAATACTTCTTTTCTAAAAGAGATCAAGCCAAATCACAAAAGTCTCTTTTAGAAAAGCAAAAGCAGATTTTGCAGGAATTGTCTTCACTTGGAGCAGGTGGTTGGTGGACTTCTGTTGCTCTAAAATTTTTGGAAATTTTTCACCCTGTGAGAAGATGAGTCATGAAACACTCCACCAAAAATCACCTCAAAAAGCCTTTTCAAAAAAACAGGAAAAATCAATGACTATAGATAGTCGGGAACTTCGATCAGAAAGTTTGGGGCTCGATTTTCACCTCATAGCTCCCAAACGGTACAACCAGTGGACTCTAAAATTTTTTCACAGATGAATATATGAGTCACGGACCTTCTTCAACAAGAATCACTCAAAAAATATTTTTCTATATTTTTTCTAAAAATCGAAGACTGGCTGCTACGCGAAGAACAAGTTCAGGACAAATTTGCAATCTTGATATAAACTTGATCTCTAGTCTATCCTAGGGTGCAAGAATTATGTAAAACCAAATGAGCACCCTCAAGACATCCTTGATCAACATCATTTAGAAGGAGAGGAGGCAAATCCAAATTGCGAGAAAGTAAATTATGAGAATTTACATGCAAGAAAGTAAATGCTGAATTTAAATTACATAAAGTAAAGACATGATGTAAATACGAAAATTAAATTCACAAGAATGTAAAGAAATTTTTTGTATTTTCTGGTTGAAAGGTTTACAAAGCCTCACTTCATATGAGTAAAGCTCAAAGGGGTAACTCAAACCTTCAAGTGAGGGAGGGCACCCCCCTCTCTATTTGTACTACTCTTGGGCCACCTACCACCCTTGGATGAGTCCCAAATCCTAGAGCACTCCACTAAGGGCTAGGATTAACCCACTCATTCCACCTCCAAGTATGGGCTTTACATAGGCCATATAGGCCATACATGGGTTTTAAACAAAACCCGATCAACCCGATGCAATGGGCCTTCTTCCGTCGGACTTAACTGCTCTATTTCATGCTCCTTCCATAGTTGTGATGGTTGTCTTATCCAATTAGACCTTGGAATAATTACCTCGTTGGTTGCCTTGAATAATCGTTTACTTCTTAATGGTTTAGGTGACGATTAAATCTATGTGTTTAGCTTGAATTGATATTGGAACCATGGATTGTCATGTTATTGTTGTCTCCCATTATGCTACCTTGTTATGCTATTATTGTTGATGTTTAAAACCATGGAAAAACAGAGAATATGCTGCCAAAATTTTGTTAAAGTCATTAGTGTGTTGCTGTAATTTTACCTTTAAAGATGATATTTGGTTGTTGTTTTATCTTTTGTGGTGATATTCTGGGCATACTAGGTGCGAGGGTGTTACAGTTGGTATCAGAGCGGGCTTCAGGTCCGTGGTGCTTGAACTTAGTGAAATACTATAGGGTCAACTTTTATTTTGAGTTGGGATAACCTAGAAACATGGATTAGGTTATACTTAAAATTTTGCCATAGGATAGCAACATTAAAACTTGTGTAAGTGGAATAATTAATTTAAAATTTGACACACTCTGATGCACAGTAGGAAAAGGGTATGGGTATCGTTGCTTTACGTTTAAATGTTGAATTTAAGCTTTGATTTTGAATGCTACATTTGATAATGTATGTTGTTATGTTTATGAAAGAATTGATTGAGTTGCTATATTTGTGATTAAGTGAATTGTGGTGCCGAAGGGTTTCGGTCACCTTTTGTTCATAGTAAGGGTGTGGTTTGTCGATGTGGTCGGTTAGAGCCATCACCGAAGGATGACTAATAACCTCCCGTGGGGGAGAGTGCTTGTCTTTTCTGTCGTAGATCGGGAAGTTGATTGGAGTTAAATAGAAGAGTTGGTGGTAGACCCTTTTGGATTTTTTTTCTTTACCATTCTGACGATCGGTTTTGGTTGCTTTCTTTGGTTTTTGTTGGTTGGGAACCAAGGAAAAGTGTTTGGTTTTGAGTACTCGCTGATTGTTCTTTTGGCGGTTTGTGGTTTTGTCTTCTTTGGGTGAATACAAAGAAGAAGAGTTTGGGGTTGCGCCCCTTTTGGTCGCCATTTTTGCTTTGACACCCGGTTTTGCTGGTTATTGTGGACTGTCTTGGGGAGAAAACTTATGTGGTTGTTGTTCTCCTTACTTAAGAAAAGTATTGGAGTTTTTCCTGGTGCAGACCCTAAGTTGGGTGGAACTAAGTTTGAATCTTTATCGGAAAAGTTTGGGTTGAACATTTGGTCTTCCCTTGTGCATCCATCTTCCTTTGTGGAAGTTGTAGATCTTGAGATTTCTTGAAGAGTTTTGGCTACCAGAGTTGGAAATTTGAGAGTTGAGCTCTCTTGCATTTCTTTTTGGGTTTGTTTCTTTCTTCCTTGCCTGCAAAGATGAAATTGTTTATCGGTGTTCGTTCTTGTTCTAGGTTTGTGGTTATCTTTAAAGTTGGGGTTGCATCCTGTTTGTCAAGGGCAGGTGACCCATGAAGGTGTTTAGAAATCTTATGTCTGTGTTATGAAGTATGTAACAATGTGGTTTATGGAAATGATGTACTTCTAAGTTAATTTGTGAGTTGAATCAATTAAATGTAATTGTTACCTTTAGCTTAAGATTAAATAAAAGTCTAGTGTTGAAGATTACTTTATAGTGAGAATGATTAAATGTGTTAATGTACATGGTTAGAATCTATTGCTTTATCTTAAAGTGCCCATGACCATTGACAGTGTTTAAAGCTTAAAATCTTGATGCGTAGTTAGAACATTAAGTTGATGTAAACTACTGTTAGTGTAATAGTAAATTGGTTGGTTATTTAAAGAGATTTTAATATAAGGTCGGTAGAACAATTTAATTGTAATGGTGATCGACCTTAGCACATGATAGTTGATTAGAATTATTATGCTTGCTAGTGTGAACTATTGAAATAATTGGAAGGATGTAATTGTGTTACTGAAATGCTAGTATCGATGTCAATTGGAAAGATATAGGTTTTGTTGTTTGATGATGTTTTAAGAGCATCGTGATGGTCTAACTTATTACATTTATTTTAGTAGTTGGAGTATGTTGTGTAGTGGTAATTTTGTTATAACCTTTGTATAGGGTAGCTAAAAGCAATGTTGTTGTTTTATGATTATGCCCATTTATTGATATTGATGACTTAGTAGTGGTAGTAATTGTTTAGATTACTTATCCAAAACAATGGTTAAAATGGAGGAAATTGTAACATGTTGTGATAGAGTGAACCTTGGATAATTAACATGATGTCGGATTCTATCCTTAATGAGTGTATATCTTATAGTCTCACTTACGAATTCTACCCTGTGGAGATAATATTTACATGTTGAAGTCATTTGTTAATTGAATAAGTTTCGATTTCGAGATGTTGTCGTATAGGTGGTATGAAATTTATAGGCTGATCATGCTGAAAGATTGGTTGAAGTATTATGTTTCAAATTTAGAATAAGATGTTATATGACATGTTGGTCCGTGGGGATCATGATGAGGTAGTCTTGGTTGGATGTCTTTTGATAAACATCATAAATTATATGTATAAGTATTGGGAAAGGTAATTAGAGAAAGAATTTGTTATGTAGTTTTTGTTAAATCCGGATGGGCCTTCTCAATGAGTAAGTAGTGAATTTTGAAATCTTTAATGGTAAGCGTAGTGGATTACTAGGTATGGTGGGATCTATGTTGAGCTTGTGTCTAAAACTTTTTGGACTGGTTTGGTTGTTTGTTATTTTGGTTGAATGCTTTCTGTCAAAGTATTCCTTATGTTGTGTTTCAGAGTTTCCCTAAACTTGTAGTGATTGGTGCCAATATTTGGTTTTGGCTAATTTATTTAGTTTATGCTATGAGTATGGATTTACATCCAAAAATATTTGAGTGGATCACGCTCTTTCTCGTTCACACTGAATTATCTTTGGAATCAATATTTAAAGGAAGCAAATAGACATAGTGGGTTGTGTTGGAAACTCTTGAGTTAAGCATTTAATTTGTAACTCTATTTGACTAGAGTTGGATTTATTTAGGAAATGTGTGTGGTGTTTGCGTGTGCTTCAAAAGGTGGATTTTATGAATGTTTCATAAGTAATTTTTTTAGTGAAGTGTTCTCTTTTGGGAATGAGTTTCCCTTCCTCTTTGAGATAATTTGTGGCGGTTGTGGGTGTAGATGTTTGACTTGAGAATTGATGTTATCTTCCAAAATGTTGATTTTGGTTGAAATGCGATGCTTTGCAAGTTTAGCTTTCAATTGATGTTGGGTTGTGATACGATGTGGTGTTTTAGTGTTAACTGTGCTGCCGTCAAAGTTTATATGAAGAAAATAAAAAATGAATATTCTTTGGATGTTGTCGAATTCTTTCCAAAGTGAATGTTAGCGCATTGGATTCAAATTGATGTATGTGGATCAATTGGGTTCATGGTTTATGGTTGAGTGTGCTAAGGATGTATACTCTTGGGTTTGATTACTAAGTGTTAATTTGTGAGGGCGAGACCCTCTTAAGAAAGGAACCAATTGTGGTTTGGTAAGGTTTTACGGTCCTAGCTTGGGCTAGGTGCTGGACATTGGTGGTGTAAGGGTGGATTTTGATGGAGGTTGTTGATGTCTGGGTTCAACTCTTTATTAAGAGTATCGATTGGTGGTAGTGAAGGTGATAGCAATTTTGATGATAAATGTTTTGTCATGAACTATTGTCTTAGCTAGTTGTCTTTGGGTATGAGATACCATTGGTGTTTGATGGTAGTGAGGTTGTTAAAAGAGATGTGAATCGCTTTGATTGTGTCATGTTGAGTTTAATGAAATGTGGTAGTCAAGTTGTTTGCGATAGTAGTATGAAGTATTTGATGTGAGGATTTGGGCGTATTTAGTTTTTTGATTGAGCCTTTAGTGGGTGAAATCGAGGATTTCGGTCGGGGAATTGGAAGGAAGGTGGAACCGTGAGAGGCTGCACTTAGTTGAGCTAAGTTAACTCTTTCTCACTAAGTGTTGGTTTTGGGAATTTGTTTGTCGTTTGGTTCGGTAAGAGTCTTTGCATGGATGTTTTGTGTTGCAAAGAAATCTTTTGTCCTGTAGGAACTTTGTTTTTTTCTTGGAATTCTTCGAATTCGAGGTCGAATCCTGTTGAGGGGGAGAGAATGTGACATCATAGGATGTGACATTAGAGAATGTGATTGTCGAGGACTGGAATCCCCTGTCTGGTCAACGGCACGGTCAATGGACTCTAGCTCGCGCCCCGACCTGGAGGGCTATGCTCGGCCCCGAGGTTCTTGTCCAACAACGAGGTCGAGGCCTGCGCGATTCCGAGCAAGGGTATTGAAGGTCAAGACACGACCAGGACCTGGAGCTCGGGGAGGCCAGGTCAAAGGCTCGGCAGTTGCCAAGATCCTCAAAGATGGGACGTGGGCATGTCCCCCGGGGAACGGTTAAGATCCGGCTGGAATAGAAGTAGGCCCACCCTATCCGAAAAACACTCGTGGCTGTTCTTCAGTAAACAAGAGGAAAAACTTTGTAATCTCTATATATACGTAGGAAAATCTCAGATAAGGGACGACACTTGATCACTTGTACTCATGCATAATCAAATCCTCCGCCTCAGGGCAAGACTGGAGTAGAGCTATTAGCTTGCTCGGGGGCTCGAACCAGTATAATTCCTGGTGTCCTCTGCCCGTTTCTCGACAAAATCATAGCAAGCAGCGCCATCGATCTCCTGGGGAACGAACTCAAGTTCTTGGGTCCCTCACACGCATATCCACGTGACCTCATTTATGTGGTTGGCGATCCCCGATCGTCGACAGCTGGCACCCACCGTGAGGCCCGAAGACATCGAACCTTTGGAGAAACATCGCTGCTTCAACAAGAACATGGCGCGTGGCTCAGGGAGACCTTCAGCGAGCTCGGGGGTGATCCCTGCCCCCAAGCATGGGAAATATGCATCCTCGTTCTCTCTACCACCGCCGCCTCGCGACCGGTTCGTCTTCATGGCTGGCAGTCATGGGGCGAACGCGGAGTCAGGAGACCGCGAGCCGAAGACCCCCGATGATGCATGTCGGATGGCTTAGGTCACCATCAACCAAGCCGTAACAACCCTCTGGAGGGAAGAGCGAGGCGAGATCGGTGCCTCCTCCGGACTTTCTAGGCTCCCTTGCTCCTCCGAAAGGCTGCGCGCTATCGCTAGGGTCATGACCAACCCCGCCCAGGAGAGGTCAGATCTCTTCGGCCAGCTCTTCCCACAAGCACCGGCGTTCCCGCCGGTCGCCTCCACGACGCCGGGCTCAGGACGCGTACCATACACCACCGCGCCGCCGCTCCCCAATCACGACCTGGCGAGATGACCGGCGCCTGTCGAGTCACAGCAGCACTCGTTCGAACGTTGCAGCATCTGGGAGTCCGTCTCAAGATGACCTGCCTAGATGTCGCAGGGTTCACGATCACCTGCGTTACCACCCGGGGCGACGTTCGCGCCCGTCATCACAACCTACGCGATCGCGCGCCAGGTCTCGTCGCCAGCGATAGTTCTAGGTCTAGCGACAGGGACCGTTCCCCACTAGACGCCGCACCAGCCTACAGCTACTCGGCATACACCAATGACCTCCACCGGGTGCGCTGGCCAGCCCGGTTCAAACCCACCATGATCGAGCGATTTGATGGGAACCAGAACCCTGACGAGTTCCTGTCAATCTATTCGACGGCGGTCTTGGTTGCTGGGGGACGAGGCCATCATGGCCAATTACCTCCCGACCGTGCTGGATGGTGCCGCCCGCACCTGGCTTTTTAATCAGAAGCCCGGTTCCTTTCGATCGTGGTGCCAGGTCCGGAACGCCATCCGATCCAACTTTCAGAGCTGCTACGAGCGACCCGGGCGGAAGAAGGACCTGAATCGGGTTATCCAGGGCAGGAATGAACCTCTCCGCGACTTTGTGCGACAGTTCAATCCGCATTCGGAACTCGATTCCCAGCGTCTTCGATGAAGCCGTGATCAAGGCTTTGAAGTTCGGCGTCCGTGATCGGCGCCTCGCTGAGGACCTCAAGATCGCCCCCAGGCTCAGTGTCAACAAGCTATTTCGCATGGCGGAGCAATACGCGGACGCAGACGACGCGGTGCGCCAGAAACGCGACTAAGACCAAGGCAAGCTCGCCCCCAACCACTACGAGTCCGGCCCCTCCAGCACCAAAGATGCTGATCCCATAACGACCTCCAACAAGCAAAAGCGGGATCGCAAGAAGAATGGCCGACCGTGGGTGCTCACAACGTCGAACGACGAGCGCGAGGTCATGGAAGCTCGAGGGCCAGTCCAAGGAGAACGTCAGCCTCAGCAAGGTCGAGCGCGAACACAGCAGGTCGCGCAGGCTCCCCATCCAGGGAACCGCCGGCCTGGGCCCCAGCGCGGCGACACCCGACCACAGGGGGGTGAGGAGCGGCCAAAATACGACGACAACAGGTATTGCCCCTTTCATAGGGCCCATGGCCATGACTTACGCAACTGCAGGGCTTGGCTGAGCAAGTTGGACACCTTTTACGATGGGCGCGGTGAGATGCCCACGCTCCCAAAAGAGGGCGAGCAGCCCGACCGGGTCAATGCAGGCGAGGACTTGGACGCCCTCGACCTGGAGTTCCAACAGGGCGAGTGGTAGATAGACGTGATCTTGGGCGGCTCGTTCGCCTACCAGTCCCGGCGCGAGCTCAAAATCGCTTCTCGGGCGGTCTACCACGCCACCGCCGGAAAGCCCGCCGACCAGTCCTGCAGGTGGGCCGGCGCGACGATTGCCTTCACTGGAGAAGATGCCCCCTAGGGCATGTCCAAAGACCTCAAGACCGCCCTGGTCGTGACCCTGACCATCAGCAACACCATGGTCGGCCAGGTCATGCTCGATGGAGGCAGCTCCTTCAACCTACTCCTAGCCGGCACACTCGACCAGATGCAAATCCCCTGGTCAAAAATCAAGAATATCGCAGTGCCTTTCTTCGGAATCATCCCGGGCAACTCGACCACGCCCCTTGGGCAAGTGATCCTGCCCGTTACATTCAGCGACGCGAAGAAATTCCGCACCGAGCTGATCACCTTTGAGGTGGTCGATGCGGACCTCCCATACAACGCCATCCTCGGGCGCCCCACCTTGATCAAGTTCATGGCGGCTAACCACTATGGCCACCGTTGTATGAAACTTCCGGGACCCAATGGCGTCATCGCAGTGCGGGGCAACCTCAAGGCGGCGCATGGCTATGAGAGTAAGGCCCTGGCTCTCGCCGGCTTACTACCCCAGCCGGGCCCAGAGACGACCATGAAGAACGCACGACAGAAGGCGGTGATCCAGCCCAGCGGCGTGACGAAGGCTATGCAACTCGAGGAGACCGACCCGAGCAAGTGTACCTACGTCGCTGCCGAGCTGGACCCCAAATAGGAACTCGAGCTCGTCACCTTCCTTTGAGCCAACAAGGACATATTTGCCTGGGAACCGGCGGACATGCCGGGCGTCCCGAGGGAGGTGATCGAACACAAACTTTAGGTGCGGCCCAGCTCGAACACAAACTTTAGGTGCGGCCCAGCTCGTGGCCTGTACGACAGAAACTGCGCCGCTTCTCGAGCGAGAAAGTGGCCATAATAAAGGAAAACCTGGACAAACTCTTGAGGGCTGGCTTCATTCGGGAAATCGACTATTCTGAATGGTTAGCCAACCCCGTGATCGTCCAGAAAAAAAGGGGGAAGTGGAGGATGTGCGTTGACCATACGGGCTTGAACTCGGCGTGCCCGAAGGACAACTTTCCCCTCCAGCGGATAGACCAGATCGTCGACTCCACAGCGAACGCCAAGATGCTGAGCTTCCTAGACGCCTACTCCGGTTATCACCAGATCAAGCTGGCGGTCGATGACGAGAGCAAGACAGCCTTCATCACCCTGTTTGGAATGTACTGCTACACGACTATGTCATTCGACCTACGTGGACGACATCATGGCCAAAACTTTCGCTCCTCAGATTGGTCGCAACCTCGAGGTCTACATGGACGACATCATCGTGAAGAGTTCCTCCAAACCCGATCACGCACGAGATCTCGCCGAGACCTTCGCCAACCTAAACAAGCACGGGACCAAACTTAATCCTGAAAAATGTGTGTTCAGCGCCGCCTCGGGGAAGTTGCTCGGTTTCATGATTGGGGGGTCGGGGGTCGGCCCGAACCCAGAGAAGATTGAAGCTATAGAAAAGATGGCTCCCCTGACCTTGGTGAAACAGGTACAAAGCCTCATCGGCCGTATGGCCGCGCTCAGTCGGTTCATCTCGAGTCTCGGCGAATGCGGTTTGTCATTCTTCAAGACATTGCGCAAGCATGGGCGCTTTGAATGGACGCCCGAGGCACAACGGTCCTTCAACGAGCTGAAGGCTTACCTCTCGAGCCCACCCCTGCTCACGACTCCACGACCAAATGAAGAATTGCTGCTATACCTCGCGGCGACGGCTCAGGACATGAGTGCTGTCCTTGCCACCGAGCGAGATGGTCGGCAATAGTCGATCTATTACGTCAGCGAGGTGCTCCATGGGCCCAAGGAACGATACCCCCAGGTCCAGAAGCTGCTGTATGCCCTCCTCATGGCTTCACGCAAACTCCGGCACTACCTTCAGGCACACTTGATGGTCGTCTGGAGCGGATTCCCAATCGGCGAAATCTTGAGGAACCCGAAAGCCGGAGGTCGGATAAACAAATGGGCCATGGAGCTGGCCGAGTTCGACATCAAGTTCGTGGCGCGCACGGCCATCAAGTCACAAGCATTGGCAGATTTCCTGGTCGAGCAAACACCACAACCGACCCCCGAACCCGAGGTCAACAAGGAAGAGCCCTAGGTCATGTACTTCGATGGCTCAAGGTCTTTCGAGCGCTCAGGGGCCGGGATCCTCATCATCACACCAATGGGGGATAAGCTGAGGTATGTGATTTGCTTCGGCTTCACGGCCACCAATAACGGGGCGGAGTATGAAGCTCTTCTCGCCGGCCTTTGGGCCTGCAAGGCGTTGGGCGTACGCCGTCTGATCGTGAAGGGCGACTCCCAACTCGTCGTCAACCAATACAACAAATACTACCAGTGCACGGAGGACTCGATGGCCAAATACCTCGCAGGGATACGCAAGGCGGAGAAATGGTTCCAGAACTTGGAGGTCAGGCACGTGCCCCTAAAAGACGACACCAGCGCCGACCTCCTAGCCAAACTCGGATCCTCCGATGATGAAATACCGCCGGATGTCATCCTCGAGACCTTGGTGTCCCCCTCGATCTCGGAATCAGAACCCTTGGTCGCCCTTCTCGAAGGGGGCCCGACCTGGACGAAGCCGATCTATGACTACCTCGAGCAAGGATGGTTGCTGGACGACCCTATAGAGAGCAGCAGAGTCAAGCGTTGAGCCTGCTCGTACAAGATCGTCAACGGCCAACTGTATCATCAGGGCGTGTCAGGCATCCTGTCGAAGTGCGTCTCCCCAGAGGAGGGTAAGTATCTGCTAAACGACATCCACTCTGGCCTCTGCGGTGCACACTCCTCCTACAGGACGATGGTCGGGAAGGCCTTCTGCATGGGGTTTACTGGCCAACAGCGCTCCAAGATACGCGGGACATAGTCCGCACCTGCCAGGCCTGTCAATTCCATGCTTGGAAGTCGCACCAGCTAGCTTACGCCCTCCAGACCATCCCGCTCGCTTGGCCTTTCTCGACCTGGGGGTTGGATATTCTGGGTCCTTTCCCACAGGCCGTCGGTGGGAAAAGGTTCCTGTTCATTGCCATCGACACCTTCACCAAATGGGTTGAGGCCGAGCTGGTCTCAGCCATTACCGCGCAGGCAGCGGTCAAGTTTTTTCGCTCGTCAGTGGTCACCAGGTATGGAGTCCCTTGCAGGATTATCACTGACAATGGCACCCAGTTCACCAGTGAACTGTTCCAAGAATTCTGCGAGAACATGGGAACCAAGGTGTGCTACAACTTAGTGAGCCACCCCAGAGCAATGGAGCTGTAGAGCGAGCCAACAGACAGATTGTCCAAGGCGTCAAGAGGCGAATTGCCCAAGGACTCGAGCAACACGGTCGGTCCTGGGTCGACGAACTCCCCGCCGTCCTATGGTCGATCCGCACCACAACCAGCCGCGCGACGAGGGTCCTCTCCCTTCCGGCTCGTTTTTGGTACGGAGGCTGTCCTGCCTTCGAAGGTGATGCTGGGCTCTCCTAGGGTTAGCTTGGTCGACCAGGTCAACTTCGAGCAAGAACGGTCACTCGACTTAACCCTAGCAGAAGAAGTAATATGCTGAGCGCTGTTGCGATCATCGCATTACCTACAAACTCTTCGCAGGCATGCAGCCAGATCAGTACGACCTAGGGAGCTCCTTGTCGGGGACCTGGCTCTGAGATGAATCCAGAGCACGTCCAACACCAACAAGTTATCCCCACAGTGGGAGGGCCCCTACAGAGTCGTCTCAACAGATCGCACGGGGGCTTACCAGTTGGTATTACCCGATGGCAGAGAGCTCGCGAGATCGTGGAACATCGATCAACTTCGAAAGTTCCACGTGTAACCTCTTTCCGCCCTACGAGTTTTAATAAAAATCAGCGACATTTTCTGTGATCTCTGCTCGACTTTCGTTACTTGCGCACCCATCAGGCCAGATCCATGGTCACAAGCCATTCTAAGTGCTTTAACTTGAAAATTTTCCTCTAGGGGTCAGGACGACAGTGAACCAATTCTCATCCTGTCATCATTCCCCCTGTTGCAGGATCAAACTGAAGTCAACACTTAGGGCAGTGTGGGTGCACGTCTACTCTCTTTATACTTTTAAACAACTTTGCAGGTCTTAAAAGCAGGATTTGCCTGAGGTCTCACTCGGGGCTGGGCATAGGGCTCCGTTTATGCTCAAAGACAACTCCGCTTGGCCCAACGACTATAGGGTGCCTATTTAACTCAATAAGCCCTGCAAAGGAAGGTCTCTAGTGGGCGACCGAGACGGCTTGACCTGAATCAGCACGATCATCTACCTTCGACCGGGATGCCAATCAAATCAGGAAGACCCATGCACAACTTGCATCAAGTAAAAAAACGCTGAACTTTTATACATATAATTTACATTGATAAGGCTCTCCAGGTACATTTAGAAACCCTATGAGCTACTCAGCCTTTGGGTTGTCATCGCGCTTGGAGGTCCATGGGGTCCGATGGGAGCTCGATATAGTTCGGCAATTCCCCTCTGACCTTGAAACAGGCCAGAGGGACCACCAAGAGCTCCTTGATTACCCGGCGGACCAAGAGCTCCTTGATTACCCGACAGTGAGGCGAACGGTAGCACCACCGGTGCAGGCCTCGACGTGTCGGTAGACTCCAGACTGTTGGAGGGAGACGAAACTCGGCGCGGAACGGCCATCGCTGCACCCTTCTTTTGCCACACCGTGTTGAGAGGCGGTAGATGAGGAGGCACGTTCAGCTCCTTCTTCATCTCCGGCGGTAAAGGCACCCCCTCAGAGGAGGCGCTGGAATTGCTGAGGGGGTGACCCCCTTGCCCCTCCACCTCCATCCTCAATTGCTGCTCTTCTTCCTCTGCCTCCCATTCAAGGGCCTCCCAGTCGATCTCGTCGTCTGACGAGATGTTGATCATAGAGGGAGAACGCGGGGCAGAAGCAGCCATGAGAACGAAGTGGAAGAGAGAAGAAAGGGGAAAAAGGTGAAGTGCAGGAGGGAGGTGAATGACAGCGGTCACAGTCGGTCACATCTATTTGAGGGAGTTAAAGAAAGTCAAGGCGCATGGGAGATATACATTTCGTTGATGTCATTCCCAAAATCCCAAGAGATCAGCCGCTCCAACACGTCACGCACAAAAATCAAAGTAACGCGGGGGTGGAAACTTTTATTGCGCTCAAGTCCGACCCCCTCAGCCTCGATCGCATCGGGGGGCTGGACCGCGGATATGGTTCGCGCTCGATGCCTCAGTTGACTTCGGCCACATCGGGAGCTGGACCTCGGATCTGGTTTGCGCTTGATGCCTCGCTCAACTTCGACCGCGTCAGGGGTGGGCGGCCGCGAGCTCTGACTGCGCTCGACCTCCTACACGACATCGACCTCATCAGGGGCTGGATAAAGGAGTAATCCCCCCTATGAACAGCTAAGTACTCAACACCCGATCATAAACAAGCTCGATCGCAGATGCATTACATGCCACAACCAACCATGCGATTTTCAGCATTCTGTTTCTTTCATTACATCGTCCTACAAGTACAAACTTAACTACAAAATCCCTATTTACAAATCTGACATCTCACGGGCAAGCTTCTCTTGCTCGAGCCCGGCAACCCTGGCCCTCAGCCTGGTGATCTCACCTTGGAGACCGAGCGTCTCGGTGGCCGAGCTGGCGGAACGGCCCGCTCCTCTTGGAGTTGGGCTAGGGCGGTCTTGGCCATCTTCACCGCCTGCCCAAGCTTCGCCTCGAGCTCGGCAACCTTCGATTCGAGCTCGGCCGAGGCTTTGGCTGGCGAGGCAGCTTGCTCGGCAAGCTGCTTCTGGAGCTCCTCCACCCTAGCACGCTCGGCCTCCAGGAGCTTGGCGGCTTCCCACGAAGATGAACTAGGCCTCACAAAATCTTTCTCTAATAGTTCCTCAATCTATTTCTTCATTTTTACCAACTTATCGGTAGGCATCCAATACGGTCTCTTAGCAATTGGGGCTATACCAACTCAATAACAAACTCAATGTCTCGGTTTGGTGGCATACCAAGTAAATCCTTTGGAAACACATCCGAGTATTCACTAAACCACTAGTACTTCCTCAAGACTGACAGCCTTCACACTATTGACCATCAATTGACCATCGCAAACTATGGTTGCCTAAAATTCCACTTTTTAACCTCTCGGGCTCTCAATTGATACTACTCTTCGACCTCAATCCAAAATAGCTATGTGTTTGGACAACCAATCCATCCCCAATATGACATCTAAGGTCTGGGTATCCAACATAATAAGGTTCACTAGGAAATCTACTCCATTTATTAGTAACTTTACCCCAGGACATCCTACATTACATCGAAGTTCTGATCCAAGGGATTGGACTAATGGCATGAACTGAAGATTCACAATATCCAAATCATGCTTAACAGCAAAAGCTTGAGAAACAAACAAATACAAAGCTCCAAAATCAAACAAAATTGTCACAAGTATTGAGTTAACCAAAAACTTGCCCAATACAATGTCCGAAGCATCCTGGGCTCCAACTGTTGTGATATGGTTGACTCGGCCTCTCACAGTTGCTTGAGGCATAGCTCCAGCTTGATTTGCTCCACAGTTCACTCCTGGAGTAGGTGCCTTTTCAAGTGTGGTTCCAAGGTTGAAACGAACGGGTGTTAAACCTCCTCTCTTAGGACAACTATTGGCAAAATTTCCTAGCTTATTGCAATTGTAGTAATGCCTGCTTACCATTTATGGATTTCCTCCTGTCTGATTTCCAATTTGGCTAGGTGTCTAACAACTCTGGCCTGATGGATGCGGTGCAAGTGACAGCATCTTAAAAGCATTCTTAGGTTGAACCTAATGAACTGGTGAGGTGCAATCCTCACTCTTTGTTTTCCTTGGCGAGCTCCTTACTGTGCCATTCTGCACTTCCAGTTGTCATCCAACTCTTTGTGCTTGTCTTCCAGAATGCGGGCATTATTGACCAACTCTTGGAAATTGGAAAAAGTATGAGTGATCAATCCCACTTGCAATCAAGAATTCAGTCCCTTCATGAAGCGAGACTGTCTAGCTTTACCTGTTGCCATGTCATTAGGGGTGTAGTGTGCAAGCTGTGTGAACTTATTCAGGTAGTCAGCCATTGAATGACCTCCTTGCTTAAGCGCTCAGAATTCTTCCTTCTTCAAATCCATGATACCTTTCGGTACATGGTACTAGCGAAAAGCAACTGTGAATTTCTCCCAAGTGATATCTTGTGGGTTTTTTTGGGAAGTACAATAATTCTTCCACCACTCTACAGCAGTTCCTTCAAACTAATGAGAAGCATAGAACACCTTCTCATTACCCACACACTGGGTGATATGTAACTTTCTCTCAATGGTCCTGAGCTAATCATCTACCTCCAAAGGATTAGCATTTCCAGAGAAAGTTGATGGACGGGTCCTCATAAACTCTGACAACTTGGAATAAGGGTGTGGTCTATTGTTAGCAGTCTGATTTGCTTGATTAACAACTGCTTGGTTAGTAATGTGCTGCACTTGCTACATCATAGTGTGCATCAACTGAGTCTATGCAGCAAGGAAAGCTCCAAATTTCTGCATGTCCACTTGTGGTGCAGGTTGAGGGAAAGACTCTTCATTGGGGTTCCCACTAGGGTGAGAACCACTTTCACTAGCTCCATTATTTTTGTGTGTTTGAACCATCTGTTGATCACTCTAAGGTTTAGATAAAAGAGGAAACAAGAATGGACAAATAGTAAAGAAACCTATGCGGGGTAACAGGTTTGACTCAAAATTCAAATCCAATCAACTTTATTAATAACTTGGTATGGTTGCTCACAAATGCATAAAGGCCATGCAACTCATAATGCACACCCAGAAAGGATTAAAGACACTTATTAACCTATCACACAAGTTTAAGGCCTAAAGGGTGATTCTACTAACTCAAAAAGACACGACTCAAACACTTGAGTCTCACTACTAAACTAGACTCAATCACTCGTCAAGGCAACCCGGCTATGGCTATCCTGGGGCGTACACCGGTGGGTGATGTAGCATCGATGAAAACTGGTCCCTATGTCCTCCATTTGTGGTAGTAGTTGATGACACCTGCTCCTCAAGCTCTGTCTCCATCTCTGGCTCTAACTGCAACTCCTCAAGATCCTCGTCCTTGAGCTCCAACTCAGCCTCCTCCTCCCTAGCGTACAAAGCCTCTTCGCGCTCAGTGATCCTTTGTGAAGCTAACACTTTGGTCTCCTGAAGTCTCAAAAAGCATCATAGGTCTCCTGTAGCTCCTGCACTGTACTATCCATGATCTCCTCCTGGGTTGCAGTGAACTTGGTGAGGTGAACAACTGCTGCATCTCCCTTGAGATCTATTCTCGCACTGGTGGCACCTCCCTTCTATGGGTGAAGACGAAACATGGTCTAATGCAACTCCTCCGAGTAGTCATGGGTGATCTTGCGTAGTGCGAGACATGCTGACTCTTGGGTCCCTTCCTCAAAAGATGACCTCCTCACAGTGATGTTGATTAGACGGCTAGCCTTGGTGTCTTCACGTGCATAGGTGATGACCTTGCAAACCATCCCTCATCCTTTCCCATTGACGATCCAACTAATGGCCCTATAGATCAGCATGTCAAAACCTCCCAAAACCTAAAGCATCCTCCACAACTCTGCAGTATATCCACCGTTGCGCTCTCCATAAGTATCCATCATCCTCATCTGCCAAAAGACAGCTCTTGTGAATTCGCAAATTTTAAAACAAAGTAATGACAGAAAATTTGATCAAAGGTATGAAGCAAGAAAGAGGGGATAAGTCAAGAATTTATTAATCTTCTTGAGTAAATTTTAACTTTAGAAAATAGTTTTAACCTCCCCCAAACAGCCAGTCTAACTAGGGTCAAGTCCTACAGTCAGTATGGCTCTGATACCACCTCTGTCGGGACTCGAATGTGCAAATTCGGACCCTTTGTGTATTCAGCACTATTACAGGATCACACTAGTGCACACAGTCTCAACATTGATGAAATATCATAATCATACACAGTGGAATAATAAATAAAGACTTCATCCATTCATATAACCTGTTGGTCGACCATAGGATCAACATACAATATTATGCCACGCAGGGCAAAGACTCTGAAAATTAAGAAAACTGCAACGGAAATAAAGACTCGTAGTAACCCATCAACTTGCCACAGGAAACTAACTAGGCTTGCACCATAATTATTTAACACCTCTTGGAAATCCTACTCAAGAGTTAGCGTAGACTCCTCCTCAATTGGTGATTTGGGTGTTGTAAGGGGGTGTGTAACATCGCTGATTCTTTTTGAGTGTCCAAATTGTCTTGTCAGGAGCGTGGTGGATCTATTTGGGATCTGTTGGGTTGGATGTAGCTGTGCGGGAGAAAAAAATTTCTAGATTTTCACCCCACCTACTTTTTCCCCCACCCCTTCTTTTCATTTTTTTCATCACTCCCACTTTTTCCCCCACCCGGTTTTCGGCTGCCTCCCTCCACCGAATGCCTTCATTGGAATCTCCTCCTTGCTGCCTTCCTCTCCTCTTGAACAAATAGCAGCAGCTACAGCCACGTAGGGGAGACCTCCTCCTCCTCCCATGGCAGCATCCCATGGCCTCCTTCCCCTCTAATGGAGCTCCCCCTTAGTGCCCTCCCTGCTCCAGCCGGCGCCCCAAGCAGCAGCAATAGCACCTCCTCCTCCTTCATTCTTTTGGATTTTGGAGGTAAGGTCTTCTTCAATCTTGAGTTTATTGCTGCTCTCCTGGGGATTTCCTGGTTGCTGGAGTGCTCTAGAGTTGCTAGATGTGAAAGTTTTGGAGGGAACTAGCTTTAGAAATGGAGGGAAATATGTACTGTTTTTCGGGCTATTTCTGTCCAGTTCTTTGAGCTACAGTTTGAGCTAGTTAGAGGCTTTTTCTGGGGGATCGGATGTTGCAAAATTGTAGATAATTAAATTATCTTTCAATGAAGACTGAAATCACTAAGTTTCATTAAGCCATTCGAAAGTTATGCCATTTTTGGTGTTGACTGTCCAGATTAGACCGTGGATTGTATCTAAAATGTTCAACTGAAGATTAGACATAGCTACAAGCCGAATTAGGATTTGGTTGCCTAGAGAAATGTAGCAATTTTTTTGTAGATTTAGAAAATGTATTTGTTTTCTTGATTTGGAGTTAGGAATCAAAAGTTATGTTGAGTTGAAGTGGCTGTCCAGAACTAAAAATTATGTTGAAAGTTGAGTTTCAGTTATAGTTTGAGGACTTTAAATTCAGTTGAGGAACAAATGGCTGTGGGTTAACTCTAGGTTATCCTCTTGTGCTCATTTAGAGTCCAAGAACTTGAATTTTGGTTTAACCATTTGAAAATTATGCTAGAATTACCATTTGCTGTTCAAATTGTGACTAGTAGCAGATTCAATTTTGTTCTGCGATTTAGGACAAGTTGGAGGCCGATTTGGATTTTCCAATTGCTTAGAGATAGATGGGAAATTCTGTGTAGATGTTTAAAATGTCTTCGTTTGCTTAATTTGAAGTTGTATAGCAATAGTTATGCTTTGGCGAAGTGGGCTAACCAAGTTAGTTTTGTACGAAATTCAGAGTTTTGGGGCAAATTTGATTTACGGAGTGAAAGAGTTGTTTGTTGACTCTAGAACCTGTAAATTTGAGTACACAATTGTATTTCCAAGTGGAGTAGCTTCGGGAGTGGCTTCTTCTTTCGGCCACTCCACTCCTCTCGTTAGAAGGCAAGAGTATCAGGTTGTTTGATGTTGGATGATTGTTCATTAATATGTTGTATTATCACTTCCCCTTATTCATGAATTGATTAGATGAATATGAATGTTAAGTAATGGATGTGACCAATGTTGGTGATCATGTATTTAATATGGCTATGCGAAATGTTAGAAATAAATGTAGTTGCAATTTAATTATGTTAATTGAATTTGTGCATTCATAATGGAAGAGGCGACCCATTCTGATGCAGGCCTCTTTGTTCATATGTAGGGAACACGAAAGTCTTACCTTGTAGTCCCATTCATCGAGATGAATGGGAGCGAGACAGTAAGAGTAGGAACCTTCCACGGTATGGAAGGGCGTGAGGGTGCACATTGATGGGTGTGCACTCGGGAGTACCGATACGTGCATCGAAAAGGGCATTCATGTCATATTGCATCCTAACGATTATTTTGAGTTAAATGGAAATGTGTAGAGTTGGGATCGAGTCGTGGACTCATCCAAAAAGATTTAAAGAGGTATGTGTGTAATATCGCATATCTTTTTTTCCACGGGATGGAAATTTTTAGTCCGTCTGTGAGTCCTTGTTGCTGGCAGTCTCGAGAGTCTAATGGACTCATCCGAGAGTTTCAGGGTTGAATTTTTTATTTGTGTGGGAATGAAGCACTAATTTTCCTACCCCTCACTACCTAGCCGGCCCCACCACCCCTCCAAACCAGCCTCTCTCTCTCCTTGCGTGTTGTCCAGCAAGAGTTTCTCTTGGTTTCTCCTCCTCCTAACCTGCAGCAAGCAGCAAGAGCCGCCATGGCGTCCTCCTCCTCCCAGCCATCCTCCCTTGGCACCTCCAATGGAGCTCCCCATGGTGTTCCTCCTCCTCCTCAATCCGGCGCCCCATCTCCTCCTTCCAACCGGCCAACCTCCCTCCCTTGCTTCCTCCTCTTTGTGAGTGGATCTACCTCCATGGATTTTCATTTTGGAGCTTAGCTATGAAGGTCTTGGCTTGTTAGAGTGGGTCTAGGGTTCTTAGATGTGAAATTTCTGGAGGGAAATAGCTTTAGAAGTGGGGGAAACCTTTGTTGTTTTTCGAGCTGAAATCTGTCCATTTTTGTAGCTCGGTTTTGGGGTACCTAGGTTGGTCAAATGGATTTTTGGCTGTGGAGGAAGTTTTAGATTTTCCTTTCCCCTTTAATTTGAGTACAAGAACACTAAAATCTGATTAGCCATTTAAACGTTATGCTATTTTTGGTGTTGACTATCCAGATTAGATTATGGATTGTACCCGAAATGTTTAATTGAAGATTAGAATTTTTGGTTGCCTATAGAAATGTAGGAAATTTTCTGTAGATTTAGAAAATGTATTTATTTCCTTGATTTAGAGTTAGGAATCAAAAGTTATGGATTGTTGAAGTTGCTGTCCAGAACTGAGATTTTTAATGAAAGTTCAGAGTTGGTCCAATGTTCAGAGGGCAGTTTGAGGACTTTACATTCAAGTGTTGAACAAATGGCAATGGGGTAACTATAGGTTGTCCTCTTGTGCTCATTTGGAGTCCAAGAACTTGAATTTTGGTTCAACCATTAAAAAGTTGTGCAAGTTTTACCTTTTACTATCCAAATTGTGACTAGTAGCAGATTCAATTTTGTTCTGTGATTTAGGACAAGTTAGAGGCCGAGTTGGAATTTGCAATTGCCTAGAGATAGATGGAAATTTCTGTGAAGATGCTTAAAATGTCTTCGTTTGCTTAATTTGAAGTTGTATATCAATATTTATGTTTTGGCGAAGTGGGCTACCCAAACCAGTTTTTTGTATGAAATTCAAAGTTTGGGGGAAATTTGATTTAGGGAGTAAATATGTTGTTTGTTGACTCTAGAACTTGTGAAAATGAATACGCTATGTTTATTTCAGGAGGTGTGGCTTTGGAGGTGGCTTCAACCTCACGCCACATCGCTTCGTGAGGTTAAAGGCAAGTGTATCAACTAGAAGGGTATTAGATTGTTGACTGTTTGCGTGTGAAAATGCATAGGATATGTTGTGCTACCATGCTTGTTGCTTGAATTTGATTAGACTAACAAGAATGGTAAATTCATGGATGGATGAATTGATTGATGTTTATGAAATTGGGCATGGCTATGCAAGTGATTAAAATGAATGAAGTTTGCAAATGTATTCATGTTAATTGCATATGTGCATTCATAATGGAAGAGGCGACCCATTCTGATACGGACCTCGATGTTCACATGTAGTGAACACGAAAGTCCTACCTCGTAGTCCCATTCATCGAGGTGAATGGGAGCGAAACAGTAAGAGTAGGCACCTTCCACGGGATGGAAGGGATGTGAGGGTGCACACCGACGGGTGTGCACTCGGCAGTACCGGTACGTGCATCGAAAAGGGCATTCTTGTCGCATTGCATCCTAACGATGATTTTGAGTTAAATGGAAATGTGTAAAGTTGGCATCGAGTCGTGGACTCATCCAAAAAGATTTAAAAAGGTATGTGTAAGAATTAAGTGATTAAGTGAAGAGAGGTAAATGTTGTTGATATTATTGTTTTATGAATTTGTGCATTTGGATAACAAATATGCTCTTATTGTTGATTTATTTGTGTTAATTGGTTTTGTGATGCACTTTGCTGAGTCTTGGACTCACGCTTGTTGTTTAATGTTTTTAGGTACTCTGAGGACAGCTCGCCAGGTCGAGAAATAGTGTCACATCACTCACATTCATGCCATGTTCAAATAGTAGATTAGAGGAATGTTACGCTTTGATAATTAGTTGAATTCATTGTGTAATCATGTTGTAGTTAAGTTTAATTGATGCTTGTCGATCTTATGCTTAGATGTATGTGTTTATGTCGGTAGTTCTCTTATGATGCATAGTAATTGTCTTTTGCTACTTGTTATTGTAGTTGATTATGCTTACTTGTCATGATGGTTGATTGATTCCATGACATGTTGATATTGTTGCTATTATGTTAATTGTGATCTCTTTGCCTGCTGAGTGGATGTCCATTTAGCAGGGGGGCCTTGGCGAATTTTTGTGGAAAAACATAGATTGGTTTTGGTAGCACCTTGGGCACGTGAGGTACCGGCGAGATCTAAGCCGCACGATTTGAATCGGACAGCCAAGATTGCACTGATCGGTGACTAAAACGCGGACACGTGGCGAGATAGCACTATAGCCATGTGACTCAATCTACATTGCTCATCTAAGATCTAATGGTTGGGATTTGATAGAATGTACGGTGATGAACCGCTACGGGATGACAACGTGTGGCTAGATCTTGAACGTTCGCACTTGATCCAAGGGCTCAGATCTGCGCAAAGGCCAACGATGAATGTCGGTGGTGCCACTTACCTAATCTGGGGATGAGGACCATGGACACGGCGTAGAAGTGCTTCTCCGGCGATGAGATCATGCGCACTTGACGCGATTTGGCGAGGGCTCCTCGGATCTGGGCTTCGACGCGGTAGATGACATTAAACGGCGATGAAAAGATGAAGAGTTTCATAGCGACACTAGTCCACTCCGATGAGCAATCGCGGAAGAATGACAACTGCTCAGGTGGTGCAATCTAGGACAAAACACGCGTGAGAGGACAGCGATTTTAATGGCAAGGCGGCGCTATAAATACCCTCAGCTTTCGCATGAATCTCGGAACACTAACCAACACGGCAGCGACGTAGCGGCTAGTCCAGCTTGGACAAGGTGAAGACGATGAAATCCGAGCCAAACACGTGTCACGGATTGAACGGTCCTCATGCAAGCACAACACGGGCGAAGTTCAACCTTTGGATCATGATCCTACGATCCGTGATCACTAGGATTGGGGTTTAGCGGGCGGCGGCTTTGGGCCGGGCTGCACGGGTTTTGGGCTACGCCCATTTGGGTTTTTGGCACGATTACTATTTCG
The DNA here is from genome assembly GCA_036346355.1 of Rhipidocladum racemiflorum. Taxonomy (NCBI): domain Eukaryota; kingdom Viridiplantae; phylum Streptophyta; class Magnoliopsida; order Poales; family Poaceae; genus Rhipidocladum; species Rhipidocladum racemiflorum. Next base: position 10,688,343 of record CM070569.1, read on the forward strand.
GGATTTTCCAACCTTTTTGAATTAAAATAATTCCAATAAATAGTTTTGAGCCAAAATAAATAGAAACATTATCAAAAAAATTCTAAAAAATATTTTAAGATATTTTGAACCCAAATAAAATATTTCCAATAAACTTTATTTAAACTTTTTAAATTCTTTGTTATATTTAACAAAATGCATAATTCAAATAAATTTAAATAAATTCCAAAAAATTCACAAGACACAATAAATACAAGAAAAACATAATTTGGGATATTATTGGGCATAAACCATCATTATCATTATGTGTACGATTCAGAATTTATGGTGCCATAGCAAGGGTCTGTCATCACTGTGCTAATGTAAGGCTAGGCTCTAACTAGTTGAATGGTTTCATCACAATCTAGCAAATCGGGTACCGTAGGTATCGCAAGTCATGGATGACATGATTGCTAGAATGTGTTATGTAGACAAAGTGTACACTCTCTATAGAGATATAATCTAATTAGTTAGCTGTGCTCACAATCATACACAACTTGGGAAAAATTGAAGGATTGAGATGGCGATCAGGGGGGGTGAATGATCCCAAATAAAAATTTTTCCCCCACTCAAAGTACTCCAAACAATCCTAAAAGAAAAATCTGAAAGACCCAAAGATTTTTCTTCAGAACGGTGCTCCTCAAATTTGCCAACCTTTCAAAACCCGAACAACTAGATAACTATGTGTACCTCTAGCTTGCATGGATGAGAATCATGAATCATGTGAGGAATTTTTCAATCACAATTCTGCTTGTCAAGTATCCAAACAAAAAGGAATCAATTCAAATACTTCTTTTCTAAAAGAGATCAAGCCAAAACACCAAAGTCTCTTTTAGAAAAGCAAAAGCAGATTTTTCAGAAGTTATCCTCATTTGGAGCAGATAGTTGATGGATTTCAGTCTAAAATTTTTGGAAATTTTTCTCCCTGTGAAATATTAAATCATGAAACACTCCACCAAAAATGAACACAACAAAAACTTGTAGAACAATCAGGAAAAATCAAGCATTATAGACAGTCAGAAACTTCGATAAAAAAGTTTGGTATTTGCCTCATAGCACCCAAACGGTGAAACAAGTGCACTCCAAAATTTTTACATTGATGTATATATGAGTCACACACCTTATCAAACAAGAATCACCCAAAAATGATTTTTATACATTTTTCTAAAAATCAAATACTGACTATTGCGTGAAGAACAAGTTCAGTACATATTTGCAATTTGATATAAACTTGATCTCTAGTCTATCCTAAGGTGCAAAAGAGATGTAAAATCATATTAGCACCCTCAAGATATCCTTGATCAACAACATTTAGAAGGAGGGGAGGCAAATCCAAATTGCGAGAAAGTAAATTGTGGGAATTTAAAAGCGGGAAAGTAAATGCTGAATTTAAATTACGTAAAGTAAAGACATAATGTAAATGCACAATTTAAATTCACAAGAATAGTAAAGAAAAATCTTTGTATTTTCTGGATGGAAGGTTTACAAAGCCTTACTTCATGTGGGCAAAGCTCAAAGGAGCAACTCAAACCTTCAAGTGAGGGAGGGCACCCCTCCCCCTCTATTTATACTATTACTCTTTGGCCACCTACCACCCTTGGATGAGTCCCTCATCCATAAAGCACTCCACCAAGGGCTAGGATTAACCCTCTCAAACAACCATGCAAGGGCAACCTAAAACCCTACACACATAATGGGTTTTCTTACACGGTTTTCAAAGCATACTACCTAGACCCACTAACCTATCAACTAGACCACAATCCAACAGCCCTCATCGATCCTCGCAACATCTAGCTAGTATCATCGCCTTTCCTTGTCTTCTTGACTTGCCCGGACTCCGTCTCCGATCATCTTCTGGCGATCTTCGATCGTCCGAACCTCCAACGCACCTCGCCTAGTCCCACAGAATAGGATGCTCCAGAATCAAACAGAACAAAGGCATCAACGGAATCCATGAGCAGAGTACCTGAAACCACCTCTGGATGCCCGGCTGACTCGGCGGTCGGCAAGGCGTACACTCCTGGTGGCGCCGGGACAGTAGGAGCCCCAACATCCGGCTGATGCCCCAACAAAGCTGGGGGCAAAGGAGGCAACTGAGGAGGAGCAGACAGCTGCGGGCACCGATGAAGCTGGTGGCGCCACGCAAAGGCGGTGAGAAGCGAGAGCGACCATCATGTGCACCGAACCTCTGGAAGACGCCGCTGGAGTGGGAGGAGAAGGCACCGTCTCCCACTTGATGATGCTACCGGTATTCATCCGACAGACTCGTCCCATGTGGCTGGGCTTGCCAAAGTGGTTGCAACTCCCGGTCCAACCACACTCTGAAGCACGGTGCTCACCACCGCACTTGAAACACATCATGCCCTGCCCGGGCACAGGACGAACAGCTGCTCGCGAGGAAGACGACTGAGGCGGCCTCATCTTAGCCCTTGAGGAGGAGCCCTGTCCCCCCTTGAACTTCTTGAAGGTGGGTCGCTGAGAAGACCCACCTCCTCCACCAAAGGTCCTCTTCTGGCCCCCGCCTGGGGCCGCAGGAACCCCTGAACCACCCGGGTTCTACCTATCCCGGGAGAGCTCCAACTCGAGCTCCATGCCCTTCGCCTGCTCCACCACGGAGCAGAAGTCACGAGGGACAGTCGCCCCCATGACAACTTTGAACTCCTGGTTGAGGCCTCTACGGAACCTCCTTGCCTTCTCCCGATAGTCGCCACACGGCGCAGAAAGCGCCTGTATTTGTTGAACTCCACCTCATACTCTGCCACCGACCTCTTTCCCTGGGAAAGAGTTGTCAGAGTATGCTCCATCCGCTCAAGGAAAGACTCTGGGTAGAACTTGGCTTGGAAGCGAGCCACAAAGTCCTCCCAGGTGATCGGACCAAGATCGGGGGCTCTAGCAGCCAGAACCCCCTCCCACCAGATATTAGCTTGGCCCTTCAGCTGAAAAGCCACAAAGCGAGCCCTCTGAACCAAGGTCAACTCTAGGACCTCAAACTGCCTCTCCATGTACCTCAGCCAATCTGCGGACTGGATCGGCGTGCCCGCTCCGTCAAAAGTTTCAAGACGGAGAGACATCCACTCCCGGAGACTCATCCTCGGCTCCGGCACAGCGGGGGAAACAACTAGGGCCGCTGCAGGGGGAGGCACAACAGCAGGGGCTGCCCGCGACTGCTGGCGCAGCTCCTGAATCTCCCTCTGCAGAGCCTGGACTAAATCCGCATTGGCGGTAGGTACCTCCGCCCCTGACTGTGCCGTCGAGAGCTCCTCTTGTGCTGGCACATGAGCATTGAGCGAAACGCTACCCTCAGCTACAGATCCGCAACTCCCTGAGAACCTCACCCCTGGCCTCCACGGCCACGGTGACCACGGCCTCTACCCCTCAGCATAGCTGCTACAGACAGACAGCCATCCAAACCCATAAACATAAGCACAACATCATATAATCAAGAACAGAGATCAAACATCATCATAGACATAATCTTCATTAAGTAATCAAGCGCAATGCAATGATGAACCAAAACCCCAACCTACTGTGCAACCAAGTGTGTCAAAATTTTAAATTACTTATTCCACTTTTGCAAGTTTTAATGTTGCTATCCTATGACAAAGTTTTAGTTAGGACCTAAGCCATGTTTCTAAGTTATTCCACATCATATTTTAGTTGCAACCTAAGGTATGACACTAAAATACATATTCCAAGGACCTACAACCTGGCTCTGATACCAACTGTAACACCCTGGCATTTAATATGCCTGAATGCTACCAAACATAAGCTAAACAACATCTAAATACCACAATTAAACATAAATTCCAGCAAAGGCGCACATGCTAAAAACCGAGATTTCGGCAACATCTCCTTTGTTTTAACATGATTTGAAGGAGCAACACAGTAAAGCAATATAAGACAATATGAGAGACAGCTAAAACAGCAATAATTAAAGACATAATGACAATATAAGTCTATTTTCAAGCACTTAATGTCTCCAAGGGTCAAACGAACAATAAAACTCTCATATAGCAAAGCTAAACCTTAAAGCAATAATCATCACACGCAGTTTATTATCAAAACTAATTGAATGACTTGTGGAATCAAAATGAGTGAAGCTACGTGCGGACGTGTGACTATTTCCCTTCCCCGCATGCCAGTCTCATGGTACCTAAAACAACAAGAAAACACAAGCGTGAGTTCAAAACTCAGCAAGCATATTGCAATGGTACAACAAGAACAATTACATAGCAATAATATCTCACATCATGTAAACCATCTCATTCATGGTCACATATCATCATCATCATCATCATTATGTATGCAGTGCAATGCGATGCTCATGTCTCCTTGGAAACTCATACCGGTATGGTTGAGTGCACACCCGTCGGTATGCACTGTCGGGACCCGAATTTGCAAATCTGGACCCTCTGTGTATTCAGCACTAGTCCAGGAACGCGCTAGTGCACACAGTCTTAACATCGGTAAATATCACAATCATACCACTCGATACTAATAAAATACTTTAAATAAATAGTCAAACTGGTTGCTCGACCTTATGGTCAAGTTACAAATATACGCCTCAGGCGAAAACTTATTAAGAGAGAAATAATAGCAAATAAAAATAAGATAACATCGTGGCGCCATCCAAAGATACCACAGGCAACCGTGGGCTCGCTCCTAAGTAGAGCGGTTCCTCTTGGAGCTCCTCCTCCAAAGCCGGTGTAGTCACCTCTTCAAGCGGTGTTGTATTGTGGCAAGGGTGAGTACTTGGTACTCAAGAAGTCATGCCTGAGAATGCAGCTAATATACTACATGCATGGCTTAATACAAAGGAGTGGCTCAAGGTATTTTTGCGATTAACGACATTTAACAAGTATCATAAGTAGATTCGAAAGCGAGTAACAAGTAAAGCATAGATAACTTTTCAAGGAGTTTAGTAAGCATCTTTCCCATCCTAATCCACATTTCCATTAACGTCATTCGTAAACCAAACCCAACCTTTCAAGTCCAAGTTATTTTCAAGAAAGTCTAACCCTTATTTGTAATTCGGCGATGTCCAATACCGCGGACACGGCTATTCGAATAGATTCTACACTCTGCAGAGGTTATGCACTTTACCCACAAGATACTGAGTCAAACACCACAAAGGCGAGTTCCGTAACAAAGTCTTTCGGAAACTTCTAACAATACAAGTGAGCCTCCCGGTTATTGCACACTAACCCTTCCCTTAGCTAAGGCGAAGTTTAGGCCAATCAAACGTTAGATGGGTACTGGCCTCGGCCGATGCGCTCCCCGCACAACTTACACAAAGGGTGTAGTTGACCTCCGAGGTCCCACAGTGCGTTATTAGCAACTTAATCAACTAGGTCCATCCCATTACAGACATGTGGTTGCAAGATTGACTCGGTTCAAAGGCTTGCAAGGTTAAGTCCTTAGGGTGACCAGGGCAAGACTACGAAGAACCAAATCAACATCCCGATTGCCACAAGCGGCCCACTGATCATTCTTGCCACATGCCCCGGTCGAAAACTATTTATCAAACCCCAGTTGATTACCATGCACCACGTGCCATCAACATCACATGATACCTTTCCAAAACAGGTTCAATATATCATTAAGTCAATATTAACATTTGTTTGTCCAAATCATGTCGTGAGCACGTAGCCGGTCTAAGCAATATACTACAACGGTCTAAACCCATGTTGGCAATTTTAGTAATGTCCAACTAGTAATCCACAACTAGGGTGACAAGCGGTCATGGCACATATTTAAGTAATCAAGGTGTCATACAGCAAATTGGTATTTATCTAATTCCCCATATTCAAATAAAGTATTTTCTAATTGAACTAGCATGCAATAATTTGAACCAAAATAGGTTTCAAAATAGGATCAACATGGTCAAAGCACAACTTGCCTTCAAAAAGTACTTGTTCTTGGTCTTGAGTTGGATCCTGAGTCAATACTTCTCCTTCGAATCCTTCCGGCACTTCAACGTCTACTCGTAAAGCATGCAAATAGCAATACACGAATAAACAATAGGCAAAAAGTGTCCAAACATCCAAATAAAATCCATAAACAGAGAGAACATAATTTTATGAATTTTTAGAAACTGGAATCGTCAAATTTGGAGTTTAAATGCAAAAGTTATAACATTTCGAAGTTTAAATAATCAATTAAATAATATTATAGAGGAAAACTTTAGTCCAAAAATTAAATAAAATTCATAATTAGGTAGATCTCAATTTTATACAAATTTAGAAATTTGAATCACTCAAATCGGAGTTGAAACGCAAAAGTTATAAGCGTTTGAAGTTTGAATCAAAATCTGAAATCATTATTTCGAATTAATAAATCATTTTCTTTTCGGAAATTAATTATTGCGTCGGCTGGACACGTGTCGACCTCACGATTGGTTGGTGGCGTCGGCCGTTCATGGACTCGGCCACGCTCGGCTCGGGTTCACCGTGGACGATCCACGGCTCACGATCGGCCAGGCGGGCATACTGTCGATGGCTCCGGGCTCACGCGGCGCGGCTGACACGGGGGCCCCACATGTCAGTGGCGTGCTCCCACGCGCACGGTGCGGCGGCTAGAGCTACGTGGCATGATCCGGGCCGTTGATTTGGAAATCAACGGTTTTGATCGGACCTAATGACGCACGTTTGGGGTGAACGTGGTCAATCCGGGCCGTTGGATCTAGATCCAACGATTGAGATTGGATCTGGGAATCACACGTGGTTCTCACCGTGGGATGACGTGGCGCAATCCGGGACGTCGGATCTTGATCGGACGGTTCACGGAGCTCGCGGGGCGGCGATGGCGCGCGGTGGAGCGGAGTGCACCGGAGACGGGGACGACGACCAAGGGCGCGGCGCTACGGGGCTCCTCCGGCGACGTGCGTGGTCACGTTCGAATCGCCCTGGCTCGGGGATCCCGGATCTGGCCTCCTTCTTCTCGGGCGACGGCGGACGGCGGCGGAAGGTGAGAAAAACCAAAGCAAGGCCCTAAGCAACTACGGCGAGCAATCCCGGGCAAGCGGCGGCGGCTAGGGTTTAGCGAGCTAGGGCAAAAGCAGCGCGGGGTCAAGGCGGTCCTCGGGGCAGGACCCGGGCTTTAAATAACCTCGGCTTCCGCGCTCAATCCGTAACCCTAACGGATGCGGCGGAGGAGCCTTGGCGAAGCGATCCGATCCGGACTCGGGCGGAGACGAAGGCTAGCAGCCGTCCACGTGTCGCGATGAGCGGCTACGATTGCTTGCGCGCGAACGGGTCCGACCGGACTCGGGCTCGAACCGGTGCGGCCCAATCCTGACCGTTGGATCTCGATCCAACGGTCGGGATCGATAGGTTAGAGCGGGTTTGGTCGAGTCCGCGTGGCTGGGTCGGACTCGAGTCCGACTTCGGGTTCGACTTCGATCGGATGAGCGATGTAACCGACTTCGGTTTGATTTTCCAGCGATTTAATATTTAAAATAATTTCCATAATTCATTTAATTCATTAAAAATAGCAAAAGACTCGAGAAAAATTCCAGAAAAATTACGGAAAATATTTTACTGACATTTGGGACTCAAATAAAATATTTCCATCAAAACTTTATTTGAAAATTTAATTTCTTTAATTATTTCAATATGGAATAAATTCAAATTAAATCCAAATAAATCCAAATAAATTCCAGAAAATTCCAAAAATTCATCAAAGTGCCATATCACATATAAAATTTAAGAAAGCAAAATTTTGGGGTGTTACATGCACCCTCTCCCCCCTTCCATCCCGAAGATGGAGGGTGCCTACTCCTCGCTTCCGTTCACCGCGGTGAATGGAATCACGATGTAGGACTTACTCTTTGGCTCTCCGGAATAGTCATAACTTTCTCACCGACCTTCCCCAGATTAGTTATGACTTTCTCACCGCCCGGTCCATGTAACATGCCATGTATGCAAATATGCCAACATCATAATAAACTTGTACATTAACACATGGCATCATAGCATACTCATCATATCATAGGAAATCATTAAAGCATGGCAAGTGATCATGTCATATAATCAAGTTCATCTAGTCTCAACTAGCAACCTACAAACCGCTATCCATTACAATACACTTGCCTCAACCATGGGCAACGGATTGGCGGGAAGTAGAAGGCACTCCCGGGGTCGCACCACCTGCACATAGGTACCACACACTCACAATCATGTCCACAAAATAGTACACAAACCCTCATCTACCCCGACATTGCCAACTACTCGCAAAACCCAAAAATAGAGGTTCTGTCCCGTCGGGACAGCAGCCTTTCAAAAGGCATAACTTGGGTTCTAGGACTCCGAATCAATTAAACGAGTACATCCTCGCGTAGCTTAGGAAATTTCCTAACTTTTTCTAAGTATACAGAAAGACTGATTCGGAATCTAAAATTGATTAATCTACAAAATACCGTGATCTGTTCCAATCACATCACAGATTTTAATACGCTCGGTAAAACAAGCATAACTTTCAAACGGCTGGGCGGAATTTAAAGTTATTTATACCTACTGAAAGGTATTGAAATTACCTACAACTTCTTCAACATCCGTACGACCAAATTCCGAGTCTAAATTGGCGAAAAACCAAACCCTAGGTCGACTGCTCATGCTGCCCGAAACAGAGAACGTGGCAACTTCTAGATCTAAACCAATCTACTCAATTCCAGCACCACCAATTGATCTAAAAACATGATAATGATCCTTAGAACAGTACCTAGATCAACCCCAAGGTTTCCCATGGCCATACCTTCGCCCGACGACCGAAAACCCAATAGATCTCCTCCCGGATCGCTCCTCGCTCCAAAGGACAGATCTTCGAGGTGCAGGGGTGGGGAGGCTATAGGGCAGCAAGGGGGTGGAGGAGAGGTGGTGGAGAGGTGGGGAGCAAAGGGGGCAAGGGGAGGGGGCGCACGACCACAAGGGGGGAGGAGGGGGAAGGCGGCTAGGGCACAAGGGCTGGTGGGGGGCGCACAAGGGCTAGTGGGGCGCAATGAGGGCAGGGGGAGGCCCTTTTACCAGCCCCCACAAGACTCCTAATCCTAAATGGACTCATACTCCATCCCACCAAAGCCCACAACCCCTTCTTTTAGGCCCAAACTCCCCCGGAAAGGCCCAAACTCCCGGAAACGGCCCGGAAACGCAATTAAACCTCATACCATATGGTTTTAACCTCCAATACCATATTTCATAATGTTTTTGAGCTCAACATTCACATTAAATAAGGTTTCGACATTCCGTGGTGTCACAGCTCAACACAAGAAAGAACAATTTTTTGACAAGAGCTCCAAAAACCAAGAAATCTCTCAAAAAGCTCAATATTATTCATGATCGAAGTGCAAGGACAATTGTTCAACATGATCATGAGAAAGCATTTTTTAAAATTTTCTTCCCTCTAAGATGCTTTTTCTACATTTTCTCCCCATTTTGGCAATATAGGCATCAAGAGAGCAATTTTTGGATGAAATGCAACCTAAAAGAGCTTTGAGGATTATGCAAGTGGCCACTTAGAAAAAGTATGACACCAAGCTACTCAAGTTTAGATTATGTCATTCTAAGTCATATCCAATGGCATATTTCAATTTTTGATAACTAGCTCAAAAGATGTTATGTTACTTTTGCATGATTTCAACAATAGCAACACTTAGCATAATTTCAAGACTAGAAGCAAAGCCAACCTAACGAGCAAAAGGATATACTAGAGTTCAACCTAGTCAGCACTTTGGGAAGCTACAAGACCATTAGAGAACCCGCATGCTCAAACATCTCTTTAAATGCAAATTTTTAGATTAATGCTCACAAAGTGGTTCATGTGTGATCGGGGACGAGATTCTGTTAAGGGGGGGAGGTTTGTAACACCCCAAAATTTTGCTTTTCTTAAATTCATGTGTGATTTGGCACTTTGGTGAATTTTTGGAATTTTCTGGAATTTATTTGGATTTATTTGGAATTTATTTGAATTTATTCCATTTTGAAATAATTAAATAATTTAACTTTGCAAATAAAGTTTTGTTGGAAATATTTTATTTGAGTCCCAAATGCCCTAAAATATTTTCTAGAATTTTTCTGGAATTTTTCTGAGTCTTTTGCTATTTTTAATGAATTAAATGAATTTCTGAGAATTTAATTGGATTATTTAATCGAGTGGGTTTTACTGTTCCTCCGACCGAGCCCGAGTCAGACTCGAGTCCGAGTCCGACCCGAACCCGACCGCGCCACGCGACTCGGTCAAACCGCTGGCCCAAACTCCTAACCCCGTGGGACCGCTTGATCGAGATCCAACGGCCCACGTTGGCCCACGTAGCCACGTGCGTGAACCGCACTTACCCCTAACCTGGGATCAATCCGGACCGTCGGATCGAGATCCAACTGTAAGGATCAACCCGCGCTTTGCACGGCCGCGCCGAGCCGATCTCCGCCGTTGATCGTGCCACGTGGACGGCTCACGTGCGTCCACGTCACCTCGCCGTGTCCAGGACGGACTCCGCCGCCCGTACCGGCTTCGCCGCGGATTCCGCGGGGATCTCGGCGTCCGTGCCGGTATTTAATGCCCGGACTCGCGCCCGAGGTTCGCCTTTGCCTCGTGCGTCGATTGCCCCACGTGCCCTAGCCCTAGTCGCCGCCGTCGACCCGCTATTGCTCACCGTAGTTAGCTCTCTCCTCCGCCACGGTTCTTGCCTCGCCCCGCCGCCGTCCGCCGTCCTCCGCCGCGACTGAGCCTAGCCCCGAGTTCCCCAGGCCGAGCCGCACCCGTGGAGCCAACTCACTCCGCCGGAGAAGCCCCGAAGCGCCGTTGGACTCGTCGTCGTCTTCGTCTCCGGTGGCCTCTGCTCCGCCGCGTCGCCATCGCCGTCCGCGAGCACCGCCAGCCGTCCGATCAGAATCCGACGCCCCAGATCTCGCCACGTCATCCCACGGTGAGATTCTGTTCCAACCCCCAGATCCAATCTCGACCGTTGGATCTAGATCCAACGGTCCAGATTAAGCGCGTTCACCCCAAACGCTTGAGACCAGATCCAATCTGGGCCGTTGATTTTCAAATCAACAGCCGAGATCGAGCCACGTGTAAAAAAGTTGGACCGGCGCGCGGCCAGACGCTGCAGCGTGTGTGACGCCGACACGCCGCCCGCTGCGGCGTCGGCCGACGCGGCCAAACCGCACCATGACGTCACACTGACGTCATGGGGGCCCACCTGTCAGCGGTCACCCCAGCCGTGCGGTGACGTCAGCAATGACTTCACAAGCTTGCTGATCCAGAACTTGATGAGAATCAATCTAATCAAAACTTCAAGATTAAACAAGAACGACAAAAGATTGATCAACTAGACTTTGAGAAACACTAGATCAATACCCTAGAGAGGTTTTTGATGGATCAAATCAAGATAAAACTTAAAGAACAAAAACCAATCTAGAACTAGAACAAGCATGCAAACAAGAACCAAAAAGAGAACGTTGAAGCAATGCAGGAACTAGAAGAATTGATCTTTATTTCTTTTGTCTAAAGTACTCCCATCAAAAGAGTACAAACCCTAAACTTTGAGCTTAAGGCTCTATGCGCCTAGCTCTCCTCAATTCGATGCACTTCAACAGGAGACAACCCCTCCTATTTAAAGCACCAACCCACAAGGAGTTCTGAATACGATTCCTATTCCCTAGAAGGAATCTGTATCCAACACAACTCTACTTGGCCCAACCTGGCCGAGTACAACTCTTGCACGCGTATGGCAACCCTACCATACTCACGTGACTAACACTTTGCACGCTGTATGGCCACCGCCATACTCACGTGACTAACACTTTGCACGCAAATGACCTCCGCCATTCTCACGTGACTAACCATTCTTCATGTGCACCATTCTCTTAGCCCGAACGTCCCGCATGACATCCTTGACCACCAAGACCTCAGTTCCTCCTGAACCTAGTCCCGAACCTCGGTTCCTCCATGAACCTAGTTAGGTCCCGTCATCGACCACATTCATCTTCGAGCAATACCTGCACATAAACAAACCACAAAACAAATCCGAGCACAAGTCCACGACTTGACTCAATGTCAATCCATGCAACTACTCACATGAGCATTGCATAAAGTCCACTTCAAAAGAAGCATCATGAAATTCTCACAAATTTCATAATCCCAAAAATGAATCAAACACAATTCCAATTTTGCTCAAAACCCTAATTCAGCAAAAACGCATTCACGACGGACAAACAAATATGGTCCGGCGTACACATGAAAAACCACTCAAAAAACCATTCACAACGGACAGACAAAATCGGTCCAGTGTACACATGAAAATCTCGGTTTCAAGAAGAAATCAAAACCGAGCAAAACACGTTCGCAACGGACCAACAAAATCAGTCTGTTGTACAAGTGAAAATATTGGTTCCTTTGGAAAAGAGTTTGGCACATAAGCTCAAAAGCATGTCCACGACAGACCCAAAAACTTGGTCCGTCGTACATGCAAAACTTACTGGCTTCTTGGAGAATTGAGTTCGATTCATGAGCTCAAAAACACGTTCACGACAGACAAACAAAATCGGTCCGTCGTACATGGGAAAGTGAGGTTGCCAAAGCATGTTTTAAATGAGACCAACAAAATTTGTCCGTCGTAGATGGGAAACTTACTGTTTTCTTTAAGTTTGGTCCGGCGCCAAAGCGAAACTTACTGTTTCTTGACAAATTGATAAAACACATGAACAAACACATTTTGCAAATTCAAATCTAAGCCAATTTTTCAACACATGATTTCACAATCTCCCCCTTGATGAAAACATTGGCAACACCACTTTAGAATTGAACATTTAGCATTCACTTTACAAAAGATTTTGAAATCCAAAGGATCAAGGACCAAACTTCTCCCAAAATTCTCAAACAACTCCCCCTTTTTCTTCTCCCAAATTTCTCCCCCTTTGACAATGAATTCATCAAGAGTACAAAAGAGAGAATAGGTTCAAAAATTTTCCTGAAACAATGATTTCACAAAGAGAAACAAGGAAGTGCCAAGATAGGAAAAGATGAGCTCATTCGATCATATAACCTTATATATCATATAATATGCAAAATACATGATCTTGATGTGATTTTAACAAGTTAGGGAATGACATGCATCTCAACCTCAATTTAGTCAACTATAGCCAAGTACTAAGCAAGATCTTAGCAGAAAAAGCAAGGCTTTAAAAATTGAAGCAACTAACAACTTAGGGTGAGAAAGTAGTTTCAACTCCAATCTAGTAGACCAATTTAATCTTTAAACAATAAGTTGCATGTGGCATGCTTGAAGCATACTTCTTTTATTTTCTAGGAGTGGCATGCTTGAAGCATACATCTTATCTTTGAGGGAATGGCATGCTTGAAGCATACATCTTATCTTTTTAGGGAAAGCAAGCCTGAAGCACATAACTTGAAGCTTTTGCTTTTAACAAATTTCTTTTATATTGATTCCCTTTTCTTTTTCCTTTTTCTTTGATTGTAAACATGCAAAAGTGATTAAGGGTCTTATGAAAGAGTAAAGTTGAAAACACACTTGCTTCATAGCCCAAATTTGTCAAGAAGATTCAATATCAAGCCTAGAAGAGTGAGATATCACAGAGTATTTAGCTATAGGCAATCAGTCCAGGGAATTCCGCAATGTCATTTTTAGTTCAAGTGAGACAATTTAGATTATCATATATTAGCTCAATTACATAGCATATAAAGAAATATGATAAAGTGAGCTCATCAAGTGAAATAACTTGGCAAAGAGACCCCCCCTCAAAACAAACCCATTGGATGAACAATCCCAAGTTCTCCCCGAATAAAAGCAAAACGAGAAGAAGACAAAGGTTTTGTGAAAATGTCTGCCAATTGATGTTCAGTATCCACATGATGAAGCACAATGTTGCCTTTTTCAACATGATCTCTAAGAAAGTGAAATCTGATGTCAATGTGTTTTGTTCTAGAGTGTTGTACAGGGTTCTTAGCAATGCAAATTGCACTAGTGTTATCACACAAAAGAGGAACACTATCCAAATTAACCCCATAATCTTTAAGTGTAGCTACTATCCAAAGAATTTGAGAACAACAGCTAGCAGCAGCCACATATTCAGATTCAGATTGATTGTGCAACAGAAGATTGTTTTCTAGATGACCATGCAATAAGAGAATTGCCCAAGAAATGACATGTACCAGATGTACTTTTTCTATCAATTCTACATCCTCCAAAATCAGCATCAGAAAAGGCTCTTAAACTAATGCATGAGGAAGCAGAAAGCCAAATGCCAAAATCTTGAGTTCCATGAAGATACCTGAAAATCCTTTTGACACTTTTGTCGATGTGAAGCACGTGGGAAGCTTGAAAACGAGCACACAAGCACACAGCAAATTGTATATCCGGCCTTGATGCAGTGAGGTACAAAAGTGAACCTATCATGCTTCTATATTCCTTTTGATCAACCGGCTCACCATCTTCATCCGGATCAAGTGTGCAAGCGCTCTCCATGGGTGTCATGATTGGTTTGCTGTTTTCCATCCCAAAACGATGTAGCAAGTCTCTTGTGTATTTGCTTTGATGCACAAAAGTTCCATCCTTCGTTTGCTTGATTTGAAATCCCAAAAAGTATGTCAACTCACCCATCATACTCATCTCAAACTCTTTCCTCATTGTTTCTGAAAACTCAGACACTAAAACATGAGAGGAACCACCAAAGATAATATCATCAACATAAATCTGAACGAATAGTTGATCATTGCCTTGCTTGAGTAAAAAGAGAGTTTTATCAACCTTTCCCATTGAAAACCCCCTTTCAAGTAAAAATGTTTTTAGCCTATCATACCATGCTCTAGGGGCTTGTTTCAAACCATACAAAGCTTTTGATAGTTTGAACACATGATTTGGAAACTTTGAATTTTCAAAACCAGGAGGTTGCTTGACAAAAACTTCCTCATTTATGTAGCCATTAAGAAAAGCACTTTTCACATCCATTTGATACAATTTGAAACCTTTGGATGCAGCAAAAGCTAAAAGGATTCTAATGGCTTCAATTCTAGCAACAGAAGCAAAGGTTTCATCAAAATCTAAGCCTTCAATTTGAGTGTAACCTTGAGCAACCAATCTAGCCTTGTTTCTAACGACAACACCATCCTCACTTTGTTTATTTTTGAAAACCCATCTAGTTCCAATAACATTAAAATCAGGAGGTGGTGAGACAAGTTTCCAAACTTTATTTTGTTCAAAATTCTCTAATTCTTCATGCATGGCATTGATCCAAGATTCGTCAGATAATGCATGAGATATATCTTTGGGTTCAAAAGAAGCAACTAAAGCAGAATGAGCATGAGTGTCAGAATGAATAAACCTGGATCGAGTGACTCTCTCATTTAGATCTCCAATCATTTGTTCAGATGGATGCATTTTTTGAATATGCAAGGGAGCATTGGCTTTTGAGACTTCTCCTTCTCCTTCTTCATTTTCAGCATGTACAGATGATGTTGTAGCTTGAGGATGGTTAGCTGTAGGTGATGTAGTAGTAGGTGCCAAGGGTGCTACAGCTTGTTGTGCATTAGGAAGAGTCAAGACATCATCTTCAACATCATCATTATCTTCAAAGATTTTCTCTCCCTGAATGTATGCGCCTGTACCTGCATCACTTGGACTAGTGCCTGGACTAGCCTCATCAAAAGTAACTTCACAAGTTTCCAAAATTTTGTTAGTTTCCAAAACAAGCACACGATAGCCACGAGTATGAGCAGGATATCCAAGAAAAATGCCATCAGTTGATCTAGCTTCAAATTTATCAAGATTTCCAGATTTCAAGACAAAACATTTGCATCCAAAAACTCGAAAGTGAGAAACAGAAGGTCTATGTCCAAACCGAAGCTCATATGGAGTCTTACCCAATTTTGATCTCAAAAACACACGGTTTGAAACATAACAAGCAGTTGAAATCGCTTCAGCCCAAAAATTTCTAGGAGTGTGATGTTCATCTAACATGGTTCTAGCCATCTCAACCAACGTTCTGTTTTCCCTTTCGACTACACCGTTTTGTTGAGGCACTCTAGGTGATGAAAATTGATGATCAATTCCTTTTTCAGCACAAAAGAGATCAAAGGAAGCATTTTTGAATTCAGTTCCATTATCACTTCTAATAGCTTTGAGAGCTCCTGGATGGTCAACAGAAAGCCTAAGAACAAGACTTCTAAAATGACTAAAAGCCTCATCCTTAGATGCCATAAAATACACCCAAGAGTATCTAGAAAAATCATCAACAATCACAAGCACATACCGTTTGCCTCCAAAGGATTGAACTCGAGATGGTCCAACTATATCAAGATGTAGAAGCTGTCTGGAGGCGTTTGTCATCACCATGGTAAGAGGTGGATGTGAACCTGCAATCATCTTACCATGTCTACAAGAAGAACATACTAGATTGCTATCACCCTTAAGCTTAGGCAAGCCACGTATAAGATCTAAACCACTTACACGAGTAAGATGATCAAACCCAACATGACCAAATCTACGATGCCAAAAGAATAAATCTTTAGAAACATTGGCAATTAGACACCTATGCTTAGAAGAAGGCGATGCATCAAAATCAGCTTTAAAGACTCTTCCAAAACGAGAAATTTTGAACACAAGATCACCTGAAGCATCTAGCACTTTGCATTCATTTTTCTTAAAGCTTATCTCAAGATCTTCATCAAGCATTTGTGAGACAGAAAGCAAGTTATATTTCAAATTTTCAACAAGAGCCACATCTTTGAACATAAACTTGTCACTTACCTTTATTGTACCTTTTGCACTGTGAAGAGGAAGAAGCATCTCCAAAAGTAACACTTTCAAAGACGAGATGCATGAGTGAGGAGGAGAACCAATTTTATCACCGGACATGTGGCGTGAGCATCCTAATCCACTAGCCATATGTTCTCCTTCCTTGCGAGAAGCCTACATAGCAAAACATGTCGAGGTCTCGATCTTGGGGTTAGGAATGAGATTTTTGGGAATCGATCTTGAGACACACAACGCACAACAGTAGGTACAACACGATAATTTTTATGTACAAAATCAGATTTGCCTTTTCCCATGTTTCTAGGAACAGAAGGTGTTTTCATCACTCTAGCCGCATAAAAATGTGCTTTGCTGAAATTTGACCTAGCCTTAGTTCTTTCCTTCTTTTCTTTGTTTGGCTAGTTTAAAGCAAAAATCTACTAAATGTCCATCTCTACCACAATGAGTGCAAGTGTACTTGACATGATGTTTAGCTTTAACAAGAAAAGCACATTTTGCATTCATCATAGTAGAAGATAAAAACCAAAGCAGATTGAAAAGCAATTTTCTTAGGCTCATTAGGTAACTCAATTTTGCAAGGAGCCTGAACAACAGTGCGAGGTTTAGTTTCATATGTGGCATAAGGATCAAAACCTAAACCTCTCTTGTTTGTGCTAACCTTAGATTGATCCAAAATCATGTTCAACTTTTTCTTGCCATTAGTGAAACGTTCCAAAGAATTTTGCAAGTAATCAACTTTCTTAGCAAGAGTTAAACAATTATTGCAAGGAATATCAACCTTCACTTTCTGTTTACGACAAGTAGAGCATGAAAGAACCTCATGTGTAAGCAAATTATCAGTTATTTGAGAAACCCTAGCATTTGCATATTTTAACTTCAATTCAAGAGTTGAGCATTTAGAACAAGAAGTTGAACCATGCAATTCATCAGTGGAACAGCTAGCATTTTTAACACGTTTCTCATTTTTCTCATTTAGATGTAACAGAAGAGCATGTTCTTTCCTAAGAAAGGTGAGCTCATTGTAAATTAAGTCACATGATTTACAAGTATCATCATCAGGAATCAATGTCTTAAGTCTAGCAATTTCAGCATTCAATGACTCCACAAGAATATCATGTTTCTTAATTTTTCTATCACGTTTGTCAAGTAATTTTCCAAGACGGGCAACAGCATTGGCTAATTCATCATAAGAAGGATCTACCTCATTGAAGTCGCTGTCATTCTCGTCCTCGGTGAAGCTATCCTTGCTGCTTGCCATGAGACACAATCCCATCAAATCATGCTTGCTTGGAGTTGCATCATCTTCGCTGCTCTCCGAGTCTACATCGCTCAAATTGACTTGTTCAAGAGCGGAAAGAACTCGGTGAACCACCTTGCGGTTGATGAAGCTCTTCTTCTTCCTATCATTTGACGAGAACCTTTTCTTCTCATTCCTTCTGTCGTTATCCTTCTCCTCCTTTGATGTTTTTCCTGCCAGCTTAGGACAATTTGTGCGAATATGGTTGAGGTCACCACACTCATAGCATCTTGGAGGACCACCTCTCTTTTTCATTCTCACATTCTGCAAAGCTTTGTTAAAACGAGAAGAGAGTAGTGCCAAATCTTCCTCAGAAATTCTTCAATTTGCTCATCTCATTAAAGAGGATAAAGAGGACAAGGCAAAGCTAGAAGAAGAGTTTGCATTAGACATGTTAGGGATAGAGATCAAAGCAATTGACTTAACATTACCCTTCTGGCAAGAACATCTAACTCATGAGTTTTCAATTTTGAATACGTAACATCTAATGTAAGTGTGCTCATGATAGTAGATTCTTGTATAGATGTTACTTTCATCTCCCACACCGACATGTCCAAAGCACTAAGCAATTGTCTAGCATTTGCAGCATCAGTGTAGCTAACTCCAACAGCACGGAGATTGCTAAGAATTTTATTAAAGCGTGCAAAGAAGTCATCTACAGATTCACTAGGTTTCATCTCAAAACGCATATATTCTTTTTTGTAAATATCTTGACGAACCTCTTTGACAGTGTTAGAACCCTCATGATAATCACAAAGAGATTTCCATACCTCATATGCAGATCGAAGATGAACCACACGATCAAAGTCGCTACGTCCTAAGCCTTGGATGATCAAGTTTCGCGCCTTGCTATTTGCTTCAACATGTGCACGATTTGTATCATTGACGTTGTCGTTTTCCGGGACTTGATATGGCTTGTAAACCTTCTCCCATATTGCGAAGCCCTGTGCTTGGATGAACGCCTCCATCTTGGCCTTCCAAAACTGAAAATCAACACCATCGAACACACATGGTTTTGTCGAATAACGATCCATTGATCTAATCACCGGTTAAGATAGATTAGAAAAACCTCGCTCTGATACCACTTGTAGGATCGAAGTATACGAATATAGCAATCAGAGGGGGGTGAATGATTGTGCGGAAGCTAAAACCAAATACTTGATCTATTAAAAGTTCACCCCAAAACAGAACCAAATAAATGCCTCGTTTTCGAAAAAAACAGAATGACAGAGGTTTGGTAAAACGAGAATTCCCAGAGATCCAACCGTTAGATTGACCTGAAATTTGGACACGAGAAACTAGATTCCAATACGAATCGAATCCCAAAAAGAATCAGCTCCTTCGGACTTACGGATCAAAAGTTATGAGCTTCACAAGCATGCTGATCCAGAACTTGACGAAAATCAATCTAATCAAAACTTCAAGATTAAACAAGAACGACAAAAGATTGATCAACTAGACTTTGACAAACACTAGATCAATACCCTAGAGAGGTTTTTGATGTATCAAATCAAGATAAAACTTAAAGAACAAAAACCAATCTAGAACTAGAACAAGCATGCAAACAAGAACCAAAAAGAGAACGTTGAAGCAATGCAGGAACTAGAAGAATTGATCTTTATTTCTTTTGTCTAAAGTACTCCCATCAAAAGAGTACAAACCCTAAACTTTGAGCTTAAGGCTCTATGCGACTAGCTCTCCTCAATTCGATGCACTTCAACATGAGACAACCCCTCCTATTTAAAGCACCAACCCACAAGGAGTTCTGAATACGATTCCTATTCCCTAGAAGGAATCTGTATCCAACACAACTCTACTTGGCCCAACCTGGCCGAGTACAACTCTTGCACGCGTATGGCAACCCTACCATACTCACGTGACTAACATTTTGCACGCGTATGGCCACCTGCCATACTCATGTGACTAACACTTTGTACGCAAATAACCTCCTGCCATTCTCACGTGACTAACCATTCTTCATGTGCACCATTCTCTTAGCCCGAACGTCCCGCATGACATCCTTGACCACCAAGACCTCAATTCCTCCTGAACCTAGTCCCGAACCTCAGTTCCTCCATGAACCTAGTTCCGGTCCCGTCATCGACCACATTCATCTTCGAGCAATACCTGCACATAAACAAACCACAAAACAAATCCGAGCACAAGTCCACGACTTGACTCAATGTCAATCCATGCAACTACTCACATGAGCATTGCATAAAGTCCACTTCAAAAGAAGCATCATGAAATTCTCACAAATTTCATAATCCCAAAAATGAATCAAACACAATTCCAATTTTGCTCAAAACCCTAATTCAGCAAAAATGCATTCACGACGGACAAACAAATATGGTCCGGCGTACACATGAAAAACCACTCAAAAAACCATTCACAACGGACAGACAAAATCGGTCCGGTGTACACATGAAAATCTCGGTTTCAAGAAGAAATCAAAACCGAGCAAAACACGTTCACAACGGACCAACAAAATCAGTCTGTTGTACAAGTGAAAATATCGGTTCCTTTGGAAAAGAGTTTGGCACATAAGCTCAAAAGCATGTCCACGATGCACTCCAAAAACTTGGTCCGTCGTACATGCAAAACTTACTAGCTTCTTGGAGAATTGAGTTCGACTCATGAGCTCAAAAACACGTTCACGACAGACAAACAAAATCGGTCCGTCGTACATGGGAAAGTGAGGTTGCCAAAGCATGTTTTCGACAGACCAACAAAATTTGTCCGTCGTAGATGGGAAACTTACTGTTTTCTTTAAGTTTGGTCCGGCGCCAAAGCGAAACTTACTGTTTCTTGACAAATTGATAAAACACATGAACAAACACATTTTGCAAATTCAAATCTAAGCCAATTTTTCAACACATGATTTCACAGTGTCCTTGCTGACGCAATAAAATACTTTCCGAAAAAGAAAATGAAATATTAATTCGGTTTAATGTTTAATTTGAATTTCAAAACTTCAAATGCTTATAACTTTTGCATTTTAACTCCGATTTGAGTGATTCAAATTTCTAAATTTGTATAAAATTGAGATCTACCTATTAATGAATTTTATTTAATTTTTGGACTAAAGTTTTTCTCTGTATAATTATTTAATTGATTACTTAAACTCCAAAATGCTATAACTTTCGCGTTTAAACTCCGAATTTGACGATTCCAGTTTCTAAAAATTCATAAAATTATGCTCTCTCTGTTTATGAACTTTATTTGGATGTTTGGACACTTTTTGTCTACTGTTTATTTATTTATTGCTATTTGCACGCTTTACGAGTAGACGTTGAAGTGCCCGAAGGCTTCGAAGGAGAGGTGTTGACCCAGGAGCCAGCTCAGGACCCAGAACAAGTACTCTTTGAAGGCAAGTTGTGCTTTGACCATGTTGATCCCATTTTGAAATCTATATTGATTCAATGTATTGCATGCTAGTTTAATTAGAAAATACTTTATTTAAATTGTGGGAAATTAGATAAATGCCAAAATGCTATATGACACCTTGGTTAATTAAATATGTGCCATGACCCTTGTCACCCTAGTTGTGGTTTACTAGTTGGACATTATTAAATTGCCAACATGGGAATTTAGACCATTGTAGTATAATGCTTAGACCTGCTACGTGCTTATGTCATGATTTGAACAATCAAATGTTAATAATGACTTAATGATATATTCAACCTATTTTGGAAAGGTATCATGTGATGTTGATGGCACGTGGTGCATGGTAATCAACTAGGGTTTGATAAATAGATTTGACCGGGGCATGTGGCAAGAATGATCGGGTGGGCCAGTTATGGCACCGGCAATGTTGTGTTGGTTCTTCGGGTAGTCTTGCCCTGGTCACCCTAAGGACTTAACCTTGCAAGCCTTTGAACTGGGTCAAACGTGCAACTACATGTCTGTAATGGGACGGACCTAGTTGATTAAGTTGCTAATAACGTACCTGTGGGTTGTCAACTACACCCTTTGTGTAGTTGTACGGGGGAGCGTACCGGGGCTGCGGCCAGGTACCCATCTAACGGTGGTTTGGCCTAAACTTCGCCTTCGCTAAGGGAAGGGTTAGTGTGCAACACCGGAGAGGACCACTTGTACTGTTAGAAGTTTCCGAAAGACTTTGTTACGGAAACTCGCCTTTGTGGTGTTTGACTGTATCTTGTGGGAAAAGTGCATAACCTCTGCAGAGTGTAAAATCTATTCGAATAGCCATGTCCGCGGCATTGGACATCGCTTGGGAATTACAGTCAATGGTTAGACTTTCTTGAAAATGACTTGGATTTGAAAGGTTGGGTTTGGTTTATTAATGATGTTGATGGAAATGTGAGTTAGGATTTGGGAAAGATGTTTATTAAACTCCTGGAATGATTATTGATCTTATACTTGTTTCTACTGCTTTCGAATCTACTTATGCTATTTATCAAATGCCGTTTAATGCAAATATACCTTGAGCTATTCCTTTGTATTAAGCCATGCATGTAGTATATTAGCTGCATTCTGTGCATAACTTGCTGAGTACCAAGTACTCACCCTTGCCACAATACAACACCAGTTGAAGAGGAGTCTATACCAGCTTTGGAGGAGGAGCTCCCAGAAGATCCGTCTAACTAGGAAGCGAGCCCATTCAGTTGCTTGTGGTATACTGGATGGCGCCACGAAGTTATCTTATTTTCCGCTGCAGTTATTTCTCTTTTAATAAGTTTCGCCCTGCGAGGCGTATATTTGTAACTTGACCATAAGGTCAAGCAACCAGTTTGGTTAACTATTAAGTACTTTATTAGTATAGAGTGGTATGATTGTGATATTTACCAATGTTGAGACTGTGTGCACTAGCGCGTTCCTGGACTAGTGCTGAATACACAGAGGGTCCGGATTTGCAAATTCGGGTCCCGACAGATACCCAGAAGAAACAGAAAGAAAATGCTGAATATACACATATAAACATATACAGAACAACTCCCCCTCAAGATATGCCATATGGGCTCATAATCCCAAGCTCCCCTCTCAAGGCAACAACCTAGAGCTATCCAAAGGCTTGGTGAAAAATGTCAGCCAACTGGTGGTTACTCTGCACAAACTGGAGCACTATGTCACCCTTCTCCATATGGTCTCTAAGAAAGTGATATCGAATATCAATGTGCTTGGTTCGAGAATGCTGCACTGGATTCTTAGCAATGTGAATGGCAAATGTGTTATCATAGAAAAGTGGAGCACACTCTGCTGCTAACCCATAGTCCCGTAGGGTCGATCTCATCTAAAGCACATGGCTGCAGCGACATACTCGGCCTCTAAGGTGGACTGAGTAACTCCGGACTGCTTCTTAAAAGACCAAGAAATAAGAGAAGTGCCAATTAATTGGCAAGTGCTAGATGTGCTCTTCCTATCTATCCTACAGCCAACAAAGTCTGCATCCGAAGACTCTAAGGGACAGACAGGAGGAGGAAGAGTACCAGATACCATAATTAATGGTAACTCGAAGGTACCTAAAGATGCGGTTCACCGCCTGGCGGTGAGAGGCATGAGGAGAAGCCTAAAATCGAGCACAAAGACATACAAGAAGGTATGTCAAGTCTCGAAGCAGTGAGATACAAGAGGGAGCCAATCATGCTCTGAAACACCTTTTGATCAACTGGCTCACCATCCTCGTCAGGCTTGAGGACTGCAATGGTGGCCATAGGAGTCATAACTGGCTTCCCATCAAACATATCAAAGCGCTTCAGGAGGTCTCAAGTGTACTTGCTTTGATGCAAGAATGTACCCACCCGAGTTTACTTGATCTGGACGCCAAGGAAGTAGCTCAACTCGCCCATCATGCTCATCTCGAACTCAGTACTCATCACATTTGAGAACTGAGTAACGAGCGAATGTGAGAAACCACTGAAAATGATGTCGTCGACATAGATTTGGACTAGGAGAAGGTCCAAATCAGAATGTCTGATGAACAGAGTCTTGTCCACTTGATCCATATGAAAACTATGACTCAAAAGGTAGGACTTAAGCCTCTCATACCAAGCCCGTGGAGCTTGCTTGAGTCCATACAAAGCTTTGGAAAGTTTGAATACATGGTTAGGGTACTTGGGGTTCTCAAATCCTGGAGGCTGTCTGATATACACCTCTTCCTCAATGAAGCCATTGAGGAATGCACCCTTGACATCCATCTGATAAAGCTTGAAGCCCTTGGATGCCGCGAATGCTAGCAGGATCCTGATGGCCTCTAGTTTGGCTACAGGGACAAAAGTCTCCTCGAAGTCGAGACCCTCGACCTGAGTGAAACCCTAAATGACTAGCCTAGCATTGTTTCGAACTACAACCCCATCCTCACTCTGCTTGTTTTTGAACACCCATTTGGTCCCAATGATGTTGTGACTAGAAGGAGGCTCGACAAGTTTCTAAACTTTGTGCCTCTCGAAGTTTTCGAGTTCCTCATGCATGGCATTAATCCAAGATTCATTGGATAATGCACGAGAAACATCCTTCGGCTCAAAAGAGGCAACAAAGGCAGAGTGAAGGCAGATAGTAGATAGACCTGACTTAAAGAGAGTGACTCGCTCAAACAGATCTTGATTGATCTGGTCAGGTGGATGAGCCCACTGAATGTGACGGGGAGATCCAGAAGTAGAAGTGACCTCTACTCCTCGCGTGGGAGAAGTAGGAATAGAGTCACTAGCTACCGAAGAGCCTGAGGGTAAGGGTTGATCTTCCTAAGGTGCAGAGATGGAAACTAGAGGCACCTCGGGAGCAGGAATATAGATTGGATCAGGCAAAATGCCTTCATCTCCGGCATCATCATCCTGTGCGAAAATAGACTGGGAAAGAGGAGAAGAGCCTAAAATATCTGATCTAGCACCGGGACTAGCCTCATCAAAGGTCACCTCATAGGTCTCTATTATCCTACCCAAGTCTACTGTCCAAATCCTATAGCTACTGGAAGAAGTCGAGTAACCTAGAAAGATCTCATCAGCAGAGCGTGACTCGAACTTATCTAGGTTCTCAGACTTCAAGAAGAAGCACTTGCAACCGAAAACACAAAAATGAGACACATTGGGCTTTTTCCTATATCTCAACTCAAAAGAAGCGTGGTGCAAGTGTGCCATAAGAAAACTCTATTCGCAACATGGCATGCCGTAGCTACAGCCTCAACCCAAAACTTCCTAGGAGTATTGTACTCATCTATCATCATCCTGGCCATCTCAACCAGGGTCCTATTTTTCCTCTCCACTACGCCATTCTGTTGAGGGACGTATGGAGAAGAGAACTGATGCTCTATGCCTAACTCCTCACAAAAGCTACTAGAGTAGGAGTTCTTGAACTCTGTGCTATTGTCATTGCGGATCGCTCGTAAGGTACCTGGGAGCTCAATGGACAACCTACGGACCAAACCCCTAAAGTGAGAAAAAACTTATCCTTTGAGGCCATGAAAAACACCCAAGAATACCT
Organism: Rhipidocladum racemiflorum; assembly: GCA_036346355.1. Lineage (NCBI taxonomy): Eukaryota > Viridiplantae > Streptophyta > Magnoliopsida > Poales > Poaceae > Rhipidocladum > Rhipidocladum racemiflorum. Next base: position 10,713,860 of record CM070569.1, read on the forward strand.
CGAAAAAACATCGACTATGACAAGAATGTACCATTTTCCTCCTGTTGACTGCACTCTAGCCGGACCAACAGTGTCCATGTGCAAGAGCTGTCTTGGTGCATCAGTCATCACTCGGGGTGATTTGGAGATGATAAGCAACAACCATCTTGCCATGCCGGCAAAAAGAACACACGACATCTTTGACCATCTTGAGTTTGGGCAGATCACGAATGAGATCATGGCGGCTAACTCGAGTCAAATGATCAAAGCCAATGTGAACAAGTCTCCTATGCCAGAAGGAGACATGACGGGACTTTGAAGTAATAAGGCAACGGAGAGAGTCTCCAGAAGAGGAGGAAAAATCAGCACGAAAGACTCCCAAAATGAGAAATCCCGCAAACCAACTCCCTAGAAGAATCGAGGATCCTACAAGTGCTGCTCTTAAAGCTTACTAACTAAGGCAACATCCTTAAGAATGAAATGATCATTAATGCAAACGATACCTTTAGCAATGACTCTACCTAATGAAGCATCCCCAAAGGTGATCACCTCATCACTAGGAGTTCAAACTAGGGAAGAAAACCATCCGGAGTCTCCGGTCATATGGTGTGAACAGCCGGAGTCTACGATCCAAACCTCCCCCTTCCCTGTCCTATGGACCTCATCCGTGTCACTGTACAGCTCGGAGTCACTGACGTCGTTGGCGTCCACCATGAAGCACATGTCGAAGAAGTCATCGTCGCCCTTCGTCTTCTCTTGCAGTTCATCCTCGCCCTCGTCGGTCCATGTCTCCGTGTCGGAGAAGTCGAGGTCGTCAAGCGCAGTGAGCACACGGTGGAAGAGCTTCTTGTTCTTAGCGAAGTTGCGGGGCTTCTTTTCTCGCGTCGACTCAAGAACTGGAGGCTTCTTGTTACAGTTATTCTCAGTGTAGTCGTTCTTGCTCGAATTGCATTGCTTGTTCTTGCCCTTCTCAAGTTTGGGGCAGTTTTCTCTAATGTGGTTGGGGCCACCACACTCGAAGCAAGTAATAGTGCCACCTCTCTTCCTTTCTCTCACTCTCTTGTAAATATTGGAAAATTTGCGAGCGACAAGAGCGAGTTCATTTTCTGAAAATCGTTCCAAAACTTCATCGCTTACATCGCAAAGAGTAGAGAGAGAGAAATCAGAAGAGAAATCGAGAGATGGTCCAGAAGAGGATCCAATGGGATCAGTGTCCAAGGCCATTGACTGAGATTTCGTCCTGCGAGAGACGATGTCGAGCTCATGAGTCTTGAGACGGGAATAAAGCCCGTCAAGAGTCAAAGTCGACAGATCAGTAGAGTCATTGATCATGGTCACTTTCATCTCCCAAATTCTCAAATTGAGTGCTGTCATAAAGTGCCTAGCGTTCTCCGAATCAGAGTGTGTGGTACCAACTGATAGGAGATTGCTAATGATCTTGGAAAACCGAGCAAAACACTCATCAAGACTCTCACCAGCGTGCTATTCAAATTTGTTGTATTCGCGCTTGTACTGGTCCTGCCTCACCGTCTTGATCTGGATGGTACCCTCAAGGTAAGCATCGAGGGTCACCCAGATCTGATGAGCGGATCATAGGTGGGAGACCCGGTCATACTCACTGCGGCTAAGTCCCTACATGAGGATGTTCCTAGCCTTAGCGTTTGCCTCAACGTCAGCCATATTCGCGACGTTGACGTTCTCATCCCCTCCCCCTCTATTCATACATCACTGCCTAGGGCTTCCCGATATGGCAGAAGGTGAAACTCCTGTATAAGGTTCCTGCCGATGAGAACGTCAACGCCACGAACATGGCTGACGTTGAGGCAAACGCTAAGGCTAGGAACATCTTCATGTAGGGACTTAGCCGCAGTGAGTATGACCAGGCCTCCCACCTACGATCCGCTCATCAGATCTGGGTGACCCTCGATGCTTACCATGAGGGTACCACCTAGATCAAGACGGTGAGGCAGGACCAGTACAAGCGTGACTACAACAAGTTTGAACAGCACACTAGTGAGAGTCTTGATGAGTGCTTTGCTCGCTTCTCCAAGATCCTTAGCAATCTCCGATCAGTTGGTTGCACATAACCTAACTCGGAGAATGCTAGGCATTTCTGACAGCACTTAATTTGAGAGTTTAGGAGATAAAGGTGACCACCATTAAGGACTCCACTAATTTGTCGACTTTGACTCTTGACGGGCTTTATTCTCGACTCAAGAATCATGAGATTAACGTCGTCTCTCATCGGACAAAATCCCAGTCGATGGCCTTGGTCACCGATCCCATCGAGTCTTCCTCTGGACCCTCTCTTGATTTCTCTTCAGGTTTTTCTCTCTCCACTCTTTGCGACGTAAGCGATGAAGTTATGGAATGATTTCCAGAAAATGAGCTTGTCCTTATCTGTAACATCCTCATTTTGGCTTTCTGGAGAAAAACCTAATTTAAATAAAGTAAATTCAAAATTTAGAGTTTCATTGGTGTTTATAATAACCTGGCATCCTTTTCCCTCCGAAATCGGGAATTAATTCCCTCCTGGGCGAAAAATCGGATTTTCCAGTCCCGCCGGTACCCGAAAATTCACCCGAGTCCAAAAATGCTCCAAAAATCTCCAAACCACTTCTAAAATGTTCCAAATATTCCGAAATGATTTTAGGAATCATTCCCCGGATTTTTGAACCTCCGTTCCTATTTTATCTCGCGCGGCTTTTGTTTAATGCCTGCGATCCGCGCCCAAATATCCAATCCCACAAAAATCATCCAAAGTCAACCAAACCAATTCCATTGAGTCCCGAATAATCTAAAATGGCTCTAGGAATTTTCCTGAAATTTTTAGGCCATTTTTCCTTATTTTTCTCCAGGGCGAATTGTTTGCGTATTAGCCGGCCAACCAGAGCTTGCCACGTGGCGGTACTGTTTCAGCTTCTTCAACCTATGGAAAGGGCACGTATAGAACATGAGCTCCTCCTCCCCATCCATGGTAACATGGAAACAAATGCTCATAACTTTCCACTCAAAACTCCAAATCCATCAAGGCCGGGTCCGTTGGAAAGATTTCGGCGAGGGGATTCCATTCCCGGCATTTATTTTTCCTAAATCACAGCGAAACAGCCGCGGTTTGCATGGAAACCAAAATCATGTTTAAGGCCATAACTTGGCCGTTTCTACTCGGATCCGCGCATTTCCACTTCCGTTCTCTCCGTATAAGAGTTCCTTTTTCGGTGGTGTAGCTCTTCTTTAGCCTCTCCAATCAAATCGTCCGCTAGATCGAAGAAACCGCGAAGAACGCCGGAGCTTTCGTGTTCTTCGTGTTCTTGATCATATCTTCCACCTCGGTGGTTCAATCTTCCTTCCGTTTGTTTTGTTGTGTTCGTGAGGAAGTCTAGTCTCTAATCCTTCAATCGATTTTAGGATTTCTCAACCGTGGACGACGAATTTGGAGCTTCTGTGCATTCGGCCGAACCTCCGTTCTTCGTTGATTTCTTCGATTCCGGTGAGTTTTGGTTCAATCCCTTCCTCCTAGATGTCCCTAAGGATGTTATCTAGAGGTTCTAAGCTTTTGTTTGGATCAAATCCATGCAAAAATGAGGAAGAAAACGTTTTTTTTTTGAGGTAGTAGTTCTTGTTTTTTTTGTTTTTGGCTCTCTGTTTAGAGGCCTTGGAGCCTTGCTAATGCGCGTGAGGGCCGGCCGGCCGGCGTACCGCCCACCGCCGCCGTGCGCCGTCCCGCCGGCGCCACCACCCGCCGGCGAGCCCGCCCCGCCGTCGCCCTTGCCGCCGGCTGCTCCACCTCCCTTCCTTCCCAAGCTTCCTAGCTCATCCATGGTGGCCATGGCTAAGCTCCAAGGAAGGAGATGACCCATGCCTATGACATATGGGCCCCTTTTGCCATAGACTCCCACTCAGTCAAAGTCAAAGTCCCAGTCAAAGTCCATGTTTGACCAGTCAACCCGAGAGAGAATATTCCGGGAATATTCTCGATTTTCCGATTTATTCAAAATTCAAACTTCGGAAGCTCATAACTTTCTCATCCGAACTCCGTTTGACTCCATTCAAATTTATAAATTCATCTAAAATCAAGATCTACCTGCCAGTACTAATTTTATAATTTTGGATTTTATTTATTTTCTGTTATTTATTTATTGCCTCGTTTTGCGTGTAGTCGACGATCCCGCCGCGACCGCCGAACTTCCCGCGTACGAAGACCTACCCGGGACAGAAGGCAAGTCTCCTTGACGCATTTTGCTCCTATGTTTTCGAAATGATTTAAAATTGTTTATAAAGTTGCATGGCTATGTTTAATGAAATATGTCAAATATAAGTGTTAGTTATACCGAAATTGTTGATTCCTCCTTGGCATTGTTAATCATGTCCGTTGTAACCCTAGAACTTTGTTTATACCATGTCTATGTTTATATGGTCTCCTTTGCTTCGTAGTGCGGTAGAATTGCTTAGGACCTTTTCCGACGATAACAACCCATGAGTGGGATTATTCAAAAAGAATGTTATCAAATGTGATTTGATGATTATTAGTATGATTTTAGTACTGTTTTCTAAAATAAAAAGAAAAGGAAAATGTTTTGTACTTGGGCGGAATGGTTTGTCAGGTGGGTGCGGTTGGAGCACGTTTTGTCTTGTGCAAGTACCGCCCCAAGTCATATAAGGACCGACGCTTGTGATTGTCCATTCTAAGCAATACCGTACTACCACATGTCTATAATGGTACGACCTGGCCCACTAATTTGTAGAAGCCTAGTTTAGACTCACCATTCGGTTGAATGTGAATGCCGAACGGAGGCAATGTTGTTTTTCTTACACGGCGCAAGAGGGGCTTCTGTATTGGGCGGTTGGAACCCTGACAGCGGTGAAACCTTAGCGGGTGGGTCTAGCTAGGTAGATACATTGTAACGGCCTTGTCACGATCTCTCTGCCGGCACACCAAAGGAAGTGTGTTAATCCAGAGGCAATAAGAGATGATCGTGTCGTGTGGGTAAAGTTGTACACCTCTGCAGAGTAAAACTATTCGAATAGCCGTGCCTACGGTCAAAGGCAAAGCGAAGAATGCTTTCATATTGGTAGACTTTGATTTTGTTTTTAAAACCGAAAAGTGTTTTGTTTTGGGGTTCGAGAGTGGTTAGAACTCTCGAATGTTGTTTGGCGGATAGAGCCAACCAGGTGGATAGAACCTGCTTTTTATTTGATGGATGGAGTGTGATCTTTTAACTATTGGCGGATAGAGCCTTTATGTTAGTGATGGTGGTTAGAACCTCACTACAATATTAAATAATTCAATTATTAAAAAGAATTGTAAAAGATGCTTTGTGAAATTATTTACTTAAGTATGGTTTAATAAAATGTGGCTTTATGCAAATAAACCCTACTAAGGTTCCTTTGGAAAGCCCCACATGATCATACTTTCCCGACTTGCTGAGTACTTTTGTACTCACGTGCTACACCAACATTGTATTCATCAGAGAATTCCCAAGATGCCGAGGAAGAGGAGGAGTTCTTCGAGGAGGACTGCCAGGAGGACTAGTCGCGTCGCTTGTCGTCGCCTGTGGCGTTGTGGCGTTCGCTCGTTTCGTTTTGCTTTTGTTTCCGCTGCTTTGTGTCCGGTCGTTGGACCGAGTGTTGTAATAAGTGGCCATGTGGCCCATACTTGCATATTTATATTACAACTTTCGTCATGTTCGGCAATGAAGTATCACTGTGACTGTGTGTACTAGCTACTGATCTGGGACTAGTACGGAAATACACAGGAGATTCTGGATAGCCGATCCGGGGTCTCACATTATCGCTCACAAATTTTTCAACATCTACAAAAGAGTAAGAGAGAGGAAGAGTGGTGGCACCGTGACTTGCTTCGAGTGTGGTGGTTCCAACCACATTCGAGCAAACTGTCCCAAGCTAGGGAAGGAGAAGAACGAGCAAAGAGATTCGAGCAAGAACGACTACACCGACAAGAATCGCAACAAGAAGCCTCTAGTTCACGATCGAGATGGCAATAAGAGGGGCGGGGTGAATGATCCCGAATAAAAATTTTCTCCCACTCAAAGTACTCCAAACAATCCCGTAAGAAAAATCTGAAAGACCCGAAGATCTTTCTTCAGAGCGGTGCTCCTCAAATTCGCCAACCCTCCAAAACCCGAACAACTAGACAAATATGTTTACCTCTAGCTTGCATGGATGAGAACCATGAATCATGTGAGGAATTTTTTAATCACAATCCCGGCTGTCAAGTGTCCAAATAAAAAGGAATCAATTCAAATACTTCTTTTCTAAAAGAGATCAAGCCAAAACACCAAAGTCACTTTTAGAAAAGCAAAAGTAGATTTTCAGAAATTGTCCTCATTTAGAGTAGATAGTTGATGGATTTCTGTTGCTCTAAAATTTTTGGAAATTTTTCTCCCTGTGAACAATTGAGTCGAGAAACACTCCACCAAAAATCACCTCAAAAATCCATGTAGAACAATCAGTAAAAATCAAGCACTATAGATAGTCAGGAACTTCGATCAGAAAGTTTAGGCTCGGTATTCGCCTCATAGCACCCAAATAGTGGACCTAATGCACTCTAAATTATTTTCATAGATGTATATATGAGTCAGGCACCTTCTCTAATAAGAATCAGCCAAAAAAGATTTTTATACATTTTTATAAAACTCAAATACTAACTGCTGCGTGAAGAACAAGTTCAGGACATATTTGCAATTTGTTATAAACTTGATCTCTAGTTTATCCTAGGGTGCAAGAGAGATGTAAAACCATATGAGCACGCTCAAGACATCCTTGATCAACTGCATTTAGAAGGATGGGAGGCACATCCAAATATCAAGAAAGTAAATTGTGGGAAAGTAAATGCTGAATTTAAATTGCGTAAAGTAATGACATAATGTAAATGCGCAATTTAAATTCACAAGAATAGTAAATAAAATCTTTGTATTTTCTGGATGGAAGGTTTACAAAGCCTCACTTCATATGGGCAAAGCTCAAAGGAGCAACTCAAACATTCAAGTGAGGGAGGGTACCCCTCCCCCTCTATTTATACTACTTTTGGGCCACCTACCACCCTTGGATGAGTCCCTCAACCCTAGAGCACTCCACCAAGGGCTAGGATTAACCCTCTCACACAACCAAGCAAGGGCAACCCAAAACCCTACACACATAATGGGTTTTCTTGCACGGTTTTCAAAGCATACTACCTAGACCCGCTAACCTACCAAATAGACCGTGATCCAACAGCCCTCATCGATCCTCGCAGCATCTAGCTTGTATCATCGCCTTTCATTGTCTTCTTGACTTGCCCGGACTCCGTCTCCGATCATCTTGCGGCAATCGTCGACCGTCTGGACCTCCGACGCACCTCGCCTAGTCCCGATCATCCTCTGCCTCACCATGACCTAGCACCTCATCATGCAACCATCAAAGATGAGGAAAACCCATCGTATAGCATTGTCCAATAATCATCACAAATGCTCACAATTACTCATGTCTCATTCATCAGTCGGTTCTACTGCCAGCCATAGGCCGGTAGTACCACAAGAAGCTAACACAACTCAAATTGCTTTATTTTGAATTTCAATTCAAATCAAACTCAAACCTGAACACAGCTTGCTCAAGTAAACTCAAATACTCATCACAAATATGGAAGGAGCTCCAAATGGTCTTTCAAAAATAATATCAAGTATAGCTTTGTTTTTGCGAAGACTTTGGAAATTATGTTGTGACGGATTGGTATATTCTTAAGCCAAGATTGGCTGTGATTTATTCGCTGTTCATGGCCATGGAGGGTCATAAAATGATGGAATGAAACTTTTATTTTCTGTTATTAGTTTCATATCAAGTGCTCATTTCAAATTTTGATATCGTTTGATGTACTACTCTCTTGCAAATAAAATCTGCTTTATACTGAAAATAAAACTTAGTGTAGAAGCTTAATTCACTGGACTAACCTTGTATGTAAGTTTATTTCCATACACTAAAGTCTTGCGAGTACATACGTATATTCCCCGTTGCTTAATTTACAATATTTAGAAGAAGGTACAGACGATGTCCCCATTGATTCTTATGTCACATCGGGTTCCGACGACTACTTGGACGGATAAACTAGGGTTCTTCCTAGTTGGTTGCATCTGGCTTTTGGATGGACATACCGCTGTCCTTACTTTTGTTTTATGCTTAAATTCTGTTGCAATCTACTTTTGTGTGTAATATTTGGCTGGTCAGCCACGTACTTATAATATTAAGTAGATGTAATAGCTTTCTAACTTATTTCTATGATATGTCAATGTTTAGACATGTGTATATGTGTGATGATACATCTCATATGCGGGATATGTGGGTGTTAGGCTTTGATCTTAGGAACTAGCGCCGCCCATATATCCGGGTACCCAGAATTGTTCTCAACCATTCGATGCGTGGACACGTGCGACCATCGTTCCTTGTCTATTGCGACGCACACCCCTCGGCAGGTGTGGAGAATACCAAGGTTCTAAGGTGACCGACGTGCGCTACGCTCGGAAGGGTTGGTTTCAATCCCGGTATGATTATTCGGGAAAGAATAAAAAATCTCTTGGACACGTAAGTGTGTATGGTGGGACTAGGTAGCTCATATTTGTTTGAGTGCAAACCATCTGGTTGACATTCCATACACGGGACAATTGGTGGCTATGAGCATATACTTAAATGGAGTATAGATGTCACATCTAGTCCAACGCACGAGGAAGCTTCGATTCATATTTCCAAGTGCCCACATTATTACTTCCTTTCTTTTCGCATCTTTCCTCCTCTCCTTTGGATCCCATCACCAAAGAAGATGGCATGGTTGCCATCATGGCAAAACCCAAAAGCTGCTAGGTCCATGTTGATAAAAGCAATCTCCAAAGTCACTTTAGGGCGTAAGTTGATCTAATCCTTGGTATTAAAGCTTGGAGGAAAGGGGTGCTGAGGAGCTCTCCCACGTGTTCAGGAGCTGTGTTGCGAAAATACCCTTTTATTTTCCTGAATTTTATAAATTTGTGATATTAAATATTCGATTTTGTAGTTCACAGGGTTAATCTGACCTTTTCAAAATTCAGAGATGTAAAATGGACCCTGCACAATTAACTTTATTAGGACGAACTCACGTTTATGGAATTTCACAAGTCCATCCCGTGCTTAGCAGGCTGCCGGCCCAACCACTCCCCCCAGCGCGGCCCAACTACCACGTCAGCTAACCAGCCATCCAATCCAGTCCACTCCATCGAGCCGCAGACGGCTAGAGCAAGAAGATGGAAGCGCTCCTCCGGCCACTCTCCACAATCACCGCGGCGGAGCTCTTCCTCGCTCCCGCCGCCCGGATTCCTACCGCCGTTGCTACTGGTAGAGCCGTGAGCGGCAGGCGCTGGAGCAGCGTGAGGGCCAGCGCGGGCGGCGGGGGCTGGCTGTCGGGGCTGCTTGGAGGGAAGGGCGGCGGCGGCGGCGGCGCGCCCACGGCGATGACGGTGACGCCCGGGACCGTGAAGTCTGGCGATCCCGTGCTGCATGAGCCGGCGCAGGAGGTGGCCCCGGGGGACGTCCCCTCCGAGAAGGTTCAAGGCGTCATCGACCGGATGATCACCGTCATGCGCAAGGCCCCAGGCGTCGGCCTCGCCGCCCCACAGATCGGCGTCCCCTTGAAGGTCTGAGTTGTCAAGAACACGATTCGTACGGTCGCGCTTGCATTCCATTGCATTGCTCTCCGGTTCTTTGCCTTACAACTTACCACTCCACTTGCTTATGCTTAGTCGTAAAACACCATTGCCACATTGCTCAATCTGTTAAATTCATCAATGACAGATTATTGTTCTGGAGGACACCCAAGAGTACATAAGCTATGCTCCCAAGAAGGACATCGAAGCGCAGGATCGCCGCCCCTTCGATCTCCTTGTCAGTACATTTTGCCACATGGAACTGCATTCACCACCCATTATCATTAGTCATTAGCACCTTCTCATGCCTTTTTTCCCCTTTTTTCCCCTGGAATCCAGATTATTATCAATCCCAAGCTTAAGAATACAAGTACAAGAACTGCACTTTTCTTTGAGGGATGTTTGAGGTACGTACTAAAATGCTCCTTTCTGCAATGTTATTATTACTAGGAATGTAATGTAGCTGCATTGTATTTTACTGAATTGTATTGTGTATATTCTTATACTTGTCTTTTGCGGATGGCAGTGTTGATGGATATAGGGCAGTTGTCGAGCGACATCTAGATGTTGAGGTTTCGGGTTTGGACCGAAATGGACATCCCATTAAGGTCGAGGCTTCGGGATGGCAGGCACGCATCCTGCAGCACGAATACGATCATCTTGAAGGCACACTCTATTTTGACAAGATGGTCCCAAGGACATTCAGGATTGTGGATAACTTGGATCTGCCACTTCCCATTGGATGTCCTCCACTAGGTGCACGATAATGTGGACGGCATTCCAAATTTTCTTTTCAAGTAGAGGTACTTGACCTTCATAATATTTCCAAAACATTTATTGAATTGCCATAAATTGATTTTTCTATACATTCAGTTGTCATATACGCTGAACACATGCAAAGAATTGTGGCCTTGTATGTCAAATTTTCAACCCATGGTAACATTTCTGTTAAATGTAAGATGGCCACTACATGACTTGTACGGTGCCCTTTTAGAAAAAAAATTTGGCATGCTGTCTGGTAGAACTGGAATTTGGTGTTTCCGCATTTAGTCTCATGAGCAGAATTTGCAAAACTGTACACATGGAGCTAATGCTCAATTTTTTCATCATATTTCTGATATCCTTGAAGTTGTGTGTATTTCTTACCACTTAAAATTTGTTCTGTTTAGGGGGTTGATGTTATGGCCCAAGGGTTGGATAGGGTATTTACTAGGCGCATGAGGCCAGAGCAGGGAGGAGCAGCGCAGGATCACAGGCAGGAATAAGGAAAGAGGCAGGAATAGGGAAAGAGGCGCCGGATCAAGGCTGTTAGCAATTTCCATATTTAGATTGATTGTTCCTATCCTTATCATAAGAGATATAATTAGATAAGAGATATGATTAGATAAGTATCCATGTTGTTAGGATCCTATCTGTACCTTCCAAATAGGAAGGATAAAACGGTTATATAAAGGGAATAGACTCAAGGGAAAAGGCATGCTTAGTTTTGCCACAAACTCTAATCCAGGCGGTGGCTCCGAAAACAGCCAACCCTAAGGCGTACGCTGCCACGACGAGTTCCTCGTCGAGTAGCTTACGACCGACCTCTGGCCAGGAACTCGTCTTCTGAGCGAACTCGTGCCGAGTCTGTTCGTAACAATTTGGTATCAGAGCCGTGTGTTCCTGGTGCCATGGCGACTTCATTGGAGGATCGCGTTGCCGGACTGGAAACAGAGATGCGAGAGATGAAGGAAACCTTGGGAGAGATAATGAAGATTTTGAAAGGGAAGGAACTGCTGGCGATACCCTCGCCCATGGGGAGCGTTGGAGACAAGCGAAGGCGGCATTGTCGTCGGCACTCCACGCCACCATCTTCCGCGAGCAGGCGAACGGATCCATGGCGGAACGGGAGGGCGAAGGCGGCAATCTTGCGATCGGCACTCCACGACCATCTTCCACGGCGAGCAGGCGACGAGATCCATGGCGAGAGCGGGAGGAGCCCGAACGTGGAAGGAGACGCGGCGCTGGAAGAGGGGAAGAAGATGGCGACCATAGGTGGACGCCCAGACCCCCACGGTTCGATCTGCCGGACTATGATGGCCAGTCCGACCCGCTTGGATGGCTAAGGCGATGTGAACGTTTCTTCGGGGTTCACCGCATTCCGGAAGAGGAGTACGTTGAGATCGCAGGCCTGCATCTAGCGGGCGAGGCTCAAGAAGTATTAGACAATTGGCAGAGGGAGGAGCCATGGATTGATTGGGCAGATTTTTCAGAAGCTTTCACCTGGCGTTTCACTCGACAGGATGAGTGTTGGACCATTGGGCGATCTGGTAAATCTCAAGCAAGGGGCACAAGGCGTGGATGAATACGCCGTGAGTTCCAAAGACTCTCGCCTGCACCACGAGATTACGAAGGATGGATCAAGTAGAGACCTTCTTGGCCGGGTGATCAGGGGCATTAAGCGGGGAAGTTCACCGTGATCGTCCTCGAGATCTAGCAGAGGCAATTGGGTTGGCAAGGCAAGCTGAGGCGAGGAAGTCAGCATGGATTGCAGAGGCCATCGAAGGATGGTCGGGTGCTAGGCGCGGTCGAGCCGTGGTCCAGGATTTGGCTTGTACACGCAGCCCCATACACCTAAGCAAGCTCGCCGCCACCCATACCAACAGGAGGAAGCTGCGGTGTGGGGCAATCGTTTGGAGCACCAGGGACAAGAACGGCCAGGAAAAATTCTCTCGAGCGGTGGAGTGCGATCCAACGCCCGATAAAGCGGCCCGGTGTTAGTACACAGAGCGGTGTGGCCGGCGCCACGCAGAGTGCGCCTAACGGCGGATCAATTGGCGGAGCAGCGAGCGAAAGGCCTATGTTACAAGCTGTGATGAGGTGTACACTCGGGGACATCGTTGCAAGCGATTGTTCCATTTGGAGGTGGGCGATGAGGAAGAAGAGGAGGTGAAGAAAATGATCCACTATTACAGAAACAGAGGTATCATTGTCCATGATTGCCGCGCTTGGACCGAAGCATGGAAACACAATGCAAATCTTGTTATACTTGGAAGGAAGGCGCTAGGCCTCATCGACAGTGGAAGTACTCACAACTTTATGAGTACATACACTGCACGACAGGGAGGATGGAAACAAGTCCAAAGTACACACCAACAGGTCCGGGTTGCGGGAGGATCCCATTTACCTTATCTTGGCTCGGTCCCAGGTGTGACTTTTACCATCCAGGACCATGAGTTTGAAGCTCCTTTCATTGTGCTTCCCATTGAGGGGTTTGACCTCATTTTGGGGGTACAATGGTTGAGAACTCTAGGAGATATTCAATGGAACTTTGAAGAACTCTCTATGAGTTTCATCCACCCTAAGCACAAGGGTTAGGTCACAGGGTTCAACGCCACGCAAATCCCATCGATGAATGCTCGATTGGAAGAAACAAAGGCTATCCAAGGGTCAAGTAGTAGAGTATCAAGATGTCTTTACGGAACCAACAGGATTACCACCAACTAGATGGTGTGATCATCGAATCACACTCTGGGAAGGCACCGATCCGTGGTAGTCAGGCCTTCTGATATCCTTATCGCCGGAAGGATGAAATTGAAGCTCAATGTGAAGCCATGCTTAAACAAGGAATCATTCGGCCAAGTCGCTCCCATTTTCTTCTCCTGTCTTGTTGGTTAAAAGGCGGATGGGACTTGGCGGTTTGTGTGGATTACCGTGCACTCAACATGCGCACAATCAAAGACAAATTTCCTATTCGGTGGTGGAAGAGTCGCTTGATGAGCTTCGGGGCTCGTTTCTTCACTAAATTGGATCTCCGTTCGGGATATCATCAAGTTCGTATGAGGGAGCAGGACATTGCCAAGACGGCTTTTCGCACTCATCATGGTCATTATGAATTCCTGGTCATGCCGTTTGGCTTATCCAATGCACCATCCACGTTCCAAGCTCTCATGAATGAGGTCCTCCAGGAGTTCTTACGGAAATTCGTCCTTGTATTTTTTGATGACATCTTGATATACAAATTTCACGATTGAGGTCCACAAGGAGCATCGCATCTTTGTTTTCGAGCAGCTAACGCGTACATCGGTTATATCTCAAAGAGTCCAAGTGTGCTTTTGCTCAAGAACAAGTGGGATATTTGGGTCATCTCATATCTCACAATGGGGTCGCAGCAGATCCGGAGAAATTGCAAGCCGTCACTGCTTGGCCTTGCCCGCTCTGATTTCGGCATTAAGGGGTTTCTTAGGTTTGGCCAGGGTACTACCGAAGGTTCATCCAAGATTATGCTATCATCGCCGAACCTCTTACGACCTTGTTGCGGAAGAACAAGTTTCACTTGGACACTGCGGCACAAGAGGCTTTCATTCACCTCAAGAAGGTGTTGGTGTTCGCACTGTTCTCCAGATGCGATTTTACGGCCCCATTTGTTGTTGAATGCGACGCCTCGCACGAGGATCGGTCGCGGTTCTTCAACAGAGTGGCCATCCCATCGCTTATTTCAGTCGTCTCGCCGACCGTCACATCAAGTTGGTCGCATACGAGAGGAACTCATCGGGCCGTCCAAGGCGATCCGGCATTGGCGACCATATTTATGGGGTCACCCTTTCGTCGTCGCACCGATCATGCATGGCGATCTCAAATTCCTATTGGAGCAGGCCCTCATTACACCTCCTCAACAACACCGGTTAAGCAAGTTAATGGGCTTTGACTTCGGTGGAGTATAAACCGGAAAACATAACCAGGCCGGCGCCTGTCTCGCGTCCATTACGATCAACTCCAACTGCGCCGTCTCCACACGATTGGCGTGACTCGGTGAGTGGTTGGGCGTCTTGCGCTGGCGATCCGGCAGCCTGTGCCCGCATCCAACAGCCAGGAAGCAAAGACAAGACGCACAAGGGGATACCACCGTGTGGGAGGTCGGAAGAAGTGTTATACCGCAACAACAGGTTGTTCGTGCCAGCTAAGTCGGTATTGGTGGAGCCGATCATTGCATCCATCCATGACCTGACGCACGAAGGGAGTCAGAAGACTCTACATCGCCTCAAAGCAAGGTATTGGTGGGAGCATCAAAGGACTTCAGTGGAGAATTATGTGTCATGTTGCACAATCATCAACAACACAAGTCGATTACCATGGCTCAGCAGGATCGCTTCAACCCCTGCCGATTCCACACCAAGTATGGGCTGATGTCTCGATGGATTTCATCACTGATCTTCCCAAGTCACAAGGCAAGACCGCTCTGTTAGTGGTGGTGGATCGTCTGTCTAAATATGCTCATTTTGTGCCTTTCAAGCGTCCAGCCACTGCACCCACCGTGGCTCGTCTCTTCTTTGATTATGTGGTCCGTCTTCATGGGATCCCTGAATCCATTGTGTCAGACCGAGATCTAGTGTTCCTTAGTGCTTTTTGGCAAGGATTGTTTAAACTCAGTGGCACAGCTTTATTGATGTCAACCGCATATCATCCCCAGTCAGACGGACAGACAGAAGTGGTGAACAGGACCATCGAGATGTATCTCCGTTGTCTCATCTCTTCAAATCAGTTAACCTGGGCACAATGGGTTCCATGGGCGGAGTATTGCTACAATACTTCTTTCCATTCAGCACACCGTTTGACACCTTTTGAGTTGGTTTACGGTCGATTACCCCCACCCTTGATGCCGTACCAGCAAGGAGCAACTAGCATCGACTCGGTGGACTGTGCACTAGTTGACAGGGACGCCCTACTTCAACAGGCCAAGGATCAGCTGGTACAAGCCCAAAACCGCATGAAGCAGCAGTATGATGGTCATCACAGGGACGTGATCTTTGAAGTAAACTCATGGGTGTGGCTTAAGTTGCAAAAGCACCGCCAGATTTCAGCTAAAGGACCTCTTGTTTCATCCAAATTCTCACCTAGGTTCTATGGACCATTCCGGGTCATCAGTCGGGTGGGAGCAGTGGCCTACCGTTTGCAGCTGCCTGAATCGTCCAGGATTCACAATGTTTTCCATGTTTCATTGCTTAAACCTTTCAAGGGCACTCCACCGACAGATATTATGCCTTTACCATCTGAGGTGACTCCAACAAATTGAGCCGGGCAGCGGAACCTTACTCCATCCTGCGCCAACGCTTTATGGAAGGCAACCGACAGTTCTTAGTTCATTGGACCGGGGAGTCTGCGGAAGAGGCCACTTGGATGGATGCAATCGCGCTACGCCGATCCTACCCGGACTTCAAGCTTGAGGACAAGCTTCATCTTCAGGGGGGGAGTAATGTTATGGCCCAAGGGTTGGATAGGGTATTTACTAGGCGCATGAGGCCAGAGCAGGGAGGAGCAGCGCAGGATCACAGGCAGGAATAAGGAAAGAGGCAGGAATAAGGAAAGAGGCGCCGGATCAAGGCTGTTAGCAATTTCTATATTTAGATTGATTGTTCCTATCCTTATCATAAGAGATATAATTAGATAAGAGATATGATTAGATAAGTATCCATGTTGTTAGGATCCTATCTGTACCTTCCAAATAGGAAGGATAAAACGGTTATATAAAGGGAATAGACTCAAGGGAAAAGGCATGCTTAGTTTTGCCACAAACTCTAATCCAGGCGGTGGCTCCGAAAACAACCAACCCTAAGGCGTACGCTGCCACGACGAGTTCCTCGTCGAGTAGCTTACGACCCGGCCTACGGCCGGGAACCCGTGCTTACGAACGAACTCGTGCCGAGTCTGTTCGTAACAGTTGATGACAGAGATTCATGAAATAAACTATTGTGGTTACTGGTTAGTTCAATTGTTCAAAATGCTTTTGTTGGTTATGGTCCAGGACGTGTGGTTTAGTAGTTTGGCTTACTATGGCATGCCCCTTTTTGTTAGCATGAAGGTTTAATATACTTTAGACTAAACTAGCAAAAGTAATCATATGCATGCTGGATGTAGCATCATTATGTCATGCTGTTTGTCGCTCAAGAACCAATTTGAGTATCCAACATTTTTATGATACAATATTCTCTCCAACATATTAAATTCAGTACGTTTCTTTATCAATGCATGATAGATTGATGGGTGGTCAAAGTGATCCATTTGGACTTTAGACTTTAGGAAATGTGAGGTACGGAGAGGACTTTCAAGAAATGAAAATTAAAGTTTTGATATGAAGATAGAATAAGGACAATGAGCACTAATAGAAGTTTACAATAAGAAAAGAGGTACAAAGAGGATCTTATTAGAAAAGAAAATGAAGTTTTGATATAAAGAGAGAATAAGGAAAATGAGCACTATTGGAAGTTTACAATAAGAAAAGTTGTATGAACACTTATGATGTCATGATGACTTGTACTAAATATATAACATTTATCCTAGTGTTTCTACAGGAATTTAAAAAGTCTTTAACGTTCAGGGCAATGGAGTGCTTATGTTCCTTCCTACTGTAGAAAAGAATTATGAGATGGAAGGCTATGAAATGGTGATGTGAGAGGAAAAGGAACTTGGACCTGAAGGAAGCAAAGTTATTTGCGGTGACAGAGTAATGGGACTTGTTCACAACGTCACATGACCCTTAGGAATTGTGAGTTAGGCAGTTAGCAACCATGGCAAGTACAAAGTAAGTTGCAACGCAGATGGGAACCAAAACGTTCCATTAAAAAAACCACACATTAGAAATCATCTTCATCCTTTCAAGCCAAAATGTTTGTTCAGCTTTCATGTTTGAAACATATTGTTGTCTACTTAAGGACTCAAGCTCCCAAGAAAAATGTGACTTTAAAGGCATGCAATTATGCAAACACTTCAAACAGTACTTTGAAGGCACCAATTTGCAGGTATTTTCTGATTATTGACAGTTGAAAGTTCCCTTGTTTCGGAGGCAGAATACAGGGAACACAAGGAATGCAGACTAGGCTAGTGTATCTTACCTTAAGATGTACCACATATGGGATAATGGGACAGAAAGTCAGAAATGACATTGAAGCTGTTTACAGTAATTCAGCAGTTGAGATCGCGTTGCTATGATAATCTTCAAACAATAAAACTACCAAATGTGAGAACAAGAGATGAGTATGAATCACATTTTTTGGCATGCTAAGTAACCTATCTACAGTAGAGTTATGTTTTGAGTTTACTTACCATGTGCAACATCTTGATGAGGACATCCTTTCTATTGACACAACCGCGGCTAGTCACTCATCTCATAGACAACAAGCCGAACCTGTATTACAAGGGCCAATTACTCGTGCTCGAACATGTTGACTCAATTATCAGGTGAATAAGTTCCTAGGTTTTAATACAAAAGATTCACAAAATGTAATGTTATTTAATCCTTGTGATGATTTTATTATCCTTAGGAACCAGGGAGACGAACCTCAAAAGACTAAGTGTAAAAGGGAATCGCTAAGCATAAAACCAGGTCATGTGTGCTAGTTCGACTAGGATTCGGCCTCCCTGACAATACCAACTTAAAATGGCTATAGCTGTTGATCCACAAGGGTGTTCGGGGCCCATGAGTACTTGATTAAAAGCTCTCTTCGCCCTCTTTCCAATGGATCCAGTCTCACCCCCAAATTCCATCTAAGCTGTCTGGAATCTGCAAAACAAATCATGTCACTTTTCAGTTCCGAGTCAAAGTGGGCCTTGGGCCTTGTAATCAAGTTGTATTCGGTTGGGCCTTGTAATCGAGTTGTATTCGGTCTCCCTAGGTTTTGGCTGACCTCCTCTTATTTCATAAATAGCCAGCCGCACCCATTTTAGGGTTTGGTGGTTTTTGTTGATCATAGTTTTAGCCTAGAGGCAAACTATATTGTCATCTAGACGTGTCAAACGACCGCCTGTTGAGACAATATCGCAGAATCCCATCTTTGTGATTTCTATATATTCGTGAATCTCAATTCTTATTTGCAATTTTAGATTGCTGCTACTTTTGTTCTTGCTTGTTTCTTCGGTTGCTTGCAGGCATTGAACCTCATATTCAGGTTGATCATGCCCACGGCAAGGTCAATAACCCTTTAGAGTAGGTTTAGCGATTGCTAAGGAGCATCGTCGTTGTACGTTGTAGTCAGATCGACAAAGTTAGTTCCACAAAATTGTAGTTATCACTCCCATCTAGTGATCGGGAACAACCCTACATCAAGTGATATCTGAGCGCCAAGTTACTCGGTGAAAGATTTCCTGTTTTTTTAGTAGTAGATAGGTTCATCCCTAAAGTCTAGAAAAAGCCAAAAAATTAGGTTAGATCATAATATCCGAACCATTGTTTTTTTAGCCGTTAGCAATTTTATCATCTAGTATTTGCATTATTGAATTTGTCCTGCATCCATCTAGAAGTAGTTGGTTTAGATTAGTTGCGTGACTTGGTGTCTACTAGATCATACCCCTCCTTGTGCCATCATCCTTTGCCATCTCAATTCCAATAGAAAAAACACCAAAACAATCACTGCCGAGACCACCTCTTGGGCTGCTCGATGAGATATCCGTGTGGGTGCAAGCTTTATGTTGTTGTCTAGATCAATTTCTAGCCGACTTGGACAGAGAATCCAAGTCCAATTTCGGTTTGCTTGTTGTGTCCGATTTCAACTCCAATTCCGGTTTGCCCATTGTGTTCGAGTTCACATCTTATTTCGGTTTGCCAGCTGGATCCGAAATCAATTCCAATTCGGGAAACTCAGTTTTAAATCATCTCCAAAAGAAAGAAAGACCATCTTGTTTCAGACAAAAAGAATATAAGGAGGAATCCAAAACCTTCCTGCTGTGTTTTGGAAGAAATCAAAGTTTAGAGAGAGATAGAGAGTATATTTCAATTACCTATTTACCCCTGCCAAAAAAAAGTTGTGAGTTGCATTGCTCCTGGGATCAGTGAGGTAAAAGAAGGATTTCTGGTGATGTCGTCATCTTGAAAAAAAAACAAGAAAAAAAAAAAGAAATCTAGTTCATTCCATTGTGTCCATAAGGCTGCTCTCATATCTTGTTTTCCTTTACTTGCCACTACATTGTTCTCCACTCACTAATTTTCAGTATCTAGGCTTAGGCACTATTGAGCTCCCCCTAGGAGAAGACCAACAACTAGGCTAATGTTTGAGCATATTTTCAACATGCATTGCTTTTTGATATATTGTGCCACTAAATTGTGAGAGCGAGAAAACTATATCCAAGCTCCACATTCTACCTTGTACGTTTGTTCGGTCCCTTGGCAATTGCTTTATCCAAGCTTCGGAGAACTTTTGACACCGCTAATGGCCGACAACACCCGCTGCATGATAAGAATTTGTAAGAGCTTTAGTTAAAGCTTGAGAGTTGAGCGACTTTTGACCACATCAGACATAGTGATAAGAACATTATATTTGTGATTTTGTTTCTTGTTTTCTACTAACAATGTCAGGTGATGAGAGTTCGCTACTTCACTCTCCACGTAGGAAGGGCATTGTTTCTCACTTTGAGGGGATGACGAGGATCACCATCGAGGGCCTTAGTGCGGATGTACGACTCACTAATGAGCGTATGTCGCTGCAAGAAGACTGTCTCCGATCCATCGAGACCGCACAGGGAATCGCTAACATTACCGTTGCTACTATTTTGTCTAGACTTGATACACTTGCAGCTGCTACCCCAGGAACTTTCAGTCCTCCACCTCATCTCTTAAGCAACAACAATAGCGTACTACATGCTCAACGGGTTCCCATTACTGCCCCGGATTCCCAAGACGGCCCCACTGCCACAGCCGCCCAACCACACATCGCCAACGCTTTGGTTCAGCAAACTAGGGCTAATATAGTTTTGGGAGCTAAGGTAGAAGAACAAAATGGTGAGAACTACTATGACTACGCCACTGACAGGGAGGATGACAATGCCATCAATTATGACAACGACTGCGACCATCGTCGGCTACACTTAGTCGGCAAGGTATGCGATGTGATCTCCCGCGACACAGTGTACATGATAGTGATGGTGTTTTCCCTACAGTAAAATTCAATATGACGTCTTTCGAAGGTAAGGCCCTGTTTGGTAGAGCTCCAGATCCCAGCTCCACCTCAGATTTGAAACTTGTAGGCTAAAATAAAGTGACTTAAGTTTATATTTTTATTATAAAATGTAAACAAGATGATCCACGTAAACACTCTTAATATGCCTCCAGCTCCAGCTCCACGGATCTGGTGGAGCTAGGAATACCCAGCTCCATCAAATTCACTAATTTGGTGGAGCTAGAGCTCTGCCAAACATGGTCTAAATATGATCCTGATGGTTACCTCAGTTGGGAATTACTTGTTAATTAAAAATTTGCATGCCATGATTTTCCTGAGGGTAGAAGAGATAGTGCTGCCACTAGTGAATTCTTTTATTTTGCTTATGTTTGGTGGAGAGAGCATTGCCGCGTTCATCCAAATAATATACCCACCACTTGGGAAGCTTTAAAGCTGATCATGAGACATAGATTTGTTCGCTCATATTATGCTAGAGATTTATTAAATAAATTGCAGTGCTTACGCTAAGGAAAAAGTTTAGTAGAGGAATATTATCAAGAATTGCAAATTGACATGTTGCGTTATGGTTTAGTTGAGAATGGGGAAGCTTCTATGGCTCGTTTCTTAGGTGGATTAAATCAAGAAATACATGACATTCTAGATTATAAGGATTATAATTCGATAACTCATTTATTCCATCTTGCTTGTAAAGCTGAACGTGAAGTGTAGGGATGACAATCGAGGACGAAAGCTAACTTTTCTGTAGGTCATACTACTTCATTGGCGCCTCACACCACCACTACCCTGTCCGGCCGTACAACTACACCGAGCTCCTACAACAGCAAACCGACATCTTCTAATACAAATTCAGCACCACGTGCACCCCGGGCCAATGAAGAGTGCCACACCAGCTCCTACAAAAAGTTCATCATCATTGGTCGCCTCAATAGGACGCACAAAAGACACTCAATGCCATCGTTGTAAGGGTTTCAGCCACATGATGAGGAGTGTCCGAGCAAGCGCGTGCTAATAATTTGCGAAGACAGCAAGTATGATTCAACAAGCGATCTTGATGAAAAAACGTATGTTTTGCTTGCTGAACGCGAAGACGGTGATCCAAATTCAGAACATGAAGGAGAGCACGGAGCGCTGGTGATGCTGACCAATATTTTGAGTATTATTGCGCAACGTGTGCTTAGTGCTCAGATTGCCCTTGCCGAGCAAAATTAGCGCCACAACTTATTTCACATTATAGGCATCGTCAAGAGCGATTGATTCGAATAATCATTGATGGTGGGAGTTGTAATAAACTGGCCAACATGGAGATGGTGGAGAAGCTAGCACTCTCCATTAGGCCGCATAGTAAGCTTAAGGTAACCCGTATGGTGATAGTACATTTCGCTTTAGGTTCTTATCATGATTATGTAGATTGCGATGTCGTACCTATGCAAGCATGTTCTATGTTTTTAGGTAGACCAAGGCAATATGATAAAGATTGTTTACATCATGGTCGAACAAATCAGTACTCTCTCATAAACAAAGGAAAAGAGGTTGTGTTACATCCTATGACTCCTGAACAAATGTTGAAAGATGATCTTGCTAGAGCTAGTAGAAATAAACATCGGGAGCCCCCTAAATCTGAAAATCAGATCGTAGCTAGTGAGTTGGAGCAATTTCATAACAATAATCAAATTGACTCGAGTCTCTCTAAGGAAATAAAATTAAAAGCCTCCAGTTTCCTTGCTACTAAATCTGAAATTTTTACTTTAGATGCTAGCGATTCTATTTGTTACAGTTTGATATGCAAAGAAACCTTGTTTTCATTCAAGGGTATTCCATCTTCTTTGCCTCTGGCTGTTACTAACATTTTGCAGGAGTATGCTGATGTATTTCCACAATAAGTACCACCGGGATTACCACCTATTTGAGGGATTAAGCATCAAATTGACTTAATTCCCGACTCCTCACTACCCAACCATCCACCATACTGTACGAACCCTGAGGAGACTTGTCGAAGGTTAAGAAATTGACAGTAAATTTGTAATGGGTACCTTCGGTGTTCGCAGGATCAACAGACACAAACGAGGCAAGATTTAGACAGGTTCGGGGCTCTGAGGAGAGTAATACCCTACTCCTGTTGTTTTTCACTATCGGATCGCTGAACACAAAGTACAAATCTGAGGTGTGTTTGTCTAATCTCTGGTTACAATGAAGACAAGAAGGATATGACTAGATCTAATCTGGTTGCTGATGTCTAGCAGACGCTCTTCTCAGGTTCCTCCTTGCGTGGGTACTCCTGATGGCTCCTTCTCCGGGGCTCGGGAATCCGGTACCCTCCTCCGTGCATCTCCTCCCGTATTTATAGCTGGATACACCATCCTCTTCGAGATATCGCCGGATGAGGACTCCGTATCGTTCTCGATCGGGGATCTTCGTTCCGAGATCCTCGTACGGAACTGATTTTCCTTATCTATTTGACGTACTCGATCTAATCTCCTTGTGGCGGGAGCAGGATCGAGTCCTTCCTAATGTAGATATACCTTTCCCGTTAGTCGTGTCTCCCATAGAGATGGGGTCATTGGCGTCCGGGGTATATAGTGTAATTTCCATCTTTCCGGTACACGTGCATATCCCATATTTAGATATTCGACAAGACTAAAGAAATTTAGTGACAAGTTTAAGAATTACTTGATAAAGGGTATGTTCGCGAATCTCTTGGTCCATGTGATGTCCCTGTTATTTTGGTGCCCAAGAAAAATGGTTCGTGGCGTATGTGCATTGATTTTTGAGCCATTAATAATATTACTATCTGTTATCATCATCATATTCCTAGGTTAAAGGATATGCTTGATGAATTAAGTGGCTCTACTACATTCTCAAAAGTTGACTTGCGCAGTGGCTATCATCAAATTCGTATGAAATTAGGCGATGAATGAAAAACATCATTTAAAACTAAGTTCGGGTTATATGAGTGATTAGTTATGCCGTTTGGTTTGACTAATTGAAGGATCATTGTTTTTGATCCATGTGTTTTTGATGATGAGTATTTGAAAAGAGTTGAAATTGATTTGATTATTTGATAAGATTTGAAAGTGGTTTGATTTTTTAGTGGTTGTATGGATTAATGTGAGTCAAGTCGCGGACTTGGGCTTGGAAATTGTTTGTGTGTTTTTGTTCACGTGCAGGTGTTGCTTGAGGTCGAACGTGGTCGGTGACGGGTCCGAGACTAGGTTCAGGGAGTAACTGAGGTCGTGAGGGTCGAAGGTGTCATGCGAGACGTTCGGGCTAGAGAACAAAGGCACGTGAGGTCGAGATCGTTGCAGCGTGGCGGCGGCGAACGT
The DNA here is from genome assembly GCA_036346355.1 of Rhipidocladum racemiflorum. Taxonomy (NCBI): domain Eukaryota; kingdom Viridiplantae; phylum Streptophyta; class Magnoliopsida; order Poales; family Poaceae; genus Rhipidocladum; species Rhipidocladum racemiflorum. The sequence continues at coordinate 10,737,746 of CM070569.1, forward strand.
CTGGCGTGTTTACGAAATTTTTAAATGCATGTGTAGATACAGTATTTATGCATGTGTGCGTGTGTGTCATGCATATGTGTGTGCGTGTGTTGCACATGTGTGTGTGTGAGTTGTGTCGTGAGAGCAAGTGAGTGAGCATGTGTGTGCCATACGTGAGGTTGCATGGACATGCAAGCATGCATGACGTGATGCATGTGTGCATGGGGTGAGAAATTCCATGCCGTGTGAAGTGGTTGTTTGCATGCGTAATTAATGGATGCATGTGAGAGAGTATGCATTAGTGCGTGTGTGTTTTTGAGTCGGCAAGGGTTTTGGGTCAGCAGGAAAGAATCCGACTGGAAGCAGGCTGCCGTACGTGAGTTGCTGTCCGAGTTGATTTTCTTCCGAGTGGCCGGCATAAGGCGTATGCGAATCAACATGAAGATGAAGAATAGGAAAAGGATTCCTGTTCTCTTGTCCTTTAAATAGAGGGTTCTAGGGGCTTAGAACTCATCCAATGCAATAGGGCAAGAAGCAAAAGGTGCCTACAACAAAGAAAAGCTTTTGTGCTCTCTTTAGTTTGTTTAGGGTTTTCTAATCTTGTGAGATTAGAGATTTTGTTTAGGGTTTTCTAATCATTGAAGATTAGAAGTTTTTTTTTTTGGTGTCATCTTGTTGAAGATGGCTTTGGAATAAAAAGATAAGTTTATGCAATATTCTCTTATTTTTTTGCTTTGATTCTTGATTAGAAGGTTTGTTCGATTTTTGATAGAACTAGTTTTGATTTTTGTTCGACTTGTCTCGCTAATTAATCTAGGGTTTTGATCTCTACAATATTAGATATTCTTCCGCTTTTTAGGGGTCTTTAATTTTCCGAAAGAAATAGTTGAATTTTATTCGGCATCTATTCACCCCCCCCCTCTAGTTGCCTACTCGGTCCTACAAGTGGTATCAGAGCCAGGTTCTACTAATCCATCTTAACAGGTGATTAGTAAACGGTAAGTTATGGCAACAGAGAAATACTCAAACAAGCCGCCAATCTTCGATGGCAGACTTCCCAATTGGCGGATCCGGATGATTGCATATCTTCAAGCTCAAGGTAACGCGATTTGGCGCAAGGTAAAAATTTAAATGCGAGCTTCCCCTAATGATGATATTGATAAAATCGAGTTTGAAAAAGATGTTGAAAACAATAATAGAGCTAGAAACATATTGCTTCAAGGACTTGCTAGAAAAGAATTCGATAGAGTCTGTCATTTACTCACTTGCTCATGAAATTTGGAAATCTCTTCAAGATTATCACGAGGCACCGACTCTGTAAAGAAGCTAGGCAAGATCAATTTAAAAAGGAATACACTAGATTTGAAATGAACTCGGAGAATCTCTAGATGATTGTTTTGCTCGCTTTAACAGAATCTTAAACAATCTTAGAGGCTGTAGATGTAAAGTACTTGACTCTGAAAATGCTAGACATTTCCTATCATCTCTTGATCTTAAAATCGGCAAATGAAAGTGATCGCTTTTAGGGAAGCTCACAAGATGAGTGAAATGACTTTGGATAAACTATATTCTAGTCTCAAGACTTTTGAGATAGACATTGTTTCAAGAACTTCCAATGATAACTCTATGGCTCTTAATGCTAATTCTTCATATGATAATGCCACTAGTTCTTCATCATCATATTCTATTACTGTTTTGAGTGCTCTTAGTGATGAACAGCTAGATCAAATACCAGAAGATACACTTGCTCTTCTTTCCAAGCGTGTCAATGCAGCTTACATGAGATCAAGGGAGAGAAGAGGAGCCTCCATCCACTGCTACAATCAAGGTAAGGCCGGGCACATCCGTGCTAACTGTTTCAAGAACAAAGATAAAGAGGAGAAGGAGCAAAGCAACTCCTCCAAGTCCTTCCGGCCAAAAGAAAGCAAGGACAAAAATAAGCAACGGACAAAGAAGATGCTCAACAAAGTCTTCGCGGCAATTGGTCGCTTAGACTTAAGCGACATTGATGATTCAACTGACGATGAGAAGGAAGCGAAGCAAACTAAGCTGAACGAGAAAGATTTCACCGGACTGTGCTTCATGGCGAAAGGGAACACTAGTGATTCTAGTGACAACGACAACACTTCCAGCGACGGTGATGAGGTAATACCTTCGTATGATGAGCTTTGTGAAGTTTTAGTCATATTGAGAAAATCTTTAAGAAAATCCTCACTCAAAAATAAAAACTTAGAGAAAGATCTATCCATGCTGAAAACTGAAAACTTTGATCTTAGAAATTCAAATTCTGAAAAGACATGTGATTCTTGCTTAGATCTCAAATTTGAAATTAAATCTTTAAAAGAGGAACATATGATTAAACTAGAACAAGTTTATGCCAAAAATGAAAAACTTGTGAAAAATGTTGGTTGCTCTACTGATGGTTTACATGGTCAAACTTCTTGTTCTAAATGTCCCATACTAGAATTGAAGTTGCATGATGCAGATGCTAAGATTACTCAATTGTTTAATGATTTGCTTACACATGAAGTTCTTTCATGCTCAACTTGTCGCAAGCAAAAAGAAAAAGTAGATGTTTCCTGTAATAATTGTTTAACACTCTCTCGAAAAATTGATTACTTGGAAAAGTCTTTAGAACGTTTTACTAAAGGAAAGAAAAATCTAAATATGATTTTGGATCAATCAAAAGTCAGCACTCATCACAAAGGTTTAGGTTTTGATCCTTATGCTCATCACAAATCATATGCTCATACTATTGTTAAAACTCTTGAAAGTGGAAAGTTTGAAATTGTCAAAGAACCTGAGAAAACTGTCTTCAAATCTGCTGGAATTTTATCTTCTACAATGATGAATGCAAATGTTGCTTCTGCTCCTAAAGACAAACCATTTGTTAAGTACAATTGCACTCATTGTGGAAAAGATGGTCATTTGGTGAATTTTTGTTTTAGACTAGCCAAACAACAGAGAAAGGAAAATTCAAAGGCTAACTTTAGACAAACACGTATCATTTCTCAACATGTTCCGCTAGTGAAAGCAAACAAAATTCCTCGAAATTCATCTACGTTGCATTCACAAGCTTTTGTACGATCACCTCCTCGTCGAGTGATTCGATCTTTGGATACCTAAATCTTATTTCTCTAACCCCAGCTGAATCCTCGGCATCTTACATTCATAACATGTAGGTGGTACGAGAAGGGAAGGAGAACATCCGGGTTGTTGATTCAGGATGCCAACACATGACAGCAACCCAAGTTGGTTCTCCTCCTAACAAAAGCATCTGGGAACGAAACGATCACTTTTGGAGATGCTACTCTTTGGGCGTCATTGCAAAAGGTACAGTGAAGGTAAATGAGCACTTTACTTTAAAAAATGTCTCTTTGGTGTCTAAACTGAAATTCAACCTTCTGTCTGTATCTCAATTGTTGGATGAGAACTTTGAAGTAAGTTTTAAAACGAATGCATGTAGAGTACTCGATGCTTCTGAAAACTTGATTCTTAAAATATCTAGACTTGGAAAAATTTTCGTAGCAAATTTTAGCAATGCTTCAAGTTCACATTGTTTTGTTGCTTCAGAATATAGAAATCTCAATTTTTGGCATCGTCGGTTAGGTCACATGGGCTTTGATCTGTTATCTAGATTGAGTGGTCTAGACTTAATTCGTGGCTTGCCAAAATTGAAATCTTGCAAAGACATTGTTTGTGCTTCCTGTCGACATGGTAAGATTGGTTGGAGCCCCTCATGTTCCTGTCTCTACTATAATGACCACTGGCCCCGGTCAACTTCTTCACATGGATACAGTAGGACCATCTCGAGTACAATCGGCCGGAGGTAAGTGGTACTTTCTAGTAATAGTTGATGATTATTCGAGATACTCTTGGGTGCATTTTCTGTCTTCAAAAGATGAGATTTTTGGACTCTTTCATGTCTTCATTAAGAGATTGATAAATGAATTGCCTAACTCATTGAAAGCCATAAGAATGAGATAATGGTACAGAATTCAAAAATGCCTTGTTTAAATCTTTTGTGAAACTAATGGGATTGAACATCAATTTTCTTCGCCATATTCTCCCTCACGAGAATGGTGTTGTAGAAAGGAAAAATAGAACTTTGATTCAAATGGCTAGAACTATGCTAGATGAATACAACACTTCAAGAAAATTTTGGGTGTTGCAATTTCTTCTGCTTGCTATATATCAAATAGGGTCTATCTCAGAGCTTTACTTGGTAAAACATCTTATGAACTAAGATTTGATCGTAAACCATCTGTTTCTCACTTACGAGTGTTTGGTTGCAAATGCTTTATTCTTAAACATGGAAATCTTGATAAATTCGAAGCTCGTAGTACAGATGGTATTTTTCTTGGCTATTCGTTGCACTCTCGTGGATATCGTGTACTTGATTTATCGACTAACAAATTGTTGGAGACATGCGATGTTACTTTTGATGAGGCTAGCCACAGGCTAGACCCGACATTTCAGGTTCACGAGAAGATTTAGAGCCAATCTTTTGGATAAAAGATTCGAAGAAAATGATGAAGATAATGATGATGATGAGCTCATACCTCTGAGCGGGAAGATGTTCTGAACAAATTGATGTGACTACTACTTGATTCTCCTACACCTCCCACGGCCAGTGAAACAAGCTGGACCTCCCCTTCTTGTTTTGAAGAACCATCCTCTGAACAAATTATTGGAAGTCTTCATGAAAGGGTGACACGTTCTAATTCATCTCAAACTCTTTTATGCATGCATTACGCCTTTGTTGCTAATTTTGAACCTAAGAACATTACTCATGCTTTAACTGATAGTTCTTGGGTAGATGCGATGCATGAAGAATTAGAAAACTTTGAAAGGAATAAAGTTTGGTCTTTAGTGGAACCTCCTAAAAATCAAAACATTATTGGAACAAAATGGGTTTTTAAGAACAAGTTAAATGAAGATGGAATAATTGTTAGAAACAAAGCTAGACTTGTAGCTCAAGGATTTTCTCAACTTGAAGGAATTGATTTTGATGAAACATTTGCTCTGTTGCTCGTTTAGAAGCTATTCGCATCCTCTTGGCTTTGCAGCTTCAAAAGGTTTTAAGTTATTTCAAATGGATGTGAAAAGTGCTTTTCTAAACGGTTTTATAGAAGAAGAAGTTTTTGTGAAACAACCCCCTGGTTTTGAAAATGAAAAATTTCCTAATCATGTGTATCGTTTATCAAAAGCTCTTTACGGATTAAAACAAGCCCCCCGTGCTTGGTATGATAGATTAAAAGGCTTCTTGCTTCAACATAATTTTGAGATGGGAAAAGTTGATAAAACTCTATTTACTCAAAATTCAAATGATCAATTTCTTGTGGTGCAAATTTATGTGGATGATATTATCTTTGGAGGATCCTCCCACTCTCTTGTGTTGCATTTTTACGAGCTAATGTCCAGGGAATTCGAGATGAGTATGATGGGAGAGTTGACATACTTCCTTGGATTTCAAATCAAGCAAGCGAAAGAAGGGATCTTCTGCACCAATCCAAGTATACAAAGGAGCTACTAAAGAAATTCGACATGGGAGAAGGAAAGTCAGTATCTACTCCAATGAGCACAACAACAATTTTGGATCTTAGACGAGAATGGGGTCGAGATGGACCAAAAGAATCTGAAGCATGATTGGATCATACTGCACTTGATCGCTTCAAGCGACATACATTTTGCGGTATGTTTGTGCGCTCGATTTCAAGCCTCTCCTCGAGAATCACATCGACAAGCAATTAAAAGAATTTTCAGGTATCTTCGCTCCACTTCGAATTTGGCATTTGGTATTCTTGTTCTTCTTCGCTTACACTCCTAGGATATTCGATGCTGATTTTGCGGGGTGTAGATTAGATAGAAAGAGTACTTACGGCACATGTCATTTTCTTGGCACTTCACTTGTTTCTTGGTCTTCTAAGAAACAGTCCTCAGTTGCTCAATCTACTGCTGAAGCTGAATACGTTGCAGCCGCTAGTTGTTGTTCACAAATTCTTTGGATCACTTCAACTCTTAAAGATTACGGCATTAACTTTAATAGTGTTCCACTTCTTTGTGATAATACTAGTGCAATTCATATCGCTAAAAATCCTGTTCAACATTCAAGGACTAAACACATTGATGTTCGATATCATTTTCTTAGAGATCATGTTGAAAAAGGAGCTATTGAACTGAAATTTGTTGATTCGAATGCTCAAATTGCTGATATTTTCACTAAGCCGCTTGATTCTTCTCGCTTTGCTTTCTTACGCGGCGAACTTGGGATCATTCATCCCCATGGGTTGATTTGAGGGGGAGTCTTGATTTTAACTCTTTCATTTGTATTTCTTGACTTTGGTTACTACAAGGAGTTATTTTGACGTTACACTTAAAGAAAACTCCCCTGTTTTCATTGCATCATGTAGTACAAAGCTTTGTTGACTATTCTTGTGTATATAGTCAAATTAATGCTACATTGCTTCACTTCTCACTAAAAGACTAAAAGACTAAAATAATTCAATTTGAGATGCTTTTCGAGAATATTTTGGCTCTTGTTCATTATGGTATTGCATTTGTGAAATAGGCTTAAAAGTTTCTTGTCATCTGTTGAAAGGCTAGAGCTGATTAGAAACTATGTGTGAGCTTTTTGTTGGACTTCAAATGATCATTATGAGTCTCAAGCAAAATCAGTGTTTTAATATTAAAAGCAAGTTGAAAAAGATGCAAGCAAAAGCTACTTGGCTAAACACAAGTTTAGTACAATGTGCAGCTTCCTTGCCAGGGATTTCAATTCAAAAGATGCAAGAAAAGGCTACTTGTCTAAACAAAAGTTCAGAACAATGTGAAGCCACTTGCCAATTTAAATCGAGAAAGATACAAGAAAGAACTACCTACTCATACACAAGTATGGGCTAGTGTGCAGTTACTTGTCATCCCTGTTGTTCACAAAGCAAAATTGTCAAACTTGCTAAAAGAGAAAAAGGGAATTCAAATTTTTAAATGCTTGAGACAAACATTAGTGAATTTGAAAGTCTCTCTTTGCTCATGATAGATTTCTTTTTTTGCTTTGGCAAAATCAGTTTATGACATTTTACTTGTTTGCTCTAATCTGCTTATGCAACAACTATTCTATGTGTTAGAGCCTCCATATTCTCACAATTTGCTTTCTCATTGGATAAATTGATACAAAATGTGAAAACTCTCGTAAAAACTCTCCAAATGCTTTACTTTAATTATATGCCTTGAATATACTTCAAAGCTTGAGATACTGCATTCATTAAGGGGGAGTTTTGAGTTCTTGATGACTATTTTGTCAAAAAGGGGGAGAGCAAGTCAAGAAGAAGAAAAATAGAAAGAAAGGAGAAATTCAAACTGTTTGAGAATTTGGATTTACTTGGTCTTTACTTGGTCATGGAATCTTTTTGGTCTCAAACTCTCATTTGGTATTTTTCTATACCCTTGTCAAATCTTATATTGTGTTTTGTCAAATTACTCATCAAGGGGGAGATTGAAGGATCATTGTTTTTGATCCATGTGTTTTTGATGATGAGTATTTGAAAAGAGTTGAAATTGATTTGATTATTTGATAAGATTTGAAAGTGGTTTGATTATTTAGTGGTTGTATGGATTAATGTGAGTCAAGTCGCGGACTTGGGCTTGGAAATTGTTTGTGTGTTTTTGTTCACGTGCAGGTGTTGCTTGAGGTCGAACGTGGTCGGTGACGGGTCCGAGACTAGGTTCAGGGAGTAACTGAGGTCGTGAGGGTCGAAGGTGTCATGCGAGACGTTCGGACTAGAGAACAGTGCACGTGAGGTCGAGATCGTTGCAGCGTAGCGGCAGGCGGGCCGTCTGGCGTGTTCTGAAATTTTTAAATGCATGTGTAGATCTGATATTTATGCATGTGTGCGTGTGTGTCATGCATATGTGTGTGCGTGTGTTGCACATGTGTGTGTGTGAGTTGTGTCGTGAGAGCAAGTGAGTGAGCATGTGTGTGCCATACGTGAGGTTGCATGGACATGCAAGCATGCATGACGTGATGCATGTGTGCATGGGGTGAGAAATTCCATGCCGTGTGAAGTGGTTGTTTGCATGCGTAATTAATGGATGCATGTGAGAGAGTATGCATTAGTGCGTGTGTGTTTTTGAGTTGGCAAGGGTTTTGGATCAGCAGGAAAGAATCCACCGAAGCAGTGCCCGTGACGTGAGTTCTTTGTCGAGTTGATTTTCTTCCGAGTGGCGGCATAAGGCGTATGCGAATCAACATGAAGATGAAGAATAGGAAAAGGATTCCTGTTCTCTTGTCCTTTAAATAGAGGGTTCTAGGGGCTTAGAACTCATCCAATGCAATAGGGCAAGAAGCAAAAGGTGCCTACAACAAAGAAAAGCTTTTGTGCTCTCTTTAGTTTGTTTAGGGTTTTCTAATCTTGTGAGATTAGAGATTTTGTTTAGGGTTTTCTAATCATTGAAGATTAGAAGATTTTTTTTTTGTGTCATCTTGTTGAAGATGGCTTTGGAATAAAAAGATAAGTTTATGCAATATTCTCTTATTTTTTTTTGCTTTGATTCTTGATTAGAAGGTTTGTTCGATTTTTGATAGAACTAGTTTTGATTTTTGTTCGACTTGTCTCGCTAATTAATCTAGGGTTTTGATCTCTACAATATTAGATATTCTTCCGCTTTTTAGGGGTCTTTAATTTTCCGAAAGAAATAGTTGAATTTTATTCGGCATCTATTCACCCCCCCCTCTAGTTGCCTACTCGGTCCTACACTAATGCCCCTAGTAACTTTATGAGATTAATGAACGAGGTTTTATGTGCTTTCATTGCTAAATTTTTTGTAGTTTACTTTGATGATATCTTGATTTATAGCAAGACTTTGAAGGAACATTTAGAACATTTACGTGCGGTTTTTAATGCTCTACGTGATGCACGTTTGTTTGGTAACATCGAGAAATGCACCTTTTGCACCAATTGAGTCTCATTTTTTTTGCTATGTTGTTACTCCACAGGGCATTAAAGTAGATAAAATCAAGATCAAAGCTATCCAAAGTTGGTCGACTCCTAAAACGGTCACACAAGTGCGAAGCTTTCTAGGACTTGCTGGATTCTATCGGCGATTCGTCAACGATTTCAGCACCATCACCGCACCACTGAACGAACTCACAAAGAAGGGTGTCCTATTCGTTTGGAGTGACGCGCAAGATGAAGCCTTCAACTATCGGGGCCCGAATGTGCAAATCCGGACCCTCTGTATATCCAGCATTAGTCTAGGATCACGCTAGTGCACACAGTCTCAACATCGGTGCATATCACAATCATACTCAGTGAAATAATAAAGTATTTTAATTAAATAGTCAAACTGGTTGCTCGACCTTTTGATCAAGTTACAAAAGTATGCCTCGTAGGGCGAAGACTTATTAAAGTAGACAATTGCAGTGGAATAAAAATAGACTCGTGGTGCCCCAATTTGCCACAGGCAACTGACTAGGCTGCTCCCTAGGTAGACGACTCCTCCTGAGTTCCTCCTCCAAGGTTGGCGTCGCTTCTTCTTTAACTGATGTTGTATTGTTGCAAGGGTGAGTACTTTGAGCACTCCGCAAGTCATGCACAGAATGCAGTTCTAATATTCTACATGCATGGGCTTATTACAAAGGATATGCTATGGTTCATTTGCAGTAAAGCAGCATTGACAATTACAATAATAGATTGCCAAAGCAGTAAAACAATAATAAGAATAATAACTTTCATAATATTTCACAAGTAAAGTATTTCTCAACCTAAGTCAAGTTCACCAATTCCAACCCAAGTATTTTCCACAAATCAAGTTATTTTCATGAAAGTCTAACCCTTGACTGTAATCCCTGAGTAATGTCCAATGCCGCGGACATGGCTATTCAAATAGATTTTACACTCTACAGAGGTTATACACTTTACCCACAAGATACACTCAAACACCACAAAAGCGAGTGTTTGTAACAAAACCTTTCCAATGCCTATCTAAACCCAATACTACTCGCTGAGGTTTCAACACTGGTGGGACTAGTTACCACATCCAGGGCCCCCCTCTTGCGCCGTGTGAGTCATCCCGTGCGAGGACTGGTTACCACTACTCGGGCCTCACACCACCATAATAGTACTAAAGTTTAGAATCAACAAATTAATCAGCTAGGGCTGTCCCATTCCAGACTTGTGGTTGTATGAATGACCCAGTTCAAAGGCTTGCAAGGTTAAGTCCTTAGGTTGACCAAGGCAAGACTACCGAAAAACCAAAACGACTTTCCCGGTACCAATCTTGGCCCACCAGATCAATCTTGCCACTTGCCCCAGTCTAAAGCATTTTATCACCCCAGTTCTTTACCATTCACCACGTGCCATCATCAAACTCAACAACACATGTCACATTCTCGAAAACATGTTCTATATCTTATTAAGTCAATATTAACTTTAATATCCAAAATCATGGCAAATCTACGTGGCATGGCTAAGCATACTACCTACGAGCTAATTAACCAATGTTGGCAAATTATTAATGTCCAACTATTAATCCACAATCTAGGGTGACAAAGGATTCATGGCATACAATTATATAGGACAAGGTAGCATACAACAATCAGGCATTTAACTAATTCCCAGAATTATTCAAAACAATTCTAATTACAATAGCATGCAATAATTTGAATCAATATAATTTTCACAAATAGGATCAATATGATCAAAGCATAACTTGCCTTCAAAGAGCAACTGGTCTTGATCTAAGACTTGATCTTGAGTTTGATCTTCAACTTCCGCACCTTCGAACAGTTCAACGTCTACGCGTAGCAGATAAAGAACCAAATAAACATCCAAAGACAACGAATAAACACACATTCGGAAAATACCGCAAATCAAACTAATTCGTAATTTCATGAAAACTTTCAGATAATTAGTTTAGCATTTTCTAAGATTTATAAAATTTATTTTGACATTTTTGGACATATAGTTTAAGAACTACAAAATTCGTAAGTTGGGACTTTCCGCGAATAATTTATCAGTATAAATTTATTTATAAAATTTCATAAAAATTACGGTGGAAAGGTATTAATTTCTACTACTTAACAAAATTTGTCGCATACTGTAACACCCCAAAATTTTGCTTTTCTTAAATTCATGTGTGAATCGGCACTTTGGTGAATTTTTGGAATTTTCTGGAATTTATTTGGATTTATTTGGAATTTATTTGAATTTAATCCATTTTGAAATAATTAAAGAATTAAACTTTGCAAATAAAATTTTGTTGGAAATATTTTATTTGAGTCCAAAATGATCCAAAGTATTTTCCAGAATTTTTCTGGAATTTTTCTGAGTCTTTTGATATTTTTAATGAATTAAATGAATTACTGGGAATTATTTTAAATATTAAATCGCTGGAAAATCGAGTCGGGTCAAATCTTGTTCATCCGATGGACCGAACCCGAACCGAAGTTGGACTCGAGTCCGAGGCGAGCCACGTGATCCTGGTCGAACCTTGATCGATCCGAACCGTTGGATCGAAATCCAACGATCGGAAATTGGCGCGACCGATCCAGCGGATCCGGCCGGACCCGTGCGCCGCGCGATCTCGGCCGTGGATCGGGGCCACGCGGACGGCCACGATTTCGTCGTCTTCCCGAGCGGCTCGGATGCGCCACAGCGTGGCCGCCGTGTCCGTTAGGGTTTCACGGATTGCGCCAAGACGCCGAGGCACTATTTAAAGCCCAGAGGCCACCCCGTTGAAGCCCTTTGCCGTGCGCATCTTTCGCCTCAAGTTTGAGCCCTAGCCGCCGCGTGGCTGCAATTGCTCGCCGTAGTTCTTTCCCTCTCTCCCGGTTTTAGCCGCGCCGCCGTCGTCGGCCGTCTCGCGTCCGCAGAGCAGATCCGGACTCCTCGCTTTGAGGCGCCGAGAGTGCCTTTCATCTCGTCGGAGAAGCCCCAAGGCGCCGTCGCCGTGGTCGCCTTCCCCAACTCGGCGGGCAGGCGCCACCACAACGCCATCGTCGCCCTCGAAGCACGTCCAACCGTCCGTCGAAATCCAGCGATCGAGGTGAGCCGCGTGCAACCAAAACCCTAAAACCTAGATCGGGACGGATCGTTGGATCTAGATCCAACGACCCACGATCACCGTGGTACTTCATAACGGTGTTAGCCTAGGGTAGATCTGGACCGTCCGATCTAGATCGAGCGGCCCGCGATCACCGTGTAGTTTTGAGCGTGAACCTAGATCCGATCCGCGCCGCCGGATTTCAAATCAACGGCGCATCGTGCCCGCGTGTGCCTAGCGGCGCCACGCAGCGTGGCGCGTCTCGACACGCTGGGGCCCGCGTGTCGGCGGGACAACCGAACCGCACCATGACGTCACCGCCGACGCCACGGTGAAACCGCATGTCGATAGCATCACCGAAACGCGATGGCGTCGATCTTGGCGTCATCCAAAGTCCCGCTGTCGATGACGCAAGCCGTGGGCCGGGTCCACGGTGGACCGAGCCGAGCGTGGACCGAGTCCATGGGTACCGACGCCACCGCCCAATCAGAGGTCGACACGTGTCCAGCCGACGCAATAATTAATTTCCGAAAAACAAAATGATTTATTAATTCGAAATAATGATTTCAGATTTTGTTTCAAACTTCAAACGCTTATAACTTTTGCGTTTCAACTCCGATTTGAGTGATTCAAATTTCTAAATTTGTATAAAATTGAGACCTACCTAAATATGAATTTTATTTAATTTTTGGACTAAAGTTTTTCTCTGTAAAATTATTTAATTGATTATTTAAACTTTAAATAATCATAACTTTTGCATTTTAACTCCAAATTTGACGATTCCAGTTCCTAAAAATTCATAAAATTATGTTCTCTCTGTTTATGGATTTTATTTGGATGTTTGGATACTTTTTGCCTATTGTTTATTCGTGTATTTGCTATTTGCATGCGTTACGAGTAGACGTTGAAGTGCCGGAAGGATTCGAAGGAGAAGTACTGACTCAGGATCCAACTCAAGACCAAGAACAAGTACTTTTTGAAGGCAAGTTGTGCTTTGACCATGTTGATCCTATTTTGAAACTTATTTTGATTTAACTTATTGCATGCTAGTTCAATTAGAAAATACTTTATTTAAATATGGGGGATTAGATAAATACCAATTTGCTGTATGACACCTTGATTATTTACATATGTGCCATGACCCTTGTCACCCTAGTTGTGGATTACTAGTTGGACATTATTAAGTCGCCAACATGGGTTTTAGACCGTTGTAGTATACTGCTTAGACCTGCTACGTGCTCATGACATGATTTTGGACAATCAAATGTTAATATTAACTTAATGATATATTGAACCTGTTTTGGAAAGGTATCATGTGATGTTGATGGCACGTGGTGCATGGTAATCAACTGGGGTTTGATAAATAGTTTTTCGACCGGGGCATGTGGCAAGAATGATCAGGTGGGCCAGTTGTGGCATTGGGGATGTTGATTTGGTTCTTCGGGTAGTCTTGCCCTGGTCACCCTAAGGACTTCACCTTGCAAGCCTTTGAACTGGGTCTAACGTGCAACCACATGTCCGTAATGGGACGGACCTAGTTGACTAAGTTGCTAATAACGCATTACTGTGGGACCTCAGGAGGTCAACTACACCCTTTGTGTAAGTTTTACGGGGGAGCGTACCGGGGCTGAGGCCAGGTACCCATCTAACGGTTGATTGGCCTAAACTTCGCCTTAGCTAAGGGAAGGGTTAGTGTTTAATAACCGGGGAGGCTCACTTGTATTGTTAGAAGTTTCCGAAAGACTTTGTTACGGGAACTCGCCTTTGTGGTGTTTGACTGTATCTTGTGGGTAAAGTGCATAACCTCTGCAGAGTGTAGAATCTATTCGAATAGCCGTGTCCGCGGTATTGGACATCGCTCGGGAATTACAGTCAAGGGTTAGATTTTCTCAAAAATAACTTGGATTTGAAAGGTTGGGTTGGATTAATAATGATGTTGAAGGAAATGTGGATTAGGATGGGAAAGATGTTTATTAAACTCCTTGAAAAGTTACCTATGCTATACTTGTTTCTACTGCTTTCGAATCTACTTATGTTACTTGTCAAATCTTTGTTTCTGCAAATATACCTTGAGCTATTCCTTTGTACCAAGGCATGCATATAGTATATTAGCTTTGCATTACGTGCATGACTTCTTGAGTACCAAGTACTCACCCTTGCCACAATACAACACCAGTTGAAGAGGAGACTACACGGCTTTGGAGGAGGAGCTCCAAGGGGATCCGTCTACTTAGGAGCGAGCCCGGTCAGGTTGCCTGTGGTATCTTGGATGGCGCCACGAGTTTATTTGATTTTCATTGCTACTATTTCTCTCTTAATAAGTTTACTTCATGAGGCATACATTTGTAACTTGACCATAAGGTCGAGTAACCAGTTTGACTATTTAAATAAAGTACTTTATTAGTATCGAGTGGTATGATTGTGATATTTACCAATGTTAAGACTGTGTGCACTAGCGCGTTCCTGGACTAGTGCTGAATACACAGAGGGTCCGGATTTGCAAATTCGGGGTCCCGACACATACTATTTGGAGCTAGAACGAATTTGTAGCGGAAAAGACAAAATTCGCAATTTTGGTGAACGTAACAAATCAACGTTACGTAGAATGCATGCATGGTGCTATTCATCCCGTATATGCGTATTCTTCATGTGATCGGCTTGGTGTTTTGGCTTCGCGAGAGAGACAGAGAAAGAACAGCCAGCGATGACTAGAACGACGAGCGCAGGTTGGCCGGGGGTCGGCGTCGGCAACGGCGCCAAAACATGGTTATAGTTGCCCGTTGATAGCAGGAAATAGGAACCAAACATCATGGCCAGTATTTATATATATATTTGCAAATCATCCTAGTAATATACGTATACATACATGTGGAAGGTTATACTTGTAACACCCTGGCACCTAGTATGCCGCGAATGTCACACAAACGATACTAGAAGCAACCAATAACACATATTTCACAATAAATTACAACAACTACGCTAATTGCTTAACCAAAATTTCGGCAGCATATCCTTTGTTTTTTCATGGTTTCAAGCATCAACAATATTAATATATCAAGATAGCATAATGGACGACAACAATAACATGGCAATCTAGGTTTTCAGCAATTAATCAAGCCTCAAGCACAATTTAACCATCTCATAATCAATGAGGAATAACGATAAAACCAAGCACACGATATAACATGGTCCAAGCTTAGCGCAGTAAAGTAAAACATCACAACTACGAATGAGGGTGTGTAGTTGTCTAGATGAGTGCAACTAGGTGGAGACGTGACGCTAGCTCCCTTTCCCGTATGCCGAACTCATGGTACCTAAAAACAACATCAAACAACAAGCGTGAGTTCATCACTCAGCAAAGTGTATTGCAATGGAATAAAACAATAACAATACTCATGAACAACATCATTAACATCTCATAATACATCATCACAAGCATCTCATAAACATCTTCATAAGCATCTTGTAAATATTTTCATTCATGCAATGCAATGCACATGTCTCTTTGCTTAGCACATATCGGTATTGCCGAGTGCACACCCGTCGGTGTGCACCCTCTTTCCCTTCCATCCCGGAAAAGCCCAATTAGATCCCCACGGCCCAAACTAACTCCCCCAAGGCCCAATTCACTCATCTCATACACAACCGTGCCAAGTCACTCATCTCATACACAACAAGCTAAATTCGTATTACAAGGACCAATTACTCGTGCTCGAACACGTCGACTCAATTATCAAGTGAATACGTTCCTAGGTTTTGTTACAAATGATTCACAGAATGGAATGCTATTTAATCCTTCTGATGATTTTATTGTCCTTAGAAACCAAGGAGACGAACATCAAAAGGCCAAGTGTAAAAGGGAACCACCAAGCATAAAACCAAGTCATGTGTGCAAGTTCGACTAGGATTCGACCTCCCTGACAGCACCAACTTAAAATGGCTATAGCTGTTGATCCACAAGGGTGTTTGGGGACCATGAGTACTCGATTGAAAGCTCTCTTCGCCCTCTTTCGAATGGATCTGGTCTCACCTCCAAATTCCATCTGAGCTATTCGAAATCTGCAAAACAAATCATGTCACTTTTCAATTCTGAGTCAAAGTGGGCCTTGGGCCTTGTAATCGAGTTGTATTCGATCTCCCTAGGTTTTGGCCAACCTCCTCCTCTTATTTCATAAAAAGCTAACCACATCCTCTCTAGGGTTTGGTATTGTTTTGTTGATTATAGTTTTAGCCTAGTGCCAAACTATATTGTCATCTAGATGTGTCAAACGACCGCCTATTGAGATAACATCACAGAACCCCACCTTTGTGATTTCTATATATTTGTGACTCTCAATTCTTATTTGCAATTTCAGATTGCTACTACTTTTGTTCTGGCTTGTTTCTTCAGTTGCTTGCATGCATTGAACCTTGTGTTCAGGTTGATTGTGCCCACGGCAAGGTCAATAACCCTCTGGAGTTGGTTTAGTGATTACTAAGGTGCATTGTCGTTATACATTATAGTTGGATCGACAAAGTCAATTCCACCAAATAGAACTTATCAATCTCATCGAAAGAGCAGGAACAACCCTACATCACATCTTATTTCATGTTTTAAAATTTGCCTCTTCTATTTATTTTGATCAACGTGTATTACAGAGGAAAGATTACAAGCTATATGTATACTCCTATGTAGAGGGAAATAAAGATAAAAGTAATGCTGGGTTGTGTTGATTGATGATCCTTTTTTAATGTAGTATGTCGCCCTATTTATAACCCTTGGCCTGATCGTGTCTGTCCTGGTCTTACCAGTCGTCTGTATCGGCCTCGAACTCTTCTTGCCATCCTAGGTGTGATCGTATCTAATCCGGGTCATTTTAACCTCAGTTTCCTTCCAATCGGCTTCTTGCCAATCGGACACGAACCTTTAACCCGACGCCACGTCGGCTTTCACGAGTCCAAAACCGCACCGGCCTCTTTGGACTTGCACCAAACTGGTGCCCATCTCGGCCAACTCTTTAATTATCCAATTTTGGGTGCTAACATATGCCCCCCATTTTTAGGATATGTACGGACATGTCCCAAAAATTAACCATTGGAGTTTCAGCAGATCGTTATCTTCATTGCTTCGTCTTCTTTGCAGTTATCTCCTCGAGATGCCGCACCATGATCTCTCCCACATCGAATCGCTTCATATTCCACTTGCATTTATTTGAGGGATGCTTCGTTCTCCGCGTCATGACGATCCAACATGCCTAATTTGCCTTATAAATACCTGGTAATTTGTAGTTTCACCACTTAATCTCATGGTAACTTTTCATCTCTCACGCCATGTCTTCTTCTTCCCACTCTTCTTCTTCTGGCTCCGTTTTTGGCTATTATTCATCATTAGATGATGACTCGGCCATTGTCGCTGCTCTTCAGGAAGAGCTATCGACCGAGGTCCGCACCGAAGAGGAAGTGGCCGATGATGAAGCCATCACCAACACCCCCCAGGAGGAGTTTCGATGCCGATGCCGCTGGTGCCCCTACAGCAGCCGCCGCCCCTCCTCCTACCGACGCCACGAAACCCGATGTCGGAGCAGATGCTGCTCCTGTGGAGGTCGCCCCTGAAGCCGCTGGTCTTCCTCCAGCCGATGATGAGCCGACGCCTACACCAGCTCCTCCTGCCAATGCTACCCTCCAGGAGTCATCAAACTCCAGCAGCAGTTCCAGCTCTGGTGACATCCCTGACAGAAAGCGTCGTCGGCTTCACTAAGTTTTTTTTCATTACTTTTGTAGGGATGGCACTTTTCTCTCTTTTTCTCTATTTTTTTTAACTTCTACCTTTTCCTTCAATCGGCTCTCTACTCTTTAGCCGATGATGTAAATAATTTCTCTACTCTTTAGCCGATGATGTAACTTATCTCCTGATCAATATAAATGTCAATACTTGAATGTTGAATCTGTCTCAGTCATCAACTTTATGCTTTCTTGTGAATTTTAGTGGTATTGATATATTTCAAACCGAGAACATGATCGGCCTCATTATATCAGAACGTGCTTCTCCAACCGATATAAATCGCACTGATCCGCTTATAATCGTTCAATCGATCACCTTCCCTGACACACGCCGTTAAGGTGCGCTAATGATGCATTTCTTCCGTATCGGCACATTGATGATTTGGAATACGAACGTCCTGCCTTCTATCGTCTAGATCCTGATGAAGAGCGCTTTAAGCATATAATATCACTTGGGATTTTCTCAGTCGGCCTAAGCCTTTCAAGCCGTACTCAAAAGCCTTCATATGAATATTATCATCCTTCTATCTGCGCCAAACAATTGAAGCTTGGGCTACTTCCACCTCGGTTGATGCTGTTCGACAGGCTCCGGGAGCGAGAAGAGCTCAAATGTGCTCTAGATGCGAGTATCACGCTGGATTCGGGCGGAGAGATGTTGATCAACTCCCTTCCTCAGATCACGTTCATCGGGCGGACTGCTCGTACTTCTAACCGATGGTGGCAGGAGTGGAATCATCACCTTTTCATTAACCCTTTGGGCATGGTACTCCACCGCTTCGACAATGCCTATCCCGTCCCTCCTAATCTGAAGGTAACTTTTAGAGAATTGCCCCTTCTTTTTGTTGAGGAACGGGTAGGCTACGCTAGCACAATTTTTTAAAAAAATACTATCGTGATCACCCAGGACATCATGCGAGTAGGAGATCATGGATCATTACCCTTGATGCACAGAAGCAGTGGAAGACGAGTTGGAGAAGCCGGTTCTCACGTTGCGTGCGTCGAGGTACAAGAAGTAGTCATTCACATTGATGAAGAGGATCATCCTCGCTCGCTGTGGATCGTCCCCGCCTCGCCGTGGATCGTCCTCCCACGCTGCAATCGCAGCAGCGTTACTGCAGCAGTCCACACGTCTGGGGATGGAACGTCGTGCGTCGGTGTGCAAGCACCTGGTCGCTCGGCAGGGGCAACGAGAGAAGGAGGCTAGAGTTTTGGTTGAAACACTACCAAAACACAAGAAAGAGGCACTGCTGCGCCCACCCTCCTTCACTCCTTATATAGCCACGAGGTGAAACCCTAAGCCAGGGCCCATCAGCGCGCTAAGCCCATGAGGTCCATTAATTATGGATCCAATCTGAATTAATGTGTCCCAGCCCGTTAAATGTGTGACCCTGCAGGTTCATGTATATTTGGACATGGATTCAAAAAACCATTTTGCAATCCAATGGTTGGTAGCGGCTCCTTGCAGGGCATGCCAACTCCAAACATACCATGATCGAATCGGATAAAACTTATGAAAATGTAATGATCCCTTTCCCAAACTATATGAAGATTGAACTCAAGGCGAGAAGCATGTCATCCTTTGACAATTCAATCCATCTCTCGCATTTGTGATATGTTAATAAGTTGTGATTGACTCAATGTAACACCCCAAAATTTTGCTTTTCTTAAATTCATGTGTGATTTGGCACTTTGGTAAATTTTTGGAATTTTCTAGAATTTATTTGGATTTATTTAGAATTTATTTGAATTTATTCCCTTTTGAAATAATTAAAGAATTTGATTTTGCAAATAAAATTTTGTTGGAAATATTTTATTTGAGTCCAAAATGTTCCAAAATATTTTCCAGAATTTTTCTGGAATTTTTCTGAGTGTTTTGCTATTTTTAATGAATTAAATGAATTTCTGGGAATTATTTGGATTATTTAATCGCTGGAAAATGCGAGTGGGTTTGTACTGTTCATCCGACCGGACCCGAGTCCGAGTCAGACTCGAGTCCGACCCAAGCCAGCCGTTTCGGTCGAACCCGCTCGGCCGAACCCTAACCGCGTGACCGTTGGATCTTGATCCAACGGCCACGATTGAGCCACGTCGACCGAACCCGAGCCCGACCGAGCCAGCCCGGCTCGCGAGTCGGACCAGCGCCCAAACCCCGCACCATTGGATCTTGATCCAACGGTGACATTGAGCCACGTCACCCAATCCGAATCCCTTCCGGATTCGCGCCAAGAACGGAGTGGGCCTCGGTTTCCGTGCGTTTCACGGACGTCGAGAGCCCTATTTAATGCGCCGCCGCCGCTGTCGCGTTGCCGACTTCCATGCGCACCCGTAGCCCTAGCCCGTCGAGCTTAAGCCGCCGTGGTTGCGCCGCAATCGCTCGCCGGAGTTGGAAGCCCGTTCCGCCGCGGTTAATCGTTGATTCCACCGCCGTCCGCCGTCCTCCGCCGCCGTTGAGCCCAGATCCAGAACCGTGAGGTCAAGCCGCGTCGGACTGTACCCCTCACTTCGCCGGAGGAGCCCCGCAGCGCCGTCGGGCATGTCGCCGTCCCCGTCTCCAGTGACCTTGCTCCGCCGCAAGCCATCGCCGTCGATCGAGCTCCACCAGCCGTCCGATCCAGATCCAAGGGCCCAGATCGCGCCACGTCACCCTCGGTGAGTTTTCACGTTGAAATCCTCAGATCTATTTCCAACCGTTGGATCTAGATCCAACGGTTTAGATCGTGCCACGTAGCTAGAACTGCACTGAGCTAGGCTAGATCTCAGCCGTTAGATCTAGATCGAACGGTTAGGGTTAGCCGTGTTGTAATTCCTATATTGGATCTTGACCGTCCGATCAAGATCGAACGGTTCAGATCAGCCAAGTAGTTTTCTACTGCGTTAAGCCAGATCTAATCTGGGCCGTTGATTTTCAAATCAACGGCCGAGATCACGCCACGTGGTGAGAGGCGGCCGTCAGCGGTCGGCCAGCACGCCCGTCGCCGGCGGCGTCGGCCGTGGCGTCCGCAGCGGGACCCGCGTGTCAGCGATCGAGCCAAACCGCACCATGATGTCACGCTGACGTCACGGTGGGGCCCGCCTGTCAGCCCACTTGGCTGAGCCGTGTGCTGACGTCATGCTGACGTCACCGGCAGGGCCCACTTGTCAGGGACATGAGTCGTGGACCGGGTCCACAGTGGACCGAGCCAAACCGTGCGCCAGGTCCATGGACCCGAGGCGACGTGGCGGCCTCTGATTGGTCCATGTGTCATGCTGACGCAATAATTGATTTCCGAAAAAAAATGATTTATTAATTCGAAATATTGATTTCCAAAAATGGATTCAAACTTCAAACGCTTATAACTTTTGCATTTTAACTCCGATTTGAGTGATTCAAATTTTTAAATTTGTATAAAATTGAGATATACCTAATGATGAATTTTATTTAATTTTTGGACTAAAGTTTTTCTCTGTAATATTATTTAATTGATTATTTACAACTTTAAATGCTTGTAACTTTTGCATTTGAACTCCGAATTTGATGATTCCAGTTTCTAAAAATTTATAAAATTATGCTATATCTGTTTATGAACTTTATTTGGATGTTTGGACACTTTTTGTCTACTGTTCATTTATTTATTGCTATTTGCACGCTTTACGAGTAGACGTTGAAGTGCCCGAAGGCTTCGAAGGAGAAGTGTTGACCCAGGAGCCAGCTCAGGACCAAGAACAAGTACTCTTTGAAGGCAAGTTGTGCTTTGACCATGTTGATCCTAATTTCAAATTAATTCGATTTAAAACTATTGCATGCTAGTTTAATTAGAAAATACTTTATTAAATTTTGCGAAATTAGATAAATGCCAAATTGTTGTATGACCCCTTGGTTAATTAAATATGTGCCATGACCCCCTTGTCACCCTAGTTAAGGATTAAATAGTTGGACATTACTAAATTGCCAACATGGGAATTTAGATCGTTGTAGTATATTGCTTAGATCTGCTACGTGCTCATGACATGATTTTTGGACAATCAAATGTTAATATTGACTTAATGATATATTAAACCTGTTTTGGAAAGGTATCATGTGTTGTGATGTTGATGGCACGTGGTGCATGGTAATCAACTGGGGTTTGATAAATAGTTTTCGACCGGGGCATGTGGCAAGAATGATCGGGTGGGCCAGTTGTGGCACTGGGAACGTTGTTTTGGTTCTTCGGGTAGTCTTGCCCTGGTCACCCTAAGGACTTAACCTTGCAAGCCTTTGAACTGAGTCAATCGTGCAACCACATGTCTGTAATGGGACGTACCTGGTTGATTAAGTTGCTAATAACGTACCTGTGGGACCTCAGGATGTCAACTACACCCTTTGTGTAGTTGTACGGGGGAGCGTACCGGGGCTGCGGCCAGGTACCCATCTAACGGTGGTTTGGCCTAAACTTCGCCTTCGCTAAGGGAAGGGTTAGCGTGCAACACCGGAGAGGACCACTTGTGCTGTTAGAAGTTTCCGAAAGACTTTGTTACGGACACTCGCCTTTGTGGTGTTTGACTGTATCTTGTGGGTAAAGTGCATAACCTCTGCAGAGTGTAAAATCTATTCGAATAGCTGTGCCCGCGGTATTGGACATCGCTCGGGAATTACAGTTAAGGGTTAGACTTTCTTGAAAATAACTTGGTCTTGAAAGGTTGGGTTTGGTTTAATAATGATGTTGATGGAAATGTGGATTAGAATCGGGAAAGATGTTTATTTACTCCTGGAAAAGTTATTGATGCTATACTTGTTTCTACTGCTTTCGAATCTACTTATGATACTTGTTAAATGCTCTTTACTGCAAATATACCTTGAGCCACTCCTTTGTATTAAGCCATGCATGTAGTATATTAGCTGCATTCTGTGCATGACTTGCTGAGTACCAAGTACTCACCCTTGCATAATACAACACCGAGTTGAAGAAGAGTCTACACGGCTTTGGAGGACGAGCTCCCGGAGGAACCGTCTAACTAGGGAGCGAGCCCGATCGGTTGCCTGTGGTATCTTGGATGGCGCCACGAAGTTATCTTATTTTCATTGCTGATTATTTCTCTTTTAATAAGTTTCGCCCTGCGAGGCGTATATTTGTAACTTGACCATAAGGTCAAGCAACCAGTTTGGTTAACTAATTAAAGTATCTTAATATTTCGTTGAGTATGATTGTGATATTTATCAATGTTGAGACTGTGTGCACTAGCGTGTTCCTGGACTAGTGCTGAATACACAGAGGGTCCGGATTTGCAAATTCGGGTCCCGACATTCAATCATGGCATGGTCATGCACTTCCTTAATCATATCACACGAGTGGCCTAGACATATATCTCTGTTACACTGTAGTGGCAAATTCCATCTTGATTGCTCACTTCCCTCTGCATGCTTCATAGTGAACATGAAAGCTACCTTTATAACTACCCGGTTAGGAAATAGTGTTTGGCAACCCCAAGGTAAACTATTACACATGTAGGGAATGTGACAATCTCAGGTCTAAGGATCATACATCTACTATGTATGAGATACACTGATGACATATAAGAATGTAACATTCTCATAGTGTCCCATTGCGGGTCTATCTAACACATGTTCTTCAATATGCGTTCACAATGTATTAATGATATCTCCATATCCCATGATTTATGAAACATGATCATCGATCAGTACATGTGCTGATCTATTCATCGTTGTCCTATACAACGATATCCGATCAGAGATATTTATAGAATTATATCAATAAGTAAAGAGTTTCATAAACAAGTCACATACTTACTAATCAATATAATGATACACATTCATTGGACCAATAATCATATTATTATTCATAAACATAGTCATGCTACAATCATTTATATGATTGCCTCAAGGGCATAACACTAACACTTTTGTACATCCTTGACGTTCCCTTTTTCAAGTCCTTAACTTCCTTAATGTTCAGGAGATGGAAAATACTCGGCCGGTTTTCTCCGATAGCGGTAAAGCTATCGATCTGTGCCCCAACATCATTGGTCGTACCAACCTGGCCTCCATTCTCCTACTCTGAAGGATGTCAAGAAAAAAGGTCACATGAGGGCATTGGCTCATCCTCGGTAGAAAAGAAAGTCTACTGATGTATCAGGGGATGGCCCTCAAAAGAAGACTAAAGCAGTCGGGGCAGCCCAGCTGATGCCATCTTCTGCTGGTACAGATCCTACGAAGCCAGGTAAGTTTACACCTGTTTTACTGATTTGTATAGATGTCTTGCCAGTGAACTTATTTATCTATCTGTTTCAATCACGAAGAAACGACTCGCTGGTCGCAAGAAACTTGCTCCCATGGCTTCGCCCACGTTTCCAACAACCGACGTTGCTTCTGAGTCGCCTCCTTAGGTAACTAGCTCCTCAGCCTCTGTTTACCTCCCCCTGGCGCTATTGACTCATATATTCTTGTGTAGACAATTGTGGGGGACGTGGCACCTGAGGCTTCTCCCGTTACAACTCAGGGGGTACATACAAAAATGGCTATCGATCCTTTAGCTGAGATCATCGCTGCAGAAACACCGTCACTTCCTGGTGCGGATATGATGGCTGATCCATTAGAGCCAACGAGCGATCCCCCTCGCAGGAGCTGTCAAATGTTGCCTCTTCTCCGGGTCCGGTCGCAGGAACTAGGGTCTGTCCTTTCAGACTTTTCCTAATCCTTGCTTTCGCGTTGTCACCCTCATGATCTTTGTATTTACCCACAGATGTCTCGTCCCCAGCTATCGGCTAGTGCCCTTTTCGTGTTCGCTCTGGAGGATCTCGACTCTCTTTCAGATGAGGACATAATAACCGATGAGATCCTTTCATCACCCATCATTCAACAGTCGTCTCAGCCGAGTCGGGATTTCCCAATCATACCTCCAGATCAGCGGGATAGGCTGAAACTACTTCACCGGATGCTGGCCCAGTCCGAGTCAGATATCTTGGAAGACTATCAACCGATGGCTACCCTTCTCGCTGAGGTAGCCCCTTATCTTTCTTTAACGTACATGAGCAAGTTCCATGATCTCCATTGCTTCTACATGGAGAAAGACGTGGTCAAGACAGCTTTGGAACGCTGACGTCAGCGCGAGGAGGCCATAGAAAAATGTGCATAGCTCGATATGCTAGTTGCTGATGGTAAACAAAAGAAAGCCGATTTTGATGCTGCGATGTCATCGGCCAAAGCTCTGAAGTCTTCGAGACAAGTCCTGGCTAACGAAGTTGCTCGTTTGAGGTTGGCTTTGACCGAAGCTGAAACCCAACTCTCCGATGCTAATCATGCCCTAGACTCGGCCAGGGCGGACCTGAAGGCATGCCATGCGGATATCATTGTGACTTTCAGGATCGCCAAGGATAAGGCAAAAAACATTGTATCGGTTCCGGGAAATGAGGCCGACGACGAAGCTTTAATTTTGAGCGCTTGTCAAGCCGTGGAGGCTGCAGCTGATAGGATCCTTCTTCTTATTTAACAGCGTAATCTATTTTTACTTCCAAAATTTTGTGTCTTCGGCCATACTTGAATCATATTGAATCGGCTCCGCCTTCTCTATATTGTTTGCTTTGGTTTTTTCTAAAGGCGACGTGCATCGTCGGTTATGTGGCTATAATTTAACGCATCGAGTTAGTTCGGCATTCCTCATCCAGTCGGTAACAATTATTCTGGTTGTGCCGATTTGATTAGAGCAACGACTAGGATCCTATCCACACGCTGGGGTGATACTTTTTCAAGTATTTCCCATTGATAGCCTTAGTAAACAATTCTCCGCCCATAGTTACCAATATGTACGAGTTGCCTTGGATCGGCCGATTAACTTTATACGGCCCTTCCCACGTAGGAGACTATTTCCCATATCGGCTATCTTTTATCCCAACGGGCAGGATGGTTTTCCACACCAGATCACCCTCTTCAAATGATTTTGGTACAACCCTCTTGTTGTACATCCTTGCCACCCTAGCTTTGTTCTTCTGAATCCGCTCTAGGGTTCTAAGCCTTAATTCTGTCAGATCTTCTAGGTTATCAGCTAGTGTGTCTTTATATTCTTGAGCCGATAATATATCTTGCTTAGCGGTTCTTAACGAACTTATGCCGACTCCTATCTGCAGTACCGCCTCCTTCCCATACACTAATTGGTAAGGTGATACCTTAGTGACTCCGTGACACAAAATCCGATATGCCCACAATGCATCAGCCAACGTCGTGTGCCAACTCCTAGGTTTGTCGTCGATCTTCCTCTTAATTAATTTAATCAGCTCTTATTTGACGACTCTGCTTGCTAGTTGGCTTGCGCGTAGTATGGTGATGAGTTCAACATTCTGATCCCAAGGTTTCTGGCGAAACTCTAGAATGCCTCCGACATGAATACAGTGCCTTGATCGGTAGTGATTGTTTGTGGGATCCCAAACCGATAGATGATATGTTCCTGCACAAAGGCTATCACCTCCGTACTTGTAACCTTTTTCAATGGGATAGCTTCGACCCACTTGGAGAAGTAATCTGTTGTGGCCAAAATAAATTTATGTCCTTTGCTCGAAGCGGGGTAAATTTGCCCGATTACATCTATACCCCACCCTCGGAAGGGCCAAGGCGTTATGACTGGGTGTAAGGCCTTCTAACATTCCTCAACCACTTCTCCCATTCTTCTCCCATTCTTGTTTTATGGGCCGATTGATGCATTCCGCAAATACCCTCATGGACTTCTCCCATTCTTGTTTTTGCTTCTTCGGCACCGAGACACTGAAGTAGCAATCCTTCTAACATTCGATAATACAACGTATTATTGATCATGACATACCTCAGAGCTTGCCTCTTAACTTTCACATCCGTTGGCGCTGAGGGATTTTTTAAGTAAGACGATACCCTTGCACGCCAATCGGCCACCGCTGAGCACATTACTACTTTCTCG
Source organism: Rhipidocladum racemiflorum (assembly GCA_036346355.1). Classification (NCBI taxonomy): domain Eukaryota; kingdom Viridiplantae; phylum Streptophyta; class Magnoliopsida; order Poales; family Poaceae; genus Rhipidocladum; species Rhipidocladum racemiflorum. Next base: position 10,764,424 of record CM070569.1, read on the forward strand.
ACTGGCTTGCAATTGATTAGCCGATCGAGGACTTTGTATCCTGATGCCTGCTATGCCAATGCGTTAGTTTGACCATTCTTCTCTTGGGGTATGTGGTCGATCGTGAAAGAGCCGAAGGTTTCGATCAGCTCGTGACACTGTGTCAAGTATTTGGTCAAAAATTTGTCATGACAATTGAAATTCCCCTGCACTTGTTTTACTACGAGCTAGGAGTCAATGTAAGCTTCGACAGAATTTGCCCCAAGACTATGCAGCATGCATAATCCTTTGAGTAAAGCTTCATACTCTGCTGATCATTTGAACATCGGCAATTGAATCTGAATGCAAACTCAAAGTCATACCCTTTCGGGGATATTAGCACTATTCCGATGCCGTCTCCTTCCCTGCATACCGATCCATTGAAATATAGCTACCAAGGGTCGATGCTTACCAACTTGCAAGTGGGAGCATGATTTGTAATAAAATTGGCCACCACCTGCCCTTTCACAGCTTTAGCCGATTCAAACATTAGGTCAAACTCTGTGAGTCTGTAGGCTTACTTTCCGAGCTGACCTTTCATTATAGGGGTAGACAACATATGTTTTACCACGTCGGTCTTACAGACGACCATACACGTCGACGCTAATATGTAGTGTCTTAGCTTTGTACAGGCGAAGTATAAAGACAAGTAGAGCTTTTCGACCAACGTATACCTGGTCTCGGCATCAACCAGCCGTCGGCTTAAGTAAAATATTGGTTGTTCTCTGCCACCTACCTCCTACACCAGAACTGCCCCGATTGTCGTTTCTTATGCTGATATGTATAACTTGAATGGTACCCCTCTGTATGGTCTTATCAATATTGGGTTTTGAAAGATACCTCTTGATATCGTCAAAAGCTTTTTGCTAGTCTTCTCCCCATATAAACTCTTGGTTTTCTCTTATCCTCAACAGTGGGTCAACGCACTAATCCGACCGGATAAATTTGAAATGAACCGCCTTAAATAATTGATCTTACCGGTCAGCCTTTGGAGATCTTTCTTGTTCCTTGGCAGTTATGTATCGGTTATCGCTCTGACCTGTTCTTGGTTTACCTCTATTCCTCTTTCGTGTACCATGAATCCGAGGAGTTGCCCAGCCGATACCCTAAACGCACACTTCAAATGATTCATCTTTAGACCATGTACTCGTGCCCTCTTGAATACTTCTTCCAGATTGGTCAGATGTTGATGATCTTCTGCCGATTTTACCACCATATCATCAATGTATATTTCTACTATGTGGCCGATTAGTTCATGAAATACTAAATTCATGGCCCTTTGATAGGTAGCCCCGGCATTCTTTAAGCCGAACGTCATGACAACCCATTCAAACAACCCTAGTGCTCCGGGACAACGGAAAGCTGTCTTATGGATGTCAGCTTCAGCCATAAATATCTGGTTGTATCCTGCGTTCCTGTCGAGAAAGCTAATGATCTTATTTCCCGATGCAGCGTCAATGAGCATATTAGCTATAGGTATCGGGTACTCATCTTTGGGAGTAGCTTTATTTATGTCTCTGAAATCGACACACACCCTTAGTTTGCCATTCTTTTTTATCACTGGAATGATGTTGGAGACCCATTCAGCATACCGGCACAGCCTGATGAACTTGGACTCCAATAATCGCTCTATTTCTTCCTTGATTTTGTCATGTATTGCTGGGTTAAACTGTCTAGGGGACTGTTTGAATGGCCAATATCCGGATTTTATCGGTAGCCGATGTTCGACAAGTTGTCAGCTTAACCCCGGCATCTCATGATACTCCCAAGCGAAACAATCCTTATATTCTTTTAATAATTTTACAAGTTCTTCCTTATATTCATCATGTAATCTAGAATTAATAAAAGTTGGCCTCTTCCGATCGCCATTGCCTATGTCTACTTCTTCTAGCGGATCAGCTGACATGAATTCTTGCCCGAGCTTCACAACGTCTTCGAAGTCTTCGATGGCTTCAAAATTATCGGTTGTATGCCGACAACTTCGCGCCTATTCTTGCAACAATTTTATTGCTGACTTGGCTTCCATCGGCATAGGATTTCACTTGTCCGATCAAGCGTGCTAGGTCCTACGCTGATCGGACTGATCCCTGTATTGTTGATGCAAACAAAGTCGCAATCCTCTAGTGCTCTGCCCGAGATACACCTTGCCCCTTCATGCGGCCAATTGGCTTCTGGGTTGGCCATAGCAATGTGATCCGAGGCGTCGGTTTCGACGACTTCGATTGTGTCACCGTTCCATTGCATTAGTTTCTGGTGAATGGTAGACGGGATGCAGCAGTTATCGTGTATCCAATCCCTACCTAGCAACATGCTGTAACTTCCTTTCGCATCGACCATGAATAAAGCGGTCGGCAAAGTTTTGGTACCGATCGTCAGCTCTGTTACCATAACACCCCTTGCTTCTGTGGGATCTCCCGTGAAGTCGTTTAGCACCATATTGGTTTTGATGAGATCTTCATCGGATTTTCCCAACTTCTTGCAAGTGGAGTACGGCATTAAGTTGACAGTTGCTCCGCCGTCCACCAACATCTTGGATATTGGCTTACCATTGATGTGGCCCTTTAGATATTAATGGCTTTAGGTGCCGATGATCCTCTTCAGGTTTCTCGAAAATTGCTTCTTGAGACCCCAGGCATAATTGCGTGCAGGGCACTACGTTCGACATTACTTGTGCCCAGAACTCAGCTGGTAACGCGAACACCATGTTGATATCTACCAGAGGCAGTGTGTCGTCCCTCCTTATTGGAGAATCCAAATCATCAGCTGAATCCGACTCTCCCTGGACGACTTTCTTCTTGCGCCATTCCTTCCTCGATGTCTTTGCAGGGCGTAGTTTATTGAAGACCTCATCCCGCTGCTTAAATTGTTCGGCTTTGCGTGACTCCTGTATTTTAAGACGTTGAAGCCAACATCTTTGTGACTTCGTCAACCCCGAGGGACACCATCGTGGATTCGACTCTATCGGTTCACGAACCTTGCCAGCCAACCCAGATCCGCTGGCTTCCTCGTGCTCTTCCTTCTGACGCTGTTGCGCTTGAGCTGGCCCGGAAAACCTTTCATGAACCGGCCTCCTCCGATTCTCCTAGCATCGGTCTGTGTGTAATTCTGTCGCCTGTCTTCTGGGAGCAGGCCTGTGTTCCCGGTCTTGTCCTGGATAGTGTTGCATCGGACAAACATAAGGAGAAGGCAATGCCAAACCCCGTTCCCAGCAAAACTTCCAGAACAGGCATCGTTCATGAGCCTTTTCCGCAGCAGTTGGCCGATAAGTCTCCATCGGCTAGTGCCGGTGACTGCCCTGTGATTTTTGAGTCCTTCGCTCGTACTTGGGCAACAATTGAGAAAACGTTGGCCCTGCTTTCCGAATCGGCTTCCTTGGTGGTACCGGTTTTTCAGCCTTATACCATCTTCCCACTTCAGGTTCTCCTTTCTGCTTGAACATCCTGGAAGACCTCTCCTCGCGGTCAGCCTCAATGTTGATCGAGCCGATCGTGATCCGTATTGTTTCCTTGCCGCCTTTTGTCTCTACATCGGCTCTTCGCCCTGCTGTAGCCGATGATGACAAGGAGCGGATTTCATCTCGCACCAATCCCTTCCCCTTGGAGGAACAACTGACCATGTTGACCGGGAAAGGATTGGTATCCACCTGCAGTGCCTGCTCTTTGGCAAATTTCAGTCGTCCGTCCTCTATGGCCGACTGTATCTGTTGACAAAAAATATTGCAATCGTTAGTGTTATGCGAAAATGAATGGTGCCACTTACAATATCGATGTCTTTTGATTTCGTCAGCCGATGGCATAATATGTCCTTCGGGTAACCGTACCAATTTCTCCTGTAATAGCAAATTAAAGATACGATCACACTTAGTTACGTTGAACGAATATTTGACTTCCGACTTGGATTTAGTCAGCTTAAGCCATGAGCATACTAGGGACTTTTTATTCCCCTTAACCCACTCGGCTACATAAACGTCTGCTTCCTCTTCATCGGTCAATTCCCCTGATTCGTGCTCTACGAAATTAACCTTGGATTTTTTTCTTTTTCTTTACCATTTTTAAACCTGTCTTTAAACCCTTTGTTTTCATAGAATCGGCCTTCCTGAGCCGACACCCTGTGTAGGAGGTGGCTAAGGTCAATGAACTCTTGGCCACCGAATTTCTACCTTAAGGGAGGAATCAACCCCTGAAAAGCTAAATCGGCTAGCTGATTGTTAGGTAACGTAAAGTTGAAGCATCAGTTCCGCACCTCCCTAAACCTCTCGATTTATTCTGCCACCGATTCCCCGAACTTTTGTCGTACGGAACTCAGGTCAGAAATCCGTAATTCCAGACTTCTGCAAAAGAAATACTCATGGAACCGACTCTCCAAATCGGCCCAGGTGTTGACCGAATTCGGGGGCGATGTGGTGAACCATGTAAAGGCCGCTCCGGACAAGGACAATGGGAACGGCTTTATCCTGAGTCCGTCGGAATGTGCAACTTCCCCGCATTGCACCACGAAGCGTCCGATATGCTCCATGGTGGTGGTTGCATCATTGCCCAAAAATTTGGCGAAATCGAGAACTCTGTATCCGTTGGGGTATGGGATCCTATCAATGTGTTCGGGATATGGCTTCCTGTAACCGAGAGTTCTTCCTCTCGGCTGTATGCCGAATTGATCCCTTAGGACATTAGTGATAGCTTTGGTCCAGTCGGCTTCCCTGGGTGGTGCGTTGTGGGCCAGATGCATTTGTCGACCAGGCTCATGGCGATGCCCCCCGAGAGCAAACTTGGGTGGTCCATGGCAATACCCCCCAAGTGCCAACTCGGGCAGTTCATGGCGATGCCCCCCGAGTGCCAACTCGGGCAATTCATGGCGATGCCCCCCGAGTGCAAACTTGGGCAGTCCATGGCGATGCCCCCCGAGCCCCCTGAGTGCAAACTCGGGCTGGCGCAGTGGCCTGAGTTGTGACTGATCTTGTAGCAGCTCGTAGTCGACAGGCTGATGCCTTACTGGCTCTTGTAGTGGTACGAAGGGCTCCGAGTACGTAACGACCCTGTATGGACTTTGAGCCGGGGCTGCTTCAACACACTGAGTGTCTTTGATCGGCTACAGAGCCGATTCAAGGAACCTTTGTGGCGGCATGCCTTGAGGTAAGCTCGACGTGCACCCTAGCTTGGTGCCATCTGTATGGCCGTAGTATTGCCTGACCTCACTCGGACCAGGACCTTGCGGCAAGGTCACAGTCGGTTGTGGTAGGGCAGGAGTCAGGACTGCAGCCGATAGTTTATTTTCAACCACTGGCTTTACACCTTGGGTGTTCTGCCCGATAGAGAATACCGGGTATGTTGGCAACGGCTATAATGGTTTGTAAAGGGAACCGGCCGATACGAGTTCTTGTGCTACCTCGTTAACGCTGTTTGATATCAATGGCCTGAGTGTGGTTACCAGGGCCGATGACTGGTTAAGTAGTGCACAGTTCACAGATTGATTAATCATGTCGGATAACTTCGCCTGAGCGGGTAAATATCAACTCACCGGCGCTTTTTCGGCGGCCTTAGAAGCATCCTGTTCGACGAAGGTGACCGTTGGCAACGCCATCTTCTGCGTGATGCCACGTCGAGTTTTCTGATAGCAACTCAGTGCCATCTGTTCGAACGCTGCCATTTGGTCCTCGACTTCCTTTCGTTGCTCCGGCATTAAATCAGCCATTGTAGGCGCGATTATCCCGTCGGCGTTGATATCAGTGGTCGCCGTGGATTTCCCCGTTGTCGACATGCTCGATTGCTTCGTGGTCCCCTAGGCGTGCTAAAAGTGTGTTTGTGCAAAAAACTTGATGATGGGTTGATTGTCGCCAACACACGCGAACACCGGGTTCAAGTTTTGGGTCACAAGCGTGCCAACTGATTTGATCCTGCAGTCGGCAAGAGGGAAGCGTTCGTCAATAGATCGGCTAAGAAATCGATCCGGATCTTCGAAGATAACTAGATCTTATAGACCAAGGTAGATCGGAATAGATTGTTGTGAAAGATAGATCTAATCAACTCGTGGAAATTGATTAGAAGGGTAAAGGTCGCTTCCCGAAAAAGGCGATGCGCAACAAGATCAGAGAAAAACTGAACCTAATTTGGCGTAATGCAACAATGATCAACACTCGGCAATGCGCAACTTTATTGATCAATGTGTATTACAGAGGAAAGATTATAAGCTATATGTCTACTCCTATGCAGAGGGAAATAAAGGTAAAAGTAATGCTAGGTTGTGTTGATTGATGATCCTTTTTTTTAACGTAGTTCGTCACCCTATTTATAACCATTGGCCCGATCGTGTCCATCCTGGTCTTACCAGTCGTCCGTATCAGCCTCAAACTCTTCTTGCCATCCTAGGTGTGATCGTGTCTAATCCGGGTCATTTTAACCTCAGTTTCCTTCCAACCGGCTTCTTGCCATACAATCACGAACCTTTAACCCGACGCCACGTTGGCTTTCACGAGTCCAAACGCAGTAACCCTATTTGGGCTTACACTAAACTTGTGCCCATCTCGGCCAACTCTTTAATTATCTAATACACCCCTAATATACTAATTGAGCGGCATAGTGAGGTGGTTGAAGACATGATGTTCCTTTTTGTCATAAAGATCAGTCATTGGGATCCTTCAAATCTGGCCTTAATGCAGCAACTAATCTATGCACTAGCTTTTTCCAACATACAGGGCACCATACCGCAGAACAAGGCAACATGCACATGGTCTGCGGTTTTCTATATGTTCGTTCTCCTTTTCAAGGTAGAGAAAAAATTGTCCCTTGCCCCACCCACTCGTTGCAGGGAATCCAAACTCATAATCCATTAATTAATTAGTACATGGTCTATAGGATTCTGCTTGCCTGTGTCATTCTCCACGCTGCTATATAGATGCCTTTTGGAAGACGCATACAGATTCAGAGCTAATCACCAGTAGAGGAGAGAGATTAGCTAGCTAGCAATGGCGGCCCGTCATGGTAGCAGGAGGACAAAGACAGAGCAGTCCCTATTTGGTGGGAAATGGAGGGGAATTGTCAAAGAGACAAAGCATCCTGTTGCCTCTGAGGTTAAGCCCCCAAATCCCACCACCATTCAGAAGGATGAGGATATCTGCCTTGAGAAGTCTAGAGTGCATTTGCCTGGTCTGGGGCAGAGGGAGACCATTGATGTTGCGCCATCAAGGAAATCGATGCCTGAGATGGAGATCAACATGACAGAAATTGTTGCGGTGCTCGGGGTGAGGGTGATGGCTGCAGACATGGCGCCGTTCATGCAGTTGCATGCATTCCGATGTGCTAAGCGATCCCATGATAGCTTGGACAAGTTCAGCTCAAGGCAGCTGGCCCATGACGTGAAGAAGGTGAGATACATGCAAATTGTGATCTTTTGCTTGTTTTATCTTCCGAAAAGTATCCATTATGTTCATCATCTACCTTTCTTTCCTTTGTCTGTCAAATGAGTTCTTTGTGGAATCAAACTTTAGAAAATGCCAAATTAAGCAGGCTGTAACCGGCTGGTAGTGTTAGAGCATCTCCAGCAATGGCCCCTAAAACAGGGTCCCTATTTTGGATTTAGGGACTCCCCCTATTTTTTGGGGTCCTGTTTTCAGAGCACAAGTCCAGCAACAGCCTCTAAATCTCAGTCCCTATTTTACTTTTTCTCCTATTTTGACATATCCGCTATGTATAATCTTCATTTGACACCACTAAAATTCAATCAAAAATATTTGTAATACATAAAACATAATCATACTAACATTTACAATTTAAAAACATGATATTTCAAATTTAAATTTAAATTTTTCAAAACATGATAAAATTTTCGAAGCCTCTCATGTATTTTCCTATCTTCAATAATAGGGGTTGTACTCGTGTCCCTGGGAATTGGGGATGAGGAGGCAAATTTAGAGGTCTCCTAATTTTAGGGGCTTGAGTTGGGGCCCCCTCGGAATTGGGGCTGAGGAGGCAAATTTAGGGGCCTCCTAAATTTAGGGGCTTGAGTCGGGACCCTGTTGGACCTAATTTTTTTAATACACCCCCTAAATTAAGGTTTAGGGGCTGGTTTAGGGGCTCTGCTGGAGATGCTCTAATAGTCATCATGTTCTATATTGGCACTTGGGTCTGGTAGCATAAATCTAAATCTCTGTACTTCCTTTTCAATGATTTCGATTATTGCTATTCCATTTTCCTACATTGTGTTTCAAAGGACAATGCATGGTTTTATCTTCTAATGGATTCTTCTTGACATCCAACAGGAGTTTGATAAAGTTTATGGACCTACATGGCATTGCATCGTCGGTACAAGCTATGGTTCTTTCGTGACGCATTCCAGGGGTTGTTTCCTCTACTTTTCCATGGACAAAATCATTGTGATGCTGTTCAAGACCAAGATCAGAAAAGTGTTATCATCTTGAGCATTGTAATAAGATGACTTGTCTTTGTCTCCTACATTTTCATCATGAATGGTGAGTCTAGTTTGATGAGGTTGAAACTTGGAACAGATGAGCCAACCTCAATGATTGTTGCTTGTGATTTGCAAGTTGCAACTGGAAACTGTTACAATAGTTCCACTGTGGAGGTGCTAATGATTAGCACCAATAGGAAGCATCATGAACAATTGAACATGGTACCGACCGTACTCCTCTGTTCTTGCTGTATGAAATTGACAGTTGAAAGCGATGATGAACTGTTGTTTCGGTGTACTGTTCAGGTCTGAGGGACAGACCTGACAAGCTGCAATAATCACTCTCGAGGTCACGTTGTAAGATTCCTAATTAGCAGATGCATTTGTCTTATGAGGGCCATTTCGAAGTCATGCCTTGTGAGCAAAATGTCTGCCTTACCTGCGTGCAACACAGGAAGAAGAAATTTGGAAGCGGTTCCATGTAGTTGTCACACACCGTCGCTCCTCTTTTTCATACGAAGTTCCATAACTAACAGATGAGTTCTTCGTATTCCACCTACAGTTCTTAGACCATATTTCAATCGATGTTACAAAATCCTGTAACAAAAACAACAATTTGCATTGGTTAAAAGCTAGAAAATTCAAGAAACTCAAGAAATGGACGATAATGGCGTATCTTTGGAGTGTTAAAACCTTTGGATTGGTGTCCCAAGCCGTACCATTATTTGAGAAGGTATAGTGTGAATTTCTCCTCAAGGGGGCGCAATAAATACTTGGAGGTTTCCTCTGTAAAATAAGGTTCTTTGAACTGGCATTTACAGGATTGCATCGGTTGCAGTAGCAATGTGTCATTTATCCAAAAATTCAAACCCGAAACTTCGTTTCCCATGGGCCTAGGAATTTAGCGAGCCTAAGAGCATCTCGCAGAATCCTAAACCAGCCCCTAAATCGTAAAATAAATCCAGCAGGACCCTAACTCAAGCCCCAAAAATTAGGAGGCCCCTAAATACACCAGAAGATTGAAGACAGAGAAATACATGAGAAACTTCAAGATGATCTTATTGAGCATTTGTGGGCAATTCACAGCGCTTCGTAGTTTGATTCATTGTTCGGAGTTTCTATTTATCTATTTATCATGTTTTGAAAATTTTAAATTTAAATTTGAAATATCATGTTTTAAAATTGTAAATGTTAATATGCTTATGTTTTATATATTACAAATATTTTTGATTGAATTTTAGTGTTATCAAATGAAGATTATACATAGCAGATATGTCAAAATAGAAGAAAAAGTAAAATAGGGGCTGAGATGTGCTGTTGCTGAACCTGTGCTCTGAAAATAGGACCCCAAAAAATAGGACGAGTCCCTAAATCCAAAATAGGGGCCCTATTTTAGGGGCATTGCCGGAGATGCTCTAATTAAATTTTTGATAGTAACGGTGGCCCGATCTTTCGGTGAGAGAATGATAACCACGATTTGGGTTGGAGTTCAACGCTGGCGGTCCGACTACAACTGTCAACGACGTTGCGCCTTAGCGACCGGTACACCAATCTCCGAAGTGTTGATCTTGCCGGGACGCGATCAACGTTCCTGCACGCAATCGAGAACGAGCAAGAACAAGATAACAAGCAATCTGAAATTGCTAATATGAATATTTAATTTTCAAACTGAAATTTGGAGTCTTGCAATTACGTGCGCAGGCGGTCTAATCGACACGAGTTTGCACGGACAGTAGCAAAAGCTAAACTAATTTACAAAGCAAAACTCAAGTCCTTTAGGTGGCCTATTGCCTCTATTATATAGTGGAGGGATGTAGCCAAAAACTAAACACTAAGCAAGGTGGTACTAAACATGTAGTCATGCAACTTGGGCCTTCGTGGGCCGGTGGAGGAAGGAAGTGGTGCCACACTTCATGGGCCGGTCTGAGAAGTAGTGGTGCTCCCTCCTCTATGGTGCCATGATGGGCCTTAGTGCTTCCTTGGCCCATCATGATTGGGCATCCTTGTTTCAACATGTTCTGGCTCATGGGCCTTGGCGCCTCCTTGGCCCATCATGGTTGGGCCTCCTTTCAACATGTTCTGGCCCGTGGGCCTTGGCGCCTCCTTGGCCCATCATGGTTGGGCCTCCTTTCAACATGTTCTGGCCCGTGGGCCTTGGCGCCACCTTGGCCCATCATGGTTGGCGCCTCCTTGCTTCAACATATTCTGGCCCATGGGCCTTGGTGCCCCCTTGGTTCCTAAGGACAATAAAATCATTACAAGGATTAAATAGTATTTTATCCATTAAATTATTTGTATGCAACCCGAGGAACGCATTCACCTGGTAATTGAATTGACGTGCACAAGCTCGAGTAATTGATCCTTGTATTACATCATTGGTTTCAATTGGATGTGTAAGCGTGGCTGTATCCATGGTAGTGATGTCCTCATCATCCTCCCCTTCTTGCATTTGAGTCGTCCTCGACTCAAGCTCATCATTTTCTCCCAAGTATACCTTTAAATCTGGCCACGGTGGGGGTCGATAAAACAATGCAGCCGAAGTAGAGCATGCCATAAAGTGTCGTTATTTTAATGGTCCTGGCCAAGGTGGGGGTCGATGAAGCCATGCAGTTGATATAATTGCAGCAACACTTGGTGATGACCATATGTATGTATTGTTAGTTCTGTCCATGATGAGCATGGTCTCATCATCCTCCCTTTCTTGAAGTGGAATCGTCCTCGACTCCATCATATTGTCCTGCAAAATATTAGTAACGACAGGAAACAAAGCAACGTATACATTTGCAATCAAATCAATGGATCGAAAATCTCTATCAAACATATTCTCCCTTTCTTGAAAACAATCATGTGACTTGTAAATTGACCCGAAAGTACTTGATATGACATGATTAGTGAAATGGTAATTATCAAATTGAAGACATTCTTGCATAGCAAACTGATGTTTAAAATCTGAACAAATGTAAACTCGATGTGCTTTATACTCTCCGTTATCATCATTTTTGCCAATAACATGAAAAGTATTTCGCGATAAATAGGATAAATCAGAATGTATAAAAAGTCTCCCCTCTAAATAATTCAGATCACACGGAGTATCAAGTTCAATGTAACATAATGTATCTAAAGAAGACATCAATTTCAACTCATCATTTTCACTTGCAATGTGAATGACATGTTTATTTTCAGCATAAGGGTCTAGTGTGGAAGGAAAAGCAACATGTTCATTCACTAGTTGTATCATGGATATAAGTGAAGTATTATCACACAACTCTTCTTTATCGTAAGAATTAGCAAGCAGATCATCCTGTAACAAAGCAAAACCAGTAATTGGTTCCACTACTTGTTGCTCTACGATAGCATGATTTGAGGACAGTTTTACCTCTTCAAAAAAAAATTCTCCATGAGTAAAGTCCATACCTTTTACATTACCTTGTAAGCTCTCGTTAGCTGTTGTAGGTGTAACTTCAATTATTATCTCTTCGCTTACACATGGTGCATTACTGATTGTTTCTTTCTTCATATGCTCTTCTTTGTCATTCTCTCGATGGTGCTCACTTTTCTGCAATGTGTTAGCTACGAAAGAAGGTGCAACAATGGGCGCCTCAAATGAAGCTAATAATTCTTTCAAGGATTCAGCAAGCGTTCTTTCAACTCTACAAGCACATTTAATTAATTATGAAAGAGAACTATATGTTTCATCAGCAAGAACATCCTGAATTTCTTGATTAAGTCCACGTATGAACCTAAGCTCTGTTGCTTCTTCACTTTCGACTAAACCACAACGCAACAAATGATTTTGCAGTCGTTCATAGTATTCCTTAACGCATTTATTTCCTTGTTTCAAGCATTGGAGTCTAGTATACAAAAATTCAGTATGATATTCAGGAACATATTCAAGTCTCATAAGTTTTTTCATGGCATTCCAATTTTCAGGTTTTCTCTCTTTTCTACAAATATGCTTCCACCATGTTAATGCAAATCCAATAAACTCACTAGCAGCAATCCTGATCTTTTCATTTTCAGACAAATCATACTTGCCAAATTTTTTGTCTACTGCTATCTCCCAATTAATATAGGCATCAGGATCATATTGACCATCAAAAGGTGGAATTGTGAATTTAGTCTTACCATGCGTGATTTCTTGTGCACGTACCTCATGTCGAAGCGGAGCCATACCAGTGCGGTTTCTTGGAAGTCGACGATGTAGACATGCATCGGTAGTCGCCACGTGAGAAGTATTAGGAGCACCCAAATCGTCAAGTCTTGTGAGAATTTGAGCAAGCGAAGCATTGACAGCTGTTAGAGACAAATTAGTCTCTATTTGTGAGGCTTTGAGCTGACCAAGGCGCTCATTGGTCATTCGCGCATCTTCTTCCATGTTCTCTATACGCGTCCTCACTTGGCGATCGAAGTGTTGAATAATGTGTCGTGTACGGGGTGACAATGGAATGGTGTTATCTTGTGCGCCTGACATGGTTAGATGAAAGCAAAAGAACAAAACAAGCAAGAGTAAGAATTAAATTGCCCTATGAACTACTGGGATGTGGCTAACAAAGCGCGCAACTCTCTAGTTGTATATCAAGTTCTTATTAATTCTTACCAAGCGAAGCAGTAGTTGTCAGCCACCGGCAAAGCAAGCTTCAAAAGGTTTAAATGTACCGGTGCATGTTGCAAGTGTCGTAAACAGTTGTAGTTTATGTGTAGCTATGGGTGGCTTATATGGTAGTAAAGGAAAAACGCTAGAGTCAAAATAGATACACAAATTGAAAAAGAATTCAACCTTAATTGAAATGCTGGTCGTAGGCCTACAAATGACTAGAGACGCGAACCAAAATCACCAATGTAGTCACGAGGAGCCAAAGACGCAGCACAAAGCGATGCAACGAACAAAGTCGTTCTTTTTGGTCTAGTTCTCCCTTTTTTTCACAACTAGCTCTTTGCTGCATTTTTTTTAAATGGTGCGGCTTTTGCTTTTTATGCACCTTTTTGCCTTTTTTATTTTTTTATTTTTACTTTTAAAATCAGCAAAACAAGCTAGCAAACTGTAGTTCTTTGGGAGTTGGCCGATTTACACAAAGGAGATTGAATACAACATGCTTGTGTATGATTTTGACTCGGTTTGAATAGCGGCAAAACACCGGCAAACTACGCACAGCTATATGCGTAAAGAACAGCGGCAATGACAAAAAAAAACATGATTTAATATGATTCGAATTCAAAACTCTAGCAAGTATAGACGCTATGACCAGTAAATAATCAAAGCCGTAATGCAAATTCAATCTATAATCTAAAATAGCAATAGCGTAGGCTCAAAATTTGGCTAGGAATTGGAATTATAATGTGGCTATATGCTGGACGATAGGAAGTAAAAACCAATCTATTAATTGAGCGAGGTGTTGAATTTCTCACCGAGTAACCTGACGGCTCTGATACTAAATGATAGTAACGGTGGCCCGATCTTTCGGTGAGAGAATGATAACCACGATTTGGGTTTGAGTTCGACGTTGGCGGTCCGACTACAACTGTCAACGACGTTGCGCCTTAGCGACCGGTACACCAATCTCTGAAGTGTTGATCTTGCCGGGGCGCGACCAACGTTCCTGCAAGCAATCGAGAACGAGCAAGAACAAGATAACAAGCAATCTGAAATTGCTAATATGAATATTTAATTTTCAAACTGAAATTTGGAGTCTTGCAATTACGTGCGCAGGCGGTCTAATCGACACGCGTTTGCACGAATAGTAGCAAAAGCTAAACTGATTTACAAAGCAAAACTCAAGTCATTTAGGTGGCCTATTGCCTCTATTATATAGTAGAGGGATGTAGCCAAAAACTAAACACTAAGCAATGTGGTACTAAACATGCAGTCATGCAACTTGGGCCTTCGTGGGCCGGTGGAGGAAGGAAGTGGTGCCACACTTCATGAGACGGTCTGAGAAGTAGTGGTGCTCCCTCCTCTATGGTGCCATGATGGGCCTTAGTGCCTCCTTGGCCCATCATGGTTGGGCTTCCTTGTTTCAATTGGTCCTTGTATTACATCATTGATTTCAATTGGATGTGTAAGCGTGGCCGTATCCATGGTAGTGATGTCCTCATCAATTTTCACAGTCACGCTAAAGTGAAAAATTAATTCTTCTAAATCAAGATTGATGCAGCAATTGGGTCTTGGGAATAGGGTTTCAAATTTTGTTTCGATATCTCAAAGGTTGCCGAAATCCGAAATTTTAACGAGATTTTGAAATTTCAAACAAAATCTAGACTAAATCCAAAAACTAAATTTTAAATCTGCTTTTTTTTCAACCTGGGAAATCCGAGATTTTGACCGAAATTACCGAGATCACGATCAACTTTTATACTTCTAAAAAAATAGTAAAAAACCATGTAAAATTTTTTTGTGGATAGTCTTGACCTCAAATCTAATCAAATCTGGCGCATAAAAATTAAAATCTAATCAAAATATCTAAGATTTCGACCGAAATCGTGAAGATCTCATCCGAAATTGCCGAGATCTTGTCAAGATTTTGAAAGTTAATGTAGCATTTGAATTTTTCCAAATCTTTTTATTCAGCGTAATCTTAGTTCTATCGGAGAAAAAAAATTTAGTATAGATAACCAAAATCTCTATGAGATTTTCAACCATGCTCGAAAATACGATGAGATGGACGAGTGGGTAACACTAATATTACATATATTAAAGTGCCTGGGATTGCCGATCGCTCAGGCACGCCACGTCATCAGCTTCGCGGTAAGACCCTCTGTAAGTTTTGAAATTGCGTTTAGGTCCTTCCACCGCTACTTTTACAAAAAACCTAAAAAAATGAAATTACGTTTAGGTCCCCTTAGGTTTTTTGACAGAAAAGCCCCTACGGTTTTGCAAATTCCGCAATGGCTTCTAGTAGATTCTGTACATGGTGGCAAAGGACTTGTCCCAGGCAACAACTACTCAAGAGAACAGGGAAAGAACACGAGGAAGGAGTCAGAGGGAGAAAAATTTGACAAGATTTTGGAAGATTAGTTAGAAAATAAATATTACAAGATTAAGGCCCTGTTTGGTACGGTTCCAGATTCTTGATAGAAACGTTTTAGGTAGGATTCTGTGAATTAGGTGGAACAGGGTTGAGATCGATTCAACAACAGAGTGGAAAAAGAAGAAACACTCCGAGCAGAATCGTTTCATGTTTTATCCTATTTGGTTGGGTTTCTTCCGGAATCTAATAGAAATGGCCCGATTCCAAATTGCTAAACGAGGCCTTAAGGGTGATTGTTACAAAATAATCTTGTAATTAGTTAAGAGTCCAACTAGGATAAAGTGGTAGAGTAAGATATGCAAATAAGAGATAGTTTAGGATAGGGAAGTAGAGTTTTAATCTGTTACCTGGGTTATAGTTTTAGTATAAATATAGAGGTAGAGTTGAGTTTGTAAATAAGAAGCAAGCAAGAAAACCCAGAGAGTAATAATATATCGTCAACAAGATAATGAACGGATCGGTAAATAAAAAATCACGAGAGGCCGGTGTGCGGAGCAGGCAAGCAAAGTGTGCGATGGCGCCACCGACGAGGAAAGAGAGGGCGACGGAGGCCAGGGCGAGCTCGTCGAATCCGCCGGCGACGGGGACGGTAGAGGTGCAGCGGCGGAGGGTGGGCGGAGGCGGGTGGACGAGCCGCCGGATCTCCTTCTACGCCTCCCGCTTCTACTTCCTGCTCATTATCCTCCAGATCCCGCTCTTCAGGTCAGCAGCAATCATCCCATCTACCCACTAAGAACCAGTACGGTTGCCTTTTTCCAAGAATTCTCCGAATCTCTTTCGCGATTCGAGGAAGAAAAAGGAGAAGATTGCAGTAACTCTGATTACTAGCAGTGCTCACCTTTAGGGGCTAGATCCATCCATTATTCTCCCCTAACTAGTTCTCACGCCTGTACTTTATGTTTGCATCTCGGGGGTGGCATGCTATATATGTGATTCGATGTAGGTTTAAATTGTTTCCATGTCTTTTTGTGGTAAATCATACTAATCAAGCATGCCGAACTCGATTGATGCCGGTGCCTGGCGTGATTACCAGCTCAAGAACGGCGAGCAGTGTTGCGCTCTATAATTTGTTACTGTTTAGGGAACGCAGAGTCACAGCTTAGATTGGCAAAATCGTTCTTTTGAGCACCAGCTCACCTAAATGTTTATGCTGATGGGGAAAGGTTGGCAGTGTACTTATATGTCAGCACTCAGCAAGTACCCTTCTTGATTGGAAACCTTTAGAACTTAGAATAGACATGGTTTGTAGATTTGCAGAGTTTTAGGCGTCAATTTCCAAAATTAACTCAGGTGGAAAAAAAGGGTAGACAGTGAGTTGAGGTTATCTAGTTCTCTAATGATATTATGGAAAATTGTGTTTATATTCTGACAAAATCAGGAAAAAATGTTTGTGACTTGATGAGATCCCAGTCCGGTTCACCTTAATCCCAGCCTTCATTTATATCTTTGAACCAGCAGTAGACTTTCACTGGTTTTTTTTCCTACCGTGAGCATATATGAATTTTATTAATACAGTAGTCATATGTCTCACAATTTCATGATCTTGACCCATGGTATGGTTGCTTCAATATTCAGCCTTGTATGCATACACAACTGACAGCCAACAGGGTTTGATTTTGGTACATACGTGTGCATGATTACAATAGATAGTTGTGCTAGATTACATTTTGTGGAACCCCTCAACTAAATTTTAATCATAGACGTGCTATACTGTTTTACTTTTTTCCCTGGTACTGTGCTTATAATAAATTTTGTTGCCATTCCTAACTGGTTGCTGTGTTTCATTTTTGAATTGAATGGTTGTAGAGGGAATCCTCTCCTATCCTCTCCTATCTTTTCGTATATTTCATGGTTCCGCCAGGAGTCCAATCATTCAGTTTTACTCTTTCTCCATAACTGTACTCTGCTTAGTGCCTTTCTTTTGAGTCCCCTTCTTTTCCTGAGCATGGATTGTAGATAATTGTGTGCTAGTTTGCTTCCATAATCAAGATAACTTATTTTGTCCATTTACATTTGTTTTAGTGCTTTAGGTTGTCATGATCTATGAGGGCTGATGTGGGGAACTATAACACTTTAAATAATTTGTGAGCAGGAACATAATATGCAACGTAGATTTTGCTTACCTTTTTCTACCATTACAGGGTCCCTTGTAGAGCAGGCACATGCACAACACCAATTCAAGTTACATCTTCTCAGTTGGTCTCAAATGAGATATTTCCACCATCTGTTGTGAAGGCCATGCTCTACCCTGGAGCTATAGTGAGCAGCTTCACTAAAAGCATGACGTTGCCAAGGTGGAGTGACCTGTTCGACATGTACAATTTGACAGAAGCAAAGAATGCTTCAGCAGTAATTGATCTCCAGCGTCTAGAGGTGTTTTTCGATAACTGACCTAAAACTCTTTCTGATACATATGTTTCTGACAACTCTTTACATTATACACTCTCTCCACAATCAGATACTTGCTGGAAGCTACTTCTGTGTTGCTGGAGCACTTGTTGGCATCATAAATCCTGGGAGGATGACCTTGTTTGGTACCCTTTTGGTCGTCTGGGGTCTAGTGAAGGAAGCCCTCTTTGGGAAACCCATGAACAGTGATCCAACAAAATCAGTTTATGTCTATCCGACTATTTTGATTGCAGTGATTTGTGCATTCATGTCAATCACTTACAATGTAAAGAAGACAGTGAGAAGTAGCCAGCCTGTTTCTATCTCTAAGCCACTGCAAAGTTCTGCCAAGTCAAAACTGAAGTAGACACTTTATTGTCAGTTTGTCAAAACCTTTTATCCTTGTAGTTATCTCCATTATTCGATTGTTGAAGACAGTTTAAAGTATAACCCAATTGTGGTTCTTGTGTATCACTTTCAACACTGCAACATTTACTCTTCTCCTTTGCACTGAAGAATCGCACCATCTATAATTTTGATCGCAAGCAGCTTCATGTTTATTTCCCCAATAATTATGTTATTTGCTATTGACGTGTCTTCTATATTGTTAAGACTATGAATATTGGCATTTTACAACCCTTCCTTTGACCGGATGTTCTTTATCTTGTTGCAAGTTCGGATGAGGCATTTCTCCCATCTATTATGCTTGCTATATCTCTGAAGTACTTGGACCTACGGCATGGCATCCGTGCAAGATAACTTGTTGGTTTTCTTTGTCAATATAAGCCTGGTTAAATTCTCTGATTATTCTCTTAAAGAAAACAAGCACCTGAACTTACTTGCATTATTTTTTTGTGAGGGTAACAGAAAAGGACTTACTTATTTTAGCTCTTTAAGTCGTCCAATAACATTGTTTCACCTATGTTCTCGCAATGATCTTAAGTTTATACATCTTAATAGATGTTGTGTTTTTCTATTTTTATTCGGCCATTGGAATTTTATGCAAGAATTAGTTCTGAATAGTTTATAAATCATACAAAATAAAGTGAGGGAAACAGGGCACATGTATTCGTTAAGGTTTGCCCTATTAAGGTTGAACTCAAGGATGGCCCCGAAAACCAGGCCTCTACGAGCCCTGAACAGTGCAGCCTGCATTTGATTTGGACCTTTATATTGGATCGATTTCCAACCAAGGTCTGAACTCTTCTTCGCACATAGCACACGCGAGAACTGCCTCTATATATAGAGATGAACCCCTCCGGCCTCTTTGATAGAGGCGCACATAGCACACCCTCTTGGGATGGCTACAGGCATGAATAGGCCTCTAAATATCCAAAGAGGCTGTTTTCTAGGCCATCCTTGGAGAGAGCCTAAGAGGTGGCCATTGTTTGCTGCAGTACTTCAGTCCTAGCATTTGTATGTTTGTGTATATATTGTGTAACAACGGCAAGAATCATGGCTGCATATGCAAGTGGTTCTTTCCCTGTCTCTTGCTGTGTGTTGTCTGGTTGATGAAGAGAGCAGAGGAAAGGAGATGTGCTGAGCCCCACCGAGACCCATGTGAGTTTTGTCCCTTAGGACTGTTTATATTTTTATACACTCTCTCGCTTGCCTTTTCTTCTGGTGAAAACCAGAGCTGTAATCCTTTTCGTATACCCTTTTTTACTGCTGAAGCCTAAACCTTGCTTATCTCTTATAGCAGAACAAATTCGCGCGCAGTCACCACTTTTGCCGAGAGGCCTCCGGCGAATTTCGTAATTATGTTGAACCCTTCCACCGGATATTTTACAAAAATTACTCGTGATTCCGCAAATTCGTGTCTAGCTTTTGGACGAGCACTTTTTTAAAAAATTCCTTGTGATTCTGTAAAATTGTGTGTCTACCCGGACAAAGCCATTTCCAAAAAAAAGACATTTAGTTTCGAAAAATTGCATTCCCGTTTTAGCCAAAAAAAACATAAATTTTGTAACGTCCACTGTGGGAGTTGTTCTTGTCATGTGAAATATACTAAAATTCACCTGGCTCAGCGTAGCGTGTGGCTCTATCTAGTAAGGCCTCGTTTAGCAACTTCGAACGGGCTGTTTCTACTAGAATCTTGGAGAAATTTAACCAAATGGGCTAAAGTTTAAAACGATTCTCCTAGGAACGTTTCTTTTTTTTCCACGCCGGGGCCAATTCGCTTTTAACCCCTTTCCACACCGATTCACAGAATCCAGATAACTAGCCAAACGGTTCCCAGACCGTGATTCTTATTCTACCTGAAATATTTCTACCAAGAATCTTGAACCGTTTCCGTTTCTACTAGAATCTGGAACCATACCAAATAGAGCCTAAGTCTAAATAAGCCAGCAATGCCAGGAAGATGATGGATTTGATGTAAGGGCTGAAGAGATAATCTCATTTGGTCGAAACGTGAGGCAGTTTTTCAAGTTATCAGTCGTAGTCTTACACAGTGCTTCTATATCGGTTAGAGTTACCTACCCATAAAAGATAAAATAAGGCATCATCTTCATTCCACTTCAATAATTGAGTTCCCTCTGTCTATGTTCCTCCACCCTGCTGTTGTAATGATTGTTAGCCTGTCCAGGATATACATGCGCCTTTGATGTGGATCTTGTTTACTAGTAAGTGATTGCTTAAGCTCTAAGACCACCCTTCCACCAACAAAATACCTGTAGCTTCTGCTAGCGTATAAGTCTCCTAATTTTAGCTCTTCATTTCCGGTTCATACTCTTCCCCAGCCTTCCTACACACTGGTGTTCAGACTCCACGGACTTCGACTGCCATGGTTCAGATTTCTTTACAGAGGTCAGTTGCTACCTGCTTCTGCTACTTCTTGAAATTCAGCTTAGCATCTACTAGTATGTAATGTATATATCCAGGCTGACACAGTTGCGACTCGATGAATGACTTCAACCTGTTTCTACAGGACTGTAACCATGTCACCTCGTTGCTCCTTACCTTATCCATTGCATCGTGTGGGTGGTGCAAGTAGAAGATGGATCTCGTGTAGATCCCAATATTCATGCTTTGCATATAGTGCAAGACCATCTCCGGTCGTTCTCAAGACCGACCGTGTCATCGATCCATCTGGCCTAAAGAATTTGGATGCGAGTTCATCTGCTTCGAGAACTGGGCCATGCAGTGCAACTAGTAATCTATCAGGCACAATTGGAGTTATGGGAACATCTGCCGCTTCCTCTCTTAGATTTTTAGAGAAGCTTGTGTGTTGGAGTACCCGAGATGGAGAAGAGACACCTCCCTTTGTCATCTCCAACGATCCGCTCATCGGGAAAGAGTTCTTGTCATCTGAAAACTTCCAACTCACTTCTGACTGTCAAACTGCTCTTGGGAAGTTGAGGCAGAAGAGGCTCTTATTGGAGCAATCAGGAGCATGCTGCATTGTTATGCCATGCCAGTTCTTACATGCCTGGTATGATGAAGTTTCACAGGGTTGCTCGGTTCCTTTCCTCCATGTTGGTGATTGCATTGTAAAGGAAATCAAAGCTGCAAACTTCAAACCTGTTGAGTATGGAAGTAATGTTAGTGTAGGAATTTTAGCTACAGACTATACCTTGGCCACTGATTGTTATCTAGATAAGCTGGAGAGGCAGGTAAGCCAACTGTTTTTTTTCATCAATCATTGTTTGTTTAGTGAGATATTTATCTTTTCTCTCTCTTTAAATAAATAATCGATTATATATGCTCGGTAAGTAGATATTTATCTTGAAAAATAAAGACAAGAATGCAGAAAGAATGTTTGTTTACCTTGCTGCTCTGCTTAGGCATTTTCGTGCAATCAAGGCCTTTCTTCGAAAATTCCTGTATGACAACAACCACATCACTGCATATGCATTTTCCATTAGTCAGATAGCGTAATGGATGGTCATATTTTTTTTTTCACTCGCTTTGCATTGTGATACATTCCTTTATCTCAAAGCTCAGGTTACAAAAAGATTGATAACTGCATGTCTTATGTCCTATTGTGTAGCTTGTCTGTTCCCAATTTGCCAGTCCCATGATAACTTGTCCACTGCCAATTTGTCATGCTAGTGATGCCTTGAAACATTCTAGTTGGCATTTTCCTCCTTCACTCGTCCAATAGCCATCATATGGTTAAACTGTTCTTTGTTTAAATTTCCACATCAGGGTCTTGAGGTACTTTGTCCAGATAAAGCTTCCATGGAGCACACGGTGTTACCAGCAGTCAATGCATTTAGGAGGGGGGACATGGAAGGCGCGAGAAATCTATTTCGAATAGCGCTCCAGGTTCTGCTAGTGAGGGCTGTCAATACAATAATCCTTGCATCTGATGACTTTGTTGGTATCTTGCCTGATGATGATCCACTGCTCAAGAAATGTATCGACCCAATGGATGCTTTGGTGAGACAGACCATTATGTGCGCAAGAACTCTGAGACCATGATATGCCTCCGACTACTCTGGTTCCACGTATAGTTTGCCAGTAGTAGCTGTTTGCACTTTGAGTGCCGGTGAGCACACATGTAAATTTTAAGATCGAGAACTCATCATGTCGATACCATCAATAGTTCAATTCAGTTTGTGATCTGGGTATGCTTATGCTTTGCTGCTACGTCAACAAAGATGCTGGCTGCATTTGTGAATTCAGATTTTGTAAATTTTTTTGTGTGGCATGGCTACTCCAGAGAAAGAAATTTTCAAACAAGAATCTAGAAATCATGTGGCTGATGTGATGTTTAGCTGGATCAGATTGTTGATAGAACAAATGAAGACATCGGCGAATCTGGACTGCTCAGATGCAGCATGCCTTTTTTCAGATAAGTAGCAAGTGCCTTCACTGCCTCGACATATGAAATCATAGCTAGTACTAATATCCTGCTCTGTCATATTGCCATCCTAATTAGAAAGAAAAAATGTAGCATCATATTCTGCTGAATACTCCACAACTGCTGCAGAACATGCATTCGGACAGAGCACCTGCAACCCATCTTTCATTACTACTGCATCCGAGAGCATGTAAGCAATTAAGCAAACACAATACATCAGTGTGCTCAGGAGATGCAACAGTGATGATGTTCCCATTTAACTTGGGGGGGGGGGGGGGGGGGGAGGGAAGCTTTGTGGGGCCTGCTCACTGGTATTCCAGAGAATCTGCTCATTGGTGTGGAAGGCATGAATGTTCTGTGCAGAGGTGGGATTGCGAAAGGTGTGCACGATGAGTGAGCAATGATTCATGCTGTCTACAGGCCCTGCACCAAACAAGTGGCTGCTGCTGCTCTCCTCCCATTGCGGGAAACAGAGACAAAAAGAAGCAAACACAGGCAGACACTGCAACACCAGTTGGCTTAGCCTGTGTTGAGGGTAAGGAAGGCACCGAGGCTAAGACCAACCAAACCCTGCTCATGCTAAGCAATAAACAATACTAGTAAGGTGTCCATGTGTTGCAACGGTATCTACATTTTTAACGGCTGTCCTGCTATTACGATAACATAAAACAAGAAAAAAAATATTGTACAAATAATACCTTAATGGTCTACATTCTACAATTAAAGAGGTTAATTAAAGAATGGCAGAACTGTTGGAATTGGTCCATGAGTATGGCCCACTTCCTTTAATTCCAAAGATTGCATGGTTAATATCATATTGCTTAGGCAAGTGGAAGGAAGGCAATTTATAAGGTGGAGTCCTTGCCACTCCTTGAGTTATGAGGAGCATGACATAGGGATGGTATGAGAAGGACTTTGGAGAAACACACACGCGCGCACGTACGCACGCACGCGCGCGTATTCGCGTATTTTCGCGTGAAAATCTGCGTGACTCGCGCGTATTCGCGTATTTTCGCGTGAAAATCTGCGTGACTTGTGACTTGCGACGAGCGACCGCGCCGCGTCGTAGTGTGTCTCCTGCCACTACGAATTCACCTTTTATTTTGCTTAATCATGTAATTGCTTACCTTTCTGTACTGGTCAGGAGACTGCATAATGACCATTATTTGTGTTTGAATTGGCAGTTACCAGTGCATTAAGTCTGTTTAATTCAATCAGTTACCAGTGCTTAACGCCGCCGCTACCAATGAGTAATGGAGGCAAGCATCGTGAGAGGCTATATAAGACCTGGAGACGTCCAGGATAAGGCACTGAGTTTTTCCAATTCCACACTTTCTTCTTCATCCCGCGAGTCAGCATCGAGGTGTTGAGCAGTTGGACCACGCCAGCCTTCCTACTCGGCGTGCACCGTGAAGGAGGGTGAGCGGTATCTCCGAGCCGTTGCCGCAGAGTTCACCTGCACGGGGCGGCAATAAGGTTTCTGGGCAGCGCATCTGCGCGACCGCTCCTGCGCTGCTTCCTCAACGATATCTTCTGCGCATCGTTTAGTTCTTCATCAAGCTCGACTGTAAGTCGTTAGTGTTCATTCAACTTGATCATATTCTGTTTCATGAGTATATATATATTTGGAAGTACAATGTGTAGCTTGTTGTTAGATTTACTGTGTGCATCACTATTTATCTGTGATATTTGTCTCCTGGTAAAATCTAGAATTAAAATATTGTGCATATTTCCAACAATCCAGAAACCTAATTTGCGATATTTTTGTGATTCAGCAATGGCTAATCCTTCGGATGCTATGAAACCTGAGAGGTTTTCTGGTGCAAATTTCCGTAGATGGCAAACAAGAGCTAAGTTTTGGCTCATGTCATTGGGGCTGTGGTGGGTGATCCACCCGCAGTATCCATTTACTGATTGAAAGCAAGACATGCAATTTGATAGTGCGAACAACATCAGTACTAGGTCGCCTTCGACCATTTTGGCAGATCAGCTCTATGATGTGTATATGAACTACACATCTGCCACTAAGTTGTGGGATGCACTTGACCAGAAGTATGCAGAGGCTGAAGCCGGTCGCTGGTTGTACGTGTGCGAGCAATTCTTCGATTTTAGCATGGATGGCGCTAAATCGATTGTTGCACAAGCACACGACCTCCAGCTACTGGTTGGCGAGATTGCGCACTTGGGTTGTGCATTGCCTCCTAAGTTTGTGGCAGCGGGCATTGTTGCCAAACTTCCCCCATCTTGGCGGGATTTTGCCACTAGCTTAAAGCACAAGAGGGAAGAGATTTCTGTTGAGGATCTCATTGCAGCCCTTGATGTGGAAGAAAAGGCAAGAGCAAAAGATGCACCAAGCATAACTAATCAGAATAATGCCAATATCGTCGAGAAGAAATCATATGGCAAGAACTTCAAAGTTCCTAAACCAAACAAGACAACTAGCTTTAAAAAGAAGAAAATTGAGAAAAAGGACATGAAGAACATCACCTGTTTCGTGTGCGGAAAGGACGGTCATATGGAAAAAGACTGTCGCTATCGCAAAACAGGACAAATGAACAAGGCAAGAAAAATGCCAACGTGACCATAGGCGAGGCCTCGACTTCAGGAGGGTATAGTAATTCTCCTGTTGTTTTTTCAGCATGTCAAACCACTGATTGGTGGGTTGATACTGGGGCTAATGTTCACGTGTGTTCTGATGTTTCCTTGTTTTCTTCTTACCAGGCAGCCGGGGCTTCCTCCGTCCTAATGGGGAACGGGTCGCATGCTTCTGTTCTTGGTGTTGGCACGGTAGATCTGAAGCTTACTTCAGGGAAGATTGTCCACTTGAAGAACGTGCAGCATGCGCCAACAATAAAAAAGAACCTTGTTAGTGGTTCTCTTTTATGCAGGGATGGTTATAAGCTAGTATTTGAGTCAAATAAAGTTGTATTATCTAAGTTTGGAAAATTTGTTGGTAAAGGTTATGAGAGCGGAGGCTTGTTCCGCTTAAGTACTCTAGAGTCTTGCTATAATATGAATATTGCAACTGGTTTGAATAAATGTGATGCCGATATTTGGCATTCTCGATTCTGTCATATTGGTTTTGATAGCATTGCTCGAATGTCCAGATTAGAGTTAATTCCAAAATGTGATATTGTCAAATGATCAAAGTGTCAATCTTGTGTGCAAGCAAAACAACCTAGAAAACCCTTTAAAGGATTAGAGGAAGAAAAGAACTTGGCACCATTAGATCTTGTCCATTCTGACCTATGTGAAATGAATGGATTGTTGACAAAAGGAGGCAAAAGATACTTTCTAACTCTTATAGATGATGCAACACATTATTGTTATGTGTATTTGCTGAAAACAAAGAATGAAGTTTTAAACTACTTCAAAATATATAAGGCCGAGGTTGAGAACCAACTAGAAAAGAAAATTAAAAAACTAAGGTCTGATCATGGAGGAGAGTATATCTCTCATGAATTCTCCTGGCCTGCTCGAGCATGGTATTATCCATGAAGTTACACCACCATATTCTCCCCAATCAAATGGGGGTAGCTGAGAGGAAAAACCGAACACTCACAGACTTGGTGAATGCCATGTTAGAGAGTGCCGGTATGCCTAAGATGTGGTGGGGGGAAGCTATATTGACAGCAACTTTTGTCTTAAATAGAGTAATCACTAAAAAGTGTGAGATTACTCCCTATGAGGGATGGAAGGGGAGAAAGCCCAATGTCAATTTTCTGCGAACATGGGGGTGTTTGGCAAAAGTCAATATACCATTGCAAAAAAAGAGAAAGCTTGGACCTAAAACAGTCGATTGCATTTTTCTGGGATATGCACATAACAGTACGGCCTATAGATTTTTGGTAGTAAAATCAGAAACTCCCGAGATTGTTGCTAACACAATAATGGAGTCCAGAGATGCTTCATTCTTTGAGGATGTTTATCCTATGAGACCAGCAGGTAGTACCTCACAAACTGAAAATATTAATGTTGAACCTACCACTATTTTTGAACCAATGAGTGATACACTACCAGTAGAAGATATTACTGAGGAGGATAACAATTTAGTCGCAGAGGCTCCTCGTAGGAGCAAGAGACAAAGGGTTGAGAAAACCTTTGGCGATGACTTCATTGTATACCTCGTAGATGATGTGCCAAAAACTCTTTCAGAGGCTTATGCATTACCTGATGCTGAGTATTGGAAATAGGCAGTCCGTAGCGAGATGGATTCCATCATGGCTAATGGGACTTGGGAGATCACTGATCGTCCTACTGGGTGCAAACCTGTTGGATGCAAGTGGGTTTTCAAAAAGAAAATGAGGCCTGATGGTACTGTTGATAAGTACAAGGCAAGACTTGTAGCCAAGGGTTATACCCAGAAAGAAGGAGAGGATTATTTTGATACTTATTCTCCTGTCGCCAGATTAACCACCATTAGAGTGCTCATTGCTTTACCTGCTTCCCATGGTCTACACATCCATCAAATGGATGTAAAGACAGCTTTCCTTAATGGAGAGTTGGAGGAAGAAATCTATATAGATCAACCAGATGGTTATGTGATTACTGGACAGGAAAATAAAGTGTGCAAATTATTAAAATCCTTATATGGACTAAAGCAAGCACCTAAGCAATGGCACGAAAAGTTTGATAAAACTTTAACATCTGCTGGTTTTGCTGTTAATGAGGCAGATAAGTGTGTATATTATCGTTATGGTGGGGGTCAAGGTGTGATTTTGTGTTTGTATGTTGATGACATACTTATATTTGGGACTAACACTGCTGTAATTGACGAGATCAAAACTTTCTTGTCTCGATGCTTTGATATGAAAGACTTGGGTGAGGCAGATGTTATTCTGAATATTAAATTGATCAAGAATGAGGATGGAATCATTTTGCATCAATCCCATTATGTTGAGAAAATTTTGAGCCTGTACGGCTTTGAGAATTGCAAAATTTCCCCAACACCATATGATCCGAGTGTTAAACTTCGAAAAAATCAAGGGTTAGGGAAAGATCAATTGAGATATTCACAAATTATTGGGTCTCTTATGTATCTTTCTGGTGCCACAAGACCTGATATCTCATTTGCTGTGAGCAAATTAAGCCGGATTACATCTAACCCAGGAGATGATCATTGGGAGGCACTTGAAAGAGTGTTGCGCTACTTGAGAGGCACAACATCTTACGGAATTCACTATACTGGATATCCATCTGTATTAGAAGGATATAGTGATTCCAATTGGATCTCTGATGCGGATGAGATCAAAGCTACAAGTGGTTATGTTTTTACCTTAGCCGTTTGGTGCGGCTTTCATGGAGGTCTTGCAAACAGACCATATTAACAAGGTCAACCATGGAAGCTGAACTTGTAGCACTTGATACAGCCACTGTTGAGGCTGAATGGCTTAGAGAGCTTTTGTTGGACTTGCCATTGGTTGAGAAACCAGTACCGCCAAACCTAATGTACTGCGATAACCAAACACTGTTGGAATTGGTCCATGAGTATGGCCCACTTCCTTTAATTCCAAAGATTGCATGGTTAATACCATATTGCTTAGGCAAGTGGAAGGAAGGCAATTTATAAGGTGGAGTCCTTGCCACTCCTTGAGTTATGAGGAGCATGACATAGGGATGGTATGAGAAGGACTTTGGAGAAACACACACGCGCGCACGTACGCACGCACGCGCGCGTATTCGCGTATTTTCGCGTGAAAATCTGCGTGACTCGCGCGTATTCGCGTATTTTCGCGTGAAAATCTGCGTGACTTGTGACTTGCGACGAGCGACCGCGCTGCGTCGTAGTGTGTCTCCTGCCACTACGAATTCACCTTTTATTTTGCTTAATCATGTAATTGCTTACCTTTCTGTACTGGTTAGGAGACTGCATAATGACCATTATTTGTGTTTGAATTGGCGCTATGCATTAAGTCATTTAATTCAGTCGATTACCGGTGCTTACTTATTTATCGGGTTACCGATGAGTAATGGAGGCAAGCATCGGTGAGAGGCTATATAAGACCTGGAGACGTCCAGGCTAAGGCACTGAGTTTTTCCAATTCCACACTTTCTTCTTCATCCTGCGAGAGCTGTACTGAGGTGTTGAGCAGTTGGACCACGCCAGCCTTCCTACTCGGTGTGCACCGTGAAGGAGGGTGAGCGGTATCTCCGAGCCGTTGCCGCAGAGTTCACCTGCACGGGGCGGCAATAAGGTTTCTGGGCAGCGCATCTGCGCGACCGCTCATGCGCTGCTTCCTCAACGACATCTTCTGCGCATCGTTCAGTTCTTCATCAAGCTCGACTGTAAGTCGTTAGTGTTCATTCAACTTGATCATATTCTGTTTCATGAGTATATATATGTTTGGAAGTACAATATGTAGCCTGCTGTTAGATTTACTGTGTGCATCACTATTTATCTGTGATATTTGTCTCCTGGTAAAATCTGGAATTAAAATATTGTGCATATTTCCAACAAGAACTCTGTGTGATGTCTTCCATCCACGCCTGAAGTGGTTAATTAAAGAGGTGGGTAATTAAAGAATGGTAGAACTGGTAATTTTGATGAAATGACGTGGAAAGAAACTCTCACTTTATATAGCAGAGACTATGATATATGATGTGACATATTCTGATGCTTCCTGATCACCCTCTTAGTGAAATCTTTTGGTTTTCTCCTCTTCACAAAGGAAGATTGTAACATCCCAAAATTTGGCCTAGCAGAAAATGTGCGTTTCAAAATTTTGTTTGAACCAAAAATCTAGATTTATAAGTTTAGCTCTTTAATTTGGACTTAGTTATAAAAAGAAAAGTAATAATTGCATTTGGTAAAATGGTAAAGAGGTAAAAAGTGAAAGTGTAAAAGTAAAATAGTAG
The DNA here is from genome assembly GCA_036346355.1 of Rhipidocladum racemiflorum. Classification (NCBI taxonomy): domain Eukaryota; kingdom Viridiplantae; phylum Streptophyta; class Magnoliopsida; order Poales; family Poaceae; genus Rhipidocladum; species Rhipidocladum racemiflorum. Next base: position 10,793,917 of record CM070569.1, read on the forward strand.
AAGCAATTAGGTAATAAAACTTTTACCATAACACCTTAGCTTGCAACAACCTCCCAAAGCCAAATAAATAATCAAATAAATAGGTACGTAAATGGGAACTACTCGTTGAATTGCAACACATCGTCACTTGCCATTTCACCAGGCTTCCTCACGCATGCACTGGAATTAGACAAACCAACAACCACCTACTCCTTTCTCTCCACTACTACCAGTGCTGCACCGAGCCAAATGAACTCCATTCGCCTCCTCTTCAGCTGAACACAAGCAACAAGCCAAATTCCACCGACTGCCACTGGTCCCTTTTGCTCTGATTGGCCCCCATGTCAGGTCAGCACCCTCTTTTCTTTTCTATTCTTACTCTTTTCCCTTTCTGATTTGTCACCACCGAGTTCCTCCTAGCTCCATGCTCCATTCCCTGTAACCAACCGAAGCCACCTACCCTGTGCAGTTAAGCCTCTCCATGCCCTGACGAGTTTCTCCCATACCCTGCCTCCTCCATATCCTGTCAACTCACTGCTTTTCTTCTTCTGCCGACCGACCAACATTCTATTCTCCATCCAAACCTTGGAAAATCGCCGCCTGTTGCCGATAAAGCCCAGCGAGCCATCTCCAAGTTCACTAGCTACTTGCAGTCTTGCAGAACACTCCTCCACTCACTGCCAATGGGACCGGCCCCACTGGCCAGTGCCTTTCTTCTCCCCCTCCCTTCTCTCCTCCTCTCTATTACGCGCCGGCCATTGGAGCTCCTCGCTTCACCGTTTTGCCCAACGGTCACAGCGCTTCCTCGAGGACGCTCGCCTCACCTACTCCGGGGCGTGGCCACACCTTGCTCCAGTGAAGCTGTCGCCGTCGCCATGCCCGTTACATCACCTTGCCGCCGAAGACCCGAGGCCACTATTTCCTTTCTCAATCAAACTCACAGCCGCCCCGTTCCTTGCTCTGGCCGAAACATTTCACTGTCAATAACACTAGCCAAGCTACCCCCTAGCATCTTGTTTCTCCCAGAAGGCCTCTTGCTCGAGTTCTTCCCTATTCTACCATTGCCGGTCAGAGAGCTACGCTCTGAACCATCACTCGGTGAGCTAGCATTTCTTTCCGTGTAACCATGAAGTCCTTTTGTAATCTAACCATTCCTTTCCCTTCTGGATGGCAGCACCATTCAACCTCAACATCACCTGTTTTCCTTTAGCTCCAGCCGGCTGCTTGCTGCATTTGGGATGGAAGTTCAGAGAGAGGAGCCCGGCCGAAGCCATTGATCTACTGCTGTTTTGATTCTGAACCCTCTCAGGCAAGCTTCAGATCAATTCCCTTACAACCCTGTGCTAAATACTATCCTCCATCCCTTGAGCTGTTCTCCCTACCCTCTTTCTTTCAGCTACTGCGTTCCAAATCGCCGCAGCAGCCACCTCAGTGCGAAGATCACTGTAGCGGCTACGACAACCTTCAGCCGAACCACAGGCCAAAAAGATAGAGCAGTCATGGCTGGTTACCTCATATGGATTAGTGGGTCTCCACTCCACAAGTGACAACGTAGCTCAGTGGTGAGCGCTCTCCGCTGCGTACCTCAGGTCCCGAGTTCGAATACCCCTTCTGCCAAACCTGTTGGCTTTCCTCATTTTAGTAGATGGCCTTGCTTGCTACCTTAAATGGCCTATTTAGCTGCCTTGCCCCAAGAAACATCGTAGCCCCTTGGCAGGGCGCTAGCGTCTGGAATGGCAGGTCCTGGGATCGGTTTCCATGCTAGCCAAATAAAAATCTTTTTCTCCTTTCTTTTTCCTATTCAATCTGCTTATTACTCCTCCTTTATATCTTTTGCTAGGAAGCTCCAAACTCAACCAAATAAAATCCTAAATTCATATTTTAATCTCTAGTGTTTAGTTGCGCAAAAATATTGAATTGTTGCTCGCTGTTTAGAATTTAAATTCAAATTTAAACTATAGATTGATTATGTGCTTTAAATGGAATTTGTGCAAACGAACTCCGATTTGCATGAAACCAATTTTGTTAGGCTCCATGTACTGTTAATAATTCATTTATGCAAAAATATTTAGGATTGTTCATGCCAAAAATCGTTTTATTAATATAAATCTTGTTTTAGGTATTAAAAATGCATGTAAACTTGAATTAGATGTTTAAATGTTTGGTAATGGTTGTAGCCACTTTATTCATGATCTAAAAACAGTATCATACCTGTTAGATTGAACTTGATTAGGGTTGTGTAGTTGTTTTATATGTTGTTCCCTTAAATAGGTTGTTTATTGCTTATTGAAAACCTTGATTTCATGCTTATGTGAGTTAGATGTGTAATCTTTGAAAATGGTTGTGCTCACTGTTTTAGTGCTCCCAAAATAGTAGGTTACCCAAGAGAATGAAACTAACTAGTATGCTAAGTTTGTTTCAACGGTTGCTTCATTAGCTAATAAGATAACCTCACTTAAGTGACCTTCTTTATCGGAAAACCCAATAGCATGTGAGATACTAGTTTAAACCCTTGAATTGAATGCTTGATGTATGTTGCATTCTGTTTAATTTGCAGATTCGAATTTAAATACTAAGTTTGAAATATGCCATGTATAGAATTTGTGTAAATGGACTCCAGGATTAATGAAGTAGACCTTGTTAAAGTTCCTTAGATTATATGCAATGCTCGTATGTAAAGTTGTTTTAGATTTGAGATTAGTTTTGTACTAACTTTGTATTATGTTGCTTCTTTGAATAGTTGATAACTTATCCGTGAGTAACTTTGCTTCAATGCATAAATGATTAGGATCTGAGTTAAATTGTAGAAATAAGTATTTGTGTTAACTCTTGCGAAATCTGTGTTTAAGTGCCTCTAGCTCATTACTAGTTAATCTTGCTAAAATAATTCATTTGCCTGCAATGTAGGGTTAAATCTGCATAAGCCGTAATGCTCGTTTAGTTGAAAAACGTCTCGGATAGAAGTAGAATGTCGCGGAACCCGCTTTAAAACACTCTTAGTGATACCCCCAGCTAGTTCGTGAAAAATGGTTAAAGAAGTCTTTAAAGTGTAGCCGCAAATGTAAAACGAAAATTTAATAGTTATCGCGTAGATTTTAATAACACTTAAGCCTGTTCGGTAGCCTGTAGAATATCTCGTCTAAATGAGAATGTTAAGAAGAATAGCCTAGAATCACTCCCTAGTATATAGACTACCATAATCTGGAAAAATATTTAATGCACTTATTGCTTTGCATCTGAATCCTATTAGAGCAATAACCCTAAGTGTTATGTTCTTCGACGTGCTTGTTAGAAATAGTTAAGCGTAAGAAGGCCCTTAGCTAAAATACTAATGTCGTAATAATCATTCGAAAACCTTATAAGTTCAGCCGGTAGCTTTAATATAGTTAGCGCCCTTTTAATATTAAAAGTCAGTACTACCGGGACTCGAGAACGGTACTACAGGAAGTTGTAATACCGCGATCCGAGAGCCGGTACTACCGTAATACGATAAGCGCGTTAGCTACTGTCTTAATTCTGTTAATTTAAACAATCTTAGCTTCTTGAATTCGTAAAACAAGAATAGACAATTCATAAAAAGTTAGTAAGGGTGTAAACTAGATCGTTAGTAAGATATATATGAGAAAAGATAGATTAACGTGTATACTTGAAATCTTATAACTTAAACCCAGAAATCATGTTTGTTATGTGTGATGATTTATTATTTGGATTTCTATCTGGTTCTTCTATCTGTATTCTTTTTGCCTCTTTGGAATTTATCTTATTGGAGTTTATTGTTATTTGCCATGTTCTCGCGGTATGACGAGTAGCACCTGACGTAATTGACGCTACCGCTAACGAGTCTAAGAGCGTACTCGACGACAACTCCGATCTCGATGACAACACGACTCCGACTACTCCAAGCTGCGACTTCGATTTCGTTGTAAACAACGTATAGCAAGGCAAGCCCCTTTGAACATGTTGATCCCAGATTTTGAAATGATTTCATCAATGTTTTTACATGCATGCATTATGTTAGTAAAATGCTAATTTGTGGTTAATGGTAGCTATGACCCTCAATTGTGGATGTCCTTAATCAATATTGCCATGTGAACCTTTGATAACTCTAGGACATGGATTGACACATGAATATGTGAAATGGGTATACGCGCTTAATAATCATTCATGCTTAGCCATGCTTAGATGAGACGTTTAGTTCTTGAAAAACTTAAAAAGGTTGAATATGACAGTAAAGGATACTGGTAGTTTAATAAAAATGAAAATAAAACTATGATTTGGACGCGGGTGACTTATTGGCAATAGCCGGTTGTGTGAGGGTATGCTCACACGTAGTTAGGTGGAGATTGTCGCCCGGGTCGGATTAAGGACCGAACTCAGTGTTGTATGATCCAAGATTACCCGTACAACCACGATGCCGGTATGGGACGGCTATAACCAATTAAGTTGCTTAAAACTGGTTTTGCATGTTGGAAGGCCGTAGTAGCACGGGCTTCTGGATTTAGGTTGCTCGAAGGGGTGCCCTCACCGAGGTGTTGGGAATCACGCCTGCCGATGCAACGGTGTACGCTTTGCTATGGGGGAGAAATGGATGGCAGGGATGGACTGCCGTGTGAATGATTTGTGTTGTGACTTGGGTGCGTTGTTTCTTCCGCCATAGCAAAGGTTAACGTCACCGGGCTGGTGCAAAACCTGGGTTGAGTAATGTAAAGGTTATATATGACTTTTCCCTGGCGACACACCAAAGGAAGTGTGTAAAAAGGCCTTGCAAAAAGGGAAGTCATTCTTTGTGGGTAAAGTTGTACCACTCTGCAGAGTTAAAACTAATCGATTAGCCGCGCTCTCGGTTATGAGCACTTGGTGAACTTGCACTAGTTAGAAGGTGTTTTAATAATTTTTGCTAAAATGAGAAGATAAAATTTGGAATAGAATTTACCCCGCAGATGAGCCAACATTTGACATTTGTTGGCAATGTTGGACTCAGCTGTTGTGCCCTGTGTGGGCAAATATAGCGGTCTTTGTGTCTAGGTTCGATATTGGTGGTTTGTGCCATGTGTTGGCCTTTGGATGGATAGTGGATATGATTATGATCTGTTGAGATATGTTGATAGTGATGCTCATTACTTTACTTATTTACCAAATGTTTTATGACTTATGCTTTTGAATTACTATTCAGTATTTACTTTAAACTTCGCTTTCTGCAATCAACCGTAGAGACCCACTTTGTATCAGCTTGCATATATCATAGGTTTTGCAAACACTTCAAGTCTTGCTGAGTACGCAATGTACTCACCCTTGCTATCGTTGTTGTTTTTAGGTGGGCAAATAGAATATCTCGAAGGATCGTGCCTTGACGCAGGTTTCGGGGTAATGACGATGATTTTGTCTAGGGCTTATACCTTGTCAGTTGCCTGAGGGATTGGATGGGCACACTACAAGACTTCTGTTTCTTTCCGCTGCAATATTATTCTAAATTGTAAGGCTACCTTGTAAAATAGTTATCGTAGTAATAATGGTATTTTGTATGGTTGTGATTTCCATTTGTATGTGCGTGCTAGCTACTGATCCAGGGACTAGCACAGGAAGCACATTAGAACCTGTCTTTTACGGTACACTGTACTGTAAAAGGGAGGCTCCTCACAAAGATGTGCTCCCATGCACAAAAGCACAGTGATCTTTCAGATTAGTTATTTGAGGCAGCATCTGGGATGTGTAGTAGCTACAGGCAGAGGCTTGCAATGTATGTTGTGTATGCGTATACGAATGTATATATGTACGTGCTGCCGCCATTCGAGTCTCAGGTTGTGATGGATGCCCAAAGTGGTAATAATTCTCTGCATCTCGGCTCGCTTTTACGAGTAAAGCAGGGCCCACGATTGTTCCCGGAATCTTATCCAACTATGGCTACGTACACCTCTCTCTCTGAGAAGCTTTGCTATGCTTGCAATTGGAATGTGATCACGAGAGAGAGAGAGAGAGAGAGAGAGGACTCTGAACTGAAGACGTCGTCATCACATCGCGCAGCTAGCTAAGCGATTGAAACATTCGGTTGTGGCTGCGTGAATTCGCTGTCGCCTGTCTGCTCCCAGCAATAGAATAGAGCATTCCGCTTTGCATATGCTACAAAGCAATTAAGAAGGAAGGAAGGCATCTATTTATGGATAGATTTGCGAGCTTATACGCCACCCGAATTGCAGTAACAGTTAAAAGATTAGGAATAATCGATGTCATGATCCATCAACATTCATCGATCAGCTAGTCTTTTTCGTTAAGCTCTTTTGCAGTAAATTGAATATGAATTGTTTATTCTTTTCGATCTATAAATCATATTAACTAGAGTTTATTTATACATCATCTGGTACTAGAGTAGTAAAAACACCCTTAACAAATCAACGGTTAAATACGATTTTTACTACACATTATATACTATCAGTATAATACATCACAAAATTTCTCTTTATTTTTCTTGTGCAAAGTATCATAGAAGTTAACTAGAAAAATAACGTAAAAATTGGCCGACAGAATCAAGGAAAACTCGCATTTTCCCTTTCTTAATCTGCTTTTATTGAGAGAAAAGAAAAGAAGGCCGACCGGTCACAGCCACACATTTTTGTGCCACTTATCTCTCTCATTTTTAAGCATTGGTTACTCATTACCACTCTTCCAAATGACTAACCCTCGAGTTATTGTTGAGGGTATTTTAAAAGAAAAAGGAAAAAAAAAAAGAGAAAATCCTCAGGCCGATCAATCTCGTCTGTTGCTCCTCGATCTCGTACGTTTATTTCTCTCTCTCCCTCTCTCATTTCAACTTGTGTGCAAGCTCAACCTAAAAAAAGAGAGGAGCAAATTGGATCAGATGAGATGATATATATAGCACTAGATCAGCCTGTCACTGTAGTGTAAATGTGCCATGTTTGTTGCATTGACACACATTAACGTGCTGGTTGAGCACAAGAGTTGTGGCAGGCCTACCGTGGTATGGTCGGGGCGCATTGCATTGGAAGCACTCGGTTCTGTTGGCGTAGTTTTGCACGTTGCAATCCAACCTGCAGCGCCAAAACACATGCGGCAAACAATATTATATAACATTCAGTGCAACATTATTACACATCTCAGTTGTTAATTAGCAATTAACTAGCTTTCAATGATGGCTAATTTGTGGCAAATATGCAAATATGTCCTCATGGCTCGTCTAAATTAACGTTTGAAAAATTTGGTCCGTGTACTGAGAGGTAATGCTGAGCTGACACGTTAAGAGATTCCATTTGGCAGCTCAGCTCAGGGTTCTGCTGGGCAGAATCATTCCGAGGGCTTGCCTTGACACTTTTGAACAATAAAGGGTTCAAATAGCTATATTTACCACTGTTGTGAAAACGACCGACTCGATCGATTAGTCAGCCGATTAACCAGTGACTAAACAATTATGAATAGTGTAATCGGAGTATAATTAACCAGTCGAACGATTAATTAACCGCATAATTTGATTAATCGGTCATTTTCTGATTAATCATCCATTTTTCCCATTTAATCGTGAAAATAGCTTATTTTTATACACTAAATACGATAAATTAGTTTATAATATCGTGTGATAGTGTTCATAGTACGTGCCTTTTGGATAAAGTATAAACAATAAAATGTAAAACATGTTTTGTAGAGTGATAATTTATAATAACTTTGGGTAACTAAAATATTTTAATTAATTCTTAATGTAAATAGATATATTAATAAGAACGCATAATCGTCTATTAAATTCTAGTAAATCGCTTACAGTACCAGCTCTTTCCGTCGAGCACATACCATTAGTCACACACACACTAGTTTTTATGCATGACGTTTATGTAAAGTGGAGGGCTGTTTGTGCATTTTTGCCAAATGTTAATTAACCAATTACTCCCACTAAGCTGATGGCTGCTGCATGCATCATGCATGCATAAATGCTACGCTCATCTGATGAGAAGCTAAGAAGAATATCTAGCTAGGAATAGGACATAAAATTAGTTGAGGAGGCACCGGACCTTGGGCAAATCCAGTCTCCGGATTTCCAGCCGGCCTGGCCGGCCATCGTGAAGCCCCAGTTCTGGGCGACGGCGCCGGAGTCGGCCTTGGCGGCGCCGCACTTGAAGCAGCTACCGCGGCTGGCGTAGTTGTTGACGCCGCAGCAGCCGCAGCACCAGTCGCCGGGCTTGACCTCCCAGTTGCCGCTCAGCGCCGTGTAGTCCGTCCGCTCCGCGCCGAGCTTCGACTCGCCGCACCGCTGGCACGTCTCCCGCTTGCAGAAGTTGACGTACTGGCACGACCGGCAGCTCCAGTCGCCCGGCTTCCTGCTGATCACGTTCACCTTCTCCATTTTGATAGCTATCAAAAAAAGATTTGTCTAGCACCACTCTACTCAATCTAGCTATCAAGATATCTAGTTAGCAGTTTCTCTATATGTATAGCTATGTGACGATCGATCGGTCGGTTACTCGGTTGGTCGCGAGATGTAAGAGAAGGTGATGGAGATGAGAGGAAGAAGCAGACGAGCTGAGCTAGCTGTAGCAGACGGAATGCTCTAGCTAGCTAGCCAGCTGCTTCTGTTTTGCTCGATGGAAATTAAGCTAGGTGGCGCGGGCTTTTATATAGGGTTTGGTGAGAGAAAGCCGGAAAAGAAGGACGCATCTGTGCGGCTGCTGCTGTGTTGTGCGCGTGTACATGTCTGTGCTCATTAATTGTCACCTCATCGATCAAGGACCCCTTTTCAGTTCTCATAACTGGGGAATCTCCAGAATTGATGGGACCTATACATTCCCTGCAAGAGACATCATCGATCACTGAGGAGTAGTGTGAGCAGGGAGTTCCTGCCTCGTTTATGGGATGTTTTCGCGGCCTCATTTGGAGATGACCGAGTGGCCCAAGTGTACGTTGCAGTATTGGTGGATTAATTATCGTTTCGAAAAAAGCGGTGGGCTAATTAACGTCCTAACAGTCTTAGCTACTCTTCTGTACGAAAGCCCAAGCGAACTTCTGCGTGCATATGTATGGCTATCGTTCTTGTATGTATGAAAGAAAACGACCAAAGCGATCAATTACGTGGTGTTAATTATACAAAAGACATGTTTTGAGTCAGTAATTCAAAACTAATTATCATTTGCATTATAGAATGACATGCTTCCCTCCTTCCGTGTTGTCAAACTTTCGAAAGTGTTCAATATGTTTAAAATTATTTAGATTGACTACATGAAAACCACATCATTAGATTTGTATAATATTATTAGTATATAATAAGATAAAGTTACAAAAAATAACGGTCGAAATCACACATGGTAAGCTAACATGTCATCACTATGCATCCAACAAAATAAGATAATAATTAAATACTTTTTGTACTTACGCGTGATTTTTTTGGAGTGAAAGGTTAAATATATGAACTCAGTTTCAACATTAATTCAATCAAGAGATTGCAACAATTGTACAAATTTAATGTTTTTTAAACTAATAATGAAACTTGAAAGTTTTTTGCACTATTAAATCTATATGTTTTTGACTTTACATTATTCTAATCTGCACTAATATTATGTTTCACTAGTTCAGGAAAAATATTTTAGAATTCCTAAGAAATCATTTTTCACAACCCACAACTGACCAGGAATTTAGTTGCAGACCGAAAATTGTATCTCACCTGCTTAGCACAGCGGAAGAGGGTTAGATAGAATAAAATATGGCTTATTGGTCGAAAATTATAAAGATCATTGTAGTCCATTGGCCTAGAGTTTAACATACAAACCAACAATAAAAAAACCAACAAGAAAGGCCTGAGTGCGGCCGTGACCATAGCACGTCAACATTGCAAAAACCCACGGTGTGAAGGTAACCGTACGATGGTCTTCTTCCTCATCCTCTAAATAAGTATCAACAAGCAATGGTGACTACATTTATACTCAGCAAGACTTGTAGAATATCACAAATATAAATATATGCATGGCTATATGAAAGGATTGGTTATCCTACCATGTTCTCAAGTTTTTGCATAAGGTAAGATTTATTCAACAATAACCAGTAGTAGAATGCTGTGTAGCTCCCTCAAGTCCTCCTGTTGCTGGCGACCATGGCAGACATCTATGCTGATTGGAATTTCTCCGGAGGATTTGCAATTGCTAAGACAATCCTACAACGTGTATGGATCACCAGTTAGTTTTGGGTCTTCTTCTTCAGCAGGCTTCCTCCTTCTAATAACCTTTTCTAGATTTACTTTTTGTTTGGCCAAAGATCCGGTTAGCTTGGCTCTTAGTTGTGCTCTTGTGGGAGACATTGCTGGTTAATTTTCACGTTAAAAAGGCCTATGACTATGGTTTTTGATTCTTGGTTCCTTCCAAAAATGTGGGCCTTTTTATATACTCTCTGAAAGTTTGCTCCTCCAGGAACTAATTATGTGTTCACTTCCATCGATGGTGCGACGGAGGAGCTGCACAAAGAGTACAAGCTCTGGTCTTGTACTCTTGTGAGCATGAAAATGAGTGGACAGCCATCTCCTCCAAAGTTCGTCATCAGAGAAACAAGTATCCCTATCAAGCCAAATCAAAATCGGCCTCATTCTTGTCGACTTTGGTGCAAGCTCGACCAAAACATGTCCACCATATTAAGATTAGTTCCTTGATGTCGACTTTTGTTGTCGGCAATAATGAATATAGGGCTATGCGCTAGATCCAAACTCGATGGTAACACAAGACAAGGGATTTATACAGGTTTAGGCCCTCAGCGGTGGAGGTAATACCCTAGATCTGTGTTCTGGAATTATGTGTAGCGTGTCTTCTTCTAGGGCCCCCCGCCCCTCTTATTTAGGAAAGGGGCGGGAGAGTCCGAGTCGGTTACATTATGGCATCCCAGTCAGTTACAGGATGAGGACTCCATCTTGGATACGTTATCCTCTAGATTACAATCTTGTCTTTCCTAACGGTAGTTGGTTACTATCTTTGGCCCTTTCTTGTTAGGTACGACGACGCTAGTCCAGCTGGCGCCTGACCTCATGTGGCTGCTTTGGCCTGTATCCTTCTGTTTGGTCCATACGGCCCGCTGTGTAGGTACCCGGGGTCCATGTACTCCACAGTAGCCCCCGAGTGCTTCGCAATCGAGTTGCAGCCTTTCTGGCTATATCCCGACCGAGTCGTGCTTCATGCTGAGTGCTTCCAGTTTTTGCCACAGTTTTCCGACTGGTCTCTTCCTTATGCCGAGTGCTTTGTTGCAGGTAAAGAGATTGTGAAGAACTCAATAGAGCTTCAAGCATTTGGGAATCCTGAGTGATACCCAGTAGAGCCAATAGGGTACTGGTAATCGTCCCCTCTAAGGGCACATTATGATTTAAGTGGGTTTTGGCCGAGTGGTACCTATACCCGACTATGGCGGAATACAGCCGGTGGCCCATCATGGGGCGCACCTCCCGGAACCCAGAGTCAACTCGTGATGCCCAATTCCGACTTACGCGGTAACCGGCAATCGACTCAACATGGGGCACATCACGAGAGGATGTTCTGCCAGGTACCCAGGTCTTGCTTAGCGCGATGACCAGCAATCAGCCCATCATGAGGCATACCATAGCTTAGGTAGGCTTTGGCCGAGTGGTACCTGTACCCGACTAGGGTGTACAGCTGGTCGCCCAACATGGGGCATACCCTTCGGAACCCCTACCAAGAAACAACCCATAGTATCTGATTCCGACTCATGCGGTAACCAGCAGTCGACCCAGCATGGGGCATATTACAAGAAGATATTTTTATCCGGCTTGGTTGGTACCCAGGTTTCGCTTATCGTGGTGCCTGGCAATCAGCCCTTCATGGGACATACCATATTTCCAGCCAAATTTGTTTGAGCGGTACCTGCACCCAACGATTGTGGCATATAGCTAGCGACCCTTTTTAGAGCGTACCCCCAAAACCTAGGTCAGCCTGGACCCGAGGCCTAAGTTAAATCCACGCTGAGAACTTAGCTCTAGCTCGGATTGATCACAGAAGCCGAAACGCTATTCCCGCCCAAGGGCGAAAACCTAGCGTTGCCGCCCATCTTTAAAGGAATTCGGTGCAAGCAAAGCATCGTCGCCTATCTTTAAAGGATTTCAGCGCAAGCGAACCATCGCCACCCGTCTTTAAAGGGTTCTGGCACAGGCGAAGGGTCTCTCTCCCCATTTCACACATCTTTGCTAGGGTTCATCGCCGACGCACTGTAACACCCCAAAATTTTGTTGTTCCTAAATTCATGTGCGATTTGGCACTTTGGTGAATTTTTGGAATTTTCTGGAATTTATTTGGATTTATTTGGATTTATTTGGAATTTATTTGAATTTATTCCATTTTGAAATAAATAAAGAATTTGACTTTGCAAATAAAATTTTGTTGGAAATATTTTATTTGAGTCCAAAATGTTCCAAAATATTTTCCAGAATTTTTCTGAGTATTTTACTATTTTTCTTGAATTAAATGAATTACTGGAAATTATTTTAATTATTAAATCGCTGGAAAATCAAGTCGGGTCAAGTACTGTTCATCCGACCGGACCCGAACCCGAGTCAGACTCGAGTCCGACCCGAGCCACGTGATCCGGTCAAACCCTGATTGATCCGGACCGTTGGATCAAAATCCAACGGTCGGAATTGGGCCGCACCGATCAAACCAGATCCGGCCCGGACCCGTTGCGCGTGCGATCTCGGCCGTGGATCGGGGCCACGTGGACGGCCACGATTTCGTCGTCTTCCCGAGTCCCTTTCGGATCGCACCGCCAGCGTGGCCGTGTCCGTTAGGGTTTCGCGATTTGCGCGCACGTCGAGGCACTATTTAAAGCCCTGAGGCCACCCCGTTGAAGCTCTTTGCCGTGCGCACCTTTCCCCTCAAGTTTCCGAGCCCTAGCCGCCGCCGTCTAGCCGCAAAAGCTCGTCGTAGTTGCTTCTCTCTTCCACCGCGTTCCTTTGCCGAATCATGGCGCTTGCCGTTCTCCGCCGCACCCGAAGGCAGATTTGGAATCCCCGCGACGAGGCGCACCCGTGCATATCACCCATCTCGCCGGAGAAGCCCTCGAGCGCCGTTGGTTGTGTCGTCTTCCCCAGCTCCGGTCCGCTCCCTCCGCCGCGTGGCCATCGACGTCTTCGAGCACCCTCAACCGTCCTATCAAGATCCGACGGCTACGGTAAGCCACGTGCATCTCAAACCCATCAACCTAGATCAGATCTGGACCGTTGGATCTAGATCCAACGGCCCACGATCACCGTGTAGTTTGTAACGGTGTTAGCCTAGGGTAGATCTGGACCGTCCGATCTAGATCGAACAGCCCAGATCAACCGTGTAGTTTTCAATGCGTCAACCTTAGATCTAATCACGGCCGTTGATTTTCAAATCAACGGACACGATTGTGCCACGTGTGCCCTGGCAGCGCCGTGCGCACACGAGCGCGTGTCTCTGACACGCGGGGCCCGCGTGTCAGCGGGTCACCGAATCAAGACCGCGGACGCCACCCCGACGCCACGGTGGGGCCTCGCCGGTCAAGAGCGCTGCCGGCGTGGTGACGCTGCCGACGTCATCCAATGGGTCCCACTCGCTGGCACACGCCGCCGTGGACCGAGTCCACCGTGGACCGAGCCAAGCCGTGGTCGAGCCCATGAGCCGCCGACGCCACCACCAATCAGAGCCGACGCGTGTCACCCATGACGCAATAAATAATTTCCGAAAAAGAAAATGATTTAATAATTCAGTTTAATAATTGATTTGAATTTCAAAACTTCAAACGCTTATAACTTTTGCGTTTCAACTCCGATTTGAACGATTCAAATTTCTAAAAATTCATAAAATTCAGATCTACTCAAATATGAATTTTATTTAATTTTTGGACTAAAGTTTTTCTCTGTAATATTATTTAATTGATTATTTAAACTTTAAATAATCATAACTTTTGTGTTTTAACTCCGATTTAAGCGATTCCAGTTCCTAAAAATTCATAAAATTATGTTCTCTCTGTTTATGAACCTTATTTGGATGTTTGGACACTTTTTGTCTACTGTTTTATTCATTTGTTTCTATTTGCACGCGTTACGAGTAGACGTTGAAGTGCCGGAAGGATTCGAAGGAGAAATATTGACCCAGGAGCCAGCTCAGGACCAAGAACAAGTGCTATTTGAAGGCAAGTTGTGCTTTGACCATGTTGATCCTATTTTGAAACCTATTTTGATTTAATTTATTGCATGCTAGTTCAATTAGAAAATACTTTATTTAAATATGGGAAATTAGATAAATGCCAAATTGCTGTATGACACCTTGGTTAATTATATATATGTGCCATGACCCTTGTCACCCTAGTTGTGGCTTACTAGTTGGACATTATTAAATTGCCAACATGGGAATTTAGACTGTTGTAGTATATTGCTTAGACCTGCTACGTGCTCATGACATGATTTCGGACAATCAAATGTTAATGTTGACTTAATGATATATTGAACCTGTTTTGGAAAGGTATCATGTGTTGTGATGTTGATGGCACGTGGTGCATGGTAATCAATTGGGGTTTGATAAATAGCTTTTGACCGGGGCATGTGGCAAGAATGATCGGGTGGGCCAGTTGTGGCACCGGAAACGTTGGTTTGGTTCTTCGGGTAGTCTTGCCCTGGTCACCCTAAGGACTTAACCTTGCAAGCCTTTGAACTGGGTCAATCGTGCAACCACATGTCTGTTATGGGACGGACCTAGTTGAATAAGTTGCTAATAACGTACCTGTGGAACCTCAGGTTGTCAACTACACCGTTTGTGTAAGTTGTACGGGGGAGCGTACCGGGGCTGCGACCAGGTACCCATCTAACGGTGGATTGACCTAAACTTCGCCTTAGCTAAGGGAAGGGTTAGTGTGCAACACCGGAGAGGACCACTTGTATTGTTAGAAGTTTCCGAAAGACTTTGTTACGGGAACTTGCCTTTGTGGTGTTTGACTGTATCTTGTGGGTAAAGTGCATAACCTCTGCAGAGTGTAAAATCTATTCGAATAGCCGTGTCCGCGGTATTGGACATCGCTCGGGAATTACAGTCAAGGGTTAGACTTTCTTGAAAATAACTTGGACTCGAAAGGTTGGGTTTGGTTTATTAATGATGTTGATGGAAATGTGGATTAGGATTGGGAAAGATGTTGATTAAACTCCTGGAAAAGTTATTGATGTTATACTTGTTTCTACTGCTTTCGAATCTACTTATGATACTTGTTAAATGCTCTTACTGCAAATATACCTTGAGCCACTCCTTTGTATTAAGCCATGCATGTAGTATATTAGCTGCATTCTGTGCATGACTTGCTGAGTACCAAGTACTCACCCTTGCCGCAATACAACACCAGTTGAGGAGGAGACTACACCAGCTTTGGAGGAGGAGCTCCAAGAGGAACCGTCTACTTAGGGAGCGAGCCCAGTCAGTTGCCTGTGGTATACTGGATGGCACCACGATGTTATCTTATTTTCCGCTGCTATTATTTCTCTCTTATTAAGTTTCGCCCTGCGTGGCGTATATTTGTAACTTGACCATAAGGTCGAGCA
Source organism: Rhipidocladum racemiflorum (assembly GCA_036346355.1). NCBI lineage: Eukaryota > Viridiplantae > Streptophyta > Magnoliopsida > Poales > Poaceae > Rhipidocladum > Rhipidocladum racemiflorum. The sequence goes on from CM070569.1 coordinate 10,809,422, forward strand.
ACCAGTTTGATTATTTAATTAAAGTACTTTATTAGCATCGAGTGGTATGATTTGTGATATTTACCGATGTTAAGACTGTGTGCACTAGTGCGTTCCTGGACTAGTGCTGAATACACAGAGGGTCCGGATTTGCAAATTCGGGTCCCGACACGCACCCTAGTTCCTGCGCCGCCGCATTCACCCGCGACCAAGATGTCTTCCTCCCCTTCCGACGCTGCCTCTGCACCGTCCTCGTCCAAGGACTGGTCCACCTCAGTGACAACGGAGGAGAACCTGGAGGAGATGGTCATCGCCGAAGTCCTCCCTGCGTTGGTACTAATCAACGTGCATTCGGTGGCAGATGAGTCTCATCCTACCACTCGTCCTAAGGAGATAGTTGTTTTCGAATCTTTTTTCCAGCGCGTGTTTGGCCTTCCCACCAGTGCTTTCCTTCGTGGCCTTCTTCACTTCAACAAAATTGAATTGATTCACTTGAATCCTAATTCCATTCTCCAAATTTCCATCTTCGTCCACCTCTGCGAAGCCTTCATTGGCATAAGCCCCCATTTCAGCCTTTTCCATCACCTTTTTCTCCTCAAGCCCTTCCCGAGCAAGAGCGCTCCCAAAGTGGTTGGGGGTGCCAGCTTTCAGCTTCGGGATGGCTTGAAGAAAGCGTATTTCTCCATCCCCTTCAGAACCTCCAACAAGGGTTGGCACCAGGAATGGTTCTATTGCGCCAATCCTGATCCTTCCCTCTCTTTCTTTGCCGGTTGCAAGCACAAAGTTTCTCCTTCTTGGTCCCCGGCTCCTTCAGATTGCGACATGGACCAAGTTGAAGAGCTGCTGGAGATAATCCGCAAGCTGAAGGAGGAGGGCCTTCATGGAGTCGGCATTGCCGCCAGTTTTGTTGTCCGCCGAGTGCAGCCCCTCAAGGAGCGAGTCCACCTGGGGTATGAGTACCGCGGGGAGACTAACCTCACTCAAGAGGCACCTGAGCCGGTCCTAAGCAAGGTGTTCACCCGACGGAAGAACGACTTCTTCGCCCTGGGCACCCAGCTCAACAACAAGGGATGCCTGAAGCCCTTCAACATGAAGCACCTTCCTCCTCAGGTAATGGTCTCTTTTGCTTCAGCATCTGATCTTTTAATTTTCGAGTGGCCATTTGTTGATTGAGTACTTGTCATTATTTGCAGGACCGACACCTTCTTTTCTGCCGCTCCGCTCCCCAGCTATCCTACATACCCAGGGGTGGAGCTGAAGCGGGCCGCCAGCTCCTCTGCCGAGGAGCTGAGTGTGAAGAAGGGCAAGGGGCTGGTGACCCAAGGGCCTTCAAGCACCCAGCGCCCGATTGGTGGCCTGACGATCCAGGAGCCTTTGGATCAGACCTCGACGCAACCTGCGTCGCAGGCTCCGAGGCCCTCAGACCATCCCCCGGTGAAATCCGTGCCACAAGCCCCGAGGTCTAGTCCGCAGTCGGGCTCCTCCGCTAGTGGTTCATCCTCTCGGAAGGGGCCTGGGATAAAAATACGAAGGTCCAACAAGTCAGTTTACCTCTTGACTTTTACCTTTGTTTCATTAGACCATGTTCTGATCTCCCCCTTTTGCCAGGAAACCGTTTGATGACGTTCCTATGGACATGACGGTTGGGACTCCTCAGGAAGCCGATCCTAAGGATGTCCCCGGCTGGGACAAGGCGCCTTCACCGAGTGTGACCGTACCCGAGGACGCCGAAGCTGTCCCCGAATCGGTGCCAACCTCCTCGCCGTCTCGTCACGACCTTGGGTTGTCCCCGAGTCCGACTGTCTAGGATCCTGCCGCCTACTCCTCCCCTCCAATCGAGGAAATCCCTCGAGAACCACGCCCAAGACCACGTTCCAGGCCTCATTTTTGAGCCACGATTTGCGATGAGGAAGGTGAGTGGGTGCCCGTTGATGATGAGGCGGAGGAAAAGGAGAGGAGGGAGCTCCTTGAGCATGCCATCGAATGTGCCCGACTGGTGCAGGTAAGTTTTCAGTACTTTACTTTTTTCATTTATCTTGCTCGGTATGTCTTCATTTTCTTTTTGTTGTCTTTAGAGCCTCGGAGACCGCTCCAAAAAGAAGTCAGAGTTCCTCCAGCGGGTGCTCCTGGAGATCAAAACATGCCAGGAGTATAACACCAATCTGGAGCGGGTTAAGAACGAGCGCCAGGCCGAGCTATGGGAGCTTTGAGTCGAGGTCAACGCCTTGTGGGGGGAGAAACTGGATATCTCCGACTCCCTCCAGTGTAAGTGCTTATGTGACCACTTTGTTTTTGCAGATAAGTGTTCATCTTTTGACTCCTTTTTCTTGCTTCAGCTCGGGATTCTACCATCATGAAGCTCAAGGAGCAACTCAAGGCATCGGAAGGCCGAGAATTCTAGGCTCGAACCAACTCGAGGAAGCTGGCGCGAGAGCTAGAAGGTGTGTTCCTTTACTCGGCACTCCATTGCCCTCATTGTACTTGTAGTACTCTTGGTGACGATCCTCTTCACCTGCAGAATACCAGACAAGGATGTAGACGCAGTTTGGCATTCTTAACAAGAAGATCAGGACTGCTGAAGCGGCTCAGACTGCGCTCTGCCAAGCTTCCATGTCAGTGCTATCGTTCCTGCACCCCGGAGGTGCCCGAGAGGCTCATGACCCTCTTGAAGGAAACAGCGACCATGAGCGTTGGGCAAGCACTGGCGATTGTGAAGTCCCTCTACCCCTGAGTGGATCTTGAAGCCGTTAGGGAGGGCTTCGCTTGCACGGTGGATGATGATCAGGTTGTCACCCTTCTTGAAGATGTTAGGGACACCTCTGCTGCTTTAGCGGAGAATCTAGATTTAGGCCCCTTGTAAACACGTACAATTAGGGCTTTAGGCAATGTAAAATATTTTGCTAAAATATGTCATCCAGCATTCATGCCTCTTTATATGTAATGTCAATGCTTTTAATCCCTTATCTTTATTGATTCTGAACTTATCCGAGTGGCTTAACCTCCTTTTCGCTATGCACTCTGCCCGACTAGTTTAGCCCTTGAGCACCGAGACTCGGCCCATGGCTTTTTGTTCCAGACACGCCTTCTGGGTAACTAAAGTTCGCCATTCACAGGGCCAGAGCTTTACTGCTCGGAATCTACTCACTCGGGCTTATTAGAAACCATCGAATAAGAGAAGTAAAAACATAAGTCGTTAAACGAAAGTGGCAAGAACGTTTCAGGGAAAAGTAGACATGTGATCGCGCACTTATTAAGTGTAGCCCCTGGCTTACTGCTTAGTTGGGCAACAACTAAGTTATAAGTCAAGAGAGACTTTTTATTCATAATAATCACAATCAAGTAAAAGTTCTAAGTGTAAAAATGATGTAGCTGTTCTATGTTCCAAGTGTTACCGATGCTCACGCCGTTTTTGCGCTTAAGTCGGTAAGCTCCTGGGCGAGTCACTTCATCGACGATATAGGGGCCTTCCCAGCTTGGGGAGAGCTTATGCTCACTTTTTTGATTCTTTCTTAGAACCAAATCTCCTTTAGAGAAAGCACGACCCTAAATGTTGCATTCATGATAACGACGTAAGCCCTAAAGGTACTTGGCCGACCGGATTGCGGTGACGTCCATGGCCTCTTCCAGTCGGTCGAGGTCTTCTAATCTGTTTCCTTCCGACTCGGCTTCCTTGTAATTCTGTACCCTTGGGAATCCGAATTCCAGTTCGGTGGGTAAGACCACCTTTGAACCATACACCAGGAAAAAGGTGACTGCCCGGTTGCTCTACTGGGAGTAGTCCTTAGCTCCCAGAGCACCAAAGGCAATTCTTTGACCCATCGTGTAGCTTATGATTTGAGACGATCAAATATCCTTGCCTTCAGGCCCTGCAACACCATGCCGTTGGCTCGTTCAACCTGTCCGTTGCTCTGGGAATGTGCCATGAAAGCAGAGCATTTTAATTCTGAGCTCATCGCACCAATCTTGAAATTCAACACCTCTGAATTGAGTGTCTTTATCTGTTATGATTCTATTTGGCACGCCAAATCTGACCACGATTTCCTGAAAGAATTCCCTGGCTTTGGCCACTGTAATCGTGGTGATGGGCTTGGCCTCAATCCACTTTGTGAACTTGTTAACAGCGACAAAGAGGTGAGTGAAACCACCTTGTGCTTTCCTCAGGGGTCCAACCATGTCGAGCCCCCAGACTCCTGCGCTGGCACATGCACTTGACTAGCAAAGAATTGATAGCCCTCGCATGTGCGGACGATGTCCTCCATGTCAGTTAACGCGGTTGGCCAGAAGAAGCCTTGATGGTAACGCCTTTCCAACTAGGGTCCTTGACGCTGCATGGTGCCCTCAGATTCCCGAGTGGATTTGTTGGAGGAGATTCTTCCCTTCTTGTTCTGATATGCATCGTCTTGGTATTCCGGAGGCGCTTTTTCAGAAGAGATCCTCCCCAACCACTGTATAGCCTTTGCTTCTGCGCTCAGTGCGTTTTGCCTATGTGCTGTCCTTAGGGAACTCATCCCTCAACAAATAGTCCAGATAGGGGGTTGTCCAATCAGGGCTAATGACTAAAACCTCTGTATCGGACGACTTTCTCCCAAATTGTCCACCTTCTGATGTTGGCTTGTCGTGGGTTTATGGAGTTCTTCAACGAATACACCAGCTGGAACTGTTGTACGACTAGAACCCATTCTGGTGAGCTCATCCGCTACTTCGTTATCTCGATGAATCACATGGACAAGTTCTAGCCCGTCAAATTTATCCTCCAGCTTGTGCACCTCCTGGCAGTACACGGCCATCTTATCGTCAACGCATGACCAGTCCTTTTGCACTTGGTTGATCACGAGCTGCGAGTCTCCGTGAACCACCAATCGCCGGATGCTGAGCGAAATGGCGATACGGAGCCCATGGATGAGTGCTTCGTACTCAGCGGCATTGTTTGATGTTGGGAAATGAATTTGAAGGACATATCTCAACTTTTCTCCTTTTGGAGAGGCAAGCACTATTCCTGCTCCTGGGCCGTTGAGTGTGAGGGAACCGTCGAAATGCATTTTCTAGTACTCGAGCTGTTCCTCGGTCATGGGATTTTGTTGTTCTATCCACTCAGCGGTGAAGTCGGCGAGTGCTTGCGATTTGATGGTCGTGTAGGTCTTGAATGTGATCTCAAAGGCTCCAAGCTCCACCGCCCATTTTGTAATCCTCCCAGTGGCCTTCCGGTTGTGGGGTATGTCTCTGATCGGGAAAGCAGTGACAACCGAAATGGAGTGCTCTTGGAAATAATGCTTGACCTTATGTGAGGTAACTAGTATGGTGTACAGTCATTTTTGTATCAATGGGTATCGTACCTTGGATTTACCCAATACCTCGCTGATGAAGTAAACTGGGCGCTGCACCTTCTACAGATGTCCTGCTTCGTCTCGCTCCATGACAATTGCGGCACTGATTACATGAGTCATTGCTGCTATGTAAAGCATGAGAGGTTTCTCGGGCAATGGTGAAGCCAATATCGAAGGTGTCGTTAATGCCTGAACTATCATCTCCTTTGAAAAAAATCCCCAATCTTCTTTGTTTTTGAACCCTTGGCGATCCACCTTTCTTAACTCTCTCTATCCAAGCACCCTTTTCCCCCGACCAGACACCAGCCGAAGCCCACGACCAAGTTCGGGAAGAGCATGATGTCCTTGGAGAAGATGAAGGAGCTCGAGGTGCTGGGGTTGCTGGACCTGGCGACATGGTGGTTGCCGGACGGAGAGACCGGGCAGCAGCCCCAGGAGGACGAGCTTGTCAGCACCGAGCAATACATGCTCTTCGGCCTTCGAACGCCGGAGAGGCTTCGGTTCTCCCGCAATGTAAGATCGAGCTCGTCAACCTGGTACTCAACTACGTCCTTCTTCTTTCTATCTTTTCCCATCTATGCGAGAGGTTCCTAGGAATCGTCCCTACCCCTCGCTCTTTTTTTGCTTCTTCTCTTTGTTCCGCACCGGGAAGGACCCTGTGGTCGGGTGTCTCTACTTCCGGTTGCGGGCGGGACTCCCTTGGTCCTTCCCCCTCCTCCATGCTCAAAACTCTCTCGGCCCTTAGGCCGAGAGGTGATTTTACCTGAAGAGGGGCGAGGACGGCGCACTTGCGTATGATAGGGCCCCCATCGACGGCAAGCGCCAGACCCCCAAGGCGGACGACCTGGCGATCGACGAGGAAGCCATCACCGCCATCCACATCTGCGCAACATGGGGCCTCACCGGCCAGGCCATCGCCAATGACTTCCTGTGGAACCGGGTGTACCCTCTCCGAAAGAGGTTGCACCCGTTCTTCGAGATCACGGAATAGGACGACCTGACCCGTGAGGGCCCAACCAGTAAGTCTTTTAGAACTGAAGAACACCCGAGCTCAAGCTTATCTTCATCTGATTGTGGTGTCTTTCCCAGCAATACCGAAGGAATCCTGGTTAGGAGCCAGGATGGTCGAGATGTTCGGGAAGGCGGCGTTCAACTACTCCACGGACGACCCTGTTCCCAAGAACGTGCTGAACCGGAGCACTGAGGTATGCACCTTGAACTAAGGCCTGGCTCGGGAATGTTCAGGCTTGTACTAATCTTTGCTGGTCTCTGCAGGAGAACCAAGAGCTGCACGGGATGGCCGGGAGGATGCTGCCACTGCCCGGGGCGAGCAAAGTCAAGAAGGCGAGCAAGAGACCGCCTCCAGATGCCCTGAGTGGCAGCGCTCGGAAAAAACAGCACGTCGAGTGGGGCAATCGCTTAGTGGTAAGTTACCCCCTGATCGGGCCTAGACCTGCTCGAGCATGAGTTTTCAACTTTTTGCCCTTTTCTAACTCTTTCTTCCCTTCTTACAGCAGCAAAGGGCAGCGACCGCCGCAAGGACCTCGAGTCCTCAAGCAACTTTAGGACCCCGACGATAGGGTTCTGGGCCCGCTGCCACAGGGACCTCGGAGCCCCCATGGGCTGCACAGTCTCCGGCGCAATGCGCCCGGAGACGGAGCACCTCCTTCACCCCGGGTCACCAAGTCTCAGAACAATCCTCCTCGAGGTGAAGGCTTGCGTCCCAAGTACACGTAACTTCTTCTCTTAGGTCATAGAAATTTCCTTTTCTTTGGTTCAATGACCTTCCTCGCTACAGACTTTGGGAGCTTAATCCTTGATGATGCCTGTTATCCAGGGCGAGTCCGAGTCTGAGGAGGACACTTTCTTCCAGCTGGTCTCTCGCCCCTGCGCAAGGTAGGACCAAACCTCCACCGGCCACCAAGGATGGGTCCTAGACAGTGGGTCCGAGCAGGGACCTACCGACATGGACACAGCCTGGGCCGTCGCCGGAGGAGGAAAGACTAGTAGTCTGGCAGCTGCCGAAGCCGCAGTCCTCCTCGGCCAAAGCCGATGCGGGGAACAAAGCTCAAGATGCTTCGGTCACCGAGGCTGGGACCACCAGAGTTGTTGAGGTCGAACCTCCCTGGCCATCGAGATCACTTCGGCCATAGAGGTTGAGATCACTCCGGCTGGGGCCGCCGAAGAAGATGAGTCCAAGGATGCCCCAGCCATCGAGGCCGTGGTCCCTCCAGTTGACGCCACAGCGGAGGAGGAACCCGAAAGTGCCCCGATCACGTTGGTCAGGGTCGACCCGATCGGAGGAGGCGAGCCTGGGATCCAGCCAGGCTTCCAACCAGACAAGGAGGCCCAGGTGGAGGTTGCTACCGGCGAGGCTAAGCCTGCGCCGGAGAGATCGCACCAGGTAGCATTGACTTCGACGACGGTCCGCGCTGTAACATCCTCAAATTTATAAAGGTCAAAAATTCAATATTAAAATGTGAACTCATTTTATTGTTGCATTTTATGCTTGACTGTGCAAATTATTGTTTTGTTGGGTGATTTAGTGATTAATGGAATAAAATAAAAGAAGGAAAAAGAGAAAATATCAATTGGTAAAGTGGTTAGAAATGAAAATTTCCTTAGTAAATTTTACATCAGACCTTGGACAACCCTATAATCATCCTTAGCTGGTTAAGAGACCATGTGAAGGTATTTAAGTGAGATAAAACCATTTTAATTTGACATCTCTATCTCTGTCCAGACCAATGTCAGAATTGTGGAGAAAAACGTGTTGCATTCTAGACCTTAGGATTTTTACCATGTCATATTGACTACCTTAAGTTCATCCACAAAAATCTGCAAAAATTTATAAGTAGTTTAACTATTGATTTCCAATTAAATAACACAGAATTGGAATTCTGCAGAAACTAGTAAAAGAATTTTAGAAAAATAAATTTTATGATTTTAGTTCTGAAATTTTTATGGTAGATCCCTGGTAAAGAACCACACTCTCAATAAAAATTTCAAAAATTAATATGTTAGTTTATGTCTCTAATAAAATCAAAAATCGAGCTGTCTTTTCTGTGTCTTTGGCATTGTCAGAATTTTAATAAAAGATATAGAAGAGATAATCACTCGAAATTTTTACTATAGGTAAATAACTTGTTCAGGATTCATAGTTAAAAGTTTCAAAAATACTTAGCTAGGAGAAGTGCCCTGATTAAATGAATCTTTGGAGAGCTGCCAAATACGTTGAACCCTTTTCCTCTCTCCCCTTTGGCTGACATGTGGGCCAACCTTCATTAATGCGTGTCAGACCAGCCCCCTTTGCCCCCATTCGCTGACCAGTGGGCCCTCTTCTCCTTGGGACCCAACTTGGCAGGAGTACCCCACTTCCTTCTTTGTTTCGCTGACATTTGGGCCCTTTCCCTGGCCGGCCCCACCTGTCATCTGCTCACCTCCTTTCCCCTCTCCGTCTCTCTGTCACGTGGGGTCGGGACCCACTCGTCAGGGCCTTCTTCTTCCTTTCGCTCCTCTCTGCTTGTGCGTAGCCGAAGCAACCGGAGCCAGTGCACCGCCTCGGCCTTCCTCTCGCATCGCCTGGCTTAGCTCCAAGGCCTCCACGTCGCCCTCCCTCTGACACCATCGCCACCTCTCCCAGCCGGCCATACCTTCCTCTGTGGAGAGCCGCCAAACCCCTCGCCGAGTTCACACCTTGGCCGAAGCTTTTTACCGCCATACTCCGGCTATAAAAGGCATGTTAGCGTTCGCCTTTGAGCCACACCCCTTCCCTTCCACCCATTCATCTTCCAGCGTCCGAAGTCACCCAAAACCGCACCGTCTTCTTCCTTGCCGGCGAGACTTGATTTGGGGGAAACTCCAAATCTCGGCAGTACGGTAAGGGAACGTCTAAATTGTTTGATCCTATAGCATCCCTGGATACTCATGAAGCCCTTGCGTCTCTTGTTTCAGTCCGAATCTTGCCGAGGAACTCCCGCACCGTGCCACCTCTTCCACCATCGCCGCCGCACGGTGAGGACACTACCCGTCCATTTTTCCTTCAAGATAAGTGTACCAATAGAATCCCTAAGACCTCCTAAAGCTCATACGGGTGACCATTCAACCTGGTTTGGGTTGTAGCGCCGCCGAGCCAAACCTCATCTCGAGCTCACGGTCACCGCCGTGAGCCCGATTTCTCCAAACACCACCCATGTCCGAGTAGTTCCCTAGGTTCATCATGACCCCGTGAAGCCATAGCTACCGGCCAAAAGCGATCGACGCAGCCGGAGCTCCGCCGGCAAGCATGGAGTCGGAGGACTCTGCTCGGAGACACTGGCAGATGGACCCAGGTGTTAGTGACCCCGAACCGAGTTCAAAAGCCCAGCCGCGCAAACGATGGGAATACGTATTCCTTTAAGGAAAACGTATTTTCTAATTTTCCTGGATTTATTCAAACCAAGCACCTTTAAACATGCATAACTTTTAATCTACAAGGCCAAATCAAGTAAAACCAGTTTCTAAATTCTTTATAAATCCTCTAGTTTCATAATATGCAAAAACATTTGAAACTTGTTTAGGAATTTAAATCTGTTTTGAATTTAAAGTTTGAAATTTGATTATGTTCCATGTAGGGTTTTTGCAAACTAAGTCCAAATTAAGTAAAACTAATTTTATTTGAATCCTTACATCAAGTAATGTCCAAATATGTGATTAGATTCAAAGTTGTAGTTGAATTGTGAAATTTTCCTATTAGGATTCAATTTAATGCCTAAATTTGATATAATTGCTATAACTTACTCAAAAATGGTCCAAAATGAATGAAACTTGTTTCTTTGCGCTCATTACACTAATTAGGATCAGATGATAAGATGAAAGTTAGGTTGCACCATGTACTTTCATTAAATATGATTAGGATTGCTTTCCATGCTAATTCATATTAGTACAATTGGTCATACACACTGGAAATGAACTTTGTTAAATTTAATTCTACAATCTTAGCTTCTGAATTCGTAAATTAAAATAAATAAATACACAAAGAAAAGTAGTTGTGTTGTTTACCCTTATACCTTCATCCTTAGTACCAAAACCTTATGACTTGGTCGTACATGAAATGATGAAATGATTGCCATCACTGACTGATTTGGATTGATTTTATTTGAATCTTTCATCTTTTGTCTCTGTTGTTTATGCATTTGCTTCTTTTGTCGATATTGAAGTATTTCATTTGCTATGTTCTTAATCGACGTATAGACGCTGAGACTACCGACTTCGCTGTCGACGACACTAATCCAGCCTATTCTACCGAGGAGCAAGGCAAGCACCCCCTTGAGCATTCTTGAACCCAGATTTCATAATCCACTAAAATGTGATTAAGAATCTTCCTGCATGCTCATATTTCTATAAATCCTTATTTTGTATTACCTGGTAATTATAACCCGAATTGATGGATTCCCTTAATCATACGATCCATGAAAACCATAGGAATGGTTAAGTCCATTAAACTGGGTATAATCGCTTATTCACCTACAATTGCTTAGCACCGCTTTAGATCAATACTGGAAATGTTTACAACCACACTTCTCCTTATGAAATCTTTTATGGTTTATTTAAGCAGTAAAGGATACTGGTAGTTTGATAAAAATGAAAATAAAACTACTGTTTCGACATGGGTGATTATTGGCAATAGCCGGTTGTACATGTTTTAACGTGTACGTAGAAAGGGTGGAGTATTGCCCATGTCATATTAAGGACCGAGCTAATGTGTTGTTTTCAGGCCAAGATAACCGTACATCCACAAGTACTGAAATGGGACAGTCTTAACCTATTAAAATTATTTGAAACTAGCTTTGCACATTGGTAGGCAGTTGTAGCACGGGCACTCCAGATATAGGTTTGCTCGAGGGAGGTGTCATCACCGAGGTGTTGGCATCTGCCGTTGTAACGATGTACGCCTGGCTATGAATTTGGGGCTGTTCTATTCCTGGTGGGTCTTTGACTCCGGAATTTCTATTCCTGGTGGGTTACTGACTCCGGAATTACTTTTACCTTTTTAGCTTCCATCATAGTCAGGAGTAACGTCATTGGGCTAGTGCAAAGTTAAGGTTCAAGTAATCGAACGGTTTCGTTATGAACTCCCCGCGGACATACCAAAGGAAGTGTGTCTTATAGCTTGCAAAAAGGGAGAACATATCTTGTGGGTAAAGCAGTACAAACTCTGCAGAGTCTAAACCTAATCGATTAGCTGCGCTCGCGGTCATGAGCACTTGGTAAAGTCATCACATGGTTAGCTGTTTTCCTATTTTTGAAAACCTTGGTAAAAGACTTTGGAAATGTTTCACGATTATTAAATATTTCTTGTCATTGTATTATCTCATGTAAGACCATGGAGGGTCTTGTTCGTTATCTCACTCACACAAGGGCCGTGAGTAGATTGTTACCGTCTACCTCACTATTTGTTATTTCAAGTACTATCAAATTGTTTCAAATTCTATTTACGCTTCCCATTACTATTCAGTAATACTTCATTCAGATTTTTGCTTTCTGCAAAACAACCGTAGAAACCCACTTTTCTTTCGAGCTTGCATATATTCTAGAATTTGCAAACACTACAAAGTCTTGCGAGTACCAACGTACTCAACTTGCTTCAACAATGTTTTTAGGTGAAGAACAAGAATACCCTGTTGACGATAACAATAATGAAGATCTAGTAAATTATGGCGACGATTGTTCTCTCTAGGTTCATCTCGTCTGTTGCCTGTGGAGTTTTGGGTTTAGTAGGCAAACAATGAGACGTGTGTTTTTATTGCTACTTTTGGTATTGTAATGAACTCTTATTGTAATAAAAGTTGAACTTGTGTATGGCTGAAATTTCAAATTGTGTTGGTGCGTGCCAGCCACTGATCATGGGAATGGCACGGTATGCACTTCAGAACCTTATTTTTATGTTACACTGTGGCATAAAAGTGAGGGTCTCACACGCGCCAAGCCTGGGGAGTCAAGCAATAGGACCGTCGAGCCTCGTCGCGTGACGTTCGAAGGTTGACTCAGCCATGTATGTTGTAATTTCTCTTAACTCCTTTGATTCCTGCCACCCCTCTTCGGCAGCAGCTCTATTTATCTTGGTTCTTGCAAGCCATGGACCTCATTGCCCAAGGGCTCCAAGGCCTTCAGGAGCACACCGACGCTCTAAAGGCTGTCTTTGATGTATGGGAGGAGCGGGAGGTCCACATGCTCTGGCTCGAGGACACCTTGGAGGTCGAGCAGGAGGAGGCCGAGTAGAGGACAGCAGCCCACACCGCCAAGCTTGCCGCCTTCCAAGGGACGCTGAGGGCGCTCGAAGCTTCCCATGCTTCCGAGCTCGTCCAGGTTGTCGCCTAGGAGCGTGACCATGCGTTCGAAGCCGTCAAGGCTGAGCACATGAGGTTAGCCAAGGCACTCGAGACTGAATGCACGGAAGCCTCCAAGGCCCTACAAGCTGAGCAGGCGAAGGTGGAAAAGGCTACAGAAGCAGGTCACAAAACTGACGGTCGCCCCGGTGAAGGCCTCTGCCGAGCTTGAGACAAAGGTCACCGAGCTCGAGGAGAAATTGGGGCGAGCGGCCAAGACGGCGAAGAGCACCCTGGCTCAACTCCAGGACGAGCGGAGCTGTGTCGCCAGCTCTACAACCGAGATGCTTCGTCTGCAAGGTGAGCTCTCAGCGATGAGGATGAAGGTCGCCGAGCTCGAGCAGGAGAAGCTCGCCCGTGACATGGCCGACCTGTAGATAAGGTTGGTCTAGGGACAAATAGGTCTACATCCCTTTGTAATTATGACTTTGTAAAGAAAAAGTTAATGAGATGTTTTGAATGAAACTTTTGTCATGTACTTAGCTAGGATAAACTTAGCTGTATTTAGCGATTTTTGGGGCAGCATGCCCCTAGTCCAGCCCCCGATGTGGTCAAGTTTGAGTAGTGCCGACCTCAGGCACAGTTGTAGATACCGAGAACTGAAGGTCGCAAGTCCAGCCCCCGATGTGGTTGAGGTCGAACAGCGTCGACCTCGAGCACAATCTCTAGCCATTAGAGCCCAGGGAAACCAACCCAAGAGGTCGGGACCTGCAAGATCGGTAGAGGTTTTCCAATCCTGTTGTGAAACCTGTGAAAGTCAGAGTCATTTAGGAAGTCACCTCTACATGGGAGGAGTAGCTTGTCGGACTCAGGAACTCCCGAGCCCGGCTTGCGCCTGCTTGCTGGTTTCAAATGTAGTCTTTAGTTCAAGGCCTGCCATAGGAGGAGCTATGATGTGATAAGAATCGGCTTACTGGTGGCACGACCCCTGGAGGTGAACTTCAAGATCGCAACATTTGGATCGAGCTTAGGAGCACTTAAGCTAGGCTTGGTTGTGCTCGAGAGGAATTCGTGGCATGAAGCCTGTGTATGGACGGTACGTCTCAAGCATGATCCCAGGTTCAAATTCTGCTACAGGGGGGTGCTGTGATGCTATAAGAATCGGCTTACTATTGGTATTACCCCTGGAAGTGAACCTTGAGACTGTTATGCCCGAGACATAGTATAGGAAAAAAGATACAAAGACCAAAAAAGTCAATGAATAATCACTTTTATTGAAAATTGAGACAAGGGTGTTACACATAGAATTTGCGGAGTTGATCAATGTTCCACGAGTTCGAAAGCTCCCTGCCATCAGGCTTCGCCGGCCGGTAAGCCCCCGTGCGATCTGTTGAAACTACTCTGTAGGGACCCTCCCACTATGGGGATAACTTGTTAGTATTGGACGAGCCCTGAATTCATCTTAGGGCTAAGTCCCCAACAAGGAGCTCCCTAAGTCATACCGATTGAGACGCATGTCTGCTAAGAGTTTGCAGGTAATGCGCTGATCGTAGCAATGCGCAGCACCTTACTTCTTCTGCTAGGGTAAGGTCGAGAGACCGTTCTTGCTAGAAGTCGACTTGGTCGACCAAGCTGATCCTAGCAGAGCCCAGCGTGACCTTTGGAGGCAGGACGGCTTCGATACCAAAAACAAGCCGAAAAGGGGTAGATATATATATAGGAGGGGTATCTCCTGGAAGTTGTAGTGTACAAAAAAAATGTCGCAAAGAGAAGCTTCGGCTACAGTATTTAGATGCTACAGTATCACGCGTGAAGATTCAGTGAGCAGCGATGCACGCAACAGAGCGTAAAAAGAAGATGGAGAAGAGAAGAAAAATTTGGAGATTATTTGAGGATGCATTGGAGGCATCGTGCGAACATATCGAAGCAATACAAGTTGATGTGTTAGTAATCTCGTTCCTCTTTTTCGTTCTTCGTTTGCATGCCTGTTTTCGTTTTTAGGTTGATTCATTATTTCACCATGATAATTTTGATTTGATCCATTCAAAAACCTTTCTAGGGCATCGAGTGATTGATCTGAAAAGATTGATTGGTTAATTCCTTGTAGATTATGATTAATCTCGTAATTAGGGTTTGATCAAATTTTGTCATTATTTGGTACAGTCCAATTGCGAAGGTCATAACTCTAGATCCATAGATCCGATTAAGCTGATTCTTGTTGGGTTAATTTCAAATTGAATCTAGTTTCTATATTCCAAATTTCATATCAACCAAACGATGGGATCTTCGGGAAAACTATTTTGGTGAACGTATATCAATATGTTTTTGTAGAAACCGAGGCAATTTTTCATAATTCATTTAGGGGGTGTTTGGATGAGGGGTATTTTCTTGGAAGGTTTTGGGATTTAGTTCAAATTTGAACTAAATCCCAAAACATTCCAATGAAATACCTCTAATCCAAACAGGGCCTTAGGGGTATTTTGAGCAATCACTCACCACCCTATGATTACTCTGATTACTATATTAATGGACATCGATCCTACAAAACCCCATCTTCACCGGCCGAGAGAGAAAAACAAAATCCTTGCCAAAGCAAGTTAATTAAATGAGGTACTTTTTTTACTTTTCAAAGTCAACGAGATGGTCCTTAATTTGACCAATAAATTCTCTTATAACGTACTATTTGAAAAAGCTTCAATTATGCTATTTTCATATATATATATATATATCCAAATTATATCCAAATTATATATTATCCAAATTATACGTTTAAAATATTATCTTCGATGAAATTAATAGGATATGACTGCACATATTATAGGATATCACTCTTTTATGATCGGAGGATGTACTATTATCCACGCCTAACGCGTGATTTTGAAGACTCACCAGTTAACCGGCGGCGAGGTGGCCGGCCATCCAGCGAGTAGGTGGCTAGGACTGACCGATGAGGCGACAGAGATGACGTGAAAAACATGTGGTGTAGTACAACGTTCTGATGCCTGCCAGTGAGACGATGAGCCCGGCCGCCCCCCAAGTTATACCGGTGGCTTTACGTGATTCCCAGAACTCCATGTCTCTTTCCCCCCTTTGCCGGATGGATGTGGAGTGTCGATCAAAATGTTGTAATGCAGGAAAGCTACCGAAGGAGACTATGCAAGGAAGGTCTTATGTGGGCGGTACCGGTGCCTATTCTCTCTGCCCACAATTATACAGGTCCATCTAGGGTTCAACTTATCTTATTTAAAAAAATCGTGCGATTTTCGATTATCAGAAAAATGGCTCGAAAATCGTTAGAAATCGTATGGTCTTGAAAATCCAAAATTTTGAAAAAAAATTAAAAATCTACCGATTTTGACTGATTTTCTCTCGATTTTGACTGGCCAGTTGAATGTTTCTTAAAGCCGGTTTTTTGAGTGATTTTTTTTCTCGATTTTCACTGATTATCATGATATTTACGCCATATAATTTTTTAATTTCTTTTTTAATTTTTTCGAGTTTAACCGATTTATCGACCTGTTTTAGATGTCGTACCGCTCTGATACAACCGAAAATCGTAATTTTCGCCGATATTGTGAACCAGGGTCCATCCTTACGGCTAGCCCAGCCAGCCATCGCGGTTTAGATGCCCCTTCCATCCTGTAATGTCCACACAATTAATCCCCAAGCTATCTATCTAGTCTAGTATATAATGTAAGGTGCACGCACGCATGCGGAGTGCATGCCGCTGATCGATCGATATATCTCTGTGGTATGGACTGGTATCTTATGCCATTCGCGGAGAGCTGATACAACGGTCGGCATGCATACGATATAGGGCTACTGATTGAATGTGTTCACATGAATATGTATATACTCTGCTACCGTTCGGTCAGAAAGGAACACTGTTTATATTGTATGTGCACTTGCTATTTATAATTGTATGTATTGTTGTGGTGTATACGTTATTCTGTATTAATCTAGAGGGTTACGTTGTTAATCAGACGTCCAGATCAAATGGATTTCGGGAATGGCACAAACTATTTCCTCTGCTATTGTCTATTTCAGAATGACAAATTGAGGGGTGCATCCTTTTCATGTGAGTCTAGTTGGTAAACGGCTGACTACTTGTACGCCCTCCCAGGGTTTAACTTATCTTATTTAAGAAAATAACGTGATTTTTGATTATTGAATAAAATTGCTCAAAAATTGTTTGAAAATCGTTAGAAATCGCATGGTTTTGAAATTCAAAATTTTTACAAAAAAATAAAAAATCTTTTAATTTTGACTGATTTCCCTCGATTTTGATCAATTTTCTCTCGATTTTAATTAGCCAATTGAATGTTTCTCAAAGCTAATTTTTTGAGCCATTTGAATCGATTATAGTGATATTTATGTTCTATAGTTTTTTTTTTAATTTAAAAATCGTACCATTCGACACGGCTGGAAATCATGATTTTTTCATACTTTTCTCGTGATTTTCATCGATATTGTGAACTCTGCACCCTCTTGCCTGTTGTGCGCGCGCCTGGGCAGATATGGCACATTGATTAAAGCATCCCTGCAAAGCATTCTCATTCGTTTCGCTCATGTAGACATTGGCATCTCCCATGTCACCATGCTGCGTGTACATGTCAAGGAATCAAATCTTTCCGCCCTGCCTGTCGGAAGGGGAGAGATCGATCCATCAATTTTCTCTCCTGAGCCAATTCGTTTGCTCCCACTCCATAATTTAAAGTTGAAACCAGTAGCCACTTCGTGTTTGATTTCGACCGCTTCAGTCCTGCCATGCTATATGCGTAGATTCTTGCCGCATGCCGATTGAAAATATCTCGATGAGGTCATTTAGACGATAAACTGATGGGAGTGAGCAGTTGATGTAGGATTGGATACCCATTTGATGCTAGGATTCTGAAGTTCAATCTGTATTGGACACTGTTTGGCAGGGGCGAAGCCAGAAAATTTGCATGACAGAGAAATCATTCTAGGGTCAACGAAAATTTTGCTTTAAATTAATTACATGGAAAAGAATTTTTTTATAGCATGTTCACCTAGCGTGGGGTCCTCTCTTCCTCCACTCACTTGTCTATATGTAGTTAATAAATTTATGTCCAACTATTTATCTGATAGTAGTTGGGAATATATATCATGGTAATGATATAATTTATTGGATGAAACATATGACGAGCGGTTTGTATACCAAGTAAAAAAAACATAGATAGCTAGAGCCACAACCAGATAAAGTGGTATCTTACCCCTTTAATCGTTACAAGATTTATACAACTTGTATGATAGGGAGAGAATGGATAGAAGCACTACTCATACAATTCAAATGCACGAATTTAAACCAAATTCGGGTATATTTTTTAAAAAATTTAGTTTTAGGATATATACCCATCTATATATAACAATTCAAATAAAACACATTCTTTTGAAAAATATACTCGAATTCATAGATTTCAAACTACTTTAGATCACTGTTTTGCTGATTTACATATAATTTTAGCACATACCTACAATCAAATTATCATAAAAAGAGAAAACTCTAGTTTGAATTTCAATTCAAACTTTTTTGAATTAGTTAGTAAACCGGTTAAACTCAACATCCTAATAATTTGAAAAAATTTCGCATGCAATACAAATTACCTATAATGTGACATTGTTAAAAAAATCATCGGAGCCCTTTATTTTTTTTCACTATATGCTCTTTTCCATATGTAAAAAGAGTATATAAACAAATTATGCTATATAGGGTGGACTTTCATGAAATTTTTCATAAAAGTCACTTTGGAATATCTTATAATCAGTAGTAGAGTATACTCAAAAGGATAAAGATGTATAACAACATCATTTAAGCAGCGTATTGAGAGTTGGAGTACATACTCGCAGGGGTATGGAATCATGTTCATATATATATATATATATGGCAGTATATTTGGTGCAAACCCCCTCTACCGTGAAAACCACGTGTAAAATTTTTGAAAAATTCTCAAAAAATTACCATGCATAGGGAAGGTGTAGTTCTACAATCCTGTAAAATTTGAAGACAAAACTCAATAGCATTTGGAAGATATAAAAAAGACAAATTCAGTATGAATAGTGTTTTTTCACATCCTGTAAAATTTTTCAAAAATTTGCACCAAATATGCTGCCATATATATATATATATACTGCATAAATGATATTGTTATACTTCTTTATCTTTTTTAGTATACTCTAATACTAATTAGAAGATACTCCAAAGTGAATTCCACGAAAAATTTCATCAAAATCCACCATTTATAGAATAATTTGTTTATATACTCTTTTTACACAAGGAAAAGGGTATATAACAAAAAATAAATGTCTCCCATGAATTTTTTTCATTCATGCTGTATTGGAGTATCTTAGAATTATTATTGGAGTATACTAAAAGTGATAAAGGAGTATAACACGTTCATTTAAGTGGTATACTGAAGGTGGGAGTACGTACTCCCAGGAGTATAGAAAAAACTTCCTATATATATATATATAAGACCATCTAGGTGGTATTTACATTTTTTCAGAGGTGATATGTACACTTTTTAGACATACTTCTTTTTACGTGCTTATATGAAAGTATTTGCAAAATAGGCTAAAAACTATGTACTCTCTTGCAATTTTTTCATGTGAATCTCATTGGAATATCTTATAATTTGTATATGAGTGTATCCAATGTGATAAATGAGTATTTAAATCGTTCGGATGGTATTTCAGAGATAGGAGTAATTACTCCCGGTAGTAAAAAGTATTTTTCCTATGTATATATATATGTGTGTGTGTGTTTTTATATATATATATATATATATATATATATATATATATATATATATATATATATATATATATATATATATATAGGAAGCCTCTTTTCTACTCCCGGGAGTAATTACTCCCTATGCCGTATCTCACAACGTATGGAGTATTTCACGCAACGGAGAGTATGTACATGTAGTATATAAGTATATAAGATCATCTAGGTGGTATCTACATTTTTTCAGAGGTGGTATGTACACTTTTTAGACATACTTCTTTTTATATACGTATATAAAGGTATTTGCAAAATATGCTAAAAACTATGTACTCCCTTGCAATTTTTTCATGTGGATCTCATTGGAATATCTTATAATTAGTATATGAGTGTATACAAACTGATAAAGGAGTATTTCAAGTACGTTTGGGTGGTATTTCAACGTAGGGAGTAATTACTCCCGGGAGTACGAAGTATTTTTCCTATATATATATATATATATATATATATATATATATATATATATATATATATATATCACCGGTGAAAGTGAAGCCAAAACTTGATAGTGCTACAACCGTAGTCACTCAGGCGGCGTCCTGGTACAATGCACGTTTCCGTCTCTCTCTGATCAGTGATGCCCGTTTTATGCAGTACGCCAACTTTTAGAGAGATGCATGTTGCCATTTTATTCTCTTCAACGGGCATAATTAAGAAGAGCAAGCAATCAACCAAAAGGGCTGTACTAGGATATATTTTTTTTATCAATAAATATATATTCGATCGTTGACCATATATAAATTGAAAGGAAGAAGCTAGGTATTTGTACACACAGTATTGCGGACATCACACGTGATTTATGTAACGATAGACAATTCGATAAGCATCTTGCAGGTGTCTTAATCACGAAGAACATATATATATTATATTGCTGATTTGGTGGATCAACTTGTGTAAACTTGGTTCCGATCGCTATAGTTTGAATTTCCAAAAGATGAGCCTGCTGGTACAAGAGTTTTCAGACCCGGAGAACATACTGTACATTCTAGCTAGGGAGCTGAAGACTTCTTTTAATATACAATTTAAGCTCTTGTTCCATGATGTTAAAAGGTGTTATGCTGTCGAAGTAGCAACTTAACTAATATATTAACATAAATACTATCCCAATGCTAATACTGTTAGAAATAAAGGCACATTTAGGTTTAATTTAATCCAAAAGTAAATCATGAACAACATGTGATTGACGATCGGTAACGAATAACAGGAGCATACCATAGATGCATATGCTAGAAGACTACACATATATCCATCTAATGTGCTCACAATCAACAGGTTGAAAATAAACAGTAGAAACATTGTAACGCATCGCTCGTGGTGCAGATGGAGCGATGAGTCGTTGTAGCGCCGCATCCGAGGACGGAAGCACGACGCAGTCGAGCGCGATGGCGCAGCGAGGGAAACTGGCAAAACGCTAGGGCGCAGAAAACTCTATCTATCCCAGATGACAGCGACACAGTATATCCATTACGGTGTCCTTATCTCATACTACAACCGCGATTCCGAGTAGCAAAAGAGTAATCTGCAAAAGGAGGCTGCGCCTACGCAAAGCCCTGGACCGAATTTCGGCGGACCATTCACGCAGGTGCCAAGACGCCCGCGCTTCGCCCGCCTCGCGTGCTCCGTGCCCGTGCCCGAGCCCGAGCCCGAGCCCGGCCCGCCAAAGTAGGCGAGGCGAGCGCGCGCGTGTGTATTCTTTCTCCCTTTCTCCACATGGTTCTACCATGGTGGAGCACACTCCACTATTTAAACTAGTGTTCACCACTTTAGGCTAGCAATGTGGTACTATTGCTAGTGCACATGCTCCTCATGAGGTGGGCCTTTGAGATTTTCTAGGATTTATTGTCTCAATTAAATGGGCTTGGCCCAAATAATCCAA
Organism: Rhipidocladum racemiflorum; assembly: GCA_036346355.1. NCBI lineage: Eukaryota > Viridiplantae > Streptophyta > Magnoliopsida > Poales > Poaceae > Rhipidocladum > Rhipidocladum racemiflorum. Next base: position 10,830,716 of record CM070569.1, read on the forward strand.
CAATCCCCCACCAGATCTCAAAGTCCCACTGACAGTCTTGCCTGTTCCCAAAGCTGTTAATATACCAAAGATTTCAAAGGACAATGGACTATGCCTTGAATTGCACCTAGGACTCCAAATTACACTCAGCCACAACTTGAACAATGGACTAAGCCTTGAATTGCAAGTTTTGTGCGACTGAGTTTCATTTAAAGCCTTAGCTGATACTAGGCTGCCAATAGGCTTCCCCTCGGGTGGAGCATATAAGTCGTACTCCACGGTCTCTTCATGAGCTTACTAGAGATTACCCAAGTCTCATAGACTACGACTTTCAACAGTCAATCTCATATAGGTGTGTTCTTTCAAGATGCTCTGTAGGATGACATCTTCGCTAAATAAAGCGAACAGAACACATTAAGGCAAAAGCCAACCTGCCAAACAGATTTCGAGAGTATTGCATCTTCACTTGGAACCAGTTAGAAAATTACTCTCCTCCAGTTAACTAGTAGCTTGTTTTTCCCGGGTCCTAATTCACGGGATCTCCGATCACATAGGTTGGGTTACCGCTATGGTATAACTCACATGGGTCTCATGCCTAGTTCCTTTGATGCGTTATCTATCACATTCCGTGATAATCCTTTAGTGAAGGGATCTGCCAGGTTTTTAGCCGTCTGGATATAATCCAATGCTATCACTCCGGAGTTTTTCAATTTCCTGACAGACTTCAAACGTCTTTTCACATGTCTTGAGGATTTCAAGTTATCTTTAGAATCTATTCACTTTAACAATAATCGCTTGATTGTCACAGTTCATAAGAATGGCCGGTATTGGTTTTTCAACCACGGAAGATCCATCAAGAGTTCACGTAGCCATTCTCGCCTCAACAGGTGTTTGTATCCAATCTGATCCAATGCCTCCATAGTTGACCGTGTCAAAATAGTCTGCTTTGCAAGACCTCCACGACACAGCGCTTCACCAAGTGTAAACACATATCCACTGGTGGCCTTAATCTCATCAGCATCAGAGATCCAATTTGAATCACTATAACCCTCTAGTACTGAAGGGTACCCGGTATAGTGTATTCCATAATTTACTGTACCCACCAAGTAACGCATAACTCTTTCGAGTGCACGCCAGTGATCATCTCCCGGGTTAGAAGTAAACCGGCTCAATTTGCTTACAGCAAATGAGATATCAGGCCTTGTTGCGCTAGCCAATGTCGGGACCCGAATTTGCAAATCCGGACCCTCTGTGTATTCAGCACTAGTCCAGGAACGCGCTAGTGCACACAGTCTTAACATCGGTAAATATCACAATCATACCACTCGATACTAATAAAGTACTTTAATTAAATAGTCAAACTGGTTGCTCGACCTTATGGTCAAGTTACAATTATACGCCTCGCAGGGCGAAACTTATTAAGAGAGAAATAATAGCAGCGGAAAATAAGATAACATCGTGGCGCCATCCAGTATACCACAGGCAACTGACTGGGCTCGCTCCCTAAGTAGATGGTTCCTCTTGGAGCTCCTCCTCCAAAGCTGGTGTGGTCTCCTCCTCAACTGGTGTTGTATTGCGGCAAGGGTGAGTACTTGGTACTCAGCAAGTCATGCACAGAATGCAAGCTAATATACTATATGCATGGCTTGATACAAAGGAATAGCTCAAGGTATATTTGCAGTAAACAGCATTTGACAAGTAGCATAAGTAGATTCGAAAGCAGTAGAAACAAGTAAAGCATAACTAACTTTTTAAGGAGTTTAATAAACATCTTTCCCATCCTAATCCACATTTCCATCAATCATCATTATTAAACCCAACCCAATCTTTCAAGTCCAAGTTATTTTCAAGAAAGTCTAACCCTTGACTGTAATTCCCGAGTGATGTCCAATACCGCGGACACGGCTATTCGAATAGGTTATACACTCTGCAGAGGCTATGCACTTTACCCACAAGATACAGTCAAACACCACAAAGGCGAGTTCCCGTAACAAAGTCTTTCGGAAACTTTTAACAATACAAGTGGTCCTCCCCAGTTGTTGCACACCAACCCTTCCCTTAGCTAAGGCGAAGTTTAGGCCAACCAACCGTTAGATGGGTAACAAAGGGTGTAGTTGACCTCCTGAGGTCCCACAGGTACGTTATTAGCAACTTAATCAAGTAGGTCCGTCCCATTACAGACATGTGGTTGCAAGATTGACTCAGTTCAAAGGCTTGCAAGGTGAAGTCCTTAGGGTGACCAGGGCAAGACTACCCGAAGAACCAAATCAACGTTTCCGGTGCCACAACTGGCCCACCTGATCATTCTTGCCACATGCCCCGGTCAAAAGCTATTTATCAAACCCCAGTTGATTACCATGCACCACGTGCCATCAACATCACATGATAACTTCCCAAAATAGGTTCAATATACCATTAAGTCAATATTAACATTTGATTGTCCAAAATCATGTCATGGGTACGTAGCAGGTCTAAGCCATATACTATAACGATCTACAAACCCATGTTGGCAATTTTAGTAATGTCCAACTAGTAATCCACAACTAGGGTGACAAGGGGGTCATGGCACATACTTAAATAGTCAAGGTGTCATACAGCAATTTGGCATTTATCTAATTTCCCATAATTAAGTAAAGCATTTTCTATTTGAACTAGCATGCAATACATTAAATCAAAATAGGTTTCAAAAATGGGATCAATATGGTCAAAGCACAACTTGCCTTCAAAAAGTACTTGTTCTTGGTCTTGAGCTGGCTCCTAGGTCAACACTTCTCCTTCGAAGCCTTCGGGCACTTCAACGTCTACTCGTAATACGTGCAAATAGCAATACACAAATAAACAATAGGCAAAAGCATCCCAAAACTCCAAATAAAATCCATAAACAGAGAGAACATAATTTTATGAATTTTTAGGAACTGGAATCGTTCAAATCGGAGTTAAAATGCAAAAGTTATAATTATTTAAAGTTTAAATAATCAATTAAATAATTTTACAAAGAAAAACTTTAGTCCAAAAATTAAATAAAATTCATAATTAGGTAGATCTCAATTTTATACAAATTTAGAAATTTGAATCACTCAAATCGGAGTTGAAACGCAAAAGTTTTAAGCGTTTGAAGTTTGAAACAAAATCTGAAATCATTATTTCGAATTAATAAATCATTTTCTTTTTTGGAAATTAATTATTGCGTCAGCGAGGACACGTGGCAGCCTCTGATTGGGCGGCTGACGTCAGCCGGTCCATGGACGTGGTCCATGGTTTGGCTCGGTCCACCGTTGACTCGGTCCACGGGTCCACGTGTCGCTGACAAGTGGGACCACTCGGGTGACGTCATTCTTTGGCGTCGGTGAGGCTCGACCACGGTGCTAGCAGTGGGACCCATGGTAGCGTCATTGTCGACATCGGCACGGCTGGGACAGCCTGTAGGATCGAAGTATACGAATATAGCAATCAGAGGGGGGGTGAATGATTGTGCGGAAGCTAAAACCAAATTCTTGACCTATTAAAAGTTCACCCCAAAACAGAACCAAATAATTGCCTCGTTTTCGACAAAAACAGAATGACAGAGGTTTGGTAAAACGAGAATTCCCGGAGATCCAACCGTCGAAACGATCTGAAATTTGGACACAAGAAACTAGATTCCAATACGAATCGAACCCAAAAAGAATCAGCTCGATCGGACTTACGGATCAAAGTTATGAGCTTCGCAAGCTTGCTGATCCAGAACTTGACGAGAATCAATCTAATCAAAACTTTAAGATTAAACAAGAACGACAAAAGATTGATCAACTAGACTTTGAGAAACACTAGATCAATACCCTAGAGAGGTTTTTGATGGATCAAATCAAGATAAAACTTGGAGAACAAAACCAATCTAGAACTAGAACAAGCATGCAAACAAGAACCAAAACAGAAAAATCAGTAGCGACGTGGTTAGTTCTTGAGCACGCAAAAATCTTGGAAGAATTGATCTTTATTTCTTGTCTAAAATACTCTCATCAAAAGAGTACAAACCCTAAAACCAAGCTCAAAGCTTGATGCGCTCAGCTCTACTTGGTGCCTTTCAACAGAGACCCCACCTATTTAAAGCACCAACCCACAAAGAGTTACGAATACGATTCCTATTCCTAGAAGGAATCCGTGATCCAACACAACTCTACTTGGCCCAACCTGGCCGAGTACAACTCTTGCACGCGTATGGCAACCCTACCATACTCACGTGACTAACACTTTGCACGCGTATGGCCACCTGCCATACTCACGTGACTAACACTTTGCACGCGAATGACCTCCTGCCATTCTCACGTGACTAACCATTCTTCATGTGCACCATTCTCTTAGCCCGAACGTCCCGCATGACATCCTTGACCACCAAGACCTCAGTTCCTCCTGAACCTAGTCCCGAACCTCAGTTCCTCCATGAACCTAGTTCCGGTCCCGTCATCGACCACATTCGTCTTCGAGCAATACCTGCACATGAACAAACCACAAAACAAATCCTAGCACAAGTCCACGACTTGACTCAATGTCAATCCATGCAACTACTCACATGAGCATTGCATAAAGTCCACTTCAAAAGAAGCATCATGAAATCATCACAAATTTCATAATCTCAAATTCAAATAATTTCAAATCTGCTCAAAACCCTAATTCAGCAAAAACGCATTCACGACGGACAAACAAAACCAGTCCGGCGCAAATGCCAAGTAAAACCCTAGAAAACAGTTCACAACGGACCAACAAAGTCTGTCCGTTGTACAAGGGAAACTCTCGGTTCCAAAAGAAAACATTCCGGCCAAAACATGTTTACGACGGACAACCAAAATCGGTCCGTCGTACATGCAAAAGTCTCGGTTCAAAACGCTTTCAAATTCATGTTCACGACGGACAAAAAATCTTGTCCGGCGCAAACGTGCCACGCTCGGTTTCAAAAACAACATGGTCCGAACGAAACCCTAAAGCAAAAATGCATTCACGACTGACCAAAGAAGTTTGTCCGCCGTACATGCAAAACTTACTGGTTTCTTGGAAGATTGAGTTCGACTCTTGAGCTCAAAAACACGTTCACGACAGACCCAAAAACTTTGTCCGTCGTACATGCACAACTTACTGGTTTTTGAGGAAAATTGAGTTTGGCTCAATGAGTTCAAAAGCATGTCCACGACAGACCAACAAAGTTTGTCCGTCGTAGATAGGAAACTTACTGTTTCTTGAGATCTTGGTCCGGCGCAAAAGCGAAACTTACTGCTTCTTGTCAAATTGACAAAACACATGAACAAACATATTTGCAAATTCAATTCTAAGCCAATTTTTCAGCACATGATTTCACAATCTCCCCCTTGATGAAAACATTGGCAACACCACTTAGAATTGAACATTTGGCATTCACTTTACAAAAGATTTTGAAATCCAAAGGATCAAGGACCAAAAAGAGAAAACAGAATTCCCCTTCAAAAGCAAAACAAAATCTCCCTTGAGAAGGAAAATGTGTGTGAATGTGCAATGTGTCCAAAAATTTCAAAATTCTCCAAACTTCTCACAAAATGCAGAAACAAATCCCCCTTTTCTTCTCCCCCTTTTTCTTAAACTTTTCAACGATTCCCAAATTTCTCCCCCTTTGACAATGGATTCATCAAGAGTACAAAAGAGAGAATTTGTTCAAAATTTTTCCTGTAACAATGATTTCACAAGGAGAAACAATGGAGTGCCAAGATAGGAAAAGATGAGCTCATTCGATCATATAACCTTATATATCACATAACATGCAAAATACATGATCTTGATGTGATTTTAGCAAGTTAGGAAATGACATGCATCTCAACCTCAATTCAGTCAACTATAGCCAAGTACTAAGCAAAACCTTTAGTAGAAAAACAAAGGCTCAAAGTTGAAGCAAATAACAAATCAGGGCGAGCAAGTAGTTTCAACTCCAATCTAGTGGACCAATTTAATCTTTAAACAATAAATCGCATGTGGCATGCTTGAAGCATACTTCTTTTATTTTCTAGGAGTGGCATGCTTGAAGCATACATCTTATCTTTGAGGGAATGGCATGCTTGAAGCATACATCTTATCTTTTTAGGGAAAGCACCCTGAAGCACATAACTTGAGGTTTTTTGCTTTTAATAACCCCTTTTTATTGATTCCCTTTTCTTTTCATTTTTCTTTGATTATAAACATGCAAAAGTGATTAAAAGGTCTTATGAAAGAGTAAAGTTGAAATCACACTTGCTTCATTGCCCAAATTTGTCAAGAGGATTCAATATCAAGCCTAGAAGAGTAAGATATCACAGAGTATTTAGCTATAGGCAATCGATCGTGGAATTCCGCAATGTCATTCTTAGTTCAAGTGAGACAATTTAGATTATCATATATTAGCTCAATTATATAGTATATAAAGAAATATGATAAAGTGAGCTCATCAAGTGAAAGAACTTGGCAAAGAAACTCCCCCTCAAAACAATCCCATTGGATGAACAATTCCAAGTTCTCCCCGAATAAAAGCAAAACGAGAAGAAGACAAAGGTTTTGTGAAAATACGCCAATTGATGTTCAGTATCCACATGGTGAAGCACAATTTTTTCTTTTTCAACATGATCTTTAAGAAAGTGAAATCCAATATCAATATGCTCAAGAAAGGGGATTATTCAAGAGGTGGCACGAACCAAATCAATTCAACATCCTCCAAAGTCAGAATAAGCGCTTAAACTAATGCATAAGGAAGCAGAAAGCCAAATGCCAAAATCTTGAGTACCATGGAGATACACGAAAGTTCACTTGAACGCTTGTCGATGTGAAGCACGTGGGAAGCTTGAAAACAAGCACACACAAGCACGTGGGAAGAGTCTCTCATGTAAACCTCTAATTATCTCGTCCTCAACAGCATTATCATCATCTTTATGAACAAAGACACTCTCCCCCTGAACATATGCACTTGTACCTGCACTATGTGGACTAGTGCCTTTTGCGAAAACAGAGGTGGAAGAAGCATCTTGAAAAATAACACTTTTAGCATGAGATGCGCGAGTGAAGGAGGAGAACCAATTCTTATCATCGGACATGTGGCGTGAACATCCGAATCCACTAGCCATATGTTCTCCTTCCTCGCGTGAGAAGCCTACATAGAAGCGAGAAAGTGTCGAGGTCTCAATCGGGGTTAGAAATAAGATGTTTAGGAATCGATCTTGAGACACACGACGCACAACAAGAGGGCATAACACGAGCATTCTTATGCACAAAGATAGATTTGTCTTTTCCGTGTTCTTACCAACAAAAGGTGTTTGCATCACCCTAGGCACATAATGAGAAACAAAGCGTGTCTTTCCGAAATTAGACCTAGCCTTAGTTTTTTCTTTCTTTTGTTGTTTGGCTAGTCTAAAGCAAAAATCTACTAAATGTCCATCTCTACCACAATGAGTGCAAGTGTACTTAACATGATGTTTTGCTTTAACAGTAGAAGCAACATTTGCATTCATCATAGTAGAAGATAAAAGGCCACAGATTTGAAGACAATTTTCTTAGGCTCATTTGAAATCTCAAGTTTGTCATTGCAAGGAGCATAAATAACAGAGCGAGGTTTAGTTTCATATGAAGCATGAAGATCAAAACCTAAACCTTTCTTGTTTGAGCTAACCTTAGATTGATCCAAAATCATGTTTAATCTTTTCTTGCCATTAGTGAATCGTTCCAAAGAACTTTGCAAATAATCAACTTTCTTGGCAAGAGTTAAACAATTATTGCAAAGATTATCAACCTTCTCTTTCTGTTTACGACAAGTAGAGCATGAAAGAACCTCATGTGTAAGCAGATTATCAGTCAATTGAGAAATCCTAGCATTTGCATCTTTCAATTTTAATTCAAGAGTTAAGCATTTAGAACAAGAAGTTAAACCATGCAAATCATCGATTGGAACAGCTAGCATGTTTAACATGTTTATCATTTTTCTCATTTAGATGCAACGAGAAGAGCATGTTCTTTCCTAAGCAAAGTAAGCTCATTGTAAATTAAGTCACATGATTTGCAAGCATCATCATCGTGAATCAAGGTTTTAAGTCTAGCAATTTCAGCATTCAATGACTCCACAACAAAATCATGTTTCTTAATTTTCTTATCACGTTTATCAAGCAATTTACCAAGACGAGCAACAGCAATAGCTAATTCATCGTAAGAAGGATCTACCTCATTGAAGTCGCTGTCATGATCGCCCTCGGTGAAGCTGTCGCTGCTTTTGGCCATGAGACACAACCCCGTCAACTCATGCTTGCTTGGAGTTGCATCATCCTCGCTGCTCTCCGAATTTACATCGCTCAAATTGACTTGTTCAAGAGCGGAAAGAACTCGATGGACAACTTTGCGGTTGATGAAGTTCTTCTTCTTTCTATCACTTGGAGAGAACTTCTTCTTCTCTTTTCTTCTGTCGTTGTCCTTCTCCTCCCTTGATGTTTTACTTGCAAGTTTTGGACAGTTTGGACGAATATGGTCGATATCACCACACTCATAGCATCTTGGAGGATCACCACCACCTCTCTTTCTCTTTATCACATTTTGCAAGGCTTTGTTAAAGCGAGAAGAGAGTAGTGATAAGTCTTCTTCTGGGAATTGCTCAATCTGTTCATCGGTTAGTGAAGACAAGAAGGATAGAGCAAAACTTGAAGCAGCACCATTATGAGATATGCTAGATTGAGATGTCAAAGCAATTGATTTATGATCATTCTTTCTAGCAAGAACATCTAATTCATGAGTTTTCAACTTAGAATACAGAACATCTAATGTAAGTGAACTCATGATAGTAGATTCTCTAATGGATGTAACTTTCATCTCCCAAATAGACATGTCTAATGCACCAAGCAATTGTCTAGCATTAGCAGCATCATCAAAGCTAACTCCAACAGCACGAAGATTACTAAGAATTTTATTGAAACGTGCAAAGAAGTCATCTAGCGACTCACCGGGTTTCATCTCAAATCGCATGTATTCTTTTTTGTAAAGATCTTGACGAACCTCTTTAATAGTGTTAGAACCCTCATGGTAATCACAAAGAGATTTCCATACCTCATATGCGGATCGAAGATGAATCACACGATCGAAGTCGCTACGTCCCAAGCCTTGGATGATCAAGTTGCGCGCCTTGCTATTTGCTTCAACATGTGCGCGATTGGTGTCGTTGACGTTGTCGTTTGCAGGGACATCATATGGTTTGTAGACCTTCTCTCAAATTGCGAATCCCTGGGCTTGGATGAACGCCTCCATCTTGGCCTTCCAAAACTGAAAATCAACACCATTGAACACACAAGGTTTTGTCGAATAATGATCCATTGATCTAATCACCGATTAAGATAGATTAGAAAAACCTTGCTCCGATACCACTTGTAGGATCGAAGTATACGAATATAGCAATCAGAGGGGGGGTGAATGATTGTGCGGAAGCTAAAACCAAATTCTTGACCTATTAAAAGTTCACCCCAAAATAGAACCAAATAATTGCCTCGTTTTCGACAAAAACAGAATGACAGAGGTTTGGTAAAACGAGAATTCCCGGAGATCCAACCGTCGAAACGATCTGAAATTTGGACACAAGAAACTAGATTCCAATACGAATCGAACCCAAAAAGAATCAGCTAGATCGGACTTACGGATCAAAAGTTATGAGCTTCGCAAGCTTGCTGATCCAGAACTTGACGAGAATCAATCTAATCAAAACTTTAAGATTAAACAAGAACGACAAAAGATTGATCAACTAGACTTTGAGAAACACTAGATCAATACCCTAGAGAGGTTTTTGATGGATCAAATCAAGATAAAACTTGAAGAACAAACACCAATCTAGAACTAGAACAAGCATGCAAACAAGAACCAACACAGAAAATCTTGTAGCGACGTGGTTCTTGTAGCACGCAAAAATCTTGGAAGAATTGATCTTTATTTCTTGTCTAAAATACTCTCATCAAAAGAGTACAAACCCTAAAACCAAGCTCAAAGCTTGATGCGCTCAGCTCTACTTGGTGCCTTTCAACAGAGACCCCCACCTATTTAAAGCACCAACCCACAAAGAGTTACGAATACGATTCCTATTCCTAGAAGGAATCCGTATCCAACACAACTCTACTTGGCCCAACCTGGCCGAGTACAACTCTTGCACGCGTATGGCAACCCTACCATACTCACGTGACTAACACTTTGCACGCGTATGGCCACCTGCCATACTCACGTGACTAACACTTTGCACGCGAATGACCTCCTGCCATTCTCACGTGACTAACCATTCTTCATGTGCACCATTCTCTTAGCCCGAACGTCCCGCATGACATCCTTGACCACCAAGACCTCAGTTCCTCCTGAACCTAGTCCCGAACCTCAGTTCCTCCATGAACCTAGTTCCGGTCCCGTCATCGACCACATTCGTCTTCGAGCAATACCTGCACATGAACAAACCACAAAACAAATCCTAGCACAAGTCCACGACTTGACTCAATGTCAATCCATGCAACTACTCACATGAGCATTGCATAAAGTCCACTTCAAAAGAAGCATCATGAAATCATCACAAATTTCATAATCTCAAATTCAAATAATTTCAAATCTGCTCAAAACCCTAATTCAGCAAAAACGCATTCACGACGGACAAACAAAACCAGTCCGGCGCAAATGCCAAGTAAAACCCTAGAAAACAGTTCACAACGGACCAACAAAGTCTGTCCGTTGTACAAGGGAAACTCTCGGTTCCAAAAGAAAACATTCCGGCCAAAACATGTTTACGACGGACAACCAAAATCGGTCCGTCGTACATGCAAAAGTCTCGGTTCAAAAACGCTTTCAAATTCATGTTCACGACGGACAAAAAATCTTGTCCGGCGCAAACGTGCCACGCTCGGTTTCAAAAACAACATGGTCCGAACGAAACCCTAAAGCAAAAATGCATTCACGATGACCAAAGAAGTTTGTCTGCCGTTAATGCAAAACTTCGTGTTTTTTTGGAAGATTGAGTTCGACTCTTGAGCTCAAAAACACGTTCACGACAGACCCAAAAACTTTGTCCGTCGTACATGCACAACTTACTGGTTTTTGAGGAAAATTGAGTTTGGCTCAATGAGTTCAAAAGCATGTCCACGACAGACCAACAAAGTTTGTCCGTCGTAGATAGGAAACTTACTGTTTCTTGAGATCTTGGTCCGGCGCAAAAGCGAAACTTACTGCTTCTTGTCAAATTGACAAAACACATGAACAAACATATTTGCAAATTCAATTCTAAGCCAATTTTTCAGCACATGATTTCACAATCTCCCCCTTGATGAAAACATTGGCAACACCACTTAGAATTGAACATTTGGCATTCACTTTACAAAAGATTTTGAAATCCAAAGGATCAAGGACCAAAAAGAGAAAACACAGAATTCCCCCTTCAAAAAGCAAAACAAAATCTCCCCCTGAGAAGGAAAATGTGTGTGAATGTGCAATGTGTCCAAAAATTTCAAAATTCTCCAAACTTCTCACAAAATGCCAGAAACAAATCCCCCTTTTTCTTCTCCCCCTTTTTCTTAAACTTTTCAACGATTCCCAAATTTCTCCCCCTTTGACAATGGATTCATCAAGAGTACAAAAGAGAGAATTTGTTCAAAATTTTTCCTGTAACAATGATTTCACAAGGAGAAACAATGGAGTGCCAAGATAGGAAAAGATGAGCTCATTCGATCATATAACCTTATATATCACATAACATGCAAAATACATGATCTTGATGTGATTTTAGCAAGTTAGGAAATGACATGCATCTCAACCTCAATTCAGTCAACTATAGCCAAGTACTAAGCAAAACCTTTAGTAGAAAAACAAAGGCTCAAAGTTGAAGCAAATAACAAATCAGGGCGAGCAAGTAGTTTCAACTCCAATCTAGTGGACCAATTTAATCTTTAAACAATAAATCGCATGTGGCATGCTTGAAGCATACTTCTTTTATTTTCTAGGAGTGGCATGCTTGAAGCATACATCTTATCTTTGAGGGAATGGCATGCTTGAAGCATACATCTTATCTTTTTAGGGAAAGCACCCTGAAGCACATAACTTGAGGTTTTTTGCTTTTAATAACCCCTTTTTATTGATTCCCTTTTCTTTTCATTTTTCTTTGATTATAAACATGCAAAAGTGATTAAAAGGTCTTATGAAAGAGTAAAGTTGAAATCACACTTGCTTCATTGCCCAAATTTGTCAAGAGGATTCAATATCAAGCCTAGAAGAGTAAGATATCACAGAGTATTTAGCTATAGGCAATCAGATCAGGGAATTCCGCAATGTCATTCTTAGTTCAAGTGAGACAATTTAGATTATCATATATTAGCTCAATTATATAGTATATAAAGAAATATGATAAAGTGAGCTCATCAAGTGAAAGAACTTGGCAAAGAAACTCCCCCTCAAAACAATCCCATTGGATGAACAATTCCAAGTTCTCCCCGAATAAAAGCAAAACGAGAAGAAGACAAAGGTTTTGTGAAAATGTCTGCCAATTGATGTTCAGTATCCACATGGTGAAGCACAATTTTTTCTTTTTCAACATGATCTTTAAGAAAGTGAAATCCAATATCAATATGCTCAAGAAAGGGGATTATTCAAGAGGTGGCACGAACCAAATCAATTCAACATCCTCCAAAGTCAGAATAAGCGCTTAAACTAATGCATAAGGAAGCAGAAAGCCAAATGCCAAAATCTTGAGTACCATGGAGATACCTGAAAGTTCACTTGAACGCTTGTCGATGTGAAGCACGTGGGAAGCTTGAAAACAAGCACACACAAGCACGTGGGAAGAGTCTCTCATGTAAACCTCTAATTATCTCGTCCTCAACAGCATTATCATCATCTTTATGAACAAAGACACTCTCCCCCTGAACATATGCACTTGTACCTGCACTATGTGGACTAGTGCCTTTTGCGAAAACAGAGGTGGAAGAAGCATCTTGAAAAATAACACTTTTAGCATGAGATGCGCGAGTGAAGGAGGAGAACCAATTCTTATCATCGGACATGTGGCGTGAACATCCGGAATCCACTAGCCATATGTTCTCCTTCCTCGCGTGAGAAGCCTACATAGAAGCAGAAAGTGTCGAGGTCTCAGATCAGGTTAGAAATAAGATGTTTAGGAATCCAGTACTGAGACACACGACGCACAACAGTAGGCATAACACGAGCATTCTTATGCACAAAGATAGATTTGTCTTTTCCCGTGTTCTTACCAACAAAAGGTGTTTGCATCACCCTAGGCACATAATGAGAAACAAAGCGTGTCTTTCTGAAATTAGACCTAGCCTTAGTTTTTTCTTTCTTTTGTTGTTTGGCTAGTCTAAAGCAAAAATCTACTAAATGTCCATCTCTACCACAATGAGTGCAAGTGTACTTAACATGATGTTTTGCTTTTAACAAGAGAAGCAACATTTGCATTCATCATAGTAGAAGATAAAAGGCCACAGATTTGAAGACAATTTTCTTAGGCTCATTTGAAATCTCAAGTTTGTCATTGCAAGGAGCATAAATAATGTGAGCGAGGTTTAGTTTCATATGAAGCATGAAGATCAAAACCTAAACCTTTCTTGTTTGAGCTAACCTTAGATTGATCCAAAATCATGTTTAATCTTTTCTTGCCATTAGTGAATCGTTCCAAAGAACTTTGCAAATAATCAACTTTCTTGGCAAGAGTTAAACAATTATTGCAAAGATTATCAACCTTCTCTTTACATTTACGACAAGTAGAGCATGAAAGAACCTCATGTGTAAGCAGATTATCACCAATTGAGAAATCCTAGCATTTGCATCTTTCAATTTTAATTCAAGAGTTAAGCATTTAGAACAAGAAGTTAAACCATGCAAATCATCGGTGGAACAGCTAGCATGTTTAACATGTTTATCATTTTTCTCATTTAGATGCAACGAGAAGAGCATGTTCTTTCCTAAGCAAAGTAAGCTCATTGTAAATTAAGTCACATGATTTGCAAGCATCATCATCAGGACTCAAGGTTTTAAGTCTAGCAATTTCAGCATTCAATGACTCCACAACAAAATCATGTTTCTTAATTTTCTTATCACGTTTATCAAGCAATTTACCAAGACGAGCAACGGCAATAGCTAATTCATCGTAAGAAGGATCTACCTCATTGAAGTCGTTGTCATGATCGCCCTCGGTGAAGTCATTGCTTTTGGCCATGAGACACAACCCCGTCAACTCATGCTTGCTTGGAGTTGCATCATCCTCGCCGCTCTCCGAATTTACATCGCTCAAATTGACTTGTTCAAGAGCGGAAAGAACTCGATGGACAACTGCGGTTGATGAAGTTCTTCTTCTTTCTATCACTTGGAGAGAACTTCTTCTTCTCTTTTCTTCTGTCGTTGTCCTTCTCCTCCCTTGATGTTTTACTTGCAAGTTTTGGACAGTTTGGACGAATATGGTCGATATCACCACACTCATAGCATCTTGGAGGATCACCACCACCTCTCTTTCTCTTTATCACATTTTGCAAGGCTTTGTTAAAGCGAGAAGAGAGTAGTGATAAGTCTTCTTCTGGGAATTGCTCAATCTGTTAATCGGTTAGTGAAGACAAGAAGGATAGAGCAAAACTTGAAGCAACACCATTATGAGATATGCTAGATTGAGATGTCAAAGCAATTGATTTATGATCATTCTTTCTAGCAAGAACATCTAATTCATGAGTTTTCAACTTAGAATACGTAACATCTAATGTAAGTGAACTCATGATAGTAGATTCTCTAATGGATGTAACTTTCATCTCCCAAATAGACATGTCTAATGCACCAAGCAATTGTCTAGCATTAGCGACATCATCAAAGCTAACTCCAACAAAGACGAAGATTACTAAGAATTTTATTGAAACGTGCAAAGAAGTCATCTAGCGACTCACCGGTTTCATCTCAAATCGCATGTATTCTTTTTGTAAAGATCTTGACGAACCTCTTTAATAGTGTTAGAACCCTCATGGTAATCACAAAGAGATTTCCATACCTCATATGCGGATCGAAGATGAATCACACGATCGAAGTCGCTACGTCCCAAGCCTTGGATGATCAAGTTGCGCGCCTTGCTATTTGCTTCAACATGTGCGCGATTGGTGTCGTTGACGTTGTCGTTTGCAGGGACATCATATGGTTTGTAGACCTTCTCTCAAATTGCGAATCCCTGGGCTTGGATGAACGCCTCCATCTTGGCCTTCCAAAACTGAAAATCAACACCATTGAACACCCAAGGTTTTGTCGAATAATGATCCATTGATCTAATCACCGATTAAGATAGATTAGAAAAACCTTGCTCCGATACCACTTGTAGGATCGAAGTATACGAATATAGCAATCAGAGGGGGGGTGAATGATTGTGCGGAAGCTAAAACCAAATTCTTGACCTATTAAAAGTTCACCCCAAAATAGAACCAAATAATTGCCTCGTTTTCGACAAAAACAGAATGATAGAGGTTTGGTAAAACGAGAATTCCCGGAGATCCAACCGTCGAAACGATCTGAAATTTGGACACAAGAAACTAGATTCCAATACGAATCGAACCCAAAAAGAATCAGCTCGATCGGACTTACGGATCAAAAGTTATGAGCTTCGCAAGCTTGCTGATCCAGAACTTGACGAGAATCAATCTAATCAAAACTTTAAGATTAAACAAGAACGACAAAAGATTGATCAACTAGACTTTGAGAAACACTAGATCAATACCTAGAGAGGTTTTTGATGGATCAAATCAAGATAAAACTTGAAGAACAAAACCAATCTAGAACTAGAACAAGCATGCAAACAAGAACCAAAACAGAAAATCTTTGTAGCGACGTGGTTCTTGTAGCACGCAAAAATCTTGGAAGAATTGATCTTTATTTCTTGTCTAAAATACTCTCATCAAAAGAGTACAAACCCTAAAACCAAGCTCAAAGCTTGATGCGCTCAGCTCTACTTGGTGCCTTTCAACAGAGACCCCACCTATTTAAAGCACCAACCCACAAGGAGTTCTGAATACGATTCCTATTCCCTAGAAGGAATCCGTATCCAACACAACTCTACTTGGCCCAACCTGGCCGAGTACAACTCTTGCACACGTATGGCAACCCTACCATACTCACGTGACTAACACTTTGCACGCGTATGGCCACCTGCCATACTCACGTGACTAACACTTTGCACGCGAATGACCTCCTGCCATTCTCACGTGACTAACCATTCTTCATGTGCACCATTCTCTTAGCCCGAACGTCCCGCATGACATCCTTGACCACCAAGACCTCGGTTCCTCCTGAACCTAGTCCCGAACCTCGGTTCCTCCATGAACCTAGTTCCGGTCCGTCATCGACCACATTCGTCTTCGAGCAATACCTGCACATGAACAAACCACAAAACAAATCCTAGCACAAGTCCACGACTTGACTCAATGTCAATCCATGCAACTACTCACATGAGCATTGCATAAAGTCCACTTCAAAGAAGCATCATGAAATCATCACAAATTTCATAATCTCAAATTCAAATAATTTCAAATCTGCTCAAAACCCTAATTCAAGAAAACGCATTCACGACGGACAAACAAAACCAGTCCGCGCAAATGCCAAGTAAAACCCTAGAAAAGCGATTCACAACGGACCAACAAAGTCTGTCCGTTGTACAAGGGAAACTCTCGGTTCCAAAAGAAAACATTCCGGCCAAAACATGTTTACGACGACGGACAACCAAAATCGGTCCGTCGTACATGCAAAAGTCTCGGTTCAAAAACGCTTTCAAATTCATGTTCACGACGGACAAAAATCTTGTCCGGCGCAAAGCGTGCAACGCTCGGTTTCAAAAACAACATGGTCCGAACGAAACCCTAAAGCAAAAATGCATTCACGACTGACCAAAGAAGTTTGTCCGCCGTACATGCAAAACTTACTGGTTTCTTGGAAGATTGAGTTCGACTCTTGAGCTCAAAAACACGTTCACGACAGACCCAAAAACTTTGTCCGTCGTACATGCACAACTTACTGGTTTTTGAGGAAAATTGAGTTTGGCTCAATGAGTTCAAAAGCATGTCCACGACAGACCAACAAAGTTTGTCCGTCGTAGATAGGAAACTTCTTGCTTTCTTGAGATCTTGGTCCGGCGCAAAAGCGAAACTTACTGCTTCTTGTCAAATTGACAAAACACATGAACAAACATATTTGCAAATTCAATTCTAAGCCAATTTTTCAGCACATGATTTCACACAGCCGCTGACATGCGGGCCCGCCATGACGTCAGCGTGACGTCATGGTGCAGTGTGGCTGGGCCGCTGACATGCCGGCCCCGCGTGTCAGCGTCACACGCACGCGCGCGTGGACGGCGCTGACCACGGCGGTCAGTCTCCCGCACACGTGGCTAGATCTCGGCCGTTGATTTGAAAATCAACGGCCCAGATTGGATCTGGACTCACGCGTTTGGGGTGAACGCGTTTGATCTGGACCATTGGATCTAGATCCAACGGTCGAGATTGGATCCGGGATTTTGGACGGGATCTCACCGTGAGATGACATGGCGCGATCTGGGACGTTGGATCTGGATCGGACGGCTGAGGGAGCTCGAAGTCCGGCGATGGCGAGCGGCGGCGCTGGGTCACCGGCGCAGGGGACGATGACCTAGCCGACGGTGTTTCGGACGCGCTCCAGCGACGTGGGTGGTGCTCACCGACGCGGCTTGCTCTCACGGTTCCGGATCTGGGGTCAACGGCGACGGAGGACGACGGAGACGGCGGCTATCGGCGAAAAACCGCGGCGGCACCTTCTCCTAACTTCGGCGAGCTCTAGCGGCGCAACCACGGCGACTCAGGCGAGGTGAGTTAGGGCTACGGGTGCGCAATGAAGCGGGCTTCACGATGGCGGCGACGGCGCAATAAATAGAGCCCTCGGCGTCCGTGAAACGCACGGAAACCGAGACCTGCTCCGTTGCGGCGGCGGAGTCCAGCGACTTCCGGATTGGATGACGTGGCACGCGCGACACCGTTGGATCGAGATCCAGCGGTGCGTGAGTTTGGGTTCGGTCGGACTCGGCGGTAGCCGGCTCGGTCGGGCTCGGTCCGCGGCGACGTGGCTCAATCGTGGCCGTTGGATCTTGATCCAACGGCCACACGCGTAGGGTTCGACCGAGTGGGTTCGGCTCAACCACGGGCTCGGTCGGGTTCGGTCGGACTCGAACTCGAGTCTGACTTCGCTCGGTTGGAGGAACAAGAATCGACCGGTTCAATTTTCGAGCGATTTAATATTTAAAATAATTTCCAGTAATTCATTTAATTCAAGAAAAATAGCAAAATACTCAGAAAAATTCCAGAAAAATTCTGGAAAATACTTTGGGGCATTTTGGACCCAAATAAAATATTTCCAACAAAATTTTATTTGCAAAGTTAAATTCTTTAATTATTTCAAAATGGAATAAATTCAAATAAATTCCAAATAAATCCAAATAAATTCCAGAAAATTCCAAAAATTCACCAAAGTACCAAATCACACATAAATTTAAGAAAAGAAAAATTTTGGGGTGTTACAGCCAAGTACATGAGAGATCCAATGATCTGAGAGTATTCCATTTGATCTCTAGCAACTCTCTTGTTCTTCCGAAGAATCACACTGGGATCATAAGGTGTTGGAGAAGGTTTGCTATCCGAATAGCCAAATCGACTCAAAACTTTTTCCACATAATGGGATTGAGAAAGACTAATCCCATCCTCACCTTTGACTAACTTGATTTTCAAGATCACGTCAGCCTCTCCGAGATCTTTCATATCAAAATTTCCAGACAGGAATGACTTGACCTCATTGATCACATCAAGGTTTGTTCCAAAGATCAAAATGTCATCCACATATAGGCACAGAATAACTCCCTCACCCCCACCATGGCGATAATACACACACTTGCTCTGGCCGTTTCATCGCTGGCCGACTTGTGTCAATGTTCTATCGAACTTCTCATGCCATTGTTTAGGTGCTTGTTTAAGGCCATAAAGAGATTTCAAGAACTTACACACCTTGCTCTCATGTCCGGTAGCACAAATCCATCCTGGTGATCCATGTAGATCTCCTCATCTAGCTCACCATTAAGAAAAGCTGTCTTCACGTCCATTTGATGGACAATGAGACCATGAGAGGCAGCCAAGGATAAAAGTACCGGATGGTTGTGATCCTAGCAACAGGTGAATAAGTATCAAAATAATCCTCTCCTTCCTTTTGCGTATAACCCTTAGCCACAAGTCTAGCCTTGTACTTTTCAATAGTACCATCGAGGCCTTAGTTTCTTTTTGAACACCCACTTATAGCCCATGTGTTTGCAACCATAAGGCGCTTCTATGAGCTCCCAAGTTCCGTTAGGCAGAATAGAATCCATCTCACTACTGGATGCCTCCTTCCAAGAGTCTGCATCGGAAGATGCATAAGCTTCGAAATAGAGGTGGGAGTATCATCCACAAGGTACACAGTGAAATCATTACCAAAGGATTTAACCATCCTTTGTCTCTTGCTCCTCCTAGGAGCCTCACATCATCCTCCTCAGGATTTTGCTCGGGTATCTGCTCGTAATCCTCGCTTGTGCAATAGGTTCGGGAATTATCTCAGGGTTTTGACTAGAAACGCTATGCAAATCTTTCATGGGAAATATGCCCTCAAAGAAGGTGACATCTCTGGATTCCATGATTGTACCGATGATCATGTCAGATACCTCAGACTTCACTACTAAAAATCTATAGGCAATGCTCCGATGAGCGTATCCCAGAAAGACACAATCCACTGTCTTAGGTCCAAGTTTGCGCTTTTTAGTTATGGGCACATTGACTTTCGCCAAGCAACCCCACGTGCGCAAGTATGAAAGTGATGGTTTTCTCCCTTCCCATTCTTCATATGGGGTTTTCTCCTTATTCTTAGAAGGAACTTTATTCAAAACGTGACAAGAAGTCAACAGGGCCTCCCCCCACCATTCCTTAGATAGACCCGCAGTTGTCTAACATGGCATTTACCAAATCGGTTAGAGTGCGGTTCTTTCTTTCGGCAACCCCATTAGATCGGGCGAATAGGGAGGTGTCCTCTCATGAATAATTCCATGTTCCTTACAGAATAAGTCGAACTCAAGATGAGAAGTACTCACCGCCACGATCGACCTAAGCCTTTTGATTTTTCTTTCTAATTGATTTTCAACTTCAGCCTTATAGACTTTGAAGTAGTCTAAAGCCTCATCTTTAGTTTTCAACAGATAAACATAGCAGTATCTAGATGCATCATCAATCAGAGTCATGAAATATCTTTTTCCTCCTTTAGTCAACACACCATTCATCTCACAAAGATCTGAATGTATGAGTTCTAATGGTGCCAAGTTTCTCTCCTCCGCTGCCTTGTGAGGTTTGCGAGGTTGTTTTGATTGCACACAACTTTGGCACTTAGAACCTTTGACAGTAGGAATTTTTGGAATTAAATTCATACTAGCGAGCCGAGTCATACAACCAAAATTTAAATGACATAACCGTGAGTGCCAAACATCGGCTTCACCTCCATTGGAAATATCACAAATATGGTTGACAACTTTATTGCAGAAATCAGAAAGGGAGAAGCGGAACAAGCCTCCGCATACATAGCCTTTACCAATAAAAAGTCCATGTTTAGATACGACTACTTTATTAGACTCAAACACCACTTTGAACCCTTCTTTACATAGAAGGGAGCCGCTGACCAGGTTTTTATTTATTGAGGGGACATGCTGCACGCGTTCTTTAGCCGCACGATCTTTCCCGAAGTAAACTTCAGATCTAGTGCCAACACCAAGAACGAAGCATTCGAATGTTTCCCATCAACACGGAGCAATCCCACGACCTGGTAAGAAGAGAACAAAGAGAGATCAGCACACACACGAACATTAGCTCCAAGATCAATCCACCAATCGGTGGTATGATTTCTTGAAAGAACAATAGATGCGTTACCATACCCGAAGTTCCTCCTCCAGCATTGCCAATGGTCACGTTGAGACTTTGAGTTCTGTCCTTGCTCACCCTTCCTGCCCTTGCGATTTGGACCTTTGTTTGGCCCAGTGTCCAATCTCACCGCATAAACAAAGCAGGGCTTCTCATCTTTGTTCATTGACTTCTTCTTGAAATTAGTGGTTTGTTTGGCTTTATTTTTCCCCTTGTTCTTGCCATGTGAGAAGCTGTTGCACCACATTGGCGCTAGATTGCCCCTCAGTTCCTTTCACAGTGCATCCTTAGCTCAAGCTTTCTCCTCAACATCTAGAGACGCAATCAGATTCTCAACGTAAATCTCTTGTCTCTTATGTTTGAAGATGTGGCAAAATTCCTCCATGAAGGAGGTAATTTGGCAATAATACCCACCGCAAACCTGCCAGGCAATCGATTTTGAGGAGTTCGAGTTCCTGGCGAGAACACGTATCTCATGAGCCTGCTCAACTACGTAACGGTTATCCACCATCTTGTAGTCATGATATTGCTCCATGATATACTGATTCACCGCCAAAGATCGGAAGCACCGAACTTAGCATTCAAAGCATCCTACAGTTCCTTCGCCTCTTTAATGTGCATATACACATCGCATGCACGATCGGCAAGAACACTAAGAACGGCTCCCACAAAGAGTGTGTTGGCATCCCGATATGCCTTCTTCTTTTCAGGAGTTGGTTCCATATCCTCTGGTTTGCCGTTCGACACCCAGAACACGTTCATAGCTGTAAGCCACAAGGTGACCCTTGTCTGCCATCTTTTGAAGTGCACACCGGTGAATTTTTCCGGCCTCAGTGCCTCGGCAAAGCCAGCCATTGATAAACCTAAGCGCCTATAATCAGGTTTTTGGATTGTTAGAAATAAAGGCACATTTAGGTTTAATTTAATCCAAAAGTAAATCATGAACAACATGTGATTGACGATCGGTAACGAATAACAGGAGCATACCATAGATGCATATGCTAGAAGACTACACATATATCCATCTAATGTGCTCACAATCAACAGGTTGAAAATAAACAGTAGAAACATTGTAACGCATCGCTCGTGGTGCGAGATGGAGCGATGAGTCGTTGTAGCGTCTGATAGTCGAGGACGGAAGCACGACGCCTTGAGCGCGATGCCGAGCAGCCGCTCTGAACGACGAGGAAGACGAGCCGTGGCGGTGGCGTGGAAGCGCCGCGCCAAGCGCTTCCCAAAATCTGATTCGTCCTCTCCGGTGCAAGAACGCGAGGACGGACGGTTTCGAGACTCGCTTTCCGTCGCTGGTGCACGGCCGCACGGACGGGCAGACTAGATGACGGCAAGGCGAGGAAATCGGCAAAACGCTAGGGCGCGAGAAAACTCTATCTATCAGGATGATGACGCAAAGATATAAAGGAGCAGCCTGGTAATACCAGAATCGAACCACGACTCGAGGACGTGCCACGATCGGAGTCCATTACGGTGTCCTTATCTCATACTACAACCGCGATTCCGAGTAGCAAAAGAGTAATCTGCAAAAGGAGGCTGCGCCTACGCAAAGCCCTGGACCGGATTTCGGCGGACCATTCACGCAGGTGTCGCACGCCCGCCCCGCCTCGCCGCCTACTGTTCGAGCAGGCCCGGCCCGGCCAGGCGAGGCGAGGCGAGCGCGCGCGTGTGTATTCTTTCTCCCTTTCTCCACATGGTTCTACCATGGTGGAGCACACTCCACTATTTAAACTAGTGTTCACCACTTTAGGCTAGCAATGTGGTACTATTGCTAGTGCACATGCTCCTCATGAGGTGGGCCTTTGAGATTTTCTAGGATTTATTGTCTCAATTAAATGGGCTTGGCCCAAATAATCCAACAAATACTACGTTAAGCTCTTAAAAAAACTGTACATTGAGCGGTCTGCTAAGCTTCCTGTTCCTCGTTTCCCCATCTTTCAAAACACATTCACTCATGGTTCTTTCTCTTTGTGTCTCCTTGCTCGCTGGTGGAAAGCGGCAGCTGGGAGCACAACAAGGGGAAGGGAGCGACCGTGGGATCATCTCCAACCATATTCCCTTCACTTCATTCTCTTCTCTGTTCTCTTTCCTCATTCCCATTTCCTATTATTTTGCCCTCATCTCCGACAGATTCCCTTTAAAAGGAATTGTATAGGGAAAGGAGAGAGAATCCCTTGCTAGAGGGAATGGGAGAGAGAATCCCTTCACGAAGGGAATGCTGAAGGGAATCCGTTGGAGCGCTGAAGGGAATGGGAATCCCTTTGCGGAGGGAATGGGAGAGGGGAAGAGACATGGTTGGAGATGGTAACAGCCCGAACAATGCAAAAGCAGTGTACATTGACGTAGCATGCTTTTCGATCCATTTTTGGATTTTCTACTGGATTTATTTGATTTAAAATTGATTTGCAATATTTAATTTCTTTTTCTCCAATTTAGGGCACTCCAAGGAAACTTATAAAAATTCCAAGTAAACCAACCATAGAAATAATTTAATAAAATACTACAATATATGCGATGAATAAATATAAATTTTTCATAATTTTTGCACAGCACCAAACTGCTTTAAAAATTTGAATAAAGCTCAGAAACAACAAGTGTGCAAGAATTTTAATTTGAAAGCTACAGTAGAAAACTAAGTGAAACCGTGGACATTAGAAAACATATTCATTGTTCTACCTCTACAATTTTTTTTTCCAAAATTTTCTATTCGGCCTAAAGCCACTTTTGGTCGACCACAAGCTGCCAGCCGAAATATAGATGTTTGGAGCTGCTATAGTACGCCCGTGACTTGTTCGATGAATTGCCCCCGCATTGTAGCCACTGCTGGTGGGTTGCACTGGCCTGGGAGCCCACTAGTCAGCCCCTCTTTGTCGACTTCTCTCTCTCCTTCCCTCTCTGCGCTCGACGAGATGGCCAGGACACGTGAGAACGCGGCAAAGAGCGCGCACCACGCGGCCACGCCTCACCGACTCCGTCGCCCATCCTGTGCCTCACCTACTATGTGTGCCCTACTTTAAGTCGACCCGAAGCTTTACCTACCAACCTAGCTTGCCATCGTTTGGTACCCTTGCCATGAGCTCGCTCTTCGCCCAAAATGCCAAGAGCTCGGGGAAGCGACCTGTGAGCACGCCATCGCATGATTCTTCACTGGGTGAGCTCACCAAATCAATTTCGCTTGCACACGACTATATCACAGTCACCTGAGTCTGTTTCATGCATTGATTGCAGCACCGACCGATCGAGCCACCGCCAGGACCTCCCCTTCTCCTCCTCCTCTAGCTGCACACCGCCAGCCCAACCAGCAGTGCCACTACCACTTTGAGGTAGCTATTCTAACTCCCCTTCACCCCCTCATTCTCACCTCACACTCATCCGAGCCCAAGCAGTCTTCTTCCTTGCCCACGGCCATGGCCATCGCCGTGTGCCGCCCCTCTTTGCCGCCAGCCTTCCTCGTTGTTGCACGGTTGTAGCTGGCTAGTGCCTTGCACCCCTTAGATCCAGGTGCCCACCGAGCAGTCGGTTGGACCTCGCTCACCCTGCTTCGCCGTCGGCGAGCCTCAAGCTAAGCTCCCCTGCTCACTATCGCCAACAGGTGAGCCTGGGCTGGTAGTGACTCATGCTCGCATGGTCACTGACAAGTGGGGCCACTTTAGCTAGTGCGGTGGAATTCAAAATAACACAAAATGGTAAAATGCACTTTCAAAGTTAGAAAAAGCGTATTTTCTATTTTTATATGATTTTTCAATACCAAGCCCACTCAAACTTGAATATATTTTGTAATATAACTGCAAATCTAGTGAGACAAGTCTCTAAATTCATGTAAATTCTGAATATAGAGAAATATTTTAGTTATGGTCAATGTACAGTAAATGAGCTCAGATTTAAGCTATAGGCCTAGAATGTGCACTTTGTAAAATTTTCACAAATCAAATCCAAAAATGATGAAACAAATTTTATCATATTCTTCATATCATAATATCTCCAAATATATATAAATATTTAGATTTGGACTTAGTTTTGTCAAATGCTTAAATAGGCTAATGTCAATACATTAAAAATTCAAATGTTTATAACTTATGCAAATAAACTGTAAATTCAGTGGAATAAATTCCCCCTAGCTGGCCTCCTCTCCCCCCATTCCTCTGTGAGTATTCTTGAGTATTCAAGGTATTTCTAGTTTGGCACCATAATATGTTTACCATTACCCATACATTATCTAATGTTGCAACTGATTTCATAGTATCCTTAAAATGTTGTTGCTATGTATTTGGATTAGCTAGGAATGCAAAACCTTATTTCCCACCTTTTGAATTGTAGCCGTACTACCTATATGGGCTCTCACTTGTTTTTGGTAAATAGTAATCCAAAGAAGTCGAATTGATACCATGATTTCATTAGTATTTTTGTCAAGAACTAGAGTTGTTTTTTTGAGGGAAAAGGGCAATAGAGCTTTTACAAGAAAGGGTCAAAATCCAATTGAATTATAAGGGTCATTGTGAATTTTAGAGGCCAGAATTAACATGATTTAGAATTTTAAATGGCCAACATGAAACACAAATGAATCAAGAAAAGTCAAAATTGTATCTATTTCTCTAGCGATTTGGTTAGGATTTCTAGGATTATATTAGAATAACAAAGTAATTGCCAGTGCTAGTTGTCGGGACCCGAATATGCAAACTCAGACTCTTGGTGTATCCACACTAGTCCAAGATCAAGCTAGTGCACACCGTCTCAACACAGATGAATATCACAATCATACACAGCGGAATAATAATAAAGTCTTTATTTGATATAAAAAAAACCTGTTGAGTTTGTAACACTCTAGCACCTCACGTGCTCGAAGTGCTACCAAACCTATCCATAAAAAAAATTCAGCATGACCTCCCCTGCTAGATGGACATCCATTCAGCAGGCAAAGAGATCACAATCAATAATAATAGCAAGAACAACAACAATAACAAGGAATCAACTAACCATCATGACCCGCTAAGCACATTCAAAGGGTCATTGTCTTCTAACAACTATAAATTCTCAACATCAAAGAGATCGAAACAATTACAACAAGATTAATATATTGATCTCCACTAATTACCAAAGTGAACCAGTTAAGCAACTACATTCTTTATTGTGTCGTGAGCGTGAAAGGAGGTGCAGCTAAGTCCCTTCCCGGCAAGATGACTTCAGAGTACCTAAAAACAATAAACAAACAAACATGAGTCCAAGACTCAGCAAAGTGCATCGCAAAACTCAATTAACACAATTAAATCATTAGTAAGAGCATATTTCTCATCTAAATGCACAAATTCATAAAACAATAATCTCAACCACATTACCTCTTTTCACTTCATTACTTAATTCCTTCACATACCTCTTTGAACCTCTTTGGATGAGTCCACGACTCGATCCCAACACTACACATTTCCATTTAACTCAATGCCATCGTTAGTATGCAATGCGATGTGCATGCTCATGTATGCTCTTTTCGATGCACGTACTGGTACTACTGAGCGCACACCCATCGGTGTGCACCCTCACATCCCTTCCATTCCGTGGAAGGTGCCTACTCTTACTGTCTCGCTCCCATTCATCTCGATGAATGGGGTTATGAGCTAGGACTTTTGTGTTCACTCATGTCAACACAGAGGCCCGCATCAGAATGGGTTGAATAAACTTTTCTCTCCCACACAAGATCCAATTTGATAATCCTGCAGATCATCAGGTTGGTCCTCCAAATTCCCAGATGAGAAATTCCAAACTGGGAACAAAACTAAGCGATGCTATGCTCTTGCCCTGAGTTTGAAATTCCAACTGAGAGAAAGAGTTGAGACATTACATTCTCCTCCCTTTAAAGGAATTCAACCCCGAATTCGATGAACGCCAACTCCAACACAAAGCCCATAAGGTACTCAAACAGAAGCAAATGATAAACCAAATTCTTAAATCCAATGATTAAGGAAAGTGACTTGACTTAGCTTAACTAAGTGTAACTTCTCACAATTCCACATTCATTTCATTTTCTACTAAAAGTTGCAAGGGACAAAACTTAGTATCCAACTAGATTCCAAACAACTTTCCCGATCCAGGAATCTCACAAGTATTCCTCAACCGCGAACTTCAATATCTTCACTTAGGGACTCAATCATGATAATTGATATGCCACATTTCCATATTCAACATATCATACCACTATCTTAAGAATAAGTCTGACATAACTCAGAATAGACCTTCCTTTTGCACTAAAACACACTACACCTTCTACTCGATTATTCTTCCCAACAGGAGGGTATTAACTTCTAAACTCAAGAGAACTAAGATCTTCTTTTTCTACCACTCTATCATGATTCATCAAGCTCAAGATGATACAATCATCGCGAGACACATCCCTTTAACAACCATTTAACCATTTTCACCATTAGTATTTGAATAGTCAGCTGGGGTTCTAAACTTGAACCCCCAACAAATCAACTACACATAATCCCATCTTTTCTAATTGATTGACCTTTGCAACAAAAGGATCATAACCAACCAATGTCATCTAAGGAAATAGCCCACTTTGGCAATAGTTTCCTTCCAATCACAACACACATTATAACCTTATTCTATCTTCTCCCAGGCATGTCTCACACCAGGGACAACTAACTAAGTCAATGTTCAAGACAGAACAAATATTTAACTGTTATTGTGAATTAATACTGCATTTTATGAATTTATGTGAATTTTAGTGAAATTCTTGCTATAAAGAAATTGAATGGTTAATTAATGGGAGGTTCATAATACCATTCCAAACCTTGTATAGAAGTTTCAAAAAAATTTATTTGTTGATTTAAACCATAAGGAAAATCCTTTTCCAAAATGATTAATTTATGCAGAGTAGCTTGTCAGATTTTTTTTAATAAAATAATTACTTAGTTTATAGTTTGAAAATTTTACTGAACATAGATAACTTATCCAAGAGATTACTCAAAAATTCTGGAAAAACTATTGAAGCTTCTAAACCCTAAAATAAAAATCTTTTGTTCGGTGTTGCCTGGAAAAGAATTGAGTTAATCTCTATTTCACTTACATGTCGGGCTAATGAACAGTGTCTATCGGCTTGGTCCCACCCTCCACTTTCTCCTCTCTTTTTCTCTCTTTCTCACTTACTTGCGGGCCCAATGTTGGGACCCGAATCTACAAACCTGGACCCTTTGTGTATTCAACACTAGTCCAGGATCACGCTAGTGCACACAGTCTCAACATCGGTTAATACCACAATCATACTCAATGAAATAGTAAAATACTTTATTAAAAGGGAGTATAACTGGTTGCTCGACCTTATGGTCGAATTACAAAAGTACGCCTCGCAGGGCTTAAGTCTTACTCAAATAAACTTGCAGCGGAAAAATAAGAAGCGCGTGGCGCCAACCAATATGCCACAGGCAACTGACTGGGCTCTCCCCCTAGTTCGTTGGCTCCTCCTGGGACTCCTCCTCTAGTGCTGGCGTTGATTCTTCTTCAACTTATGTTTTGTTGTTTGCAAGGGTGAGTACTTAAAGCACTCAGCAAGTCATGCACAGAATGCAGTCTAATATTCTATATGCATGGCTTATTACAAAGGATAGGATAAGACGGTTCTTTTGCGGTAAAGCACATTCATAAATAACAATAATAGATTGAAAGAAGTAAAACAGTAATAGCAATGATAACTTCATAAATAATTTCACAAGTAAAGCATTTATCAACCTAAAGCAAGTTCTTCAAGTCCATCCCAAGTAACCAATGTCATTTTATTAAAGTCTAACCCTTGACTGTAATCCCCGAGCAATGTCCAATACCGCAGACTCGGCTATTCGAATAGATTTTTCACTCTGCAGAGGTTATACACTTTACCCACAAGATACAGTCAAACATGTAACATCCCAAAATTTGGGTTTTCAAAAATTTTGGTTTAGTTTAGCTTCCCAAAAAAATTTCGTTGATTTTCTCACGTTTATAAAACTTGATTTGAATTTTCTAAAAGCTAAAACAATTTAATTTGATTATTCTAAACCTCAAATAAAATTTATTTAATTTTATTTGGGTTCCTTGTGCTTCAAGAAATTCTTCTGTAATTTTTGAGATTTTTCGGAGCTCGTTTGCTATTTATTGGATTTATTCGGAATCAATTTGTATTAAGCCCTTTTATTGAAATTAATTAATTATTTGAAAAGTTTATATAAAGTTTTGTTGCAAATATTTTATTTGAGTTCAAAATGTCTCAAAATATTTTTTGGAATTTTTCTAGAATTTTTCTGGTATTTTTATTGCCTCATTTGATTTATTTACATTTGTGGAATTATTTTAATTCGAAAATCATTGGAAAATCTGGTTTATGCTTTGGGCCAAATTCTCTTCCTCCTCCCACGTCCGGCCCAACCGGCCACTCCCTCCTCAGCGCCAAAGATTGGGCGCCACCACCCGGCTTCCCCACTCCGCCGAACCGGCCGGCCCGGCTTCGCCTGGCCTCGCCCACGCGCCAGGCCAAGCCAGGCCGCCAGCCCAGCGCCCCCCCACGGCCACGTGTCGCCCTCCCATTGGCCCACGCCGCCCCAATTCGTTCCATGCACGGTTTGTGCTCGATAAAATGCCCACAAGACCCGTTTTTCGTGTTTTCTTGATTTCTCTTGACCTAGCCGCCACACCAGCCCAAGTAGGTCTCCCATGACCTCCCCCACGCAGGTTCCACCCCTTGGATCTCCCCCAAAACCGAGAAAACCACCCCATGTCCTCCGGATGTCGCCCAACGTCGGCCGAACTTTGGAGCCATGTCCCGGGCAACTCGTCAACTCTTTTCGAGATCGGTCTTTGCTGTGGTGTGCCACAAGGTACCATCTGCTTGCTGTCAAAAATTCAGCCAATTTGGCCCACGGGATCAAAAGTTATGGCTGTTTCAATCTCGAATCTTGCTGAGGCCATAACTCCCTCAATTTTTCGAGTTTGACCGTAAAATTTTTTGTGTAGACTCCTGGGGATGTCCTCTACGTGATGCATATCTTGCCTCACAGTTTTTCCCTCTGGATTTGGCGCAGCAAATTAATTTCTCCGCTCAGACTGCGAACGGACTGCGTTTCAGACAGCGGCAAACTTCCTCGCGCGTCCCCCGCTGTTCCAGAAGGTATTTCTTCGAGCCACCTGCGTCACGGTGTGCCTCTTGGTCCCATCTAGCTCTCGGTTAAATTTCGTTAAGTTCCGATCATTATCTAGAAGTTATGGCCGTCCAAATTTTGATCCGAAACCCGTTAATCGGCAGTTTGTGATTAATCCGGAAGGGCGCCGCAAAATCCGCCTATACCGTTGAGTTCGTCTCGCCGCGTTCTACTTGTTAGACATTCCCCCTTTGCCATCCCATCCTCCGGAATTTTTTTTATATATTTAGGCCACCGTTTAGCCGTCGCCGCGCGTCGCCTTTTGACACCGGCTATTTTAGCTCGCTCCGGCCGTGTTGTCGCGTCCGGTGGGTCATCCCTTACTGTTTTGGCGCATCCTTTGTGATCACTTGGTCTCCGTTTGCCGTCGGAGCCCGATTCCGGCCTTAAACCGTCGTCTTTCAACCTAGCCCGTGCCGCCGGTTCGCACACCGGTTAGCTGTCCTTGGTAGCGTTCTACCGCGGCCATGTCATTGTACCGACGGTCACTACTTCGCTTCATGAGTATCCTATCATTGTTTGACCTCCACCGTTAACGTTCCTCCGTTACCTGTTGCCGTTAACGTTTCACCGTTAACGCTCCGTCATTAACGTTTCGCCGTTAACATTCCTCCGTTAACGTTTTGCCGTTAACGTTCCACCGTTAACGCTCCGTCGTTAACGTTTCGCCGTTAACGTTCCATCGTTAACGCTTCATCATTAACGCTTGGCTCTCTTCGCCTCGTTGTCATCGCATGCGTGCATTCTTGCACAAACCCTAGTGCGAAGCCTTCACCTGTTCTATCATCATGACGTGAGCCTAGTCTCATCGTCAAATCATCTTCAAAGCCGAATCAAAACCCTAACCTAAGACCGGTTCGATGGACTAAGTTCATCGTGAGCCGCATTGTTATCTTTGCAATCTTTCCCGTTGTTTCAATCATGGTAAGACACTTGTCTTGTCTTATCCCTAAAACCTAATCTGCCATTAATCGAGAATTCCTTCGTGGACTTGGTCGATAGACCATTGTCCATCTGTCATACCCCTGTGCCCGATCTATCCGTCTCTCTTTTGTTTGACTGTGTCCGTTCGGTCAACAAAAGTCATCCTCCAGAATCAGCTTAGTTCATTGTGAACTAACGTATTCCTTATGGACCCGATCTGTAGATTGAGAGCCCATATGTCATTATCTGTCCAATCAAGATAATAACTTCTGAAGAAATATTCTTTGGAATATTATTCTTTCTTTCCCAGTTATTAATCTTTCCCTTTCGGTGTTTTTTCGAAAGCCTGTTCTCTTTTGTCAACTCTTCGATCCAATCCCTTCGAGTTCCTAATTTTATCCCAGCCGTTGTGCCCAATGCTGTTCGTTCTTAATTTGGAGTTTATTTGAATTGTCTTTTGAGTTTTGTTGTATTTGTGTTTCTTTATCGCTAGACGTGTCGTCTGGAAGTCGTTCGAGCGAGCTGAGGATCGAGAAAGTGGAAGTTGAAGCTCGAGGATCAAGGATCAAGGATAAAGAGTAAAGGACAGTAAAGTTTGCAAGGGTCAGGCAAGTTGTGATTTGACCATGTTGATCCCCTTTTCGAAAACTATATTGTTTTAGATTATTGCATGCTAGTTGGATATAAACTGATTTCAATTAATTTGGGATTAGATATTTAACCTACTTGTTATTGCCACCTTGTCTATAATAGTTGTACGCCATGATTCATTTGTCACCCTAGGTTTGTTGATTAATAGTTGGTAGCTAATAAATTGCCAACATGGGTTAGATAGAACGTATTAGTTTGCTTAGACCTGCAACGAGTCAGTGCCATCATTTTGGAATTACAAATGTCAATATTGATTAATGGAATATGCAATGTATTTTGAAATCGTGTGACGTGTTGCCGACACGATGAAGTTGATATGTGGAGGTATTCGTACTTCTTCAAGGAAGTTGTGTTGTTGGCATTGTGTTGCGCAATAATCAACTGGGGTGGTAAAATGATTTGGACTGGGGCAAGTGGCAAGAATGAGCTGGTGGGCCATGGTTGGCACCGATGAAATAGTTTTGGTTATTTGGGTAGTCTTGCCCTAGTCACCCTAAGGACTTAACCTTGCAAGCCTTTGAACTGAGTCAAACGTACAACCACATGTCCGGAATGGGACGGACCTAGCTGATTAAGTTGCTAATAACTTACTTGTGGTACCTCGGGATGTCAACTACACCGTTTGTGTAGCTTGAAGGGGGAGCTTACCAGGGCTGCGGCATGGTACCCATCCAACGGTATGTCAGTCCCATACTTCGCCTTAGCTAAGGGAAGGGATGGTGTAGGGCAAAAACCGGAGAGGTCCACTTGTGTAGTTAGAGGCTTCCGAAAGACTTTGTTATGATCGCTCAATCGCATACTCTTGTATGGCGATTCACGGTTGACGTGATGAGTTGATTGTATCTTGTGGGTAAAGTGTATAACCTCTGCAGAGTGTAAAATCTATTCGAATAGCCGAGTCCGCGGTACTGGACAATGCTCGGGGATTACAGTCAAGGGTTAGATTTTCCTAAAAGTAAACTTGGGCTTGGAGGCAGTTTGCCTTTGGAAAAGTGATAATTGTTTAAGGTTGTGAAATGGTTTACTTGTGAAACAACTGTGGAATCTATTACTGTTATTACTTGTTTTACTGCTTTACAATATATTATATTTATTTATGATTGTTGCTTTTCTGCAAAATAACCATTCAACCTGTTACTTGGAATAAGCCATGCATATAGTTATTAGACTTGCATTCTGTGCATGACTTGCTGAGTGCTTTATGTACTCACCCCTTGCAAACAAACAATCACCAGTGAGCAAAAGTCTACATCGTCGAAGAAGAAGAAGTTCCGTGAGAAGGCGATTATCTAGGAGTCGAACCCTGTCAGTTGCCTGTGGCGTATTGATGGGATTCACCGATGTTCTTCGTTCCGCTGCTGCTTATTTGGAGTTGAAGCCGTCAAGGCCTCACAAATGTAAGGTTGACCTTAAGGTCGTTCAATAGTTTATATTCTATAATTGTGTTATTTCTCTTTTCCGCTGTGTATGATTGTGATATTCATCTATGTTGAGACTGTGTGCACTAGCGTGATCCTGGACTAGTGCTGAATACACAGAGGGTCCGGATTTGCATATTCGGGTCCCGACAAAACACCACAAAGGCGAGTGTCCATAACAAAATCTTTTGGAAGCTTCTAACTCCACAAGTGAACCTCCCCGGTTGTCGAACACTAACCCTTCCCTTAGCAAACGTGAAGTTTAGGACAACGAACCGTTGGACGGGTACCTAGCCGCAGCCCGGTATGCTCCCCCATACAACTATACAGAGGTATAGCTGATACCCCGAGGTTTCACATGTAAGATATCGGCAACCTACTCAACTAGGTCTGTCCCATTCCAGACATGTGGTTGCATGATGAACTCAGTTCAAAGGCTTGCAAGGTTACGTCCTGAGGTTAACCAGGGCAAGATTACCCAGTTATCAAAACCAAATCGATGTTCCCAATGCCACACCTTCACTACACCACAGCACCTTTGTTGCAATAGATGGTCTGTTGGCAAAAGCTACATACAGTGTCACATAGTCTGTCGGCAATACATCACCCCGGTTGATTACCATGCACCTCGTGCCATCAACATCATCAACAACACGTGACACTTTTCCAAAACATTTTCCATATCTAATTAAGTCAATGTTAATAAATGATATTTCGAAATCATGTCATATTCACGTGGCAGGGCTAAGCACACTGCATCGATATAAATTAACCCATGTTGGAAAATTAATAATGTCCAACTAGTTAGTCCACAACCTAGGGTGACAAAAGATTCATGGTGTACAATTATAAATATCAAGGTGGCATACATCAATTAGGCATTTAGCTAATTCCCAGAATTAATTAAAATCACTTCTAATTAAATTATCATGCAATACTTTGAATCAATATAATTTTCAAAAGTGGGATCAATATGATCAAAGCATAACTTGCCTTCAAAAAGTACTTGTTCCTGGTCTTGAACTTGCTCCTGGGTCAAAACTTCTCCTTCGAAGCCTTCAGGCAGTTCAACGTCTACTCGAATTAGATAAATAAACACCAAAAAAAATAAAAATAGAGAAAAACTCATTTCCAAAAATTAAATAAAATTCACCATTAAATAGAGCTCAATTTTATAAAAATTTAGAAATTTGAATCACCTCAATCGGAGTTAAAACGCAAAAGTTATAGTTGTTTGAAGTTTGAAAAATCAATTAAAAGAAAAATCGAATTAATTCATGTATTTTTCTATTGAACAATCCGAAATATGATGTCAGCTAACATCAGCATGCATTTTGAATTTTCACCGAATTATTTTTCTAAAGGAAAATTGATTTATTGCATCATGCTTGCGTCATCCAGTCCATGGGCCTGGTCCACGGTTCGATTTCGGTCCACTGTGGACCCGGTCCACGAGGACATGTGTCATTGACATGTGGGCCCGTTGCTTGATGATGTCATTGCTAACGTCAGCGACGACCGGGCACGGCTCGGCTCCCGGCCACGTGGCACGATCTGCACCGTACGAACTAAATCTAACGGCTTAAATAATCCTTTCACGCCGGACCGAGAACTTGGTCCGGCATCATTCACGACGGACCGTAGAGTTGGTCCGGCGTCACCCACGACGAACCGAAAAGTTTGTCCGGCGTACACGTCGATCTCTCGGTTACTTGGGAAATTTAGTCCGACGCAACATCAAACTACATGCTCACTATGGACCATTAACTTTGGTTCGACATCGTTCACGACGGACCAAAAAGTTGGTCCGGCGTCACTCATGACGGACCGAAAAGTTGGTCCGGCATACACGTCGATCTCTCGGTTACTTGGGAAATTTAGTCCGGCGCAACATCAAACTACACATTCACTGCAGACCAGTAACTTTGGTTCGGCATCGTTCATGACGGACCGAAAAGTTGGTCCGTCGTCACTCACGATAGACCGAAAAGTTGGTCCGGCGTACACGTGCTATGCTCAGTTGGTGTGTTATCGTGACGTGGCCCAATCTACACAGTTCGATCTAAATCCTACGACTAGGGTTCTAATCTAGCATAGTGCAATATGGATCTACGTGGCTCAATCTGGTGTGTTGGATCTAGATCCAACGGTTGCTAATAGATCTAAACCGTAACACGGGATTTTCGCATGGGGTGACGTGGATGAACCTAGGCCCTTGGATCTTGATCGGATGGTCGATAGAGCTCGCGAGGTCGGTGATGTCCACGGCAGAGCTGGCTTGGCCGGAGACGGGGACGACGACCTACGCGACGGCGTTTGAGCGCGAGTCCGGCGAAGTGAGTGGTCCTCTCTGACGCGTCTCGTCATGGGGATTCCGGATCTGGCCTCGGCGACAGCGAAGATGGCTCAACGATGGCGGAAAACGGCAAGAATCGCGGTGGAACCCTAGAGCAACATCGACGAGCAATTGCGGCGCACTGGCGGCGGCTTGAGCTCGGTGGCTTAGGGCAACATGTGCGCACGGGAGAGGAGAGCATGCTGGTGGCGGCGGCGCATTAAATAGGGCCCTCGACATCTGTAAATCTCGCAAAAACCGAGGCCCACTTGTGCGCGGCGGCGGAATCCGGCGACGACTCGGACTGGGCAACGTGGCGCAATCTCGACCGTTGGATCTTGATCGAACGGTTCGCACGATTAGGGTTTGGTCTCGGGTCTGGCTTGGGTCCGGTTCAGATGTGGCTCGGTCAGACTCGAGTCTGACTCGGGTCGGATGAACAGTGAAACCAATTAGGGTTTTTCCAGCGATTTAATTTTTAAAATAATTCCTAGAAATTCAATTAAATCGAGAAAAATAGCAAAATGCTCAGAAAAATTCCAAACAAATTTTGGAATATACTTTGAGACATTTTGGACTTTAATAAAATATTTCTAACAAAATTTTATATGAAACTTTTAAATATTTAAATAACTAGAAAAGGAATAAATCCAAATAAATTTCAGAAAATTCCAAAAATTCAAATAACTCAATAAATTAAATGTGAAATCATGTGCTGAAAAATTGGCTTTAGAATTGAATTTGCAACATGTGCTTGTGCATGTATGATCATTTGATACAGTTGTGATTTGCTGTGAATAAGTGGTTTTGAAAAAACAATATGTTTTCCTTTTGAGCCGAACTAAATTTCCAAAAAATAGTAAGTTTTGCTCTTACGCCGGACTATTGCGCCGGACCAAATCTTTGGTCCGCAGTGAATTCATATTGCGCCGGACCATTGGAACGTGTTTTTGCATTGGCGCTGGACCAATGTTGTTTTGGTCCATGGTGAACATGACTTTGAATGTTTTCACTGAACTGTTTTTCACCTTCACACCGGACCGATATGTTTTGTTCGTCGTGAACGTGATTTCGAGCTCTTTTTGCCGAACCAAAATTTCCAAAACCAGTAAGTTTCGCATGTACGCCGTACCAAATTTTTTGGTCCGTCGTGAATTGGTTTTTGACGGCTATTTCCACGTGTACGCCGGACCAAATATTTTTGGTCCGCCGTGAACATTGTTTTGAACGATTTTGCACTAGATCAATTTGACAAGCAACAGAGACTTTTCACGTGTACGCCGGACCAATTTTTTGGTCCGTCGTGAGCTGCCCCGGACCGATGTTTAGTCCGGCGTGAATGGATTTTTCTAGGGTTTTGCCCTGTGTGCGCTGGACCAATGTTTGGTCTGTCGTGAACGCAATTTTCTCAAGTTGGTTTGTTCTGTATACAATGCTCGTGTGAGTGATTTCATGGATTGACTTTGAGTCAAGTCGTGGACTTGTGCTCAGATTCATTTCTTGTTTGTTCATGTGCAGGTGTTGCTTGAGGGCGAACGTGGTCGATGATGGGACCGGAACTAGGTTCATGGAGGAACTGAGGGTCGGGACTAGGTTCAGGGAGGAACTGAGGTCTTGGTGGTCAAGAATGTCATGCGGGACATTCGGGCTAAGAGAATGGTGCACATGAGGAGTTGTCAGTCACGCGTGCAGAGTTGTAGTCGTTTGGGGTAGCTTACATGTATTGGGCTAGGTTGGGCCAAGTGGACATGTATGCATACTCCTTGTGTTTGCTCCTTTAAATAGGAGGGGTGTCTCCTGTTTAGACACATCCAGGGGATTGAGATCAATCCAGAGCTTTAGGGTTTGTACTCTTTTGATTGGAGTACTTTAGACAAAAAGAAATAAAGATCAATTCTTCCAGATCCTTTGCGTACAAGAATCGCTGGTTACCGCATGCATGCGTTACGTTGTTTCCTGTTTTGGTTCTTGTTTGCATGGTTGTTCTGGTTCTAGATTGGTTTTTGTCTTTTCAGTTTCATCTTGATTTGATCCATCCAAAACCACTCTAGGGTACTGATTTAGAGTTTCTCAAAGTTCTGAAGATTAATCCTGTAACACCCCGGCGTCTAGTATGCCCTGGATGTCACCAAACATAGACTAAACAGCATCTAAATACCACAAATAAAGATAATTTACAGCAAGGGCACAAATGCTAAAACCGAAAATTTCGGCAGCATCTCCTTTGCTTCTCCATGGTTCGGAGCAACAACAAAGATGTCACAAGATATAGCATAATAAAAGACATCTAAAACAGCAATAACAGGTGGCCTAGCAACAAAATAAGTCCAGAATAAAGCATTCAAGCACTTCATGAGCTAAACGAATCAAAAAAAATATGACCAAGCACACAATTAAGTAATAAAACCAACTTAGTTCCATAAGGTAACCATCATAACTATGGAAAGGGTTTGACATTGTCTATTTCTGTGATGCAAAGTGAAGACGTGATTCTAGCTCCCTTTCCCAAACACCAGATTCAAAGTACCTAAAAAAACATAAACAACAAGCGTGAGTTCATCACTCAGCAAAGTGTATTGCAATGGTACAAAAACAATAACAATGCACATACATACTTTGTGCCATTCACACATCATGAGGATCAACTCATAACCTTCTTCACTTATGCTCTCATATACCATCATCATAAACATCTCAATAAAACATCTTCATATGCATCTCATAGAACATCATAAGCATCTCATAAAACAACTTCATTCATGCAATGCAATGCAATGCACATGTCTCTTTGAAGTACATACCGGTATTGCCGAGTGCACACCCGTCGGTGTGCACCCCCTTTTTCCCTTCCATCCCGTGGAAGGTGCCTACTCCTCGCTTCCATTCACAACTGTGGATGGAATCACGAGGTAGGTCTTTCTAAATGGTGCTCCGGACTAGTCATAACTTTCTCACCGACCTCACCGGACTAGTTATGACTTTCTCACCGACCTGGCCAGTTCTCATGCCATGTACGCAAATATGCCATAAACATAAACAATCTTGCACATAAACTCAACTAATCATTGCATAGCCTTATAATAAATCATTTTCATCATGTCACTTGCAAGAATCAATCATGGCATCATATCATAAAACATGTGTAAACTATATCATTATGAAACATTACGGCTCCCTAAGCCACAACCACTACAATACACTTGCCTTCAACCGTGAGCGACGGAGTGGCGAGAGGTTGAGGGCACTCCTGGGGTCACACCACCTGCACATAGGTACAACACGCTCAAAACTTGCCCACAAAACAGTACACAAACGCTCATCTACCCCAACTTCGCAAACTACTCCCAAAATCCAAAAACAGAGAATCTGTCCCGTCGGGACAGCGGGCTTCCAACTAGCACAACTTGAGTTCTAAGACTCCAAATCAAGTAAACGAGTACATTTCTCAAAACTTAGGAAATTTCCTAGCTTTTTCTAATTATTCACAAAGACTGATTCTGCCCCTAAAATTGTTTAATCTACAGATCAACACGATCTGTCCCAATCACGTCACAGTTTTGACAACATTCGGTAAAACAGCCATAACTTTCAAACAGCTGGGCAGAATTTAACATTCTTGGTTTCTAATTAAAGATAATTCAATTACCTACAACTTTTGTGACAGCCGGTCGATCAAAAAACGCATCTAAAATTGCAAAAACTTAAGCCCTAGGTCGGGGTGCAAATCTGCCCGAGGACAGAACGTAGGACAGCATAGCAATTTCCCTAATCTCACCTAGGAACAGCACTTTAACATGGATCTAGAGCATGAAATCCTCCTTCTAACCAGAAACACAACCCTACCAAAGGATCTACCCATCCTTACCTCCCTCGAAGAACCGCTCGACCGACGAATCTTCTCCTCCCGGTCCCCCGATCTCCTTCCACGCGCCGATTCCGCCGGATCCTCTCGTCGCAGAGCTTCCCAATGGCGAGGACAGCGAAGAGGAGGGGCGTGGCAGCAAGTGATGGGGTGGAACTCGCCTAGGGCTAGCTAGAGGAGGTGGAGGAGGAAGGGGAAGGGTGGAGGCGCAAGGGGAGTGGGGGGCGGCGGCTAGGGTTGGAGGGAAGTGGGGGCGCACCAAGGAGGGCTGGCGCATGGGGGTCCCTTTTTGCTGGAAATTCCCCCCCCTATGGGCCCAAAGACTCCCCCACCAACGGCCCACTTCATCCCCCCAAGGCCCAATTAGCTCCCGCTAGGCCCAAACTCCCCCGGAAGCCCAAATTCTCCCCTGGAAAGGCCCAAACTCACGGAAAAAGGCCCAAAAACAAGCTACAAAAAACGTACCTTCATGCCGACATCGAAAATGACTTACACCGTCATTCCGTAGTGTCACAAATCCTTTGTCGTTCTTGATTAATCTATAAGTTTTGATTAGATCAATTCTCGTCATATTCTGCCATAGCAAGCTTGCGAGGTTCATAACTTTTGATCCATAAGTCCGATCGAGCTGATTCTTTTTCTGTTAGATTCTTATTGGAATCTAGTTTCTTGTGTCCAAATTTATGATCGATCCGACGGTTGGATCTCTAGTAATTCGCGTTTTACCAAATGTTTATCAATCTGTTTTTGTCGAATACGAAGTAACTTTTTGGTTTAAATTTGGGGTGAACTTTTAGTAGATTGAAAATTTGGTTTTAGCTTCCACACAATCATTCACCCCCCTCTGATTGCTATATCTGTGTATATCAATCCTACATTAAATAAAAGCACAAATTTGGGATGTTACACCCAAGTCCCACCTGTCATTCACATTTCTCTTTTTTCTTTCCCTCTCACTTGCATGTGGGCCAGCCGACCTCCACTAGTAATCTTCCTCCCCACTTTTCTCTTGGGCTCTCTTTGCTCTGTCCTGCCCATACCGCATCGCCGGAGGGGGAGACAAGAATCCTTGCGCCCTTCCAACCAAAGCCTGGCGCGCTGGACTGTATCACCACCCACGGCGCATCCGTCCTCCAGCTCGCCCTGAGCTCTGCCATGGTCAGGAGGATCGAGAGAAATCGAGAGGGACCAGCGCTCGATCCTATCCATCCAAGCCTCGTATCGGTTATCTTACCAACCGGTTTGGGCGCGGCATAAAATCCTCTCAACTCTCCACTCCACCTGTGAATTCTGACAGCCAAGTCGAACCGCATTTCTTCTTGCCTTTCCAACTTTGGTCACCCTACTACCGCATGTAAGCATTCGAGAGAACTTCTTCCTTGCGAATCCATTCATCAATTCCTTCTGGCCATAACATCCTCACTCAATCCCATATACATCCCCTCCATCAATTTTGTTTAAGAGCTGTTACTGAGCCACCGCACTGGAGCACTTCTTCTTCAAACTCGGGCGAACGACGCTAGCTTCCTCCAAGACTCCAATCACGAGGTAAGACTGCTATGACTACTTCTTGTACTCTACTGATGATCCTGCAAAAGTGAATCGTGTTTGATTCGACTGATAGAAGCCTGGTACCAATCATGACCGCAGCCGTCGTCCACGCACACTACCGGCCTCAACGGCTGCCGTCGGAGCCCTTTTGATTTCATCTTTAGACTCATGCCGACCCACCGATACTCACCTTGCCACCATCCGCGCGCTTCCGACCCTCCTCCACCGTCGCGCCCAACGCTACCGCCCCGCGCCGCCTGCGCTTGTCGTGGGCCCACAGAGGTCGACGTCAAAGCTGCTTGAGCCAGCCCTTGGATGCCCCTAGGTCCCCTTTAACTTTCCCCACCGACGCCCAGGGTCGGCCTGCTCTCCTCGTCACCGGCGAGGGCCAGGACCGCCGGTCCCCTACTATGTCTCTATGCACGATGGACCCGTTTGGTCAGCTATAGAAATGGAAGTGTGTTACTGTATCTATACTCCACCAAACAGAGCATTCAGCAGAATTATTGCCATTGAAGGAAAGGCTCTTTCCTTACTAGGAAACGTATTTTCCACTTTCTGTGTATTCTTTAAAACCGAACTTCTAATGCTAATATCTTTTGAACCACAAATCCAAATGCAGTGCAATAAGTTTCTAAATTCATATAAAATCATGAAGAATTATAATACACAAAAATATTGAATATTTGTTTATGAATTTAAATTTAGATTTGAATTTGAATCATATGTTTGAAACTAGTTGCATGTAACTTTTGCATAAATTGAATTCAGATTCAGTGGAATGATTTCTAAATGAATGTATGTATGATATGATTTCATAGTACGCAAACAAATCTGAATTTAGAATTTATTCGCATTAACTTCTAAATAAATAGGTTCTCGGTGTAGAAAATGATAAAATAAACATAACTAATTCAATGTATCTCCAAAAATTATGAAACCAGTTTTGTTTAACTCATAAAATAGTGTAGAACCTGATTTTAGAAAAAATAATTAGGGTGTACAATAATTATTTTAATTGTTCCTTTGTATTGCTTTATGTATTGGTTTAAATCCAACTAAAGAATTCTGGTTCCAAAAATTCAATTCAAATATGTTTAAATTATAATCTCAACTTTTGAATACATAAAATAAAATAAAATAATTGACAATGAGCAAATGTTATATGTTATACAATCATAATTACACAGTAAAAGAACTATATTGAGTCATTAAAACATAAAATGATGAAATCATAATGGTAAACTTGTAATTGTGTGTACATTAATTGTTTCTTCATTTGATTTATTTTGCCACTATTGAAATATTGGTTTTGCTATGTTTTTATTGGAATGATGAGTAGATTCTGACGATAATTCAGTCACTGACGGTACTGGAGTTGACTTGACTATAGAGGAGCAAGGCAAGCACCTTCCTTGACCATCTCAAACCCATATTTCATAATTATTTAAAATGTGCTTAATAAATTGCCTGCATGCACTATGTTTCTAGCAATCTTTATTTAATGTTTACTGGTAGTTATCACCTCATTGATGGATTATACCTCAATTTCTTTGAAAACGTGAACCTTGGTAACCCTAGAGAATGGTTGGGCTGCATTGGGAATACTCGATTACCAAATAGCTTATGTTTAACACTGTTCTAGGGTATTGTGGGCAACATTTATACACATGTTCATCCTTCTTAATAAGATTATAAATGACTATTTGGAACCATAAAGAATGTTGGTAGTTGAAGGGAATATGCCCGAGAGGCAATAATAAATTGTTTATTATCTTATTCCATGTTTATAATAGATGTTTATTTCTCATGCTAAAATTGTATTAACCGGAAACGTTGATACATGTGTGTGTAATAAACAAACAAAAGGTTCCTAGTAAAGCCTCTCTTTTAAACTAGCTTGTTGATTAACTGATGATCAAGGTTTCCTGATCATGAACATTGGATGTTGTTAATAACGGGGTCACATTATTAGAAGAATGATGTGATGAACACACACCCAAGTTGGTATAGCAAATTCGATCAAGTCATTAAAGTTTGTTGTCAGATCTTGAACATATACAAAATAGCTCTTTTCCTTAGACCATGAGATGATGTCAATCACTAACTCCGGAAGAGTACTTTGATGACATCAAACGTCACTCCGTAACACGGTGACTATAAAGATGGATTTGGGTACTATGAAAGTATTAGTTGAGGCTCATGCATCAAGAGTGGGATTTGTCCATCCAGATGACGGAGAGATATACTCTGGGCCCTCTCGGTGATATCACATTGACATCGCTTGCAAGCACGTGACTAGGTCACAAGAATGTCATATCACGGAACGAGTAAAGAGTACTTATCGGTAACGGGATCAAACTAGGTATAGTTGATACCAATGATCGGATCTCGGATAAGTAATATATCGCGAGACAAAAGGAATTGGTTATGTTGGTTTTGGTTCACACGATCACTAGTTCATCGTTGAGTAAGTGGGAGTCATTATGGATCTCCAGATCCCGCTGATGATTATTGATTAGAGAGGTGTCTTGATCATGTCTATTTTATTCACGAACCGTAGGGTGACACACTTAAGGTTCATCGACGCTTTTGAGTGGATACGGAACACCGGAGAAAAGTTTGGACAGCACCGGAATAGTTTCGGGATATCAGAACATTCACATGAAGAGAATGGAGAGTCCATTCACATGGAGAGTCCATTCACATGGAGAGAATGGAGAGTCCATTCACATGGAGAGTCCATTCACATGGAGAGAATGGAAAGTCCATTCACATGGAGAGTCCATTCACATGGAGAGAATGGAGAGTCCATTCACATGGAGAGAATGGAGAGTCAACTCACTCCTATAAAAGGGAGGGTGGAGCTCCTCTCTCATGACTAATCTCCATGACCCTTTGGTTGGTATTTTCTCCTTCCTCCTGCTGTTCCACCTTTCAAGCAAAGAGCTTGCTTAAGCGCCGCTGAAACAGCTTTCTCCACCACCACCACTAAGTCGTAGTGTTGTTGGAGTTTCCGTGGATCCTCTACTTCCGCTGCCCGCTGGATCGAGGGATTGGAGGTCGCCGTTGTTCGTCGTGTGACCAAATGCGGCGCTGCCGTTTGTGGCGCTCATCTTCGCGACTTTGAATTAGGGCGTGTACCTCTACTTAAACCACGTTTGTTTGCGGGAACGTTATTCCCGCTTTCGGTCTACGAGGGTGAGTCCTTATGAAACCGTTTGCATGCATCTCCTAGATATGATCTTGGTGTTTGGTTGCATTCGTAGGAAAATTTTTGTTTTCCATGCTTCAAACCCATCGGTGGTATCGAGCCGTGTCTATGCGTAGATGTTTTGTACGGTTTAAAACACATGTGGATGTGGGCGTTGATGATCATGTTATTGCATACTTTCGTGTATTTTGGATCATGGTGGCATAGTGGGATTTGAAGCGGCCGGACTAACCTTACATGTCCTCGCACATGAGACTTGTTCCACGCTCGACATGCAACTAGTATTGCATAAGTGGCTTTGCGGTGTCGATTTCTCCTACTATAGTCATGATCTAATTTACAACGGTTTGCTAATAATGTTTTTATCACCGTTGTGGTTCTTGTTCGTAGGTAAGAACAGCTTTTTCCTAGAAAGCCCAAAACCACGTAAAATATGCAAAAAATAAATTAGAGGCGTCTAACTTGTTTTTGCAGGGCTTGTGATGTGATATGGTCATTGATACAAAGATTGTTGTATGAAATGAAATTTATTGTAAATTTAAACAACCTACAGGAGACATTTGGTTGT
Organism: Rhipidocladum racemiflorum; assembly: GCA_036346355.1. Lineage (NCBI taxonomy): Eukaryota > Viridiplantae > Streptophyta > Magnoliopsida > Poales > Poaceae > Rhipidocladum > Rhipidocladum racemiflorum. The sequence goes on from CM070569.1 coordinate 10,875,336, forward strand.
TTTTCTTTTATGGCCTGCGTGCTAAGTATATGTCCATGTGATATATTGTAATGGAGGAAGACAATCAAGATGGCGACATCATGGACCTTGGTGCCATGCGGTGGAATGATGGAGATCATACCATGTCGCACAAGATGGAGATCAAGTCTTTGAAAGGACCATATCATATCACTTTATTCATGCATGTGATGTTAATCCTTTTATGCATCTTATTTTGCTTGGATATGATCACGTCGATAGCACTATAAGATGATCCCTCCAAATTAATATCAAGATAATAATGTGTTCTTCCATAGTATGCACCGTTAAGAAAGTTCGTCGTTTCGAAGCACCACGTGATGATCGGGTGTAATAGACTCTACGTTCGCATACAACGGGTGTAAGCCAGATTTACACACGCAAATACTTTGGTTCTACTTGGCGAGCCTAGCATGTACAGACATGGCCTCGGAACACGAACCGAAAGGTAAAGCATGAGTCATATGGATGATATGATGAACATATTGATGTTCGCCTTTGAAACTATGCCGTCTCACGTGATGATCGGTTTCGGTATAGTGAATTTGGTTCGTGTAATCAATAAAGATGACTAGAGGGATGTTGTTTTTGAGTGGGAGTTCTCGTAGTAATTTTGAATTAAACTTGAACTTAATCTATTATGAACTTAGTCTAATTAACTTTGCAAATACGTTGTAGATGGCACCACCTATTTTCAATTTCAATCTGTTCATGGAGAAAGAGAAACTAGCCACCAACGGTAGCAACTTTACCAAGCTGGGCCCTTAACCTCGAGGATTCTCCTCGGCGCTGCTCAAAGGAGCTATGTGCTTGATGCGCCGCGGGTGCCCCGCCCGATGATGGCCCCGAGGAGGAGAAATATGTTTTCTTGACTCGCAAGGAGGACCACAGTCTAGTTCACTGCGGCATTTTGTACGGCCTTGAGCCTGAGCTGCGAAAACGTTTCGAGCACAGCAATGCTTTTGATACAATGAGAGAGTTGAAAATGATCTTCGACACCCATGCCGCATGATGAGAGTTATGAAGCTTGAGAAAAGTTCTTTAGCTGCATGATGGAGGAAAACAGCTACGTTAGTGAGCACGTACTCAAAATGTCTGTGTACGCCGATAAACTCATATCTTTGGGAATAACGATCCCCATTGAGCTAGGAATTCATCGTGTTCTCAAGTCTCTGCCACCAAGCTATAAGAGCTTTGTGATGAACTACAACATGTAGGGCATGAAGAAGTTTCTCCCGAGCTTGTCAATGCTGAAAGCGCTGAAGTGGAGATCAAAAGGAACATCAAGTGTTGATGGTCCAAAAGACTATCGATTTCAAGAAGAAAGGCAAGGCTAAGGGAAACTTCAAGAAGAAGGGCAAGTCTGTTGCCACATCGAGAAGAAGACCAAGGCTGGCCCTAAGTCGAATCTTGAATGTTTTTCTTGCCAAAGAACCTTTGAGCCTTGGAAGCGCAAGCGCCCAAAATATCTGGTGATAAGAAGGACGGGAATGTGAACAAAGGTATATATGATATACATGTTATTGATGTGTACCTTACTAGTACTCGCGATGGCGCTGGGTATTTGATACCGGTTCGGTTGCTAACATATGTAACTCAAACAGGAGCTAAGGAACAGGAGACAACTAGCAAGGGATGAGGTGATGATGCTGGCGTCGGCAATGGATCAAAGGTTGATGTGATCGCCGTCGGGACGCTACCTATCCAATTACCATCGAGTTAGTTATAAACCTAAATAATTGTTATTTAGTGCTGCGTTGAGCATGAACATCATATCTGGATCTTGTTTAATGCGAGGCGGTTATTCATTCAAGTCCGAGAACAATGGTTGTTCAATTTATATGAATAATATCTTTTATGGTCATGCACGAAAAGAATGGTTTATTTATTTTGAATCTTGATAATAGTACACATGTTCATAATGTGAATGCCAAAAGAATTAAGTTGAATGATGATATTGCTGCATATATGTGGCATTGCCGCTTATGTCATATTGGTGTTAAACGCATGAAGAAGCTCCATTCGATGGACTACTAGAATCACTTGATTATGAATCATTTGAAACATGTGAACCATGCCTCATGGGCAAGATGACTAGAACCCGTTTTCGGTACAATGGAGCGGGCAACCGACTTATTGGAAATCATACATACCGATGTGTGTGGTCCAATGAGTGTGTCGGTAGCGTGGTGGATATCGTTAGCCGTTACTTTCACGGATGATTTGAGTAGATATGGATATATTTACTTAATGAAACACAAGTCTGAAACATTTGAAAAGTTCAAAGAATTTCAGAGTGAAGTAGAAAATCATCGTAATAGAAAGATCAAATTTCTACGATCCGATCGTGGAGGAGAGTATCTTAGTTACGAGTTTGGCACACACATGAGACAATGTGGAATAGTTTCACAACTCACTCCTGCTGGAACACCACAGCGTAATGGTGTATCCGAAAGGCCGTAATCGTACTTTATTGGATATGGTTCGATCTATGATGTCCCTTACAGATTTGCCACTTTCATTTTGGGGTCATGCACTAGAAACAGATGCATTCACTTTAAATAGGTCACCATCTAAATCCGTTGAAATGACACCGTATGAATTATGGTTTGGCAACAAACCTAAGTCATCATTTCTAAAAGTTTGGGGATGCGATGTTTATGTGAAGAAACTTCAACCTGATAAACTCGAACCCAAAGCGGAAAAATGCGTCTTCATAGGATACCCTAAAGAAACAATTGGGTACACCTTCTATCACAGATCCGAGGGCAAGGTTTTCGTTGCCAAGAATGGATCCTTTTTGGAAAAAGAGTTTCTCTCGAAAGGTGTGAGTAGTAGGAAGGTAGAACTCGACGAGGTTATTGAACCTTCTCTTCATGGAATGGCAAGTGTAGCGTACTGGGAAGTTGTTTCGGAGTTGACTTCACCAAATGAAGAGGGAACTAATGATAAGGATCATGAAACTCCGAAAGAGAACACTACCGCACCTCGCAGTCAACAAGAGCGCATAATGCTCCTGACTTTTATGTTCCTACTATTAATGTCATGGTAGTTGAGAATAATGACCGCGACGTATGATGAAGCGATGATGAGCCCAGATTCCGACAAATGGCTAGAAGCCATGAAATCCGAAATGAGATCCATGTATGAAAACCAAGTATGGACTTTGGTGGACCTACCCAATGACCGCAAGGCCATTGAGAACAAATGGATTTTCAAAAAGAAAATAGACGCTGATGGTAATGTGACCGTCTATAAAGCTCGACTTGTCGCAAAGGGTTTTCGACAAATTCAAGGAGTTGACTACGATGAGACTTTCTCAGTAGCGATGCTAAAGTCTGTTAGGATTATGTTAGCAATTGCTGCATTTTTCGATTATGAAATTTGGCGGATGGATGTAAAACCGCGGTCCTTAATGGAAACATTGAGGAAGAGTTGTATATGATACAACCCAAAGGTTTTGTTGATCCTAAGGATCTTGATAAGGTATGCAAACTTCAGCGATCCATTTATGGACTGAAGCAAGCATCACGAAGTTGGAATCTCCGTTTTGATGAGGTAATCAAAGGTTTTGGATTTGTACATACTTACGGAGAAGCTTGTATTTACAAGAAAGTGAGTGGGAGCTCTATAGCATTTACGATATTATATGTGGATGACATATTGTTGATTGGAAATGATATAGAACTTTTGAAAAGCGTAAAAGATTACTTAATCAGTAAGTTTTCAATGAAGGACCTTGGTGAAGCGGCGTATATTTTAGGCATCAAAATCTATAGAGATAGATCGAGACGCTTGATTGGGTTATCGCAAAGTACATACCTTGACAAGATTCTAAAGAAGTTTAGAATGGACGAAAGTAAGAAAGGGTTCTTACCTATGTTGCAAGGCAAGACGTTGAGTAAGACTCAGAGTCCAACTATAGCAGAAGATAGAGAAGTAATGAATAAAATTCCTATGCTTCAGCCATAGGCTCTATCATGTATGCTATGTTGTGTACAAGACCGGATGTGGCACATGCTATTAGTTTGACTAGCGGTACCAATCTGATCCAGGTTTGGAACAACTGGACAGCGGTCAAGAATATCTTTAAGTACTTGAGAAGAACTAAGGATATGTTTCTCATATATGGTGGTGAAGAAGAGCTCGTCGTAAAGGTTACGTCGACGCTAGTTTCGACAACGATCCAGGATGACTCTAAGTCACAACCGGGTATATTTTTGAAATGAATGGAGGAAGCCGGTGAGTGGAGGAGTTCCAAGCAATCTGTGGTGGCGGGATCTTCAACAGAGGCGGAATATGTTGCCGCTTGAAGCGTATGAGAAGCGATTTGGATGAAGATGTTCATATCCGAACTGGGTGTGGTTCCGAGTGCGTTGGACCCAATGGTTATCTATTGTGACAACAATGGTGCCATAGCCAATGCTAAAGAACCAAGGTCACACAAGAATTCCAAGCATATTAAGCGCCGGTTTCACTCCATCCGTGAACATGTCAAGGATGGCGATGTAAAGATTTGCAAAGTGCACACGGATCTGAATGTGGCGGCAGCGTTGACTAAAGCTCTCCCAAGGGCAAAACATGATCAGCACGAGAACTCAATGGGTGTTAGATTCATCACAATGTAATCTAGATTATTGACTCTAGTGCAAGTGGGAGATCAAGGGAATATGCCCGAGAGGCAATAATAAATTGTTTATTATCTTATTCCATGTTTATAATAGATGTTTATTTCTCATGCTAAAATTGTATTAACCGGAAACGTTGATACATGTGTGTGTAATAAACAAACAAAAGGTTCCTAGTAAAGCCTCTCTTTTAAACTAGCTTGTTGATTAACCGATGATCAAGGTTTCTGATCATGAACATTGGATGTTGTTAATAACGGGGTCACATTATTAGAAGAATGATGTGATGAACACACACCCAAGTTGGTATAGCAAATTCGATCAAGTCATTAAAGTTTGTTCTTTATCTTGAACATATACAAAATAGCTCTTTTCCTTAGACCATGAGATGATGTCAATCACTAACTCCGGAAGAGTACTTTGATGACATCAAACGTCACTCCGTAACACGGTGACTATAAAGATGGATTTGGGTACTATGAAAGTATTAGTTGAGGCTCATGCATCAAGAGTGGGATTTGTCCATCGGATGACGGAGAGATATACTCTGGGCCCTCTCGGTGATATCACATTGACATCGCTTGCAAGCACGTGACTAGGTCACAAGAATGTCATATCACGGAACGAGTAAAGAGTACTTATCGGTAACGGGATCAAACTAGGTATAGTTGATACCAATGATCGGATCTCGGATAAGTAATATATCGCGAGACAAAAGGAATTGGTTATGTTGGTTTTGGTTCACACGATCACTAGTTCATCGTTGAGTAAGTGGGAGTCATTATGGATCTCGGATCCCGCCGATGATTATTGATCGAGAGGTGTCTTGATCATGTCCATTTTATTCACGAACCGTAGGGTGACACACTTAAGGTTCATCGACGCTTTTGAGTGGATACGGAACACCGGAGAAAAGTTTGGACAGCACCGGAATAGTTTCGGGATATCAGAACATTCACATGAAGAGAATGGAGAGTCCATTCACATGGAGAGAATGGAGAGTCCATTCACATGGAGAGTCCATTCACATGGAGAGAATGGAAAGTCCATTCACATGGAGAGTCCATTCACATGGAGAGAATGGAGAGTCCATTCACATGGAGAGAATGGAGAGTCAACTCACTCCTATAAAAGGGAGGGTGGAGCTCCTCTCTCATGACTAATCTCCATGACCCTTTGGTTGGTCTTTTCTCCTTCCTCCTGCTGTTCCACCTTTCAAGCAGTAGCTTAAGCGGCGGCCGCTGATTTCTCCACCACCACCACTAAGTCGTAGTGTTGTTGGAGTTTCCCGTGGATCCTCTACTTCCGCTGCCCCGCTGGATCGGGGGATTGGAGGTCGTCGTTGTTCCGTACGTGTGACCAAGTACGGAGGCGCTGCCGTTTGTGGCGCTCATCTTTGCGACTTTGAAGTCGGGCGTGTACCTCTACTTCAACCACGTTTGTTTGCGGGAACGTTATTCCCGCTTTCGGTCTACGAGGGTGAGTCCTTCTGAAACCGTTTGCATGCATCTCCTAGATATGATCTTGGTGTTTGGTTGCATTCGTAGGAAAATTTTTGTTTTCCATGCTTCGAAACCCATCAGTAGTTTGTTAAAAATGGAAATAAAACTACAGATTAGACGTGGGTGATTATTGGCAAATAGTCGGCTGTGCGAGTTTTAACTTGCACGTAGATAGGGGGAGGCTATCGCCCATGTCACATTAAGAACCGAACATAGTGTTGTATGATCCAAGTCTAAACGTACATCCATGAGGGCTGGAATGGGACGGCCTTAACCTATTAAGTTATTTGAAACTGACTTTGCACATTGGTAGGCAGTTGTAGTACAGGCAATCCGGGTATGTTTGCTTGAAGGGACGTCCACACCGAGGTGATTTGGAATCAACGTTTACCGATACAACGGTGTATGCCTAGCTATGGTTAGAGACGGTTGTTTTATTTGAGCTCAGGAAGGATTATGATTAATCTGATGGTTTGTTTCTACCATAGCTAGGGTTAAACGTCACCGGGCTGGTGCAAAGCTAGAATTGAATAATGTAAGGTTATGTATGATCTCTCTACGGCACACCAAAGGAAGTGTGTTAATTAAGCTTAGCACAAAGAGACGATCATTCCTTATGGGTAAAGTTGTACAACTCTGCAGAGTTTAAAAACTAATCGATTAACCATACCCACGGTTATGGATAACTTGGAGAACTGACACTAGTTAGATGACTTGGTTTGACAAAAAGGAACTTGTGATTCAAATTTTGATTAAACTCATTTTAATACCATCATGGAACTTGGTATAATATTACTCATGAAGAGTTGTGAGTAAATTTCTCGTTTAATGCTCACGAAGGAACGTGAGTGAGTTGTTGCTTTATATTTCATTTAATTACTTGTTTGTTTAATTATTCATCGAACTGTCTTAATTTCATTTATGCTTTCAATTTACCATTCAGTATTACATTTCAAATTTAGCTTTACGCAAATCAACCGTAGAAACCCACTTCTATATAGCTTGCATATAATCAGGATTTGTAAAAATCTTGCGAGTACATTTTGTACTCAATTTGCTCAAATGTAGTTTTTAGATGAAGAACTAGAATATCATGTCGATGACAATGCGTTTGATGAACTAGTACTGTATGGTGACGACTGCTTCTATGGTCACCTTGCCAGTTGCATGTGTAGTTATGGGTCTAACTGGCATACTGCAGGATGAAGTTTTGCTACTACTATGCTTTTAGAACTTTTGTTTAATGTTATGTAAATTATGAACTTCTGCTGCAATAAAACTTGTAAACTTTTGTATGGTTGTGATCTCGAATTGTGTTGGCACGTGCTAGCTACTGATCATGGGACTAGCACAGAAGGTGCTAAAGAACCTTTCTATTATGTTGCCCCGCGGCATAAAAGGGAGGGTCTCACATCCTGGAACTCCTCCTCCAGTGCTGGCGTTGATTCTTCTTCAACTGATGTTTGTGTTATTGCAAGGGGTGAGTACTTAAAGCACTGAACAGTTGTGCACAGAATGCAAGTTATTATACATGCATGGCTTATTCCAAAGATAGGTTGTATGGCTACTTGCAGTAAACCAGCATTCACAAATATTCATAATAGATTGAGAAGCAGTAAAACAATAAGAACAATAATAACTTTCACAATTAATTGTCAAGTAAAGCATTTTCCATCCTTAATCCCAAGCTCATATTTATGAAAGTCTAACTGTGAAATCATGTGCTGAAAAATTGGCTAAGATTTGAACTTGAAAAATGTGTTTTGTGCATGAGTCCGACAATTTGACAAGAAATAGTGAAGTTCTCCTTTGTGCCGGACCAAACTCTAAAAAACAGTAAGTTTTGCTTTTGCGCCGGAACAAGTCTTTCTTAGTCCGTGGTGAGCAAGTTTTTTGAGCTGTGAAATTTGCATCTGCGCCAGATCAATTTTTTCATACATGCTGGACCCAATTTGTGATCTGTCGTGAACCCATTTTTGGAGCGTCGTTTTTGCATGTACGCCGGACCAAAAATTTGGTCCGCCGTGAAAGTGTTCTTCAAATGTTTTTGAGCCGGACTCGATCTTCAAAAAAAAACAGTAAGTTTTCTATTTACGCCGGACCAAATTTCGTTTGGTCCGCCGTGAATGAGGTTTTGAACGTTTTCGAGCTGACTTGAAACCGAGCGTGGCGCATGTACGCCGGACCGAATTTTTGGTCCGGCGTGAATGGGATTTTGCGGGATTTGATTTTTTGTCCGTCATGAATGATCTTTGCTCAGTTAGGGTTTTGAGCAAACTTGAAATTGAGTTTTTTGTTTGACCTTGAGATTATGAAATTGGTGAGAATTTCATGATGCTTGTTTTGAAGTGGACTTTATGCAATGCTCGTGTGAGTAGTTGCATGGATTGACTTTGAGTCAAGTCGTGGACTTGTGCTCGGATTTGTTTTGTGGTTTGTTCATGTGCAGGTATTGCTCGAGGGCGAACGTGGTCGATGACGGGACCGGAACTAGGTTCATGGAGGAACTGAGGTTCGAGACTAGGTTCGTGAGGAACTGAGGTCTTGGTGGTCAAGGATGTCATGCGGGACATTCGAGCTAAGAGAATGGTGCACATGAAAAATGGTTAGTCACGTGAGAATGACAGGATGTCATTCGCGTGCAAAGTGTTAGTCATGTGAGTATGGTAGGGTTGCCATACGCGTGCAAGAGTTGTACTCGGCCAGGTTGGGCCAAGTGGAGGTTGTGTTGAATACATACTCTTTCTAGGATTAGGAGTGGGACTCCTACTAGGATTAGGAATTGTATTCAGGAGTCACTCCTTGTGTTTTGCTCCTTAAATAGCAGGGGTGTCTCCTGTTGAAGGACAACGAAGTAGAGCTGAGCGCATTGAGAGCCTCAAGCTCAGTTTTAGGGTTTGTACTCTTTTGATGGGAGTACTTTAGACAAAAGAAATAAAGATCAATTCTTCCAAGATCCTTGCGTGCTATAGTAACCACGTTGCTACAGTGTTTCCTGTTTTGGTTCTTGTTTGCATGCTTGTTCTAAATTCTAGATTGGTTTCTGTTCTTTGAGTTTCATCTTGATTTGATCCATCAAAAACCTCTCTAGAGTATTGATTTAGAGTTCCTCAAAGTCTAGTTGATTAATCTTTTGAAGATCTTATTTAATATTGAAGTTTTGGTTAGATCAATTCTCGTCATATTCTGCCACAGCAAGCTTGCGAGGTTCATAACTTTTGATCCGTAAGTCCGATCAAGCTGATTCTTTTTAAGTTTGATTCGTATCGGAATCTAGTTTCTTGTGTCCAAATTTTAGATCGATCTAACGATCTCCAGGAATTCGCGTTTTTACCAAACCTCTGTAGTTCTGTTTTTGTCGAATATGAGGCAATTATTTGGTTCCGTTTTGGGGTGAACTTTTATTAGATCAAAGATTTGGTTTTAGCTTCCGCACAATCATTCACCCCCCCTCTGATTGCTATATTCGTATACTTCGTTCCTATAAGTGGTATCAGAGCAAGGTTTTTCTAATCTATCTTAACCGGTGATTAGATCATTGGATCGTTATTCGACAAAACCATGTGTGTTCGATGGTGTTGATTTTCAGTTTTGGAAGGCCAAGATGGAGGCGTTCTTCCAAGCACAAGGCTTCACAATTTGGGATAAAGTCTACAAGCCATATGAAGTCCCTGCAAACGACAACGTCAACGACACCAATCGCACACATGTTGAAGCAAACAGCAAGGCGCGCAACTTGATCATCCAAGGTTTGGGACGCAGCGATTTTGACCGTGTGATCCATCTCAAATCCGCATATGAGGTATGGAAATCTCTTTGTGATTACCATGAGGGTTCTAACACTATCAAAGAGGTTCGTCAAGATCTTTACAAAAAAGAATACATGCGATTTGAGATAAAGCCTGGTGAGTCACTAGATGATTTCTTTGCACGCTTTAATAAAATTCTTAGCAATTTACGTGCTGTTGGAGTTAGCTTTGATGATGCTGCTAATGCTAGACAATTGCTTGGTGCATTAGACATGTCTATTTGGGAGATGAAAGTTACATCCATTAGAGAATCTACTATCATGAGTACACTTACATTAGATGTTCTGTATTCTAAGTTGAAAACTCATGAGTTGGATGTTCTTGCCAGGAAGGGTAATATTAAATCAATTGCTTTGATCTCTAACCCTAACATGTCAAATGCAAATTCTTCTTCTAGCTTTGCCCTGTCATCCTTGTCTTCTTTAACAGATGAGCAAATTGAAGAATTTCTTGAAGAGGACTTGGCACTACTCTCTTCTCGCTTTAATAAAGCTTTGCAGAATGTGAGAATGAGAAAGAGAGGTGGTACTCCAAGGTGCTATGAGTGTGGTGATCTCAATCACATGAGATCAAATTGTCCAAAGCTTGCAGGTAAAACATCATGGGAGGAGAAGGACAACGACAGAAGAAATGAGAAGAGAAGGTTCTCTTCAAACGACAGGAAGAAGAAGAGCTTCATCAACCGCAAAGTGGTTCACCGAGTTCTTTCCGCTCTTGAACAAGTCAATTTGAGCGATGTGGATTCGGAGAGCAGCGAGGACGATGCAACTCCAAGCAAACATGACTTGACGGGGTTGTGTCTCATGGCAAGCAGTAAGGATAGCTTCACCGAGGACGATCAAGACAGCAACTTCAATGAGGTAGATCCTTCTTATGATGAATTAGCTATTGCTGTTGCTCGTCTTGGAAAATTGCTTGACAAACGTGACAAGAAAATTAAGAAACATGATTTCATTGTTGAATCATTGAATGCTGAAATTGCTAGACTTAAGACTTTGATTCCTAGTGATGATGCTTGCAAATCATGTGACTTAATTTACAATGAGCTCACATTGCTTAGGAAAGAACATGCTCTTCTGTTGCATCTAAATGAGAAAAACGAGAAACTTGTTAAACATGCTAGCTGTTCTACCATTGATTTGCATGATACAACTCCATGTTCCAAATGCTCCACACTAGAATTGAAGTTGAATGATGCAAATGCTAGGGTTTCTTAAATGGCAGATGCTTTGCTTACACATGAGGTTCTTTCATGCTCAACTTGTCGCAAGCAAAAAGAAAAAGTGGATGTTCCCTGCAATAATTGTTTAACTCTTGCTAAGAAAGTTGGTTACTTGCAAAATTCTTTAGAACGTTTCACTAATGGCAAGAAAAACCTAAACATGATTTTGGATCAATCAAAAGTCAGCACTCAGAACAAAGGTTTAGGTTTTGATTCTTATGCTCATCATAAATCACATGCTCCCACTGTTGTCAAAACACTTGAAAGTGGAAAATTTGAAATTGTCAATGAGCCTAAGAAAGCGTCTTTAAATCTATTTGGTCTTTTATCTTCTACTATGATGAATGCAAAATGTACTTCTATTGTTAAAGCAAAACATCATGTTAAGTACACTTGCACTCATTGTGGTAGAGATGGACATTTAGTAGACTTTTGCTTTAGACTAGCTAAACAACAAAAGAGAGAAAGGTTTAATGCTAGGTCTAATTTCAAACAGGCACGTTTCATTTCTCATTATGTGCCTAGGGTGATGCAAACACCTCTTGTTGCTAAGAACACGAGAAAAGACAAATCTGCTTTTATGCATAAGAATACTCGTGTTGTGCCAACTGTTGTGCGTCGTGTGTCTCGATCTTTGGATTCCTAAACATCTTATTTCTAACTTGATCTGAGACCTCGACATTTTCTACTTCTATGTAGGCTTCTCACGAGGAGGGAGAACATGTGGCTAGTGAATTTAGGATGCTCACTTCATATGTTCGGTGATAAGATTTGGTTCTCCTTTACTCGTGCATCTCGTGCTAAAAGTGTTATCTTTTGAAGATGCTTCTTCCACCTCTGTTTTACTTAAAAGGCACTAGTCCAAATGGTGCAGTGCAGTGCATATGTTCAGGGGGAGAGTATCTTTGTTCATGAAGATGATGATGATGCTGTTGAGGATGAGATAATCGGAGTTTGATGTGTGCTTGTGTGCTCGTTTTCAAGCTTCCCCACGTGCTTCACATCGACAAGCTGTCAAAAGAATTTTTAGGTATCTTCATGGAACTCAAGATTTTGGCATTTGGCTTTCTACTTCCTCATGCATTAGTTTAAGAGCTTTTTCTGATGCTGATTTTGGAGGATGTAGAATTGATAGAAAAAGTACATCTGGTACATGTCATTTCTTGGGCAATTCTCTTATTGCATGGTCATCTAGAAAACAATCTTCTGTTGCACAATCAACTGCTGAATCTGAATATGTGGCTGCTGCTAGTTGTTGTTCTCAAATTCTTTGTATAGTAGCTACACTTAAAGATTATGGGGTTAATTTGGATAGTGTTCCTCTTTTGTGCGATAACATTAGTGCAATTTGTATTGCTAAGAACCCTGTGCAACATTCTAGGACAAAACACCTTGACATCAGATTTCACTTTCTTAGAGATCATGTTGAAAAAGGAAGCATTGTGCTTCACCATGTGGATACGGAACATCAATTGGCAGACATTTTCACAAAACCTTTGTTTTCTTCTCGTTTTGCTTTTATTCGGGGAGAACTTGGGATTGTTCATCCAATGGGTTTGTTTTGAGGAGGAGTTTCCTTGCCAAGTTTTTACTTGATGAGCTTACTTTATCATATTTCTTTATATATTATGTAATTGAGCTAATATATGATAATCTAAATTGTCTCACTTGAACTAAAAATGACATTGCGGAATTCCTTGGTCTGACTGCCTATAGCTAAATACTCTGTGATATCTTACTCTTCTAGGCTTGATATTGAATCTTCTTGACAATTTTGGGCTATGAAGCAAGTGTGTTTTCAACTTTACTCTTTCATAAGACCTTTAATCACTTTTGCATGTTTATGATCAAAGAAAAAGGAAAAAGAAAAGGGAATCAATATAAAAAAAGGGGGTTGTTAAAAGCAAAAGCTTCAAGTTATGTGCTTCAGGCTTGCTTTCCCTAAAAAGATAAGATGTATGCTTCAAGCATACCATTCCCTCAAAATAAGATGTATGCTTCAAGCATGCCACTCCTAGAAAATAAAAGAAGTATGCTTCAAGCATGCCACATGCAGTTTATTGTTCAAAGATTAAAATGGTCTACTAGATTGGAGTTGAAATTACTTGCTCACCCAGAGTTGTTAGTTGCTTCAAATTTGAGCATTTGTTTTTCTACTAAAGGTCTTGCTTAGTACTTGGCTATAGTTGACTGAATTGAGGTTGAGATGCATGTCATTCCCTAACTTGTTAAAATCACATCAAGATAATGTATTTTGCATATTATGTGATATATAAGGTTATATGATCGAATGAGCTCATCTTTTCCTATCTTGGCACTCCCTTATTTCTCCTTGTGAAATCATTGTTTCAAAAATTTGAACATGTTCTCTCTTTTGTACTCTTGATGAATCCATTGTCAAAGGGGGAGAAATTTGGGAATCGTTGAAAAGTTTAAGGAAAAAGGGAGAGAAGAAAAAGGGGGAGTTGTTTCGAAAAGTTTAAGGAAAAAGGGGGAGAAGAAAAAGGGGGAGTTGTTTTTGGAATTTTGAGTATTTTGGGAGAAGTTTGGAGAATTTTGGAATTTTTGGGCACATTGCACATTCACACACTTTTTCCTTCTCAGGGGGAGATTTTGTTTTGCATTTTTGGTCAAAGGGGGAATTCTGTGTTTTCTCTTTTTGGTCCTTGATCATTTGGATTTCAAAATCTTTTGTAAAGTGAATGCCAAATGTTCAACTCTAATTGGTGTTGCCAATGTTTTCATCAAGGGGGAGATTGTGAAATCATATGCTGAAAAATTGGCTAAGATTTGAACTTGAAAAATGTGTTTTGTGCATGAGTCCGACAATTTGACAAGAAATAGTGAAGTTCTCCTTTGTGCCGGACCAAACTCTCAAAAAAAGTAAGTTTTGCTTTTGCGCCAGAACAAGTCTTTCTTAGTCCGTGGTGAGCAAGTTTTTTTAGCTGTGAAATTTGCATCTGCGCCGGATCAATTTTTTCATACACGCCGGACCAAATTTGTGATCTGTCGTGAACGCATTTTTGGAGCGTCGTTTTTGCATCTACGCCGAACCAAAAATTTGGTCCACCGTGAACGTGTTCTTCAAACGTTTTTGAGCCGGACTCGATCTTCAAAAAAAACAGTAAGTTTTCTATTTACGCCGGACCAAATTTCGTTTGGTCCGCCGTGAATGAGGTTTTGAACGTTTTTGAGCTGACTTGAAACCGAGCGTGGCGCATGTACGCCGGACCGAATTTTTGGTCCGGCGTGAATGGGATTTTGCGGGATTTGATTTTTTTGTCCATCATGAATGATCTTTGCTCAGTTATGGTTTTGAGCAAACTTGAAATTGAGTTTTTGGTTTGACCTTGAGATTATGAAATTGGTGAGAATTTCATGATGCTTGTTTTGAAGTGGACTTTATGCAATGCTCGTGTGAGTAGTTGCATGGATTGACTTTGAGTCAAGTCGTGGACTTGTGCTCGGATTTGTTTTGTGGTTTGTTCATGTGCAGGTATTGCTCGAGGGCGAACGTGGTCGATGACGGGACCGGAACTAGGTTCATGGAGGAATTGAGGTTCGAGACTAGGTTCGTGAGGAACTGAGGTCTTGGTGGTCAAGGATGTCATGCGGGACGTTCGAGCTAAGAGAATGGTGCACATGAAGAATGGTTAGTCACGTGAGAATGACAGGAGGTCATTCACGTGCAAAGTGTTAGTCACGTGAGTATGGTAGGGTTGCCATACGCGTGCAAGAGTTGTACTCGGCCAGGTTGGGTCAAGTGGAGGTTGTGTTGAATACATACTCTTTCTAGGATTAGGAGTGGGACTCCTACTAGGATTAGGAATTGTATTCAGGACTCCTTGTGTTTTGCTCCTTAAATAGGAGGGGTGTCTCGTATTGAAGGACAACGAAGTAGAGCTGAGCGCATTGAGAGCCTCAAGCTCAGTTTTAGGGTTTGTACTCTTTTGATGGGAGTACTTTAGACAAAAGAAATAAAGATCAATTCTTCCAAGATCCTTGCATGCTATAGTAACCACGTTGCTACAGTGTTTCCTGTTTTGGTTCTTGTTTGCATGCTTGTTCTAAATTCTAGATTGGTTTTTGTTCTTTGAGTTTCATCTTGATTTGATCCATCAAAAACCTCTCTAGAGTATTGATTTAGAGTTCCTCAAAGTCTAGTTGATTAATCTTTTGAAGATCTTATTTAATCTTGAAGTTTTGGTTAGATCAATTCTCGTCATGTTCTGCCACAGCAAGCTTGCGAGGTTCATAACTTTTGATCCGTAAGTCCGATCAAGCTGATTCATTTTGAGTTTGATTCATATCAGAATCTAATTTCTTGTGTCCAAATTTCAGATCGATCTAACGGTTGGATCTCTGGGAATTCGCATTTTTACCAAACCTCTGTAGTTCTATTTTTGTCGAATATGAGGCAATTATTTGGTTCCATTTTGGGGTGAACTTTTATTAGATCAAAGATTTAGTTTTAGCTTCCGCACAATCATTCACCCCCCCCTCTGATTGCTATATTCGTATACTTCGATCCTACACTAACCCTTGACTGTAATCCCCGAGCATTGTCCAATATTGTGGACACGGCTATTCGAATAGATTGTACACTCTGCAAAGATTATACACTTTACCCACAAGATACAATCACTCACCACACAGGCAATTAACAGTAACAAAGTCTTTCGGAAACCTCTAACGTAACAAGTGAACCTCTCCGGTATTGCCTTCACTATCACTCCCCTCACACAGAGCCGAAGTATAGGACCGACACATACCGTTTGATGGGTACCAAGACACAGCACAGGTACGCTCCCCGTACAACTACACCCCTGTGTAGCTATCACCCTGAGGTACCACAAGCAAGATATCAGTGACCTACTCAACTAGATCTGTCCCATTCCAGGCATGTGGTTGTATATTAGACTCAGTTCAAATTCTTGCAAGGTTAAGTCCTTAGATGACCGAGGCAAGACTTCCAACACTCAAATGGCAAACAGCCCTCACAAGCACTCTTCCCCATTGCCACACAGGCCCACCATTTCCATGTCACTTGCCCCTGTCTAAATCATTTCCCACCCAAGTTGATTATTGTGCAACACATGCCAGTAAAAACTCAACATCCATGTAGACCCACACAGGCTTCTACATTTCACATCATCACACTAACTCAAAATACAATTCCATAGTTCATTAATCAATATTGAGTTTGCATCCAAAAATTATGTCAATGGCACAGAGCATGGCTAAGCAAACTAATGTCAGTCTAAATAACCCCATGTTGGCAATTTATTAAGGCCCAACTATTAATTCACAATCTAGGGTGACAAAATGAGTTAGGGCATACAAATATTGACAAGGTGGCATAATTCAAATGGGTGTGTAGCTAATCCCAAATTTAAATGAAAGCAATTTAATTTAATTTATCATGCAGTAATTTAAAACGACATAACTTTCAAAAGTAGGATCAACATGGTCAAAGCACAACTTGCCTTGAAAAAGGTCTTGATTAGGTTCTGGACCTTCTTCTTGAGTCAACACCTCTCCCTCGAAATCTTCGGGCAATTCAACGTCTACGCGAAACGGATAAATAGACAATAAATATAAAAAAAGAGAGCAACTCAACTCCAAAAATTAAATAAAATTCACTATTAAATAGATATCAATTTTACAAATTTTTAGAAACTGGAATCACCTCAATCGGAGTTCAAACGCAAAAGTTATAGCTATTCAAAGTTTGAAAATTCAAATAAAAGAAAATTCATAATTAATTGAATTATCTCTCTATTAAAAATCGTGATTATGACGTCATCATGACGTCAGATTATGACGTCATCATGACGTCAGCACCATTTTCTTTTTTGGCCAAATTATTTTTCTAAAGTAAAATCGAATTATTAAGTCATGCTTGCGTCAGCCGGTGCATGGGCTGGGTCTACCGCTCGGCTTGGGTCCACCGTGGACCCGGTCCACGCGGCTCTGACCCACTGACATGTGGGCCCGCTCAAAATGACATCACTGCTAACGTCACCAAGCGCGCGACTGGCCAGCGACGCTTCAGTTTCAGTGGGCTACGTGGCACCATGCGATTGGCTCAAGTGCGGTGCAATATCACCTGTTAATTTCAAAATCCATCGGTTCATATTCAATCTTATCCCACGCATATGGAACTACGCATCTCGATCTGGTCCGTTCGATTTCGATCGGATGGCTGATATTGAATCTAAGCAGCTAGGTTAAAGGAATGACATGGGTAGTCCCAGTAATTGCCGCGTGGCACGATCTAGACCGCGTGATTCGGATCAAATGGCTAGGAATAGATATAAACAATATTACTTGGTTTAATCTAAACTATTAAATTTAGATCTAACGATCAAGATCCAGCTTAGACAAACCGGTTCGAACTTACCCATTCCACACAGATCTAATCCGAACCGCTCAAACTAAATCCAATGATTACGATTTCACCGAGATCGGACCGGTCCGAACTCTTTACGGATCTAATCCGACGGCCAAGAATAGATCTAATATCGTGCAATAATAGAATTACATGGCTAAATCTACACTAAAGGATCTTGATCTAACGGCTATGGATCGATCAACTTGATACTACACGAATTAATCCAAACCGCACAACTTAGATCCAATGGTTAGACTCACATCTAGTTCACTACGGGAAAGGAACACGTGGCCATACCTGGACCGCGGGATCTTGATCGGACGGTGGATGTGCTTCGCGAAGGTCCAGTGATGGGGCGGCGAGCTGGTTGGCCAGAGATGAAGAAGACGACGCACGACGCAGCGTTTTGTTGCTACTCCGACGAGGTGAGATGTCCCGTCTAAAGCGTCTCAGCACGAGGAACTCGAATCTGGGATGGGCGATGGCAAAGCACGGCGGAGTCTGACGAGGACACGGAGAGGGCGATGTGGCCACATCCTGAGCGTCCACGTGCGATCGATCCGACGGCCTTGCGAGCGCGCACACGCGGATGATCGACGGCCTTTGGATCGCAATCCAACGGTCAAGATTCGCGATGGTTAGGGTTAACACGGGTGAGGTCTTAGCGGGTTTGACACGTTAGGGTTTTTCCGGATTTCTTTTTTCTTTTATTAATTAAAATAACTTCAGTAATTCAATTAATTCAAGAAAAATAGCAAAAAGGTCAGAAAAATTCCACAAGAATTCTGGAAACTAATTTGAGACATTTTGGACTCAAATAAAATATTTCCAACAAAATTTTATTTGAAATTTTCAAATATTTAAATAATTTAAGAAAGGACTTAATTCAAATTAAATCCAAATAAATTCCAGAAAATTTCAAAAATTCAAATAACTCAATAAATTCAATAAAAGCAAAATTTGGGATGTTACACTAGTCCATGGCCTTCACTATATCAAGTGATTCAAATTTGCACCAACAAAATTGTTTAACATATGAATTGCTTGCTTATGAAGTTATATGCTTTTTCATTGCTTGGTTGTACTGCTGTTGTGATTATAAGCATTTGTAGGATGGCTGCTTACCTAGTTCGACAACTTCCATTTGCAACTTATTGAGTTTACCATTTGTGTTGGCTTAGTGGATTGAGTTTTGTTAATTTACAGCTCTTGTACATTCATATGTATGGATGCAATTCTGCATCACAGTTGTGTGATGACATTTCACTTGAAGTGTTTGCTGTACATTGGCGAGAACTAAAATTTATAGTGGTGTAAGCATTGTAGGTTTATGATTTTTGTTTTTATTCTCACTTGGTGGTTATCAGTAAGTTTCAACTTACTTCTTGTTGTTAGGTTGTTAATTATGGTGACTTATGTCTAGTCTTTTAGGATTTAGAAATGTGTATTAGATTCAACCTAATAGAATTAGGATTCCTGTGGCTAGCCAATTAAATAAAAAATCTTCAGAAATATAAACAATCAAGGTTATAGGGTATCATCAGAGACACTTCTAGCCTAGAACTATTTCTGATGTAAATTTTCACAAACAATTCAAAAACCATTTGTGATGTACCCTTCTCATCACTAACACATATTTAGAGACGGTTCACAAACCTGTCTATGATGAGCTTTTGTGTAGTAGTACCTTCTCATCACTAAACACATGGGGAGTTTTGTGTAGTAGCTCATTTACTTTATAGTAATAAAAAAAATAAAATATTTTTGCATATTCAGAGTCTACATGAATTTACATGAATTTAGAGACTTGTTTCACTGAATTTGGAGTTTCATAGCAAAATTTATACAAGTTTGAATGCACTCGATTTTGAAAATTCACTAAAAATGCAAAATATGCTTTCTTCGTTGGAAGGCACATTTCCCATTTTTTGTGTGATTTGAAAACTCCCCATGCAGACTGACAAGCGGCCCCACCCATTAGTGGCTACCTATGAGTGAGCCACTGATGGCTTGAGCCCACCCATCGGTGGCACAGGACAAGGGTGCTATGGGGAAAGCTTGCTGACAGCAAAGGGCTGCTGGAGGCGGTCGGCAAGCGGCTTGGTGAGCAAGAGGGGAAAGGGATGAATGTAAGGTACTGACCAATTGAGGTGGAACGGTGGCGAGGAGAGCCGTCGACGATGATGGGTGGAGCTCATCAGAGATGGCTGCCAGGAGGGAAGATGAAGGTTGCTTAGTGTCTGTTAGGTGAGGGATAAGCATCAGGGGGTTGAGAGGAACCAAATGAAGTACCTCAGAGAAACAAAGAAGGATTGTGGCATTCTGTCGATGAGTAGCTGAAGGCAGAGAAGAAAGAGAAGCTACGGTGGCATGGGAGCCAGCAGAATCTACAATTAGAGAAAGGGGAGAGGTTAGGGAATTGAATGGAGCATCCTGGTGAGAGGAATTACAAGGAGCTCACCCGATAGTGGTTTTCACTAAGGGGAGCTCGTCAGCCTCGTCCCCGAGCTTAGAGCTCGCTTCGGTGATGGGGCAAGGTGGGGTGAGCAAAGGAGGCAGGTGAGGGCTCGGTGGCTTAAATGCCAGGTGTGCAGAGTAGGCGAGGCACGACATGGGCGATGAAGCAGTTGAGGCTGGCCTCATGGCGCGTAGGCCTTGTGCTCGGCCGTGCTGGCATGGCCGGTCTCATCAGCATGGGCGAAGAGAGGAGGGAGAAAGGGGAGTAAAGCGATGATGTGAGGATGGGGCAATGACACGGTAGCTCAGTCGCAGACGGAGTGCATCACCGTCATGATGGCATCCACTGGTCATTCTGTTGAGCACACTGCATGCGTACTGTAGCACTGCCAAGATTTAGGTTTCAATTAATCCGGTTTGGCCGTTTGTTTACATTCTTTCAGTGCTTTACATGATCCAAAATTTTCTAGAAAAAAATTGTGTGGATAGCCCAGTGACTGTGGGTTCAAATGCCTCTAGTCTCACTCAGTTTGCACTTGTATGTTTGAAATTAAAATTCTTGGAAATTTGCTATTACCTTCGATTTTTCTTTGAACCATGTGAGGAATCGCTCATTGTGTTCTCGTGTAATAGAAAGCTCATCCATATATGGATTCTATTCTCGTAATTTCAACTTGTGTTGCTGGATGTATGGATGAACTTTTGCGCTATGTTACAAGACTATAAATGCGCTTTACAATACATATCAAATTGTGGACTCGTAATTTTGGACCCAATGGTTCCTTTGCCACCAAGTCTGCCCTCATGACGAGATACAGGAATACCAATTGGTTGACTCCTAGATAGTCCAAGCATAACTCAATAACCTCTTCAGTCCCATAACCTTCAACAATACTACCATCAGGCTTTGACCATTTCCTCACGTATGACTTTAATATACCCATGTACCTCTCGAATAGATACATGTAACATAGGAATACGGGTCCACATATCTTAATCTCTCTAACAAGGTGAACAATGAGGTGGACCATGACGTCGAAGAATGATGGGGGAAAATGCATCTCAAGCTGACAAAGAGTCTGCACCACCTCACTCTGTAAGTTGTCCAGTAAATCGGGATCAATAACCTTGCTAGAAATCGAAGAAATAGCATAGCTTCATGATTGTCAACCTGACATCCTCTGGCAGAATATTTCTGATTGCAACAAGGAACATTTGGATCATCAAGACATGACAGTCGTGGGACTTCATACCAAGCAACTTCAAATCATCCATGGACACAAGTTTCTTAATATTTGCGGAGTAGTCCGATAGAACTTTAATACCTTGCAGACACCTGCAGGAATATTCTTTCTCCTTTTTGGACAAGATGTAGCATGCAACGGGGATGTACGGATCTTTTCCATCCTCCTCTATCACTGCAAGCTTGGTCCTGATTCCCATGTAGGCTTTATCGCGGCAAGCATTCATACCATTCTTGGTCTTCCTAGGTATGTTTAGCAGGATGCCAACCAAATTATCGCAAACATTCTTTTTAACGTGCATGACATCAATACAATGACGGATATCTAACTACTTCCAGTATGGTAAGTCCCAAAATACCGACATCTTCCAAATGGTTCTGAGATGAACAGATTAAGAAAACTTATGATTTTATGCTCAGATGCAGCCTCGATAATCATACTGATTATAGACATCGAGTACTCATCTTACGGTGCATAATGTTGAGACTATGTATATAGTGGGAGAGGATGGGAAATGGGAATGAAGAGAGAATGTGAGAAATGCCAGGGTGCCCCAAGCCCCCAGGCTTTACAGTTTGGGAATGGGATGCCCACTTGCAGGATTGATCGACCACGTTGGTCAGTCAGGCTCCAACAGTAGGATGAATGGACGGATGGATGAGACGTTGGCGGTGTGACAGGTGCGTATGCATGCGTGCGCATGGAATTTTGTGGTGGGTTTGGTGAATTTTTTACTGTTCTGGTACCTCTCAAATTTTTTTTTACAGATCTAGCCGTCCGTCGTCTGAAATTTCAAAAATAGCCCTTGAACAGTACATTGCCGCGAACGCAGGACCTTGAAATTTTTTTTCCATTTTTATTACGAGTCGCGATGCGGTAGGG
The DNA here is from genome assembly GCA_036346355.1 of Rhipidocladum racemiflorum. Taxonomy (NCBI): domain Eukaryota; kingdom Viridiplantae; phylum Streptophyta; class Magnoliopsida; order Poales; family Poaceae; genus Rhipidocladum; species Rhipidocladum racemiflorum. The sequence goes on from CM070569.1 coordinate 10,897,492, forward strand.
TATATTTTTTTGGAAAAAAAATATTAAAATCCAGCTCTCCCCGAGAGCGGTTTTTTTTTAAAAAAAAAAATCAGTTTTTTTAAAATCCAGCGGTCCGTGACCGCTGCTTTTTTTTTAAAAAAAAAATTCTTTTATTTTTAAAAATCCATGATCTGTGATCGCACCATTTGAAAAAAAAATTGTTTTTTTAAAATGCAGCGCTCGGGGAGCCGGTTTTATTTTGGAAAAAAAAATCGAAATTTTTTTTATTTTCGCAGCTGTTATTTATTTATTTATTTATTTTTCATTTTTTTCGCAGGTTTAATGTTATTTATTGAATGGATGTTTGTTAGCTGGTTTTCTTCAACTGCGGCATGCATGCATCTGTCGGCCGTCGATGCACGAACAATACAGGAAGAGCGGAGATAGCTACATAAAGTTCGCCAATAAAATTTAGTACTTACTCTGATGCGAGTCAAAAGTTGTATTAAATACGAATTTTACGATCAACAATTTTTTTCATTTTGAAAAACAACACCGCTGATCTTGCATATAGTTCTGCGATTTTTTTGTGAGGGCTAATCTCATAAAAAAATTTTACATGATCTTTGCATAACGATGAAAATTTTTTTATGAGATTAGCCCTCACAAAAAAAATTCGCAGAACTACATGCAGCACCGCGGTGTTGTTTTTCAAAAATGAAAAAAAAAATTGTTGATCGTAAAATTCCGTATTTAATACAACTTTGACTCGCATCAGAGTAAGTACGAAATTTTATTGGCGGAACTTTATGTAGCTATCTCCGCTCTTCCTGTATTGTTCGGTTGCATCGGTCGACAGATGCATGCATGCGAAGCGCAGTGAAGAAAACCAGCTAACAAACATCCATTCAATAAATAACATTAAACCTGCGAAAAAAATGAAAAATAAATAAATAAATAACAGCTGCGAAAATAAAAAAAATTTCGATTTTTTTTTCCAAAATAAAACCGGCTCCCCGAGCGCTGCATTTTAAAAAAAAAAACAATTTTTTTTTTTCAAATGGTGCGGTCACAGACCGCGGGATTTTTAAAAATAAAAGAATTTTTTTTTTTAAAAAAAAGCAGCGGTCACGGACCGCTGGATTTTAAAAAAACTGATTTTTTTTTTTTTTAAAAAAAACCGCTCTCGGGGAGAGCTGGATTTTAATATTTTTTTTCCAAAAAAATATACCCCGCAGTCTGGCATCGCGGGACTCAGAATAAAAAATGGAAAAAAATTTCAAGTCCTGTTCGCGGCAATGTACTGTTCAGGGGCTATTTTTGAAATTTCAGACGACGGACGGCTAGATCTGTAAAAAAAAATTTGAGAGGTACCAGAACAGTAAAAAATTCGGGTTTGGTTGAACTCTCCTTATCTACCTTCATCTTTCTCCTCTGGCCTTGATCCCTCCCTAGCTCCATTATTGCTGCAACATATTGTTCCTTGATCCATGAATCACCATCATGCATGGAGATGTGTAGACAATGAGAGGGACGTCAGGGAGAATAACTGCCATAGATAATGTGAAGAAATACTCCATCTTTGTATAGCCTCAAAGTCCTAAGATTGGTTGGTATACATGACTGCTATACCGTCGGTACTGATCTTCTGGAGTTATGTATTACTTCCTCTGTTCTTAGAATACATGACATCAAAATATGTGAAGGTTGATCACCAATGTCTAAAACTATATCTATATAGGCTATGCGAAAATTATATCATTAAATTTGTTGTTACATAATATTATAATTTTGTTAGTTTATCTTAATGTAAAATTATATAAAAAAAAAACTGGTGAACGTGCATATATCTTGTTTGTCTGGGGAAATAACCTTTTTAAAATTGTCGTCGGAGTCAACTTATCTGCAAAACAAGTTTCTGTTTAAAGTTCTGATCAACATTAATTCTACAACGTTCCATTTTTTGAAAAAAAAAAATCAGTACCAAAACCGATAGTTCACAAGAACTTTCCCTGCTCACAGCTCTAGTTACTTCAGCTCAACTATATTACATATCCTCGCATCGAAACCCTGAATTTTGCTAACTTATCAGTTACTGCTGTCCATTTGCCAATCCTGCGAAATGAAAGGATTAATTCCTTATATATCACTGGAAGTTTTGCGAAAATCCCTGATGTATCACTAACATATGAGGTTGAGGTTCACATACCGGTGAGACAATGAGTGCTATACAAGAGATAAGATAAACTTTTGGTGACATATACAGAATTCATAAAAAAAAAAGTTCACTGCATGCACAAAAGGACATCTAAAAAAGCGAGTTATTGATGGATTCTTTCCTGACAATACATACATACATATACATATATATATATATATATATATATATATATATATATATATATATATATACATATATATATATATTCCAAGTTCTGATCCCATTTCCTTTTTTCATTTTCAGGCTATCCTTAGTAACAGCAATGAACAGACATTGATGTTGAGCGATATAAAAATGTAGGGGAATCTTTTCTTTTTGTTGTTGTTTATATATTCCCCATTATCTCAAGTATCTTATACATTATCTTAGCTGCAACATTGCTGCCTTTCCTGTCCCATTTCCACAAGCCATATCGTAATTGGAATTCAGTTTGATTCCAAGCTTGCACCATTTGGTTGATTCTCCCTCAATCATCAATTTTTTGTCTGCTAAATATCTCTTGCTAAGGGACATATGTTCCAGCCTTTTGGCTTTCGGTCATCACTCACCAATCATCATGCTCGAGGTCATCATAGCAACTTCGAAGCTTGGTCTGGCTGGATCACTTCGTAGTCACGCAGAGTGCTTCTAGCAAACTTGCTCGATTGGGAGCCAAATTTGCGCTTTCACATGGCAAGTTGGTTATGTAAGATTAGACCTAAGTAATGGCTGTGCCTTTTTTGGTGGGCTCTCGGCGCGGTCAGCCCAGCACAGCTCAGACATCTTTATGTAACACACTACCATTGTGTTAAAGATATTGCCACAACTTATTTTTTTCATTACTTTTACTACGATTTTAATAACAATTTCATCAAACCTCCCTAAACAATTACCTTCGATAATAAATAAGATTAACAAGAATTTGCATAATAACATTAACATGGACAATAACAATAAAAAATATTAGAACCCTACGCCCAAGCAAGCCCCAAACCACAAGCTCAGAAAAAACCCAAATCCTCACGCTTGGGAACAATTAGGTCCACTTGGTGACGATGAAGGACAATGAATTATAGATAATACATAAACAACTAAACTTCTCAATTAATATATAAATTCAACTAGGTTCACATCACTATTATTATGATACGAAAGTTCAACAACTAAACTGACTAGACACTTTATTAATCAAAGAGTCATCACTAATACTTGATAATTGTGCTAGATGGTGTTATAAGTGAAGTGATGGTACTACTCCCATCCCATACATATCATCTTCATTGTTCACCTATGTGAGACCCTCTCTTTTATGCTTCAGTGCAACATAAAAAAAAGGTTATGTAGTGCATACTGTTCTATTTCCATGATCAGTAGCTAGCACGCACTGGCACAATTTGAAGACACAGCCATACAAAAGTTGCAACATTTTATTACAACGGATGTTTAAACACGTAATATTACGTAACCAAAAGTAAACAGCAGTAGAAACTTTCATCTCGTTGTTTGCCAGCTAAACCCACTAATCCACAAGCAACAGACAAGGTGAATCCTTAGAAAGAACCATCATTAGTAAACCCGTATTCTGCGTTATTGTAAGCGTCTTCTGGTAATTCCGATTCTTCACCTAAAAACATTAGTAGTGCAAGTTCAGTACAAACTTACTCGTAAGACTTATATATGCAAACTGAATCAAATAAAGGCTGCTATGATTATTTTTGCATAAAGCAGAAATTTGAATGATAAATACGGAATAGTAAATTGAAAGTGTAAAGGTAAATTTAGAAGCAGTTTGATGAGTAAATAAAATAACAAGTAGTAACTAACATAAATAAAACAAATTACTCACAGCCCTTCGTGAGTAATCTCACAGTCCTTCATGAGAAATAAAATAATGAACAAAATGAAGATTTAATGAGGGAATTCCATTTCCAAATCATTTGTCCTAATTCTATGAAAATAGAAAACAACTAACTAGTGTAAATTCTCCAAGTTATCCATGACCATAGATACGGCTAATCGATTAGTTTTACACTCTGCAGAGGTGTACCACTTTACCCACAAGGAATGATCATTTCTTTTTGCAAAGCTTAATTAATGCACCTCCTTTGGTGTGCCATAAAGAGATCATACATAACCGTTACATTATTTAAACCTATCTTTGCACTAGCCCAGTGACGTAAAACCCTTGCTATGGTAGAAACAAACAATCACATAAACCATAAATCTTTTGAGCTCAATAAACAACAACCGTTTCTCCCCAGAGCCAGGCGTACACCATTGTATCGGTAAATGTTGGTTCCAAATCACCTCGGTGTGGATGTCCCTTCGAACAAACCTACTCGGAATGCCCGTACTACTACAGCCTACCAATGTGCAAAGCCAGTTTCAAATAACTTAGTAGGTTAAGGCCGTCCCATACCAGCCATCATGGTTGTACAGTTATTAATTGGATCATGCAACACTACATTCGGTCCTTAACGTGACTTGGGCGATAAGACTCCTCCTATCTATGTACATATTAAATGCACCCATGTCGAAACTATAGTTTTATTTTCACTTTTATTAAACTATCAGTATCCTTTACTGCCATAATTAATCATTAGAATTTCATAAAGAAAAGTGGGGGTGTGTGTCTGGCACTAGTTTTCTTCTAAAGCAACACTAAGCATATGCAAATAATAAATGATTATAGCCAGTCTATCATTATGAACTTAATCATTATCTAGTGTTGTCAAGGATCACAGATCAATAGTGATTAAGTAAAATCAATCAATGTGGGTTATATCTACCAGATTTATAAAGTAAGCATTTCTATAAAAAAAAACATAAAGCATGCATGTAGATTCTTAGTCAATATTTTAAGTGATCATAAAACTGGGCTCAACATGTTCAAAGGGGGTGCTTGCCTTGCTCTTCTGGGATGTACTTGGGATCGGAGTCATCAACAGCAGCTTCGGTAACATCGGTGTCTACACGTCGTCAAATAAGAACATAGCAAATACCAACTTTTAATAGCGGCAAAAAAAATCAAATGAAGAATCAGATAAAATTACCATATAGAAACAAGCATGGTTGCAACCAGAGCTTCATCATTTTATGTGATTGTACTAAGTTTGTACTAGTTTACGGTTACACAGCACACAACCTCTTTTCTTTATAAATTGTTTTATTTAAGTTTACGAATTGAAGAAGCTAATATTGTAAATTTTATTATAGTTAAATTAGAATTCAAGAGGCCAAAATTGTTTGTACAAATATAAATTAGTAAATAAAGTAACAGGGTTGTGAGCAATTAAAAGTAGCATTGTACACCCTAAGTATTATTTCAGAATCGTGTTCTCTACTATCTAATTAGTGCAAGAAAACTTGTTTCACCTTATTTGGACATCATTTGCACAAGTTCTAGCAGTTTGAATATTTTAGATATCGAGTTCAACCCAAACTGAAAATTGGTATAGACTAATTTCAAATTCATATTTATCTACACATTTAGAAAGCATTGGACAAGAGGATTCTAATGAAACTAGTTTCATTCAATCTGGATTTGAATTGCACAAATTCTACATATAGTATATTCAAACATACACATTTAAATTTGAATTCTGATTTAAACTAATAAACAAGTTTCAAATATTTTTGCAGATTATGAAACTACATGATTTAAAATGAATTTAGGAACTTGTTTGACTTGATTTGGATTTATATTTTAAAATATATTTGCATTTGAAGTTGCTCGATTTAAGTAAATCAAATAAAATTGAGAAATACGCTTTCAACATATGAAAGCGCAGGTCTTGGCGCGCACACTCCACTCGAACCCAGCCTCAGTCGCTGACAAATCGAGTCCAACAGACAGTGGCTACGTGCGGTGCAATGCGTGTGGCACAATGAAGTTCTGACGAGCGGGACCTACTCGTTAGTGTATTTCGTGCGCGTGTGAGACTGACAATGGCCCGACCTGACAGTGACACCGAGCAGAGCTGAGATCAGAGTACCTCGCCGGCGAAGAGGTACGGCCGAAGGTGCCGAATGAACAGCATAGTATGCTTCGTGGGCTCATGCGCATCTAGGGAAGCATTTTACTATAGTTAATCAAGTTCGGAAATGGGCTCACGATAGTAGCCGGCGATGAGCTGTGGCCAAGGTCGTTGCCACGAGAGGTATTAGTCTCAGCCTCTCAGGCAAGTCTTAGACAAGCATTCGTCAAACATGTGGATCAATTTTCGATGTCTCACCGAGAGAAGAAAGCTTCGGCTTGAGCTATCGGTGATCGCCGGAGATGGAAACGATGGAGCTCACGGTAGGGCGGGGGGTGGGCGCTATGGTGAGCTATTCCTGGAATTGACAAAGGGGTTTAGTTCGCAAATGGGTGCAAAAACTTTAATAAGAAGGAATTGAGAAATAGACTTGCTTGGAGGGAGCTAGTTCGAAAATTGCTCATGGCAGAGAGTTGGCCGAAGTCGGAGAATAAAAGAAAATTAAAGCTTCAGTCGGCATTTGAGGCTTCCTGGATGTGGTCGAGAGTGAGGCGTGTTGGTGCTTAAGCTAACGCCATGCTTAAATAGACTAATGAGGCAGTCTTGATCTAGGTTTGAATGGATGAAAAGAGCGGCGTTCGGTCAAGACGTTCTGGAGCTCTCTCGGCAAATCCACCATGCAAGGTATGGACGCTCCACTGAGCTGTCCAAAGAGGCATGGGCAACGGTCTCGAATGGCGCGAGATGTCAGCCAGAAGAGAAAAGGGTGAGGCGCTTCGGTTCAAGATCTTTGCGTCGATGCTACTTCAATCGAGCGCAAGGAAGAGACAGAGATGAGAAGGGAGAAGAAGAAGCTAATCGGTAGGGTTGGGACCACCGGTCAGCTGCGGTTCCTTCTAACTAATGAGAGGCATAAATTACTTTCCCATTCCCAACACACCGGGTAATGTGCAGCTTCCTCTCAATTGATTTCAGCCAATCATCTGCCTCTAATGGGTTGGCATTCCCGGAGAACGTGGGCGGATGAGTTCTCATGAACTCTGACAGCCTTGAGTTCTGTCGCTGTCCCTGATTAGCTTTGTTGGCAGCGGCCTGAGCAGTGACTTGCTGCATCATGGCATGCATCAGCTAGGTCTGTGCAGCAAGGAAGGCTCCAAAATTCTGCATATCCACTGGCGGCGCTGGTTGGGGTGCAGGTACTCCATCATTGAGGTTTCCTGTGGGGTGAGAACCACTTCCGTTGCCTCTAAGGTTTCCAAGAGTATTCACCATCTATTGATTGCTCCAAGGTTTAGAGACGAGAGGGAACAGGAATAGACAAGTAGTAGGAAAAACTTATACAGGGTGGAAAGTGTAACTCAGAATCCAACTTTATTAATTATCCAATAATAATTTAGTATGGTTGCTTATAATGCCTAAGGACCTTGCAACACATACTGCACACTCAGCAATCAAGAAGATTCAAATTAAACTAACACACTAGAGTCTAACGCCTCTAAGGGTGACTCTTTATTCTTAGACGCGACTCGACGAAGGAGTCTCAACTACTAATCCTGAACGCTCACTCCTCGAGCCAACCTCCTCAAGAACTCCCCAGTGGGTACATTGGCGGGTGAGATGGCATCGGCGCGAAACGATCTCCATGACCAACCACGGCTGTGGTCGATGAAGCAGCGTCTTCTTCCAACTCTGGCGCTGGCTGGTGCTCCTGTGCCGGTGGCTCCTGTAGCTGCTCCGATTCCTCCGGATCTGGGTCGTGCAGCTCCAACATTGGCTCTGGTTTAGGTCCGTACAGTGCTATCTCCAGCTCATGGACCCTCTGAATAGAGTGAGCTAGGTACTCTCGAGCCTCTTGCAGTTGCTTCTTCACATCCTTGACCTCATTGCGAGCCTTCTGCAGTTCCTAAACTATCTCGTTGATGACGTCCTCCTGAGCGACAACAAACCTTGCCAGGTGAGTGATCGCGGCGTCTTCCTCTGCTATCAACTCCCGTTCTAGACGATTATCTCTATGTGGATGGTGACGGAACAAAGTACCCTCTAACTCTGATGAGTAGGTGCGAGCGATATGCCGCATTGCTCGACGCGACGTCTCCTGGATCCCGGCTTCAAACGAAGACCTCCTCGTGGTGATGTTGATAGGACGACTCGCCTTGGTCTTCTCTCTGTCATACACAGTGATCTTGACGTCCCATGCTTGGACCAGTCCTGCCTTCACTATGGTGGTTCCCTGATAAATCGGTCTGTCAAAACCTCTAAGTAGCTGCATCATGCTCCACAACTCGGCGGCGTAACCTCCCTAACGTTCAGCATAGTTGTTGATCATCTTCATCTATCAAAGACATAAGAACGCGACATTTTAAATCAAGTGGAGACAAAAAGATTTCAGCAAGGGGTATGAACAAGAGAGAAGTGGATAAGTCGAGAATTCATTCATTATTTTGACAACTTTTAACTTTATAAAATAGTTTTTATCCTCGCTACGACCATTCTAACTAAGGGTAGTCCTACAGTCAGTATGGCTCTAATACCACCTCTGTCGAGACCCAAATTTGCAAATCTGGACCCTCTGTTTATTCAGCACTAGTCCAGGATCACGCTAGTGCACACAGTTTCAACATCTGTATATATCACAATCATACTCAACAAAATAGTAAAGTACTTTATTAAAAGGGAAAATTTAACTGGTTGCTCGACCTTATGGTCAAGTTACAAAAGTACGCCTCGCAGGGCTAAAGTTTTACTCGAATAAATTTACAGCGGAATATAAAGAAAACGCGTGGCGCCAACCAATATGCCACAGGCAACTGACTGGGCTCGCCCCTAGTTCGTCAGCTCCTCCTGGAATTCCTCATCCAAAGCTGGCGTCTACTCTTCTTCAACTGATGTTCGTATTGTGGCAAGGGTGAGTACACAAAAGCACTCAGCAAATCATGCACAGAGATGCAATACTAATAGCTATATGCATGGCTTATTCCAACAATAGGCTAATGGGTTCTTTTGCAATAAGCAACATTAATTTATAAATAACAGTAATAGATTGGAAAGTGGTAAAACAGTAATAACAATAATAATTGCATAGATAATTTTACAAGTAAAGCATTTATCAACCTAAGCAAGTTCATCATTTCCAACACCATGTATCCGTGACCAAAGTTCATTTTCATAGAAGTCTAACTCTTGACTGTAATCACCTAGCAGTGTCCAATACCGTGGACTCGGCTATTCGAATAGGTTGTACACTCTGCAGAGGTTATACACTTTACCCACAAGATACAGTCAAACACCACAAAGGCGAGTGTCCGTAACAAATTCTTTTGGAAGCTTCTAACTCAACAAGTGAACCTCCCCGGTTGTTGCACACTAGCCCTTCCCTTAGCAAAGGCGAAGTCTAGGTCAACTAACCATTGGACAGGTACCCTGCCGCAGCCCGGGTACGCTCCCCTGTACAACTACACCTAAGTATAGCTGACACCCCGAGGTATCACAAGCAGGTTATTAGTATCTTACTCGACTAGGTCTGTCCCATTCCAGACATGTGGTTGTATGATGGACTCAGTTCAAAGGCTTGCAAGGTTAAGTCCTTAGGGTGACCAAGGCAAGACTACCCAATTAGCAAAACCAAAACAACATTCTCGATGCAACACCTTGGCCCACCAGAACAATCTTGCCACATGCCCTGGTCTAAATCATTTTATCACCCCGGTTGATTACCATGCACCACGTGCCATCAATATTATCAATAACACATGACACTTTTCCAAACAGGTTCCATATCTCATTAAGTCAACATTAATAGATGATATTCCGAAATCATGTCATATTCACGTGGTAGGGCAAAGCAGGTTAATTACGATCTAATTAACCCATGTAGGCGAATTAGTAATGTCCAACTAATACTCCACATCCTAGGGTGACAAATGATTCATGCCATACAATTATTATCGACAATGTGGCATACATCAAGTAGGTCATATAACTATTCCCCAAATTAATTAAAAGCATTTTTAATTAGACTAGCATGCAATAATTTAAATAAACTTAATTTCAAAAGTGGGATCAATATGGTCAAAGCATAACTTGCCTTCAAAAAGTGCTGGTTCAGGCTCTTGCACTTGCTCCTGGGTCAAAACTTCACCCTCAAAGCCTTCGGGCACTTCAACGTCTACTCGTAAAGGATAAATAAACATCAAATAAATACAAATAGAGAAAAACTCATATCCAAAAATTAAATAAAATTCACCATTAAATAGAGCTCAATTTTATAAAAATTTAAAAACTGGAATCGTCTCAATCGGAGTTAAAACGCAAAAGTTATAGCCGTTTGAAGTTTGAAAAATCAATTAAAAGAATAAATCGAATTAATTCATTTATTTTTTTATTGAAAAATCCGAATTATTGCGTCATCATGACACGTGGTCCAATCAGGAGCTGCCGCGTCGCCTCGGGTCCATGGACCCGGCGCACGGCTCAGCTCGGGTCCACCGTGGACCCGGTCCATGAAAATAATGTCACTGACACGTGGGTCCCGCTCGGATGACGTTATTGCTGACGTCAGCATGGCTCGGCCGAGCAACGCTGACAACTGGACCCCACCGTGACATTAGCATGACGTCATGGATGACATCATCGTGCGGTGACCGGGCCGCTGACACGCGGGCCCCACGCTGGCGTCACTCGTGATATCAGCGGCGACCGGGCGTCGCCCGCATGGACCGTGACGCTTCGACTTCCGGCCACGTAGTGCAATCTGAGCCGTCAGTTTGAAATCCGATGGTCGAGATTAGATCTAGATCCCGCACGTTGTGATCAACGCGGTTGATTTGGATCGTACGATTTAGATCGGACGGTCGAGATCCGATCGGATTTTCGCATCACCGTGGGGGTGACGTGGCATGTCCTCGTGACTGACACGTGGCACAATCTACACCATTCGATCTTTATCGGACGGCCGAGATTGCATCTAGCGCTACAACGCGGGTCAAATCTAACCGTACGATCTAGATCTAACGGCTGAGATCTAATCTAGGACGGTGCGGTTAAGGGGCTACGTGGCTCAATCTGGTGCGTTGGATCTAGATCCAACGGTTGCTAATAGATATACACAGTACTACGTGATCTAACCCTAGCCGTTCGATTTAGATCTAACGGCTGAGATCTAATCTGGGGGAATTGCACGGTGTGGTGACATGGACGAACCTGGGCCCTCGGATCTTGATCGGACGGCTGATGGAGTTCGCGAAGACTGCAATGTTGCGGCGGAGCGAGGGTTGCCAGAGACGAAGACGATGACGAGCCCAACGGCGCTTCGAGCGCATTCCGGTGAAGTGGATGGTCCCTTTGGGCGTGGCTCGACGCGAGGACTCCGGATCTGGGCACCACTACGGCGGAGGACGGCGGACGGCGGCGGAAAATAGCAAAAACCGTGGCGGAGCTCTCCTCCAACTTCGACGAGCGATTGTGGGCGGACGGCGGTGGCTTGAGCTCAGTGACCTAGGACAACGTGTGCACACGAAAGAGGAGATCACGACATGGGTGATGACGCATTAAATAGCCCCCTCGACGTCCTTGAAATCCGCGGAAAACGAGGCCGACTCGGGCGCGGCGGTGGAATTCGGCGGTGACACAGAGAGGGTGACGTGGCTCAATCCCAGCTGTACACGTGTGTATGATCAAAGGCCAGGATTGCCCCAGGCGCGAACGGATCCGATCCGGATCCGGTCGGGGTGATGTGGCGCAATATCAGCCGTTGGATCAAGATCCAACGGTCACACGGTTAGGGTTTGGGTTCGGCTCGGGTCTGGCTCGAACGTGGTTCGGTCGGACTCGAGTCCGACTCGGGTCGCTCCAACAGTAAAACCGGTTAGGGTTTTTCCAGTGATTTAATATTTAAAATAAATTCTAGAAATTCAAATAAAGCGAGAAAAATAGCAAAATGCTCAGAAAAATTCCAGGAAAATTCTGGAAAATACTTTAAGACATTTTGGACTTAAATAAAATATTTCCAACAAAATTTTATTTAAAACTTTTAATTATTTGATTATCTCAAAAGGGAATAAATTCAAATTAAATCCGAATAAATCCAAATAAACTCCAGAAAATTGCAAAAATTCAAATAACTCAATAAATTAAATAAAAGAAAATTTTGGGATGTTACAGCCGCAGTCAGGTTGGCTTGATGGGTGATTAAGTCTAGTTTAGTAGTTGAGACTCAAGTGTGTGAGTTACGTCATTTGAGTTAGTATAGTGATGAGGACATCACTCCTTTGGATACATGCATACATTTTGGTCCTATGACAAGAGCTCGTGCATGTCAATTAAATCATGAGGTGAGCTTGTTTCTCACGAGTAATAATAATGTTATTGAGGATGGGATGCTACTAAATACTTGTGATGTTTTACTGCTTAGGAACATGGGAGAAGCACCAACAGGATAGCCACAAGAACTCAGTTTGTTGGCATCATTGGCGCACTTTCCGAAGGGAGTCATCACCTCCACAAGACCACATACCTAGCTGGATTTCACCCTTTCCACGACAAGTCAAGTCGGATTCCAAGTCGTCCACAATTCGGCCTCCGAGTTCAATTCGGAGTAAGCGAACAGCACTGCTCTAAAATGGGCATATCTTTCTCATACGGAGTCCAATGGAGGAGTTCTTGTGCTTGTTAGAAAGATAACGACAAGATATTTCCAATGGATCTGGTCTCAACTCTAGATACATCGTGAGTCGGCCGAAATTATCAAAACAATGCATGGAATCACTGTTTTGGGTTGTTTTGGACCTTGTAAGCATGTGGGGGTCCAAGCTCAAGTTGTGTGTGCCCCCCTAGTGCACACAACCCTAGCTATTCCCCCTCACGTCCCTCCCTCTCATATATTCAGTAGCCACCTTTTTGCTTAGATTACAACTATACACATTGTCAGTTTTTCGCTGATCATCAGTTTGTGGAACCCCAACTCGTGTACTTGATTTAATTCGCAATTTCAGATTGCTTCTTCTACATTCTTGCTTGTATTCTCGATTCGCATGCAGGGATAAGCCATCTCGGTGAGGTCAACTATGTTTGTGCGTGGTTGATAACCTACAGAGCCGTGGTGTAGCGATCGCAAGGTTCGGATATGTTCTGATTAGAAGCCAGATCGTCAACATCAAGTTCTCTATCAATCGACTTGCCTCTACCAGTCGGAAGATCGGACCGCCGTTCACATTAAGTGGTATCAGAGCCAGGTTGCCTGATAGGTAACCCTACTTTTCCCACCTTTATCACTATTGCCATCGTCCTAGAGTCTAGAAAATTAGCCCTACAAAAAAAATTGTTCATCATCTGTTCGTCATCGTTCCACTGTCCTACAACCCCGTGTGCCATTGCAATTTTCATTTTCAGTTTCACTTTGTTGAATTTGTGTCCATAGTCATCGTCTTGTTGCTGGTTGAAGTCGTGAACTTAGTCTCTAGTTAACACCTTTCTGCTTTCATAGATCATCCCACCACGGCCAACAATCGAAACCAAACCAAATCCTGCTCGGTTTACCCTTGCGAACTGCCTTGTGTTATATATCCTGCACTGCAAGCTATAGATAGGTCGCGAGCCGCCTTGTGTCAATTGCCCTGCTAGCACACCGCTAGCCTCCAATCTTCAATCGTAGTCCTATCAGTAGTCTAACCCTAACTAGAACCGAAAGGAAGAAGTGAAGCCCTATATAGTTCCAGATTGCGCAGTGTTCAATAAGACGGGCATAACTTTTGCATACAAACTCCAATTGGGTGCAGTTTTTTTGTTTCGAAGGGGACGACGACATGCACCTGAAAATATCAAACATCTTTAGATCTATGCAATTTTATACCCTCGAAAAAATCCTCTAATACCGAGTTTTGGGCCCCAGAAGTTTGCTATCCTGTTTTGTCAATTCTTTTGGGCATATGTTTAACATTGTCTGTTACTCCAAAACATGAGATTTTTGTTTCTTCTCTGAGTTAAGAAGTATACCTTTGAGTTAAAGGAAATAAAGTAAAAGAGAGAGAGAGAAAGAGAGCCACACTGGCGAAAAAAATCAGAGAGAAGAAAAAGAAGCAAGAAAGAGAGTAAGAGAATAAGAAAATCATAATTGCTTGTATCCTTTGAGTCGTTTGTACTTCAGTATATCCCTAGCTTGGTGGAACTAGTTTGAGGAACACAGTTAGGACAGCAATTGTGACAAGTACTTTGGACATTTATTCAGCTTTGCTATTCTGTTTTCGATATTGCTTATTCCTTTGCTACCTAACATTGCCTTCCGAGACCCACATACTTCTTATCAGTTCAGATCCTACTTTGCAATCGCCTCACTCACGCTCTACTCACGGTATCATGAACTAGCCACCAGTTGCACCTTCCTTTTGCACCGGTAAGAATGTTTGTAAGAGTGTGGTAAGACGCTTGGAAGTGAGTGAATCCACCTTCCGCCACCTAGTAGTTGATAGGGATAATACTACTGTGTTGTCTTTGTTTCTTTTTTCTTTCGACTAACAATGGCAGGTGTGGAAGGAGATGAGCGTGTTACAAGACATGAGCTTAACAACACGCTAAATGACAGCAATGCAAACATCGCAAGGATCAATCAAGACACTGACCAAAGATTGGAGAGGATAGAGCGAAACATCGCCAATCTTCTTACTAGGTTGGAGAATTTTGAGAGACAGCCGCCTCTCAATGGAGCTTGTGGATTGGAAGACCATGAAGAGTCTGACGCGGGAGATGATGTGGATCGATAAGACCACAATGCCTTCGCTTCTCGTGCCACTGCACAAGATGTACGACAACAATGACGCCTGAATCACAACCGTCAAGGTATGTGAGGTAATAATTTTAATCACCGCAATGGTCATGGAAATGATGATCCTTTTTCTAAAGTTAAATTTACTATACCATCTTTTTATGGTACATATGATGCTGAAGTTTATTTAAATTGGGAAATAACTGTTGAGCAAAAATTTAACTCCCATTTAGTTCCTGAAGTACATAGAGTTAGACAAGCTACTAGTGAGTTCAAAGATTTTGCTATCATTTGGTGGAATGAAGTAGTAAATTCTGGCTTACAACCTGATACATGGGATAGATTAAAGTGAGCTATACGTAGTAGATTTGTTCCTCCTTACAAACGTGATTTACGTAAGAAATTGCAACGCTTGAATCAAGGTAATAGATCTGTAGAGGAATACTACCCAGAGCTATAAATAGGCATGTTGCATTGTGAGGTATTTGAGGATGAAGAAGATAAGATGGCTCGTTTTTATGGGGGGTTATGACATGAAATTCAGGACATAATTGGTTACAAACAATATAATTATATCAATAGATTGTTCCAGCTTGCTATGTTGGCAAAAAAAGAATTGCAGGGAAGACAACAAAGGACAAGGAGCAACTTTGGTGGTATATCTGCACCAAGATCGACGCCGGGGCAAGCCCAATCAACCCTACCTTCTGCCAATCGGCCTGCTACCCCCTCCATGAGTAGGGCGCGTTCAGCAGCACCACCACCGTCACGCGCACCTGAGGTGAGTAAATCTAACAATGTGTGGGCACCAACGAAGAGCTCTTCATCGATTGCTTCCACGGGTCGTACAACTGGAATTGTGTGCTACCGATGCAAGGGAATGAACCATGTCATGAAGGATTGCCCAAGTCATCGAGCGTACATTGCAATGGAAGAAGGTGGGTACATTAGTGGTGGTGATGTTGAGGATGAAAATGTTCTTACAGCTAACCTTGCAGATAATGTGGATGACCATGAGATGGACAACGATGATGAGGAGATTTTAGGGACCGCTGCCACACAGAATTATAGGACAATAATTGTGCAACGAGTATTGAGTGCTCAAATGGAGCAAGCGAACAAGCTACAACGCCATAATTTGTTTCAGATGTATCTCATCGTCAAGGATCATCGTGTTCATGTCATAATTGATGGTGTGAGCTGCAATAATTTGGTGAGTTCAGATTTGGTCAAGAAGCTTTGCTTGACCACCCGTGCACACCCTTATCCCTACCATATTCAATGGTTCAATAATAGCGATAAGGTGAAGGTAACACAAACTGTGAGAGTGCAATTTTCCATTGGAACATACCATGATTTTGTTGATTTTCGCGTAGTGTCTTTGCAAGCATGTTCACTTTTATTAGGACACCCATGGGAATTTGATACTGATGTAACTCATCATGGTAGAAGTAATAAATACACTCTTATGCACAAAGTGAAGAAAATCACTTTGCTCCATATGACTCCTATTGAAATTGTGCAATGTGATAAAGAGAGAGCTAAAAATGAGAAAAAAAGCTATAATCTGAAAATCAGCAAGTAGCTAAAAATATTTTCCCACCTAAGAAAGACAAGAAAGAACCTAGTTCTAGGTCCGAGGGAATTACCTTGAAAGGTGGCATTATGCATGCCACCAAATCTGATCTTGTTGATATTAATGAGCTTGATGTGACATGCTATGCTTTAATATGCAAAGATGCTTTATTTTCACTTATGATTTGTCTAGCTCTTTACCTCCTGCTGTCACTAACCTTTTGGAGGAATATGAGGATGTGTTCCCAGCTGAGATACCCCCGGGGCTGCCACCTATTCGAGGTATTGAGCATCAAATCGACTTGATCCCGGGAGCGACTTTGCCAACCGTGTTGCATATAGGACAAATGCGGAGGAGACTAAGGAAATTCAGTGACAAGTCCAAGAGCTTTATGATCGAGGGTACGTACGACAAAGCCTTAGTGTGGAATACATGGGCCCTGGGTATCTGCGTAGAAGGCTACGAGGGCCAACCAAGAAGGGATGGACCAAACCAGTTGCGCGAGATCGAGCATCGCACGGGCCATCAGCACCGTACCTAACAAGGGAGGTCACAGGATGGCAACCGATTCTTGTTAGGAAAGATATGATTGTAAGCGTGTCCAGTAAGAAAGGATAGGGATAGAATCTTATCCCGTAATTGACTGGGATTCCCCGTTTGTAATCGACTCGGACTCTTTCGCCCCTTCCTATATAAAGGGGGTGGGGGCCCCTGGAGAAGACACACACAATACGTGAGACACATAATACACATAATCCCAAAACACAGAACTAGGGTATTACCTCCACTGTCAAGGGCCTGAACCTGTATAAACCCTTATCTTGTGTTACCATCAAGTTTAGATCCAGCGTATAGCCCCATATTCATTATTGCCGACAACAAACGTCGATAGTTGACGCGCCAGGTAGGGGCAGCGCTAAGATCAATCTCGTCAAGCTTGATGGCATGCTTCAACATCATCAATATTATCTTCGCTCCCGGCCAGGTTTTCTGCTTCAGGAGCCTGAGCTTCTTCGTCGATGAACTCAGCAAACTGGCTCTCTCGGACCCGGACCAGATCCAATCTAGGAGGGTCTCTGACTGACCTTCAGACTCGGATCAGATCCAATCCAGAGAGGACTCTAATGGCACTTCTTCTGGCTTCCCATTCGTAACAGGGAAGGCCACGGCCATCTACTCATGAGTAGTACGCCAGAGGCCCACTTCCCGACTTAGATACAGTGAACTGGAAAGCAACATGAGGAGCCCCCATGGTTTCTGGGGGATTTGCGTGATCGAGGATGAACGCTCTGAGTTGGATTGCCGGCAGGACACCGAAGGAGCGACGGAGGCAGATTGTCTTCGTCGTGAAGCTCAAGAAGTACGCACTCGGTCTCTCCAAACCCAAGGCCGCAATGTCAATGAAGATATCTTGCATGCCATAATGGGGAGCCAATCCATTTTCCACACACTGCAGCAGAATATTGTCACCTCTAATACACTTCTCCACACCTTGGGTCCAATGATTGAAGCCGACATCCCAGTCACCCCAATCATGGCCCAAGTCAAGGCCATGGTAACGGAAGTAGCAATTCAACACAACCAACGAGATTAGGTGGTGATGACTCACCCCCGTACTCATGCAGCCACTCAAACTGCCAGCAGTCAGACTGCTTGGCAGAAGTCCCATCGTAATGTGGACGCACGCCTAACCATATACCGCGACCTCGCCAAGATCTTACCGCTAGGAGGTGAGAGTGGGAGGATGAAGAACGATGCCACCGCGATGATGACTATGAGTGCTTCGGTATCAACCACGACCGAGGAAACAGCCACCATGATGACGACTGGGACAACCGCATCAATAGGAGTCCAGATCATGGCGAATGGAGGGACCAACGCCACTTTGGCCGTCTCAAGGACACCGACCGCTGGGTAAGATCCCCCTCACTGATCTACTCCCCGCAGATCTCCACCACATCGTGATGACATACCCATCGATGGGATCCAGACATTTACCGACTAGCTTCGCTGAGTGGTGTGGCCCGACGGTTTCAACCCCAAGGGCTTTGTCAAGTTCGATAGGGAAAGGATCCAAAGGCCTGCCTACAGGTTTACGCCCCCCTCGCAGTCAAAGCAACTGGGGTTGACCACAATGTAATGGCAAATTACTTGACGGTCATGCTCGCCCCATCAGCTTAGACCTGGCTCATAGGACTTCCAAGGAACTCAATAGATTCTTGGGGAGATTTTTGTGAGCAGTTCATTATGAACTTCCAGGGTACTTACGAGAAGCCTGGGACCCCATGGGATTTGTATCAACTTTATCAGAAAAGAATGAATCCCTTCGAGAGTTCATCCGACGCTTCACGCAGAAGAAGAATACGATCCGATATATCTCGGACGCAACTGTCATAGCTGCCTTTCAGAAAAGAGCCAGCTACTCTGATATAATGAAAAAGATGTCCCGAAAGCCGTCGACTATGGTAGAGGAGATGTTCACCCTGGCAGACCGCTATGCCATGGCTTCAGATGCCCTGGCCGAGCACCAAGACGATCATCCCCGGCAGAAGGACAAAAAGGACCACCCCGAGTCCTCAAAGCAAAAAAGATAAGAAGCAGAAGGGCGAGGAGCTGGTCTCAGTAGCAGACCACGACCGGACGAAGGCACCATAGACAAAAGATTACGATGAGGTGATGAACGCACAGTGTCTGTCGGGACCCCGAATTTGCAAATCCGGACCCTCTGTGTATTCAGCACTAGTCCAGGAACACGCTAGTGCACACAGTCTTAACATCGGTAAATATCACAATCATACCACTTGATACTAATAAAGTACTTTATTTAAATAGTCAAATTGGTTACTCGACCTTATGGTCAAGTTACAAATGCACGCCTCGCAGGGCGAAACTTATTAAGAGAGAAATAGTAGCAGCGGAAAAATCAAATAACTTCGTGGCGCCATCCAGTATACCACAGGCAACTGACTGGGCTCGCTCCCTAAATAGACGGATCCTCTTGGAGCTCCTCCTCCAAAGCTGGTGTAGTCTCCTCTTCAACTGGTGTTGTATGGTGGCAAGGGTGAGTACTTGGTACTCAGCAAGTCATGCACAGAATGCAGGCTAATATACTATATGCATGGCTTGGTACAAAGGAATAGCTCAAGGTATATTTGCAGTAAACGGCATTTGACAAGTAATATAAGTAGATTCGAAAGCAGTAGAAATAAGTAAAGCATAGATAACCATTCAAGAGGTTTAATAAACATTTTTCCCATCCTAATCCATATTTCCAACATCATTATTAATCCAACCCAACCTTTCAAGTCCAAGTTATTTTTGAGAAAATCTAACCCTTGACTGTAATTCCCGAGCGATGTCCAATACCGCGGGCACGGCTATTCGAATAGATTCTACACTCTGCAGAGGTTATGCACTTTACCCACAAGATACAGTCAAACACCACAAAGGCGAGTTCCCGTAACAAAGTCTTTCGGAAACCTCTAACAATACAAGTGGTCCTCCCCGGTTATTGCGCACTAACCCTTCCCTTAGCTAAGGCGAAGTCTAGGCCAATCAACCGTTAGATGGGTACCTGGCCTCACCCCAGACGCCCCCGTACAACTTACACAAAGGGTGTAGTTGACCTCCCGAGGTCCCACAGTACGTCATTAGCAACTTAATCAACTAGGTCCGTCCCATTCTGGACATGTGGTTGCACGATAGACCCAGTTCAAAGGCGTGCAAGGGTACGTCCTTAGGATGACCAGGGCAAGACTACCCGAAGAACCAAATCAACATCCCCAATGCCACAACCGCCCACTGATCATTCTTGCCACATGCCCTGATCGAAAACTATTTATCAAACCCCAGTTGATTACCATGCACCACGTGCCATCAACATCACATGATACCTTTCCAAAACAGGTTCAATATATCATTAAGTCAATATTAACATTTGATTGTCCAAAATCATGTCATGAGCACGCAGCAGGTCTAAGCAGTATACTACAACGGTCTAAAACCCATGTTGGTAATTTAATAATGTCCAACTAGTAATCCACAACTAGGGTGACAAGGGTCGTGGCACATATTTAAATAATCAAGGTGTCATACAGCAAATTGGTATTTATCTAATCCCCCATATCTAAATAAAGTATTTTTCTATTGAACTAGCATGCAATAGGTTAAATCAAAATAAGTTTCAAAATAGGATCAACATGGTCAAAGCACAACTTGCCTTCAAAAAGTACTTGTTCTTGGTCTTGAGTTGGATCCTGAGTCAATACTTCTCCTTGAATCCTTAGGCACTTCAACGTCTACTCGTAAAGCGTGCAAATAGCAATACACAAATAAACAATAGGCAAAAAGTGTCCAAACATCCAAATAAAATCCATAAACAGAGAGAACATAATTTTATGAGTTTTTAGAAACTGGAATCGTCAAATTTGGAGTTAAAATGCAAAAGTTATGATTATTTAAAGTTTAAATAATCAATTAAATAATTTTACAGAGAAAAACTTTAGTCCAAAAATTAAATAAAATTCATATTTAGGTAGATCTCAATTTTATACAAATTTAGAAATTTGAATCACTCAAATCGGAGTTGAAACGCAAAAGTTATAAGCGTTTGAAGTTTGAATCAAAATCTGAAATCATTATTTCGAATTAATAAATCATTTTCTTTTTCGGAAATTAATTATTGCGTCAGCAAGGACACGTGGCAGCTTCTGATTGGCCTGCTGACGTCAGCCGGTCCATGGACGTGGTCCACGCTCGGCTCGGGTCTACCGTGGACTCGGTCCACGAATCCACGTGTCGCTGACATGTGGGTCCGCCTCGGGTGACGTCACTGCTGACGTCAGCGCTCGGCTGGGACAACCGCTGACATGCGGGCCCGCCATGACGTCAGCGTGACGTCATGGTGCAGTTTGGCCGGGCCGCTGACATGCGGGCCCAGCGTGTCAGCGTCACGCGCGAACGGCGCTGACCGCGTCGGTCCAACTTCCCGGACGCGTGGCTCGATCTCGGCCGTTGATTTGAAATTCAACGACGCGGATTGGATCTAGTGTTGACGCGTTTGGGTTAACGCATTGATTTCGGACCGTTGGATCTAGATCCAACGGTCGGGATTGGATCTGGAGTTCAAAGCGAGATCTCACCGGCGGGGTGACGTGGCGAGATCCTAGCCGTGCGATCTTGATCGGACGGCTGACAGAGCTCGCGAGGCGGCGATGGCGTGCGGCGGCGAGCGGCGGCCGGAATCGAGGACGACGACACTTGATGCGGCGTTTGGGGGCTCCTCCGGCGACGTGGGTGGTTCCGGTTGGTGCGTCTCGTCCTGGGGGTTCTAGATCTGCGTTTCGGTGGCGGCGGAGGCGCTCAACGGCGGCGAACGTGCGGCACGAATCAAACGCGCGCAAGCCCAACTACGGCGAGCTATTGCGAGCGCGTCGGTGAGCTACGAGCGGCGGCGGCTAGGGCAATGGGTGCACACGGAAACGGCCAACCTCGGGGCGTGACCCGGGCTTTAAATAGCCTCGGCGTTCGCGCCCGGGACGGAAACCTAATCGGGTACGGCGGCGGCGCAGCGGAGGAATCCGGCGCGGATTCGGACGGGGACGATGACGGTGGACCATCCACGTGGCGCGATCAACGGCCACGATCGCGACGGCGTGACCGGTCGATCCTGCACACTCGCGGGTCGGTCGGTCGATCATGACCGTTGGATCTCGATCCAACGGTCCCCGTGGGTTTGGGTTCGAACGTGGTTTGGTCGAGTCAGCTGGCTCGGGTCGGACTCGAACTCGAGTCTGACTCGGGCTCGGTCGGATGAACAGTGCAAACCCACTCGCATTTTCCAGCGATTTAATAATTAAAATAATTCCGATAATTCATTTAATTCATTAAAAATAGCAAAAGACTCGAGAAAAATTCCAAAAATTACTGGAAAATATTTTAGGGTATTTGGGACTCAAATAAAATATTTCCAACAAAATTTTATTTGCAAAGTTTAATTCTTTAATTATTTCAAAATGGAATAAATTCAAATAAATTCCAAATAAATCCAAATAAATTCCAGAAAATTCCAAAAATTCACCAAAGTGCCAAATCACACATGAATTTAAGAAAAGCAAAATTTTGGGGTGTTACAAACCTCCCCCCCTTAATAGAATCTCGTCCCCGAGATTCAGGGCTCACTACAGAATAGTCTTGGAAACTCTTTCTTCAAATCCTCTTCGCGCTCCCAAGTCGCTTCGCTTTCTTCATGATTGCTCCACTGAACTCTACAGAAACGGGTTGACTTATTTCTAGTTTCTCGATCCATAGTGTCTAGAATCCTCACGGGATGCTCCTTGTAAGTCAAATCTTCTTGCAACTCAACTGACTCTAGCGGTGTCTGTTCCTCAGGAACTCGGAGACACTTCTTCAACTGGGACACATGGAATACGTCATGTACTCCTGCTAACGACTGCGGCAACTCCAGCTGATAAGCAACTTCGCCTCTGCGACTCAAAATCTTAAATGGTCCAACATAACGGGGTGCAAGTTTCCCTTTGGTATGGAACCTCTTAACTCCCCTAAGAGGCGTAACTCGAGGTATACAAAGTCTTAGTTCAAAACTCAAGTCTCGGCGACGGTTGTCAAGATAACTCTTCTGGCCGTGATTGGGCTATCTTCAATCTCTCCTCGATCATGGCAATCTGTTCTTGACTTCTTGAAGAATATCTCGCCCAAAGACACGGCGTTCAATTGTCTCATTCCAATTCAATGGCGTCCGACAGTGGTCGACCATACAAAGGCCTCAAAAGGTGACATCTGTAAACTAGCCTGGTAGCTATTATTGTAACTAAACTCGGCATATGGCAAACTCTTATCCCAAGAGGTAGCATAAGCCAATGCACACGCTCTTAACATATCCTCTAGAATCTGGTTGACTCTTTCGGTCTGTCCATCCGTCTGGGGATGATAAGCTGTACTGAAGTTCAAACGGGTTCCCATGGCTTCATGCAACTTATTCCAAAACCTTGAGGTAAATTGGGTACCTCTGTCCGATACAATCCTCTTTGGCACTCCGTGCAAACAGACAATCCTGATCATGTACAACTCTGCCAATTTATCCCCCGAGTACGTGGTCTTCACGGGGATAAAATGGGCTACTTTGGTCAAACGATCCACTATAACCCATATGGAGTCATAACCTCCTTGAGTTTTAGGCAGACCGGTAATGAAATCCATTCCGATTTCCTCCCACTTCCACTCAGGTATTTTTAGTGGCTGTAGCAATCCTGCTGGTCTCTGATGCATTGCCTTGACTCTCTGGCATACGTCGCACAATGCAACATGCTCGGCTACTTCACGCTTCATGCTCGGCCACCAGAATCTTTCCTTCAAATCCTGATACATTTTGGCGCTTCCAGGATGAATTGAGTACTTAGAGTCATGGGCTTCTTCCAAAATCAGTTGCTTTAACTCCTTCCTGTTAGGCACACAAATCCGATCCTTCATCCATAACGTGCCTTGCTCATCCAACTTGAAGTCCTCTGCCTTGCCTTCCTCCTTGATGAATTTAATCCTGCGGATCTTGTCATCATCCTTCTGCCCTTCTTGGATCTGGTCCTCTAGAGTAGGCTTTACTTCCAATACGGCCAAGAATCCGCTAGGTACCACCTCAATCTTCATTTTCTGAAATTCCTGGCATAACTCGTCCTGACTTGTGGCTAGCAACGTACTCACGGTATGGCTTTTCCGACTCAGAGCATCGGCTACTACGTTGGCCTTCCCGGGATGGTAATGGATTCCAACATTGTAGTCCTTGATCAACTCTAACCATCTCCTTTGCCTCATATTCAGATCCGACTGGGTGAATATGTACTTAAGGCTCTTATGATCCGTATACACTTCACATCTGTTCCCGATCAGATAGTGACGCCATACCTTCAAGGCATGCACTACGGCAGCTAACTCTAGGTCATGCGTCGGATAATTTTCCTCATGCGGCCTCAACTGCCTTGATGCATAAGCGACAACCTTTCCATTCTGCATCAGCACACATCCAAGTCCTTGGCGCGATGTGTCACAATAAATATCAAAGCTTTGATTAACATCCGGTAGAACTAACACCGGTGCCGATGTCAATCGCTTCTTCAGCTCCTGAAATCCTTTCTCACATTCTCAAGCGCCCATGCAAACTTCTTTTCCTTTTTCAGCAATTGCGTAAGAGGTTTCGCAATTGTCGAAAAGCCTTCAATGAAATGGCGATAGTATCCTGCCATTCCAAGGAAACTCCGGATCTGGGTCACAGTCTTCGGCTGCTCCCAATGTAACACCGCTTCTACTTTGCTTGGATCTACGGCGACTCCTTCTGCGGTCATTACATGTCCGAGGAATTCTACCTTATCCTTCCAAAAATCACACTTGCTGAACTTGGCGAAAAGTTGATGTTCCCTCAGCTTTTACAAAACTCGCCTTAAGTGTTCGGCATGTTCATCCTCTGTCTTGGAGTAGATTAGGATATCATCTATGAACACGACGACAAACTTGTCCAAATATTCCATGAACACCTTATTCATCATATTCATGAAATATCTTTGGCGCATTAAATCGATCCAAAGGACATAATCAGAACTCGTAATGTCCATATCTTGACGAGAATGCAGTCTTCGGATATCTTCGATCGGATCTTCAATCGATGGTATCCCGATCTCGAGATCAATCTTGGAGAAAACTCCGCCCTCTCGGTGATCAAACAAATCATCAATCCCGGGTAGCGGATACTTATTCTTCACGGTGACTTCATTGAGTGCACGGTAGTCAATGCACATCCTGAAACTCCCGTCCTTTTTCTTGACAAACAAAATCGGTGCTCCCCACGGCGACTAACTCGGCCTGATAATTCCTTTCTCCATTAACTCCTCTAGCTGTTTCTTCATCTCTACCAACTCCTCGGTGGACATCCGATAGGGTCTCTTTGCTATCGGTCTTTGTGCAGTACAAGCTCTATCACAAACTCTATGTCCTGTGGCGGCATACCAGGTAGATCTTTAGGAAAAACATCTGGGTACTCATTCACCACTGAGACATCCTCTATGCTGATTGTCTTGGTACTGTTAACCATCATCTGCCCTTCTCTAACGGCAGTGGCATGAAATTCCACTTTCTTTCCACAAGGGCTCTCAACTGAGATAGTCCTTCGTCCACAATCCAATACGGCCTTGTGCTTGGATAACAAGTCCATTCCCAAAATAACGTCTAAGGTCTGGGTCTCCAAAATAATAAGGTTCGCTAGGAACTCTATTCCATCTATTAGTATTCTCAGCCCAGAACATCCTACTTTCGTTCGGAGTTCGGATTCAGGGGTTTGAACTAAAAGCATGCACTTAAGTCTTGCAATCCCCAAATCGTTTCTAGCAGCAAAGCCTTGCGAAACAAACAAATGCGACGCCCAGAGTCAAACAAAGCTGCAGTGTATCGAGTTAACAAGTAACTTACCCAAGACGACGTCAGTAGCATTCTGCGGTGCATCTGCGGTGACATGGTTGACTCGGCCTCTCACCACGGCCTGGGTGTGGCTCCTGCCGGGCGTCCTAGCTGGGTGGTTCCTAGATTGAAGCGAACCGGGGTCACTCTCGCTGTCTTCTTTGGACAAGCTGTTGGCAAAGTGTCCTGGCTCGTTGCGCTTGTAGCGTCTCATCGTTTCCTTCACGCTCGAGCAGCGTTTCTAGCGGGTGGGGTCCGATAGTTTTGACTAACGGGTCTTGGTGCCGTGACGGTGTCCTTGTTGCATTTTGTGGCTGGAATCAAGAATTGATTTGGTGCAACTCTCGGTATATTGCGTTCTGGCGTGATCCTTCTTTGTTGCATCCTGCGCTTCTGTTCTCATCCAGTTCCTTGCGCTTGTCCTCAAGAATAAGTGCCTTATTCACCAACTCTTGGAAATCTGGAAAGGTGTGGGTGATCAATCCTACTTGCAATCTGAGTTAAGTCCCTTCATAAAACGACTGCCTGGCTTTATCTGTCGCTACATCCACAAAAAGCGTAGCGTGCTAGGCTGTGTGAACTTGTTCAGTAGTCGGCCACCGGGTGATTACCTTGCTTGATGCTCTGAACTCCTCCTTCTTAAGGTTCATGATTCCTTCAGCACGTGATAATCTTTTAACGCAGCGGTGTGAACTCTTCCCAAGTGATATCTTGAGGGTTCTCTGCGTGGCACGAAGTTCTCCCACCATTCAATTTGTTCCTTCCAACTGATGAGAAGCGTAGAGTACCTTCTCATTTCCTATGCATTGAGCTATGTGTAACTTCCTCTCGATTGATCTTAACCAATCATCGGCCTCCAATGGATTGGCATTCCCAGAGAAAGTGGGTGGGTGAGTTCTCATGAACTCTGACAGTCTTGTATTCTGGCGTTGTCCCTGATTGACTTGATTAGCTGTGGCCTGAGCAGTGACGTTTTGCATCTGTTGCATCATAGCATGCATCAACTGAGTCTGGGCAGCGAGAAAAGCTCCGAAATTCTGCATATCCAGTGGTGGTGCTGGTGCTCCATCATTGGGGTTTTCTGTTGGGCGAGAACCACTTCCATTGCTTCCAAAGTTTCCGCGGGTATTCACCATCTGTCGATTTGCTCTAAGTTTTAGAGATGAGAGGGAAACAAGAATAGACAAGTAATATGGAACTTATGCGGGGCGAAAGGTGTAACTTTAAGGTCCAACTTTATTATTAATATTGATAACTTGGTATGGCTGCTTACAATGCCTAAGGGCCTTGCAACACATACTGCACACTCAGCAAACAATGAAAATCCAAATCGAACTAACATTGGAGTCTAACGCCTAAAGGGTGACTCTTTATTCTATGACGCGACTCGGCGAAGGAGTCTCACTATAGAACCTACGTTCACTCATCGAGAAAACCTCCACGGCCTGGGTACGGGTGCTGCGGCATAGGCGCAAAACGATTGCCATGTCCAGCAACTGTGTCATATGTGGTAGTCGAGGAAGCCGTGTCCTCATCGAGATCTGACTCCTCCGGATCTGGCTCGTGTAGCTCGAGTACTGGCTCTGGCTTTGGTCCGTACAAAGCCATCTCCAACTCATCAATCCTTCGCAGAAGGTGTGACACATACTCTTGAGCTTCCCGCCATCTGTTCTTCTCTGTCGTGATCTCCTTGCGGGCCTTCTGTAGCTCTTTACTTGTATCATCGAGTACATCCTCCTGGGCGACAACAAATCGTGCCAACTCCATGGCATCCTCATCCTGAATCGCCTTTGGGTCAAGAAGGTTATTGCTGCGCGGGTGATAACGGAACACCGTGCTCTCCAACTCTCTGGCGTAGATACGGGTAATGTGCCGCATTGCTCGTCGTGATACTTCTTGGATACCCATCTGCATTGTAGACCTACTAGCAGTGCAGTGTATCGAGCGATTGCCTGGGCCCTTCTTCCTAGCAGGTACCTCAATCTTCACGTCACAAGCCTTGATCAATCCCGCTTGTCTGATCACTTCCACTTGGTATTGGGGCTTCTCAAAATCTCCGAGAGTTTGTAGCATATGCCAAAGTTCCGCGGCGTGACCAACTCCCAGATCAACGTAGTTGAACTCTTCCTCCATCTGTCACAAGAGTGCTCACGTAAGAACTCGGAATTTTTTTTTTAATTGTGACAAGGTAAGGAAAAATTCAGCAAGAGACAAGAAAAGAAGGAATGGGATAAGTCGAGATGTCATTTCTTGTCTTGACAAATTTTTAGCTTTAGAAAATAGGTTTTATCCTCACTACGACCATTCTAGCTAGGGTTGAGCCTACGGTCAGTATGGCTCTGATACCACCTCTGTCGGGACCCCGAATTTGCGAATCCGGACCCTCTGTGTATTCAGCACTAGTCCAGGAACACGCTAGTGCACACAGTCTTAACATCGGTAAATATCACAATCATACCACTTGATACTAATAAAGTACTTTATTTAAATAGTCAAACTGGTTACTCGACCTTATGGTCAAGTTACAAATGCACGCCTACAGGGCTAAACTTATTAAGAGAGAAATAGTAGCGGCGGAAAAATCAAATAACTTCGTGGCGCCATCCAAAGATACCACAGTAACTGACCGGGCTCGCTTCCCTAAATAGACGGATCCTCTTGGAGCTCCTCCTCCAAAGCCGTGTAGTCTCCTCTTCAACTGGTGTTGTATGGTGGCAAGGGTGAGTACTTGGTACTCAAAGAAGTCATGCAGAATGTGTGCTAATATACTATATGCATGGCTTGGTACAAAGGAATAGCTCAAGGTATATTTGCAGTAAACAGCATTTGACAAGTAATATAAGTAGATTCGAAAGCAGTAGAAATAAGTAAAGCATAGATAACCATTCAAGAGGTTTAATAAACATTTTTCCCATCCTAATCCATATTTCCAACATCATTATTAATCCAACCCAACCTTTCAAGTCCAAGTTATTTTTGAGAAAATCTAACCCTTGACTGTAATTCCCGAGCGATGTCCAATACCATGGCACGGCTATTCGAATAGATTCTACACTCGCAGAGGTTATGCACTTTACCCACAAGATACAGTCAAACACCACAAAGGCGAGTTCCGTAACAAAGTCTTTGGAAACCTCTAACAATACAAGTGGTCCTCCGGTTATTGCGCACTAACCCTTCCCTTAGCTAAGGCGAAGTCTAGGCCAATCAACCGTTAGATGGGTACTGGCCTCACCCAGACGCGCTCCCCCGTACAACTTACACAAAGGGTGTAGTTGACCTCCTGAGGTCCCACAGGTACGTCATTAGCAACTTAATCAACTAGGTCCGTCCCATTACAGACATGTGGTTGCACGTTAGACCCAGTTCAAAGGCTTGCAAGGTTAAGTCCTTAGGATGACCAGGGCAAGACTAGAAGAACCAAATCAACATCCCCAATGCCACAACTGGCCCACCTGATCATTCTTGCCACATGCCCCAATCGAAAACTATTTATCAAACCCCAGTTGATTACCATGCACCACGTGCCATCAACATCACATGATACCTTTCCAAAACAGGTTCAATATATCATTAAGTCAATATTAACATTTGATTGTCCAAAATCATGTCATGAGCACGCAGCAGGTCTAAGCAGTATACTACAACGGTCTAAAACCCATGTTGGTAATTTAATAATGTCCAACTAGTAATCCACAACTAGGGTGACAAGGGTCGTGGCACATATTTAAATAATCAAGGTGTCATACAGCAAATTGGTATTTATCTAATCCCCCATATCTAAATAAAGTATTTTTCTATTGAACTAGCATGCAATAGGTTAAATCAAAATAAGTTTCAAAATAGGATCAACATGGTCAAAGCACAACTTGCCTTCAAAAAGTACTTGTTCTTGGTCTTGAGTTGGATCCTGAGTCAATACTTCTCCTTCGAATCCTTCCGGCACTTCAACGTCTACTCGTAAAGCGTGCAAATAGCAATACACAAATAAACAATAGGCAAAAAGTGTCCAAACATCCAAATAAAATCCATAAACAGAGAGAACATAATTTTATGAGTTTTTAGAAACTGGAATCGTCAAATTTGGAGTTAAAATGAAAAAGTTATGATTATTTAAAGTTTAAATAATAAATTAAATAATTTTACAGAGAAAAACTTTAGTCCAAAAATTAAATAAAATTCATATTTAGGTAGATCTCAATTTTATACAAATTTAGAAATTTGAATCACTCAAATCAGAGTTGAAACGCAAAAGTTATAAGCGTTTGAAGTTTGAATCAAAATCTGAAATCATTATTTCGAATTAATAAATCATTTTCTTTTTCGGAAATTAATTATTGCGTCAGCAAGGACACGTGGCAGCTTCTGATTGGCCTGCTGACGTCAGCCGGTCCATGGACGTGGTCCACGCTCGGCTCGGGTCTACCGTGGACTCGGTCCACGAATCCACGTGTCGCTGACATGTGGGTCCGCCTCGGGTGACGTCATTGCTGACGTCAGCGCTCGGCTGGGACAGCCGCTGACATGCGGGCCCGCCATGACGTCAGCGTGACGTCATGGTGCAGTTTGGCTGGGCCGCTGACATGCGGGCCCAGCGTGTCAGCGTCACGCGCGTACGGCGCTGACCGCGTCGGTCCAACTTCCCGGACGCGTGGCTCGATCTCGGCCGTTGATTTGAAATTCAACGACGCGGATTGGATCTAGTGTTGACGCGTTTGGGTTAACGCATTGATTTCGGACCGTTGGATCTAGATCCAACGGTCGGGATTGGATCTGGAGTTCAAAGCGAGATCTCACCGGCGGGGTGACGTGGCGAGATCCTAGCCGTGCGATCTTGATCGGACGGCTGATGACTCGCGAGGCGCGATGGCGTCTTGGCATGGCGGCCGGAATCGAGGACGACGACACTTGATGCGGCTGGCTCGGGTCGGACTCGAACTCGAGTCTGATTCGGGCTCGGTCGGATGAGCAGTGCAAACCCACTCGCATTTTCCAGCGATTTAATAATTAAAATAATTCCTAGTAATTCATTTAATTCATTAAAAATAGCAAAAGACTCAGAAAAATTCCAGAAAAATTCTGGAAAATATTTTAGGGTATTTGGGACTCAAATAAAATATTTCCAACAAAATTTTATTTGCAAAGTTTAATTCTTTAATTATTTCAAAATGGAATAAATTCAAATAAATTCCAAATAAATCCAAATAAATTCCAGAAAATTCCAAAAATTCACCAAAGTGCCAAATCACACATGAATTTAAGAAAAGAAAAATTTTGGGGTGTTACAGTGTCCTTTTCATCCCAAGAGCAAGGACACCGCCAAGGATTGCTTCACGCTGAAAAGATTCGCGTGAGAAAACAACGAGCGTTCAGAGCCTAAAGGATAAACGGGAGGCCAGCAAGAAAGAAGACCCTCCCGAAGAGGATGACTACCAGGAGATCAAGCATGAGCTCAACTTCATATTTAGGGGCTCGGGTGCATATGAGTCCAAGCGAAAGCAAAAGCTTACCACTCGGGACATCAATGCAGTCATGCCAGCGACCCCCCAATATTTGAGGTCCGAGAACCCGATCACATTTGACCACTCGGATCATCCTGATCACATACCATACCCGGGTAGGTATCCCTTGGTGCTAGATCTTGTCATCCACAGCGTGAAGCTTAAAAAAGTGCTGATCGACGGAGGGAGCAGACTCAACATCCTATTCTCCAAAACCTTCGATGACATGAAGATCTCCAGCTTTGAGTTGAGGCAAAGCTCATCACCGTGCCTTGGGGTAATCCCCAGGACATCATCTGTACCACTCGGGCAGATCACTTTGCCTGTTACGTTCGGTACAAAGGAAAATTACCGGACCGAGTATATGAATGTTGAAGTAGCCAATTTCGAGACGGCATATCACGCCATCTTGTGAAGACCAGGCTTGCCCAAACTCATGGTAGTACCGCATTACACCTACTCGGCGCTGAAAATGCCAGGCTCGAAGGGATTTATCATGGTCTATGGTGATGTCAAGCAGTCCTTCATGTGCGAAAGGGAGAGCTACGAACTACTCGAGACCCTACGGGCGTCGACCGACTTGGAGAAACTTCGACTAGCGGCTTCCGTTTTGTAGGACGAGGACGTCCCCTCCAAGAAACAGGCCAAGTCACGGATCAAACCTGATGAAAAGGTTAAAATGTAGGATCGAAGTATACGAATAAAGCAATCAGAGGGGGGTGAATGATTGTGCGGAAGTTAAAACCAAATTTTTGATCTATTAAAAATTCACCCCAAAACGGAACCAAATAATTGCCTCATATTCGACAAAAACAGATTGACAGACGTTCGGTAAAACGCTAATTCCCGAAGATCCAACCGTCGGATCGATCTGAAATGTGGACAGAAGAAACTAGATTCTAGTATGAATCGAACCCAAAAAGAATCAGCTCGATCGGACTTACGGATCAAAAGTTATGAGCCTCGCAAACTTGCTATGACAGAACTTGACGAAAACTGATCTAATCAAAACTTGTAGATTAATCAAGAACGATAAAGATTAATCAACTAAACTTTGAGGAACTCTAAATCAATACCCTAGAAAGGTTTTTGATGGATCAAATCAAGATGAAACTCAAAGAACAAAATCAATCTAGAACAAGAACAAGCATGCAAACAAGAACCAAACAGAGAACACTGTAGCAAGCGTGCACTGTAACTTCGCGAATATTGTAGCATGCAAAGGATCTGGAAGAATTGATCTTTATTTCTTTTTGTCTAAAGTACTCCAAATAAAAGGGTACAAACCCTAAAGCTCTAACTGATCGATGCCTTTCAACAGGAGACAACCCCTCCTATTTAAAGGAGCAAAACACAGGAGTCATGAATACAATTCCTAATCCTAGAAGGAGTCCCACTCCTAATCCTAGAAGGAGTATGTATTCAACACAACTCCACTTGGCCCAACCTGGCCAAATACACCTCTTGCACGCGTATGGCAACCCAGCCATACTCACGTGACTAACAATTCTTGCACGCGTATGGCCACCATGCCATACTCACGTGACTAACCATTCTTTATGTGCACCATTCTCTTAGCCCGAACGTCCCGCGTGACATCTTGACCACCAAGACCTCGGTTCCTCCCTGAACCTAGTCTCGAACCTCAGTTCCTCCATGAACCTAGTTCCGGTCACGTCATCGACCACGTTCGTCCTTGAGCAATACCTGCACATGAGCAAACAAGAAACGAAACTGAGCACAAGTCCACGACTTGACTCAAGGTCAATCCATGCAACTACTCACATGAGCATTGCATAAAGTCCACTTCAAAACAAGCATAATGAAATTCTCACGAATTTCATAATCTCAAATTCAAACCAAAATTCAATTTCAAAATTTGCTCAAAACCCTAATCGAGCAAAAAACCATTCACGCCGGACCAAACACCGGTCCGGCACAACTCACGATGGACCAAAAATTTAGTCCGGCATACATGCGAAACTTAGTGGATTTGGAAAATTGAGTCCGGCTCAAAATCGTTTGAAAACACGTTCACGACGGACCAAAAGAAATTTGGTCCGGCGTAAATAGAAAACTTACTGTTTTTAGTCCAGCGCATATATAAAAACAGTCCTCAAAAACCCGTTCATGACGGACCAAAAATTTGGTCCGGCGTGCATGTAAAAACAGTCCTTCAAAATGCGTTCACGGCGGACTAAGGAATTGGTCAGGCGCTAATGCAGCAAGATGGTCCGGCGCAATTGCTTTGGAAATTTGGTCCGGCGCAGGTGCGAACCTCATACCTCAAAGTTCCGTTCACCACGGACCAAAGATTTGGTCCGGTGAAAGCGGTCCGGCGTAAAAGTGAAACTTACTGTTTCTGTGAAATTGTCGAACACATGCACAAAACACATTTTTCAAATTCAATTCTTTAAGCCAATTTTTCAGCACATGATTTCACACAAAAAGATAGTACTCGACTCGTCCAACTCGGCCAAGACGGCTCTGAATGGGATAGGGCTCAATCAAAAATAGGAAGACGCGCTCATCACCTTCCTCCAGGCGAACCAGCACATCTTCGCATGGAAGCCGTCCGACATGCCCGGCGTCCCAAGGGAGGTGATCGAGCATTCTCTAAACATTGATGACAAGAAGAGACCAGTCAAGCAACAACTCCGGCGGTTCGCCCAAGGTCGCCGAGACGCAATCAGGGAGGAAATCCCTAAATTTTTAGCCACAGGCTTCATAAAAGAAGTGTATTATCCCGACTAGCTAGTGAACCCAGTTCTTGTTCGCTAAAAGAATAAAAGTTGGTGCATGGGTGTTGATTATACCAATCTCAATAAAGTGTGCCCAAAAGATCCATTCGAGCTACCTCGCATTGACCAAGTGGTGGACTCAACCGCTGGCTGTGAGCTCATAAGTTTTCTGGATGCCTACTCAGGGTATCACCAGATCAACCTCAAGGAGGAAGACTGTATCAAGACTTTGTTCATCATGCCATTTGGGGCTTTTTGCTATGTCACAATGCCATTCGGGTTGAAAAAAGCTGGTGCAACCTATCAGCGCGTGATATAGCGATGTTTTCACACTCAACTTGGACACAATGTGGAGGCTTACGTGGACGACATTGTTATCAAGTCTTAGCTGAGGGAAGACCTCATCTTTGACCTAGACGAGACGTTTGAAAGCTTAAGGGCTTACAGGATGAAGCTCAACCCCGAGAAGTGTGTTTTCGGAGTACCTTCGAGAAAATGCTCGGATTTATCGAGTCTCACCACGGTATTGAGGCAAACCAGGAGAAGATCAATGCCATCATGAAGATGAAGCCACCGACTGGCCAGAAGGATGTCCAGAAACTCATAGGATGCATGGTCGCACTCGGCAGATTTATTTCCCGCTTGGAAACGCAGGGGATGCTGGTCTTTAAGCTCCTCAAGAAGCAAGATAAATTCCAATGGACTCCCGAGGCACAAAAAGCTTTTGATGATCTTAAGACTTTTCTAACCACACCTCCAGTATTGGCTTCACCGATGCCGGAGGAACCTCTTATTCTTTACATAGCAGCAACAACTCACGTAGTCAGCGCAACAATTGTTGTGGAGCGAGAGGAGGAGGGACACTTACAAAGGGTGCAATGCACAGTCTACTTCATCAGCGAGGTATTGGGCGAATCCAAGGTACGGTACCCACAGATATAGAAGTTACCGTACGCCATGCTAGTTACTTCCCGTAAGCTCAAGCATTATTTCCAAGAGCACGCGATTTTGGTGATGACCGCCTTCCCGATTGGAGACATACTCCACAACCGGGAGGCCACCGGGAGGATTGCAAAGTGGGCAGCCGAGCTTGGAGCCTTTGAGATTACATTCAAGCCACGCACCACCATGAAATCACAAGCATTCACCGACTTCACCGCCGAGTGGACGGAACTGCAAAGCCCTGTAGCTGTCAAAGAACTCGAATACTTGAGGATGTATTTTGACGGTCCCCTCACACTCAACAGCGCGGGGCAGGAATAGTGCTCATCTCTTCGGAAGGGGAAAGTTGAAGTATGTTCTTCAAATTCATTTTCCAGCATCGAACAACGCCACCGAGTACGAGGCACTTATCCACGGGCTCCGTATCACCATTTCGCTCGGCATCCGGCGATTGGCGGTTCGCGGAGACTCACAGCTTGTGATTAGCCAGGTACAAAAGGACTGGTCATGCATCGACGATAAGATGGCCGCATACTGCCAGGAGGTGTGCAAGCTTGAAGATGAAATTGATGGTCTAGAACTTGTCCATGTGCTTTGCCGAGATAACGAAGCAGCGGACGAGCTCACTAGATAGGGTTCAAGTAGGTCAACAGTTCCGACCGGGATATTCATTGAAGAGCTCCATAAACCCACGATGAGCCAGCAGCAGAAGGCGGACAAGCCGGGGGAGAAGCCGACGGATATGGAGGTTTTAGTCGTTAACCCCGACTGGACAACCCCTTATCTGTTCTATTTGTTGAAAGACGAACTCCTTGAAGACCGCACATAGAGAGAACGAATCACACGCAGGAGTAAAAGCTACACAGTGGTCGGGAATGAACTTTTTCGGAAGACTGCCTCCGGAGCTAAGATGATGTATATCAGAACAAGAAGGGAAGAATCTCCTCAAGAAAATCCACTTGGGAATCTGCAGGCATCACGCAGCTTCAAGTACCCTGGTCAGAAAATCTTATCGCCAGGCTTTCTTCTGGCCGACCGCAGTTACAGATGCGGAGGGCATCGCCCGCACGTGTGAGGACTACCAATTTTTTGCTTGGAAGATACATGTGCTGGCTCAGGAGTTGCAGACCATTTCGATCACCTGGCCATTTGCAGTTTGGGGGCTCGACATGGTCGGACCCCTAACGAAAGCGCAAGGTGGCTTCACCCACCTCTTCGTCGCCATCGACAAGTTCACGAAATGGATTGAGGCCAAGCTCGTGGCCATGATCACAGCTGCTAAAGCCAGAGAATTCTTTCAAGAAATCATAGTCAAATTTGGCATGCCGAGTAGAATCATAACGAATAATGGCACTCAATTCAAGGGTGCTGAATTCCAAGACTAGTGTGAGGAACTTAGCATCAAAATCTGTTTTGCCTCTGTGGCTCACCCACGGAATAACGGACAAGTCAAACGAGCCAATGGCATGGTGCTACAGGGCCTATGTGTCGTTCCTATTCTTTTAGTTCCTAAGAAAGACGGTAGTTGGCGTATGTGTGTGGATTGTAGAGCCGTTAATAATATTACAATAAGGTATTGTCATCCTATCCCTAGGTTAGATGACATGCTTGATGAGTTGAGTGGTTCTATTATTTTCTCAAAGATTGACCTGCATAGTGGATACTACCAAATTAGAATGAAATTGGGCGATGAGTGGAAAACATCATTTAAAACTAAGTTCGGCTTATATGAGTGGTTAGTCATGCCTTTTGGGTTAACTAACACTCCTAGCACTTTCATGCACTTGATGAATGAAGTTTTACGTGCATTCATTGGTAAATTTGTGGTGGTCTACTTAGATGATGTCTTAATATATAACAAGTCTCATGAAGAACATGTGGAACAATTGCGTGATGTTTTTAATGCTTTGAGAGATGCACGTCTGTTTGGTAACCTTGAGAAGTGCACCTTTTGCATTGATCGAGTCCCTTTTTCACAGGGAATTGAAGTGGACGAAGCAAAAAATTGAAGCCATAAAGAGTTGGCCGACCCCTCAGACTGTCACCCAGGTGAGAAGCTTTCATGGTCTTGCGGGGTTCTATCGGCGTTTTGTTCAGGATTTCAGCACCATTGCTGCCCCACTGAATGAGTTGACAAAGAAAGGAGTAGCTTTCACATGGGGACCTGCACAAGAAAAAAGCATTCAAGTTGTTAAAAGAAAAGCTCACCCACGCTCCATTGCCTCAACTCCCGGATTTCGATAAGACTTTTGAGATAGAATGTGATGATAACGGGATTGGAGTAGGAGGTGTGCTAATTCAAGAAGGTAAATAGGTTGCTTATTTCAATGACAAATTAAGTGGTCCAAGTCTGAATTATTCTACCTGTGAAAAAGAATTGTATGCTCTAGTGCGTGTGCTTAAAACTTAGCAAAACATTATCTATGGCCCAAAGAATTTGTTATACATTCTGATCATAAATCACTGAAACATATTAGAAGTCAAGCTAAATTGAATAAATGACATGCTAAATAGGTAGAATATATTGAGTCATTTCCATACGTCATAAAACATAAGAAAGGAAAGGACAATGTGATTGCTGATGCACTTTCTAGACGTTATACAATGTTATCTCAACTTGATCATAAGATTTTTGGTTTAGAGACCATTAAGGATTTATATGCTACTAATTTGGACTTTAAAGAAGTGCATGAACATTATAAAGAAGGGAAAACATAGAATAAATACATGTTGAATGATGGTTTGCTCTATCGTTTAACAAGCTATGCATTCCAGCTAGCTCCATTCATCTTTTGTTGTTGCAGGAGGCGCATGGAGGAGGTTTGATGGCACATTTTGGAGCAAAGAAGACTGAAGATGTGCTGGCCGGCCATTTCTTTTGGCCAAATACGATGTGACACTATGGTTTGGTGTGACGTTATAGAAGGTGAAACTAGAGAATAAAACCTTTCGGCTTAGGGTTTTCTCGCGTTTTTGGGCCGAATGAAGTGGTATGTCGCCACGGAGTGTCGTAACCTTATTTATCGTGTATGATAAGGTTAATAACAGTATGAAGTGTGGAATTAAGTTTAAAACCATAGGAATTGGAGGTTAATAGCCTTTAGGGCCGTTTAGGCCGTTTTGGTTTTGGGCCGTTCCGGGGGAGTTTTGGGCCTTGGTGGGCTTTGGAGGGATTGAGAGGGGCTCTAATTGGACTTGGACAGGGTGTGGGGGCTGATAAAAGGGGCTCCCCCTGCCCCCCTTGCGCCCCAACAGCCCCATATGCGCCCCCCCACCTCTCCTCCCCCCCCTCTAGCCCTAGCCGCCACCCCCCTCCCTCCTAGCCATGCGCCCCCTCCCCTTCCTCCACCTCCACACCACCTCCCCTCCACCCCTTGCTGCCCTAGGGTGGCCTCCCCACCCCTGCACCTCGTGGATCCATTCCGTGGAGCGAGGAGCGAGGAGCGAGGAGCGTGGAGCGAGGAGCGATTCGCGAGGAGATCCGCGGAGTTTGATTGGAGAATCGTTCATCGGGCAAAGGTGGTGTGACCCCGGGAGTTCCCTCTTCTTCCCGCCAATCCGTTGCACGTGGTTGAGGCAAGTGTGTTGTGATGGATAGCAAGTTGTAGGTTGCATGTTGAAATTAGATGGAATTGCCTACATGATATATGTCCACTTGCCATGTTTTAATGATTGATATGATATGATGAGCATGTTTAACATATTATGATGCCATGTGTTAATATGTGAATTGAATATGATATTTGGCATGGTTGCATGCATGTCATGAGATAGGGCGAGGCGGTGAGAAAGTCTTAACTAGTCCGGCAAGGTCGGTGAGAAAGTTATGACTAATCCGGAACGCCATTGAGTAAGTCCTATGTCGTGATTCCATCCACGTGGTGTTTGGAAGCGAGTAGGCACCCTCCATCTTCGGGATGGAAGGGGGAAAGGGTGCACACCGACGGGTGTGTACTTCCCATACCGGTATGAGGTTCCAGAGGGTCAGAGCAATGCATTACATCGCATACAAATTGATAAGTATTCATGAATGAGATGTTATACATGATGAAAGATGTTATTGACTTGTTGTTATGCTTGTTGTCCATTGCGGTATGCTTGCGAAGTTTTCGAACTCACCCTTGTGTTTTCTTGTTGTTTTAGGTACCATGAGAACGGCATGCGGAAAGGGGAATAGTCACACTCTCACACGTTGCTTCACCTTAATGTTTCCCCAAGTCAATTCATTTAGTTGGATAATAAATTGCGTGTGATGGCCTTTAAATTAAGTCTTAGCTTGGTTAATGAGAGTTCTATTGTTTGTTTGACACTTGGAACTTTAAGAGCTTGATGTTAGTCTTTTATTGTCGTTAAGACTTTATTTATTGCTGTTTAGATGTTTCTCTTATTGCCATATAATGCTATATTGTTGCTTTGTTTCTTAAATTCATGATAAAACAAAGGAGGTGCTGCCGAAATCTCGGTTTTAGTCTATGCACCTTTGCTGGAATTTGATGTTAAATGTGGTATTTAGATGTTGTTTAGCTTATGTTTGGTAACATTCAGGCATAGTAAATGCCGGGTGTTACTGATTGGTATCGAGCTGGTTTGTAGGTCCTTGGAATGTGAATTTTTAGTGTCATGCTATAGGTTACAACTAAAATGTGATGTGGAATAACTTAGAAACATGGCTTAGGTCTTAACTAAAATTTTGTTATAGGATAGCAACATTAAAACTTGCAAAAGTGGTATAACTAATCTAAAAATTTGACACACAATGGATGCACAGTAGGAAAAGGGTATGGGAATCGTTGCTTTATGCTTAATTGTTGTATTTAAGCTTTGATATTGAATGTTTCTTTTGACAATGCATGATGCTATGTCAATAAGATAAATGATTGAATTGTTCCTGTTGTGGTGTTAAAAGTGGGGTTTTGGTGCTGAAGGGTTTCGGTCACCTCTTTTGTTCATAGTAAGGGCGAGGTTTGACGGTGTGGCCGGTTAGCGCCATCACCGAAGAACTGTTAACCCCTGTAGGAGAAGAGTGCTTACCCTTTCTGTTGTAGATCGGGTAGTTGACTTGCGTCAAATAAAAGAGTTTGGTGGTGGATTCCTTCAGATGTTCTTTGCCGCTCGACGGTTGGTTTTCGTTGCTTTTCTTGGCTTTAGTGGAGCTGAATCAAATGAAAAGGTGTTGGGTGTGCGCGGATTGTGTCGTTTGCGGTGTGTGGTTTTGTCTTCCTTGGTTGAAGACGAAGAGGAGGAGTCTCTTGTTGCGCTTCTTTGGGCGCCTTTCCGCTTTTAATGCTTAGTTTGTCGACTTCTTTATGGGGAGGAAGCATTCAAATTTATCCTGCGTTTGTCTTTCTCCGAGGTTAACGGAGTTATTATGAGTTATACCGCACTGCTGTCGTGGTTGAAGTTCTGTGTCTTTGTAGGAGTAAGTGGTGCTTGATTTCGTCATTTCTTGGTTTAAGAAATCATCTTTGAAGAACTCTTCTTGCTTTGTGAAAGTTTGGAGTTAAGGTTTTAATTGAAAAGGGTTAATGGAGCACTTGGTTCCCTTTCGAGAAAACCGTCTTTCAACCTTTTTCCTCATGGGAGTCCTTGAGATTTAAAAGGTTTTGGAGAATTCCTTTGCATGACAAAGTTTGGATTTGTCTCTTTGTAATTTTGAGAGTCAAGTCTCCTTACGAATTTGGGATGAGTTTTAAAACTAAAATCTGTAAACAAAGTGTCTTTTGGTGAGATCGTTTGTCCCTAGTAAGAATTGATGTTTAGTATGTCTTGTAGTAGGTAGCAATGTGGTATATGGATTGATGTGTTGCTAAGTTAAATTTTGAGTTGAATCAATTCAATGTGATTAATATCTCTAGCTTGAGAATAAATAGACTACTAGTGTTGCGATTTACTCTTAGCGAGAATGATTAAATGTGTTAATGTACATGCTTAGAATCTGTTGCCTTGCTTTAAATGTGCTTATGATCCTTGTTAATGTTAAAAGTTTAAACTTTGATGCATAGTTAAAACATTAAGATGTTGTAGACTGCTGTTATTGTAAAAGAAACTTTGCTGGTTGTTAAAGATGTTCTAATCTAATGGATTAATAGAGAAATTTAATCGTGTTGACTAGTGACTTTAATTTGGATGTTGGTTAGAGTTGCTATTTATGTTGTTGCAAACTACTAGTATCTTTGGAAGTATGCAGTTGTGTCGCTACAATGCTAGTATTGATATCAATGGAGAAGACATAAGACTTATTGTTAATGATGTTGTTAATGGTAGTGTTAATGCTAGTATTCAGTCTATTTTAAATAGTGGGGGTATGTTGTGTGGTGGTAATTTTGTTATCACCTATGTATAGGGTAGCTAAAAGTAATGTTGTTGGTTGATGATTATGCCCATTTGTTGTTATTGATGACTAAGTAGTTGTGGTAACTGTTTAGATTATTCGTTGGAAAACCATGGTTAAAATAAAGGAAAATTTTAACATGTTGCGATGGAGTGAGTTTTGGGATAATTAACATGATGTACAATTTCATCCTTAATGAATGTATGCCTTGGAATCCTAGTTATGAACTTTGTCTTGTAGAGATAATATTTACATATTGAAGTCGTTGTTTAACTGAATAAGGTTCGGTTGTCGAGACGTGAATATATAGGTGGTATGAAATTTATAGGTTGATCTTGCTGAAAGATTTGTGGAAGTACTATGTTTCAAATTTAGAATAAGATGTATTATGATTCGTGAGCCGTGGGGATCATGTCATTATAGTCTTGGTTGGGTGCCTTTTTGATAAGCATCATAAACCCTTATTAAAAAATGTTGGGAATGGTAACTAGAGGAAGAATTTGTTGTGAAACTTTCGGTTGAATTGTGTTGGGGCTCCTCAGTTAGTAAATAGTGATTATTGAAGTCTTTAATGGAAAGCGTAGTGGAGTACTAGAGATGGTTCCTTTCATGCTGAGCTGTTGTCTAAAAACCTTTGAAACTGGATTGGTTGTTTGCCATCTCGGTTGAATACTTTCGTTGAGGTGTTCCTTATGTTGAGTTTGAGTTTCCCCAAAACTCGTAGTGGTTGGTGTCGACCTTTGGTTTTGGCGAATTTGTTTAGTTCGTGTTGTGAGTTTGAGTTTACATCCAAAAGTTTTTGAGTGGATCGCGCCTTTCGCGTCAGACCGATTTATCTTTGGAATTAATTTTAAAAGGAAGCAGATGGTCATAAAGGGTTGTGTTGGAAACTTTTGAGTTAAGCCCTTGATGTGTAGCTCTATTTGACTAGAGTTGGAGTCATTTGGAAAATGTATGCGGTGTGCGGGTGTTTTACAAGTCTGGATTTTTATGAATGTTTCTTAAGTGAATTTGGTTAGTGAAGAGTTTTCTTTTGGATTGAGTTTCCCTCTCTTTTGATAAAAATTTATGGCGCTTGTGTGCGGATGTTTGATTTTGGAGTCGATGTTACTGTTCCAAAGGGTTGAGTTTGATTTTGCGAGGTGTTACAAAGCTAGTGTTAAATCGAAGATGGGTTTTCACACGATGTGGTGTTTTGTTGATTAACGATGTTGCCGTCATAGTTTATATGAATTAGCGCAACTCTCGATGTTATTCGAGATTTATTCATATGATACCGAGGCGTAAGTCATCATGTGAATGACTATTCGGTAGTGTGGTTACATGATGAGGGAATGGTGAAAAGTAAACATGACATCGCTTTTACATGTTAAATGATAAAAGAGTCGTTGAGCCAGTCGGTGAGAAAGTCATATATGGAGATATGACTAATCCGAGTGCTCTGAAGAGTGTGCATTTATGTCATGAAACGAGATTTCCCTTGCTTTCTAGTATGAAAAGAAGCAATGAACAATTTACGATATGTTGGTTGTGATGTAGGGATTTATGCTTCCTTTGTGTTTTGGCTTGGATGTTGCCGAATTCTTTCCAAAATGGTCATTAACGCTTTGGGTTTGAGTTGTTGTGTGTACACTTGGGCTTGATAGCTAAGTGTTTTTGTGTGAGGGCGAGACCCTCTTAAGAAAGGAACCAATTGTGGTTTGGTAAGGTTTTCGATCCTAGCTTGGGCTAGGTGTCGAACCTTAGTGGTAAAGGGTGGTTTGTGATGGAGGTGGATGATGTATGGGTTTAACCTTTACTAAGAGTAGCGATGGGTGGAAGTGAAGTTGACGGTAGATCGGTGATAATTGCCCTGCCGTGAGCAGCTTGTCTTCACTAGTTATTTTTGGGTTTGAGTCTTGCACGGGAAAGGATGGAATAAAATGTTAGTATGATCGTGTATCGGAAGGGCTAGTGTGCCTTAATGAGTTATTCCCTAGATGGAAACTTTCGGGAATGAAGAGAGGTCGTTAAAGGAATTGTGACTTCCTTTGATTATGTCATGTTGAGTTTATTGCAAGGTGTAGTCAGGTAGGTTGTGATAGAAGTGTGAGGTGTTTGTCGTGAGGATTCGAGCGTTTTGGGTTGTTGAAGCCCTTCGAGGTTGAAACACAGATTCGCTTTGGGATTTGAATTGAAAGTTGAA
Organism: Rhipidocladum racemiflorum; assembly: GCA_036346355.1. Classification (NCBI taxonomy): domain Eukaryota; kingdom Viridiplantae; phylum Streptophyta; class Magnoliopsida; order Poales; family Poaceae; genus Rhipidocladum; species Rhipidocladum racemiflorum. The sequence continues at coordinate 10,941,120 of CM070569.1, forward strand.
CTGTGAGCGGTTGCCCTTAGTTGAGCTAGATCAACACTTTTTCTTTAAGTGTTGGTTTTGGGAACTTGTTTGTCGCTTCTTTAGGTTCTAGTCGTTGTGCGAATGTTTTGTGCTGCAGAGAAGCCTTTTGTCCCTTGGGGACTTTGTTCTTGTTTTATGCGTCCTTCGGATTCGAGGTCGAATCCTGTTGAAGGGGGAAGAATGTGACACTATGGTTTGGTGTGACGTTATAGAAGGTGAAACTAGAGAATAAAACCTTTCGCTTAGGTTTTCTCGCTTTTGGGCGAATGAAGTGGTATGTCGCCACGGAGTGTCGTGAACCTTATTTATCGTGTATGATAAGGTTAATAACAGTATGAAGTGTGGAATTAAGTTTAAAACCATAGGAATTGGAGGTTAATAGCCTTTAGGGCCGTTTCCGCCGTTGGAGTTTTGGGCCGTTAGGGAGTTTTGGGCCTTGGTGGGCTTTGGAGGGATTGAGAGGGGCTCTAATTGGACTTGGACAGGGTGTGGGGCTGATAAAAGGGGCTCCCCTGCCCCTTGCGCCCCAACAGCCCCATATGCGCCCCACCTCTCCTCCTCCCTCCCCTCTAGCCCTAGCCGCCACCCCCCTCCCTCCTAGCCATGCGCCCCCTCCCCTTCCTCCACCTCCACACCACCTCCCCTCCACCCCTTGCTGCCCTAGGGTGGCCTCCCCACCCCTGCACCTCGTGGATCCATTCCGTGGAGCGAGGAGCGAGGAGCGAGGAGCGTGGAGCGAGGAGCGATTCGCGAGGAGATCCGCGGAGTTTGATTGGAGAATCGTTCATCGGGCAAAGGTGGTGTGACCCCGGGAGTTCCCTCTTCTTCCCGCCAATCCGTTGCACGTGGTTGAGGCAAGTGTGTTGTGATGGATAGCAAGTTGTAGGTTGCATGTTGAAATTAGATGGAATTGCCTACATGATATATGTCCACTTGCCATGTTTTAATGATTGATATGATATGATGAGCATGTTTAACATATTATGATGCCATGTGTTAATATGTGAATTGAATATGATATTTGGCATGGTTGCATGCATGTCATGAGATAGGGCGAGGGCGGTGAGAAAGTCTTAACTAGTCCGGCAAGGTCGGTGAGAAAGTTATGACTAATCCGGAACGCCATTGAGTAAGTCCTATGTCGTGATTCCATCCACGTGGTGTTTGGAAGCGAGTAGGCACCCTCCATCTTCGGGATGGAAGGGGGAAAGGGTGCACACCGACGGGTGTGTACTTCCCATACCGGTATGAGGTTCCAGAGGGTCAGGAGCAATGCATTACATCGCATACAAATTGATAAGTATTCATGAATGAGATGTTATACATGATGAAAGATGTTATTGACTTGTTGTTATGCTTGTTGTCCATTGCAGTATGCTTGCTGAGTTTTCGAACTCACCCTTGTGTTTTCTTGTTGTTTTAGGTACCATGAGAACGGCATGCGGGAAAGGGGAATAGTCACACTCTCACACGTTGCTTCACCTTAATGTTTCCCCAAGTCAATTCATTTAGTTGGATAATAAATTGCGTGTGATGGCCTTTAAATTAAGTCTTAGCTTGGTTAATGAGAGTTCTATTGTTTGTTTGACACTTGGAACTTTAAGAGCTTGATGTTAGTCTTTTATTGTCGTTAAGACTTTATTTATTGCTGTTTAGATGTTTCTCTTATTGCCATATAATGCTATATTGTTGCTGTTTCTTAAATTCATGATAAAACAAAGGAGGTGCTGCCGAAATCTCGGTTTTTAGTCTATGCACCTTTGCTGGAATTTGATGTTAAATGTGGTATTTAGATGTTGTTTAGCTTATGTTTGGTAACATTCAGGCATAGTAAATGCCGGGGTGTTACATACGAGATGCGATGTTGAGCGCTATGTGTCACGCTACACCACTTGCAATAAAGCTAAGTCCCGTTTAAATCCACATGGTCTTACATGCCTCTTACTATTCCTAGTATACCTTGGGAGGATATTTCTATAGATTTTGTTTTAGGGTTACCTAGGACAAAGAGGGGGAGGGATAGCATATTTGTAGTTGTGGGTCGTTTTTCTAAAATGGTACATTTTATACCTTGTCACAAGAGCGATGATGCTACAAACATAGCTGATTTGTTTTTTAGGGAAATCGTTTGCCTTCATGGAGTGCCTAATACTATTATCTCGGATCGTGATGCAAAGTTTTTGAGCCACTTTTGGAGATCACTTTGGAACAAATTGGGGATGAAGTTCCTATTTTCTACTACATGCCATCCCCAAACTAACGGACAAACAGAGGTTGTTAATCGCACATTATCCACCATGTTGCGGGCTGTTTTAAAGAAGAATTTGAAGTTGTGGGAAGAGTGTTTACCGCACATTGAGTTTGTTTACAATCGATCGGTACATTCCACCACCAAGGTAAGTCCATTTCAGGTAGTGTATGGGTTTAATCCTCGTGCTCCATTTGACCTTTTGCCCTTGCCTACTTCTGAATAGGAAAATTTTGATGCAAAGAAGCGTGCTGAATTCATTTTGAAAATGCATGAAACAACTAAGGAAAACATAGAAAAGATGACTGAAAAGTGTAAACTTGTCGATAGCCAGGGTAGGAAACATTTATGCTTTGAACCAGGTGATCTTGTTTGGCTACATTTGAGAAAATATAGGTTCCCAGATTTGAGAAAATAAAAATTAATGCCTCGAGCTGATGGTCCTTTTAAAATACTTAAAAAGATTAATGATAATGCATATAAGCTTGAGTTCCTGTAGATATTGGGGTTAGTCTCACGTTTAACATTACATATTTAAAGCTGTATATGGGAGAAGAGAATGAGCTTGAGTCGAGGACGACTCCAATTCAAGAGGGGGAGGATGATGAGGACATCACTCCTTCGGATACATGCATACATTTTGGTCCTATAACAAGAGCTCGTGCATGCCAATTAAATCATGAGGTGAGCTCATTTCTCGCGAGTCATAATAATGTTATTGAGGATGGGATGCTAATTAATACTTGTGATGTTTTACTGCTTAGGAACATGGGAGAAGCACCAACAGGACAGCCACAAGCACTCAGTTTCATGGCATCATTGGTGCACTTTCCGAAGGGAGCCATCAACTCCACAAGACCACATCCCCAGCTGGATTTCACCCTTTCCACGCCAAGTCAAGTCGGAGTCCAAGTCATCCACAATTCGATCTCCGAGTTTAGTTCGGAGTCAGTGGACAACACTACACTAAAATGGGCATATCCTTCTCATATGGAGTCCAATGGAGGAGTTCTTATGCTTGTTAGAAAAATAATGACGAGATATTTCCAATGGATCTAGTCTCAACTCTAGATTCATCGTGAGTTGGCCGAAATTATCAAAACAATGGATGGAATTACTGTTTTGGGCTGTTTGGACCTTGTAAGCGTATAGGGGTCCAAGCTCCAGTTGTGTGGGCCCCCCTAGCCGCACACAACCCTAGCTATCCCCCTTCACATTCCTCCCTCTCATATATTCAGTAGCCACCACTTTAGGTGACGGGTTTTGCTTAGATTACAACTAGACACATTGTCAATTTTTCGTCGATCATCAGGTTGTGGAACCCCAACTCATGTGCTTGATTTAATTCGCAATTTCGGATTGCTTCTTCTACATTCTTGCTTGTGTTCTCGATTCACATGCAGGGATAAGCCTTCTTGGCGAGGTCAACTGTGTTTGTGCATGGTTGATTACCTACGGAGCCGTGGTCTAGCGATCGCAAGGTTCGGATCTGTTCTGATTACAAGCCGGATCATCAACGTCAAGTTCTCCATCAATCGACTTGTCTCTACCTATCGGAAAATTAGACCACCGTTTGCATCATAGAGTCGCCCTTTATGCATTAGACTTTTGTGTACTTAGGTTAATAAATGTCTTATATGTTTTCTGAGTGTGCAATATGAGTTGCAAGGCTTCTAGGCATTGTAAGCAACCACACCAAGTTATTAATAAAGATTGATTAGATTTCGATTTTGAGTTACAAATGTTACCCCACATAAGTTCTTTATTACTTGTCTATTCCTGTTCTCTCTTATCTCTAAACCTTGGAGTGATCAACAGATGGTTCACATACATGGAAACAATGGAGCTAGTGGAAGTGGTTCATGTCCAGTGGGAATCCCAACGAAGAGACTTTTCCTCAACCTACACCACAAGTGCACATGTAGAATTTTAGAGCTTTTTAGCTGCACAGACTCAGTTGATGCACACTATGATGCAACAAGTGCAGCACCTCACTAAAGCAGTTGCTAATCAAGCAAGCCAGGCTAATAATGGACAGTTCCCTTATTCCAAATTATCAAAGTTGATGAGGACCCGTCCACCTACTTTCTCTGGGAATGCCAATCCTTTGGAGGCGTATGACTAGCTTAGGTCTATTGAGAGGAAGCTTCACATAACCTAGTGTGTTGGAAATGAGAATGTGCTCTATGGTTCTCATCAACTTGAAGGAACTGCTGCAGAATGGTGGGAGAACTATTATTCTTCTCATGAAAACCAACAGGAGATCACCTGGGATGAGTTCACTACTGCTTTTCGATAGTACCATGTACCAGACGATATCATGGAATTGAAGAAGGAAGAATTCAGAGCACTCAAGCAAGGAAGTCAGCCAGTGGCTAACTATTTGAATAAGTTCACATAGCTTGCACGCTACGCCCCTGAAGATGTGGCAACTGATAAAGCAAGGCAGTCTCATTTCATGAAAGGACTGGGTTCTGGATTGCAAGTGTGTTTGATCACCCATACTTTTTTGATTTCCAAGAATTAGTTAACAAGGCCCTTATCTTGGAGGACAAGCATAAGGAGTTGGATGACAACTAGAAACATAGAATGGCACAGCAAGGAGCTCACCAAGGACCACAGATAGTGAGGATTGCACCTCACCAGTTCATTAGGTTCCAACCTAAGAATGCTTTCAAGATGTCGTCACCTGCACTGCGTCCATTTTTTCAGAGTTCACAGACACCTGTTCAAGTTGGTAATCAGACTGGACGAAATCCACATATGGCAAATAGGCGTTTCTATAACTGCAATGAGCCAGGACACTTTGCTAAAAATTGTCCTAAGAGAGGAGGAGTGACACCTATTGGCTTCAATCCTGCCAAGGTACCTGCACTAGGAGTGAATCGTGGAACTGCTCAAGCTAGAGCTATGCCTCAAGCAATTATGAGAGGCCAAGTCAACCACATCACAGCCGATGGAGCCCAGGATGCAACAGATATTGTATTGGGTAAGTTTTTGGTTAACTTAGTACCTGCAACAGTTTTGTTTGATTCTGGAACTTCGCATTCCTTTATTTCTCGAGATTTTGCTATTGGGAATGGGTTGAATATAGTGAATCTTAAGCAGATGTTATTTGTCCAATCCCCTAAATCAGAACTCTGTTTAATGTAGGATGTTCCGGGGTAAAGTTGATTATAGATGGGATAGAGTTCCTAGCGAACCTTATAGTTTTGGATACCCAGACCTTAGATGTCATTTTGGGAATGGATTGGTTGTCCAAACACAGGCTATTTTGGATTGTGGTCGGAGAGTAGTATCATTTGAAGGCCCAAATGATGGAAAAGTGGGGTTGCAAGTGACCGTAATTCATGATGGTCAATTGATGGTCAATAGTGTAAAGACTGTCAGTTTAGAGGAAGTACCAATGGTTAGTGAATATCCATATGTTTTTCCAGGGGATTTACTTGGTATGCAACAAGATAGAGATATTGAGTTTGTGATTGAATTGGTGATTGGAACAACCCTAATAGCTAATAGACCTTATCGGATGCATATCGATGAGTTGGTAGAAATGAAGAAATAGATTGAAGAGTTGTTAGAGAAATGTTTTGTGAGACCTAGTTCATCGCCATGGTGAGCCCCTGTTTTATTTGTTAGAAAGAAAGATAGAAGTCTAACGATGTGTAATGATTATCGTGCGCTTAATGAAGTGATGATAAATAACAAGTATACGCTACCCAGGATCAATGATTTGTTTGATCAGTTAAGAGGGGCTGGAGTTTTCTCCAAGATTGATCTTCGATCAGGATATCATCAGTTGAAGATTCACACAGAAGATGTGCCCAAGGCTGCGTTGTCGGGACCCGAATCTGCAAATCCGGACCCTCTGTGTATTCAGCACTAGTCCAGGAACGCGCTAGTGCACACAGTCTTAACATCGGTAAATATCACAATCATACCACTCGATACTAATAAAGTACTTTAATTAAATAGTCAAACTGGTTGCTCGACCTTATGGTCGAGTTACAAATATACGCCACACAGGGCAAAACTTATTAAGAGAGAAATAATAGCAGCGGAAAATAAAATAACTTCGTGGCGCCATCCAGTATACCACAGGCAACTGACTGGGCTCGCTCCCTAAGTAGACGGTTCCTCTTGGAGCTCCTCCTCCAAAGCTGGTGTAGACTCCTCTTCAACTGGTGTTGTATTGTGGCAAGGGTGAGTACTTGGTACTCAGCAAGTCATGCACAGAATGCAAGCTAATATACTACATGAATGGCTTGATACAAAGGAATAGCTCAAGGTATATTTGCGAAACAGACATTTAACAAATAATATAAGTAGATTCAAAGCGAGAAACAAGTATATCATTAACAACTTTTTCAGGAGTTAAATAAACATCTTTCCCAATCCTAATCCACATTTCCATCAACATCATTATTGAACCAAACCCAACCTTTCAAGTCCAAGTTATTTTCAAGAAAGTCTAACCCTTGACTGTAATTCCCGAGCGATGTCCAATACAGCAGACACGACTATTCGAATAGATTTTACACTCTGCAGAGGTTATGCACTTTACCCACAAGATACAGTCAAACACCACAAAGGCGAGTTCCCGTAACAAAGTCTTTCGGAAACTTCTAACAATACAAGTGGTCCTCTCCGGTGTTGCACACTAACCCTTCCCTTAGTTAAGGCGAAGTTTAGGTCAATCCACCGTTAGATGGGTACCTGGCCGCAGCCCCGGTACGCTCCCCCGTACAACTTACACAAACGGTGTAGTTGACAACCTGAGGTTCCACAGTGCGTTATTAGCAACTTATTCAACTAGGTCCGTCCCATAACAGACATGTGGTTGCACGATTGACCCAGTTCAAAGGCTTGCAAGGTTAAGTCCTTAGGGTGACCAGGGCAAGACTACCCGAAGAACCAAACCAACGTTCCCGGTGCCACACAACCGGCCCACTGATCATTCTTGCCACATGCCCGATCAAAAGCTATTTATCAAACCCCAGTTGATTACCATGCACCACGTGCCATCAACATCACAACACATGATACCTTTCCAAAACAGGTTCAATATATCATTAAGTCAACGTTAACATTTGATTGTCCAAAATCATGTCACGAGCACGTGTGAGTCTAAGCAATATACTACAACGGTCTAAATTCCCACGTTGGCAATTTAGTAATGTCCAACTTAGTAAACCACAACTAGGGTGACAAGGGTCATGGCACATATTTAATTAACCAAGGTGTCATACAGCAATTAGGCATTTATCTAATTCCCCAGAATTAAATAAAGTATTTTCTAATTAAACTAGCATGCAATACATTGAATCAAAATAGATTTCAAAATGGGAGCAACATGGTCAAAGCACAACTTGCCTTCAAATAGCACTTGTTCTTGGTCCTGAGCTGGCTCCTGGGTCAATATTTCTCCTTCGAATCCTTCCGGCACTTCAACGTCTACTCGTAACGCGTGCAAATAGCAATCAATGAATAAAACAGTAGACCAAAAGTGTCCAAACATCCAAATAAAGTTCATAAACAGAGAACATAATTTTATGAATTTTTAGGAACTGGAATCGCTCAAATCGGAGTTAAAACACAAAAGTTATGATTATTTAAAGTTTAAATAATCAATTAAATAATATTACAGAGAAAAACTTTAGTCCAAGAATTAAATAAAATTCATCATTAGGTAGATCTCAATTTTATACAAATTTAGAAATTTGAATCACTCAATTCGGAGTTAAAACGCAAAAGTTATAAGCGTTTGAAGTTTGAATCAAAATCTGAAATCATTATTTTGAATTAATAAATCATTTTCTTTTTCGAAAATTAATTTATTGCGTCAGCAGTGACACGTGGCAGCCTCTGATTGGTCTGGCCGACGTCAGGTTCATGGGCGTGGTCCATGGTTTGGCTTGGGTCTACCGTGGACAGGCCCACGACTCCTCGTGAGATCGAAAGGTGGGACCCATCGGGTGACGTCATCGCCGACGTCGGCCGGGACTTCGGCTGGCCGACAGTGGGACCTCGGTAGCGTCATTCTTTGGCGTCACCGCTTGCGGCTGAGGTGGCGGCCGACATGCGGAGTCGCCATGGCGTCGGCGTGGCGTCATGGTGCGATCGGCCGACATGCCGGCGTGTCGATGACCCACGCCACGCGTGGGGCTGACATGGCGGTCAAGCTTCCGCTATGTGGCGCAATCCGGGCCGTTGATTCGAAATCCGACGGCTCGGATTGGATCTGGGTTTCTGTCGGGACCCCGAATTTGCAAATCCGGACCCTCTGTGTATTCAGCACTAGTCCAGGAACGCGCTAGTGCACACAGTCTTAACATCGGTAGATATCACAATCGTACCACTCGATAATAGTAAAGTACTTTAATTAAATAGTCAAACTGGTTACTCAACCTTATGGTCAAGTTACAAATGTACGCCTCGCAGGGCGAAACTTATTAAGAGAGAAATAATAGCAGCGGAAAATAAGATAACTTCGTGGCGCCATCCAAGATACCACAGGCAACCGACCGGGCTCGCCCCTAAGTAGACGGTTCCTCTTGGAGCTCCTCCTCCAAAGCCGGTGTAGTCTCCTCTTCAACTGGTGTTGTATTGTGGCAAGGGTGAGTACTTGGTACTCGCAAGTCATGCACAGAATGCAAAGCTAATATACTATATGCATGGCTTGGTACAAAGGAATAGCTCAAGGTATATTTGCGAAACAAAGATTTGACAAGTAGCATAAGTAGATTCGAAAGCAGTAGAAACAAGTATAGCATAGATAACTTTTCAAGGAGTTTAATGAACATCTTTCTCATCCTAATCCACATTTCCATCAACATCATTATTAATCCAACCCAACCTTTCAAATCCAAGTTATTGTTGAGAAAATCTAACCCTTGACTGTAATTCCCGAGCGATGTCCAATACCGCGGACACGGCTATTCGAATAGATTGTACACTCTGCAGAGGTTATGCACTTTACCCACAAGATACAGTCAAACACCACAAAGGCGAGTTCCCGTAACAAAGTCTTTCGGAAACTTCTAACAATACAAGTGGTCCTCCCCGGTTATTGCACACTAACCCTTCCCTTAGCTAAGGCGAAGTTTAGGCCAATCAACCGTTAGATGGGTACCTGGCCTCAGCCCCGGTACACTCCCCCATACAACTTACACAAAGGGTGTAGTTGACCTCCTGAGGTCCCACAGGTACGTTATTAGCAACTTAGTCAGCTAGGTCCGTCCCATTACAGACATGTGGTTGCACGTTAGACCCAGTTCAAAGGCTTGCAAGGTGAAGTCCTTAGGGTGACCAGGGCAAGACTACCCGAAGAACCAAATCAACATCCCCAATGCCACAACTGGCCCACCTGATCATTCTTGCCACATGCCCCGGTCGAAAACTATTTATCAAACCCCAGTTGATTACCATGCACCACGTGCCATCAACATCACATTATACCTTTCCAAAACAGGTTCAATATATCATTAAGTCAATATTAACATTTGATTGTCCAAAATCATGTCATGAGCACGTAGCAGGTCTAAGCAGTATACTACAATGGTCTAAAACCCATGTTGGTGATTTAATAATGTCCAACTAGTAATCCACAACCAGGGTGACAAGGGTCATGGCACATATTTAAATAATCAAGGTGTCATACAGCAAATTGGTATTTATCTAATCCCCCATATTTAAATAAAGTATTTTCTAATTGAACTAGCATGCAATAGGTTAAATCAAAATAGATTTCAAAATAGGATCAACATGGTCAAAGCACAACTTGCCTTCAAAAAGTACTTGTTCTTGGTCTTGAGTTGGATCCTGAGTCAATACTTCTCCTTCGAATCCTTCCGGCACTTCAACGTCTACTCGTAAAGCGTGCAAATAGCAAAACACGAATAAACAATAGGTGAAAAGTATCCAATCATCCAAATAAAATCCATAAACAGAGAGAACATAATTTTATGACTTTTTAGAAACTGGAATCGTCAAATTTGGAGTTAAAATGCAAAAGTTATGATTATTTTAAGTTTACATAATCAATTAAATAATTTTACAGAGAAAAAATTTAGTCCAAAAATTAAATAAAATTCATATTTAGGTAGGTCTCAATTTTATACAAATTTAGAAATTTGAATCACTCAAATCGGAGTTGAAACACAAAAGTTATAAGCGTTTGAAGTTTGAAACAAAATCTGAAATCATTATTTCGAATTAATAAATCATTTTCTTTTTTGGGAATTAATTATAGCGTCAGCCTGGACACGTGGCAACCACTGATTGGTTGGCTGACGTCAGCCGGTCCATGGACTTGGTCCACGCTCGGCTCGGGTCTACCGTGGAAACGGTCCACGGCTCACGGTCGCTGACAGGCGGGTCCCACACGTCAGCGACGTGCTCCCACGCGCACAGTGCGGCGACTAGAGCCACGTGGCATGATCAGGGCCGTTGGATCTAGATCCAGCGGTCTAGATCCATCCTAGGTTAACGCAGTTTCTAGCACGTGGCGATCGTGGGCCGTTGGATCTTGATCAAACGGTCCAGATCCGATCTAGTTTAAGGGGTTTGGGTTGCACGTGGGCTCACCGTGACTGTCGGATCTTGATCGGACGGCTGAGGACCTTCGCGGGTGACGATGGCGTCGCGGTAGGGCTTGGTCACCGGAACCGTGGAAGACGACCCACGGAACGGCGACTCGGGGCAGATCCGGCGAAACAAAGGTGTCCCTCGGGCGCGTCACGCGATGGGGGTTCCAGATCTGGGACTCACGCGGCGCGGAACGGGCTACCGGCACCGGAGGAGAGGAAGAAACCACGGTGGTGCTTCACGAACTCCGGCGAAAGTTTGCGGGCAGGCGGCGGCGGCTCGGGCGTTGGAAACTAGGGCAACAGGTGCGCACACAAACGGCGGTCCTCGGGCGATGACCCACGCCTTAAATGGCCTCGGCCTGCGCGCACAAAACGGAGACCTAAATCCTCACGGCGGCGGGCGCGGCGGCGGAGTCCGGCTCGGACTCGGGCGGAGACGACGACGGAGGACCGTCCACGTGGCGCGATCAACGGCCACAATCGCGGCGCGGTCGGATCCGGCCGGACTCACTTAACCGGCGGCGATCAATGCTGACCGTTGGATCTCGATCCAACGGTCGGATTGAATAGGGTTCGGTCAAGTCACTTGGCTCGGTCGGACTCGAGTCGGACTCGGACTTCGGTCCCATCGGATGAACAAGATTTGACCCGACTCGAATTTCCAGCGATTTAATATTTAGAATAATTCCTAAATTCATTTAATTCATTAAAAATATCAAAAGACTTTAAAATTCGGAAAAATTCGAAAATACTTTGGATCATTTTGGACTCAAATAAAATATTTCCAACAAAATATTATTTGCAAAGTTTAATTCTTTAATTATTTCCAATTGGAATAAATTCAAATAAATTCCAAATAAATCCAAATAAATTCCAGAAAATTCCAAAAATTCACCAAAGTGCCAATTCACACATGAATTTAAGAAAAGCAAAATTTTGGGGTGTTACAAACCTCCTCTTAATGTAATCTCGTCCCCGAGATTCAGTGGCTTACTAAAGGAATAGGTTCGAAACTCTTTCCTCAAATCCTCTTAGCGTTCCCAAGTCGCCGCTTTCTTCATGATTGCTCCAATCGAACTCTCTGAAACGGGTTGACTTATTTACGGTCTCTCGATCCATAGTGTCCAAAATCTTCACGGGATGCTCCTTGTAAGTCAAATCTTCTTGCAACTCAATTGACTCTAGCGGTGTCTGTTCCTCAGGTACTCGGAGACACTTTTTCAACTGGGACACATGGAATACGTCATGTACTCCTGCTAACGACTGTGGCAAATCCAGCTGATAAGCAACTTCGCCTCTGCGGCTCAAAATCTTAAATGGTCCTACATAACGGGGTGCGAGTTTCCCTTTGGCATGGAACCTCTTAACTCCCCTGAGAGGTGTAACTCTGAGGTATACAAAGTCTTCTGGTTCAAAACTCAAGTCCCGGCGACGATTGTCAGCATAACTCTTCTGTCGTGATTGGGCGATCTTCAACCTTTCCCTAATCATGGCACCGCTCTTCACCTCTTGAAGAATATCAGGCTCAAGACACGGCGCACGGTCTCATTCCAATTCAATGGCGTCCGACAGTGGTCGACCATACAAAGGCCTCAAAAGGTGACATCTCAGAAACTAGCTTGGTAACTATTATTGTAACTGAACTCGGCATACGGCAAACTCTTATCCCAAGAGGTAGCATAAGCCAATGCACATGCTCTTAACATATCCTCCAGAATCTGGTTGACTCTTTCGGTCTGTCCATCCGTCTGTGGATGATAGGCTGTACTGAAGTTCAAACGGGTTCCCATGGCCTCATGCAACTTATTCCAGAACCTTGAGGTAAATTGGGTACCTCTGTCTGATACAATCCTCTTTGGCACTCCGTGCAAACAGACGATCCTGATCATGTACAACTCTGCTAACTTATCTCCCGAGTAGGTGGTCTTCACGGGGATAAAATGGGCTACTTTGGTCAAGCGATCCACTATAACCCATATGGAGTCATAACCTCCTTGAGTCTTAGGCAAACCGGTAATGAAATCCATTCCGATTTCCTCCCACTTCCACTCAGGTATTTTCAGTGGCTGTAGTAATCCTGCTGGTCTCTGATGCATTGCCTTGACTCTCTGGCATACGTCGCACAATGCAACATGCTCGGCAACTTCACGCTTCATGCTTGGCCACCAGAATCTTTCCTTCAAATCCTGATACATTTTGGCGCTTCCAGGATGAATTGAATAGTTGGAGTCATGGGCTTCCTCCAAAATCAGTTGCTTTAATTCCTTCTTGTTGGGCACACAAATCCGATCCTTCATCCATAACGTGCCTTGCTCATCCAACTTGAAGTCCTCTGCCTTGCCTTCCTCCTTGATGGTCTTAATCCTGCGGATCTTGTCATCATCCTTCTGTCCTTCCTGGATCTGGTCCTCTAGGGTAGGCTTTACTTCCAATGCGGCCAAGAATCCGCTAGGTACCACCTCAATCTTCATTCTCTGGAAATCCTCACATAGCTCATCCTGACTTGTGGCTAGCAACATACTCACGGTATGGCTTTTCCGACTCAAGGCATCGGCAACTACGTTGGCCTTCCCGGGATGGTAATGGATTCCAACATTGTAGTCCTTGATCAACTCTAACCATCTCCTTTGCCTCATATTCAGATCCGACTGGGTGAATATGTACTTAAGGCTCTTATGATCCGTATACACTTCACATCTGTTCCCGATCAGATAGTGACGCCATATCTTCAAGGCATGCACTACGGCAGCTAACTCTAGGTCATGCGTCGGATAATTTTCCTCATGCGGCCTCAACTGCCTTGATGCATAAGCGACGACCTTTCCAATCTGCATCAGCACACATCCAAGTCCTTGACGCGATGCATCACAATAAATATCAAAGCTTTGATTAACATCCGGTAGAACTAACACCGGTGCTGATGTCAATCGCTTCTTCAGCTCCTGAAATCCTTTCTCACATTCTGACGTCCATGCAAACTTCTTCTCCTTTTTTAGCAATTGCGTAAGAGGTTTCGCAATTGTCGAAAAGCCTTCAATGAAACGGCGGTAGTATCCTGCCATTCCAAGGAAACTCCGGATCTGGGTCACGGTCTTCGGTTGCTCCCAATGTAACACGGCTTCTACTTTGCTTAGATCAACGGCGACTCCTTCTGCGGTCATTACATGTCCAAGAAACTCCACCTTGTCCTTCCAAAAATCACACTTACTGAACTTGGCGAAGAGTTGCTGTTCCCTCAGCTTTTCCAAAACTCGCCTCAAGTGTTCGGCATGTTCTTCCTCTGTCTTGGAGTAGATTAGGATATCATCTATGAACACAACAACAAACTTGTCCAAATATTCCATGAACACCTTATTCATCATATTCATGAAATATCTTTGGCGCATTCGTTACCCAAAGGACATAATCAGAAACTCAGAATGTCCATATCTTGACGAGAATGCAGTTTTGAATATCTTGGATCGGATCTTCACCGATGGTATCCCGATCTCGAGATCAATCTTGGAAAAAAACTCCGGCTCCTCTCGGTGATCAAACAAATCATCAATCCTGGGTAACGGGTACTTATTCTTCACGATGACTTCGTTGAGTGCACGGTAGTCAATGCACATCCACGAAACTCCCGCCCTTCTTCTTGACAAACAAAACCGGTGCTCCCTACGCGGCGATTTAACTCTGGCCTCGATAAATCCTTTCTCCATTAACTCTTCCAAATTGCTTTCTTCATCTCTACCAACTCCTCGGTGGACATCCGATAGGGTCTCTTTGTTATCGGTGCCGTACACTGTACAAGCTCTATCACAAACTCTATGTCCCTGTCTGCGGCATACTGTAGATCTTCGGGAGAAAAACATCCGGGTACTCATTTACTACTAAGACATCCTCTATGCCGATTGCCTTGGTGCCAAGTTAACCATCATCTGTCCATCTCTAACTGCAGTGGCTTGAAATTCCACTTTCTTTCCACAAGGGCTCTCAACTGAGATAGTCATTCGTCCACAATCCAATACGGCCTTGTGCTTGGATAACCAATCCATTCCCAAAATAACATCTAAGGTCTGGGTCTCCAAAATTATAAGGTTCGCTAGGAACTCTATTCCATCTATTAGTATTCTCACCCCGGAACATCCTACTTTCGCTCGGAGTTCTGGAACCGTGGGTTTGAACTAAAAGCATGCACTTAAGTCTTGCAATCCCAAATCGCTTTCTAGCAGCAAAGCCTTGCGAAACAAACGAATGCGAAGCTCGAGTCAAACAAAATCAAGGTGTATCGAGTTAACAAGTAACTTACCCAAGACGACGTCCGTAGCATTGCAGTGCATCTGCGGTGACATGGTTGACTCGGCCTCTCACCACGCCTGGGTGTGGCTCTGTGCCGGGCGCCCTAGCTGGGTGGTTCCTAGATTGAAGCGAATCGGGTCACTCCTGCTGTCTTCTTTGGACAACTGTTGGCAAAATGCCCTGGCTCGTGGCGGTTGTAGCGGCGTCTCACTGTTCCTTGCCGACTGCCTCGAGCGGCGTTTCTAAGCGGGGCTGGGGTGCAGTAGTTCGATTGACGGGTCTTGGTGCCGTGACGGTGTCCTTGTTGCATTCGTGGCTGGAATCTGAAAAATTGATTTGGTGCAACTCTCAGCGCTATGGCGTTCGGGCGTGATCCTCGCTGTTGCATCTCGCGCTTCTGTTCTCATCCGGCCTTGCGCTTTGTCCTCAAGAATAAGCGCCTTATTCACCAACTCTTGGAAATCTGGAAAGGTGTGGGTGATCAATCCCACCTGCAATCCCGAGTTAAGTCCCTTCATGAAACGAGACTGCCTGGCTTTATCTATCGCTACATCCTCAAAAAGCGTAGGCGTGCTAGCTGTGTGAACTTGTTCGTAGCTCGGCCACTGGCCGATTACCTTGCTTCTCTGCTCAACTCCTCCTTAAGGTCCATGATTCCTTCAGCACGTGATACCGACGAAACGCACTGTGAACTCTTCCCAAGTGATATCTTGAGGGTTCTCTTGCGTGGCAATCAAGTTCTCCCACCATTCAGGCAATGTTCCTTCCAACCGATGAGAAGCGTAGAGTACCTTCTCATTTCCTATGCATTGAGCTATGTGTAGCTTCCTCTCAATTGACCTTAACCAATCATCGGCCTCCAATGGATTGGCATTCCCAGAGAAAGTGGGTGGGTGAGTCCTCATGAACTCACGGCAGTCTTGTATTCTCGGTGTTGTCCCCGATTAACTTGATTAGCAATGGCCTGAGCAAAGGACGTGTTGCATTTGTTGCATCATAGCATGCATCAATCGAGTCCGAGCAGCAAGAAATGCTCCAAAATTCTGCATATCAATCAAGCGGTGGCCGGGTGCTCCATCATTGGGGTTTTCTGGGCGAGAACCACTTCCATTGCCTCCAAAGTTTCATGGTGTTCACCATCTGTCGATTTACTCTAGGTTTTAGAGATGAGAGGGAACAAGAATAGACAAGTAATATGGAACTTATGCGGGGCGAAAGGTGTAACTTTAAGGTCCAACTTTATTAACTAATCAATAGTAACTTGGTATGGTTGCTTACAATGCCTAAGGGCCTTGCAACACATACTGCACACTCAGCAAACAATGAAAATCCAAATCGAACTGACACTGGAGTCTAACGCCTAAAGGGTGACTCTTTATTCTATGACGCGACTCGGCGAAGGAGTCTCTCTATAAAACCTACGCTCACTCATCGAGAAAACCTCCACGGCCTGGGTACGGATGCTGCGGCATAGGTGCAAAACGATTGCCGTGTCCAGCTGGGCGATAACCACTGCCATTGCCTCCAAGGTTTCCGCGGGTGTTCACCATCGTAGCCGTCGATTGCTCCAAGATTTAGAGATGAGAGGGAACAAGAATAGACAAGTAATAGGGAAAACTTATGCGGGGAAAAAGTGTAACTCAAAATCCAACTTTATTAACTAATAATATTAATAACTTGGTATGGTTGCTTACAATGCCTAAAGGCCTGCAACACATACTGCACACTCAGCAAACAATGAAAATCCAATGCCTCTAAAGGTGACTATTATTCTATAACGCGACTCGATGAAGGAGTCTCAACCTTAACGATTACGCTCACTCATCGAGAAAACCTCCACTGCCTGGGTGGGGGTGCGACGGCATAGGCGCGAAACAATCGCCATGCCCTGCAACTGTGGTAGTTGAAGAAGCGATGTCCACATCAAGATCTGACACCTCTGGGTCTGGCTCATGCAACTCGAGCACTGGCTCTGGTTCTGGTCCATACAATGCCATCTTGTCGGGACCCCGAATTTGCAAATCTGGACCCTCTGTGTATTCAACACTAGTCCAGGAACGCGCTAGTGCACACAGTCTTAACATCGGTAAATATCACAATCATACCACTCGATACTAGTAAAGTACTTTAATTAAATAGTCAAACTGGTTACTTGACCTTATGGTCAAGTTACAAATATACGCCTCGCAAGGCGAAACTTATTAAGAGAGAAATAATAGCAGCGGAAAATCAAATAACTTCGTGGCGCCATCCAAAGATACCACAGTAACCGACCGGCTCGCTTCCTAAGTAGACGGATCCTCTTGGAGCTCCTCCTCCAAAGCCGGTGTAGTCTCCTCTTCAACTGGTGTTGTATTGTGGCAAGGGTGAGTACTTGGTACTCAAAGCAAGTCATGCATGTAATGCAAAGGCTAATATACTATATGCATGGCTTGGTACAAAGGAATAGCTCAAGGTATATTTGCAAAGAAACTGATTTGACAAGTAGCATAAGTAGATTCAAAGCGAGAAACAAGTATAGCATAGATAACTTTTCAAGGAGTTTAATGAACATCTTTCCCATCCTAATCCACATTTCCATCAACATCATTATTAATCCAACCCAACCTTTCAAATCCAAGTTATTTTTGAGAAAATCTAACCCTTGACTGTAATTCCCGAGCGATGTCCAATACCGCGGACTCTGCAGAGGTTATGCACTTTACCCACAAGATACAGTCAAACACCACAAAGGCGAGTTCCCGTAACAAAGTCTTTCGGAAACTTCTAACAATACAAGTGGTCCTCCCCGGTTATTGCACACTAACCCTTCCCTTAGCTAAGGCGAAGTTTAGGCCAATCAACCGTTAGATGGGTACCTGGCCTCACCCAGACGCCCCCCGCACAACTTACACACAGTGGTGTAGTTGACCTCCTGAGGTCCCACAGGTACGTTATTAGCAACTTAATCAACTAGGTCCGTCCCATTACAGACATGTGGTTGCACGTTAGACCCAATTCAAAGGCTTGCAAGGTGAAGTCCTTAGGGTGACCAGGGCAAGACTACCCGAAGAACCAAATCAACATCCCCAATGCCACAACTGGCCCACCTGATCATTCTTGCCACATGCCCCGGTCGAAAACTATTTATCAAACCCCAGTTGATTACCATGCACCATGTGCCATCAACATCACATTATACCTTTCCAAAACAGGTTCAATATATCATTAAGTCAATATTAACATTTGATTGTCCAAAATCATGTCATGAGCACGAAAGGTGTCTAAGCAAAGATACTACAACGGTCTAAAACCCATGTTGGTGATTTAATAATGTCCAACTAGTAATCCACAACTAGGGTGACAAGGGTCATGGCACATATTTAAATAATCAAGGTGTCATACAGCAAATTGGTATTTATCTAATCCCCCATATTTAAATAAAGTATTTTCTAATTGAACTAGCATGCAATAGATTAAATCAAAATAGATTTCAAAATAGGATCAACATGGTCAAAGCATAACTTGCCTTCAAAAAGTACTTGTTCTTGGTCTTGAGTTGGATCCTGAGTCAATACTTCTCCTTCGAATCCTTCCGGCACTTCAACGTCTACTCGTAAAGCGTGCAAATAGCAAAACACGAATAAACAATAGGCGAAAAGTATCCAATCATCCAAATAAAATCCATAAACAGAGAGAACATAATTTTATGAATTTTTAGAAACTGGAATCGTCAAATTTGGAGTTAAAATGCAAAAGTTATGATTATTTTAAGTTTAAATAATCAATTAAATAATTTTACAGAGAAAAAATTTAGTCCAAAAATTAAATAAAATTCATATTTACGTAGGTCTCAATTTTATACAAATTTAGAAATTTGAATCACTCAAATCGGAGTTGAAACGCAAAAGTTATAAGCGTTTGAAGTTTGAAACAAAATCTGAAATCATTATTTCGAATTAATAAATCATTTTCTTTTTCGGAAATTAATTATTGCGTCAGCCTGGACACGTGGCAACCACTGATTGGTTGGATGACGTCAGCCGGTCCATGGACTTGGTCCACGCCGGCTCGGTCTACCGTGGAAACGGTCCACGGCCACGGCCGACAAAGTGTCCCACACGCCGCTGACGTGCTCCCACGCCGCACAAAGGCGGCGATCAGAGCCACGTGGCATGATCAGGCCGTTGGATCTAGATCCGGCCGTCTAGATCCACCCTAGGTTAACGCAGCTTCAAAGACGTGGCGATCGTGGGCCGTTGGATCTTGATCCAACGGTCCAGATCCGATCTAGTTTAAGGGGTTTGGGTTGCACGTGGGCTCACCGTGACTGTCGGATCTTGATCGGACGGCTGAGGACCTTCGCGGGTGACGATGGTGTCGCGGCGGGGCTTGGTCACCAGAACCGAGGAAGACGACCCACGGAACGGCGACTCGGGGCAGATCCGGCGAAACGAAGGTGTCCCTCGGGCGCGTCACGCGATGGGGGTTCCAGATCTGGGACTCACGCGGCGCGGAACGGGCTACCGGCACCGGAGGAGAGGAAGAAACCACGGTGGTGCTTCACGAACTCCGGCGAAAGTTTGCGGGCAGGCGGCGGCGGCTCGGGCGTTGGAAACTAGGGCAACAGGTGCGCACACAAACGGCTGTCCTCGGGCGATGACCCACGCCTTAAATGGCCTCGGCACAAGACAAAACGGAGACCTAAATCCTCACGGCGGTGCGGGCGGTGGAGTCCGGCTTCGGACTCGGGCGGAGACGACGACGGAGGACCGCCCACGTGGCGCGATCAACGGCCACGATCGTATGCGGCGCGGTCGGATCCGGCCGGACTCGGCCCAACCGGTGCGATCATCACGGGACCGTTGGATCTCGATCCAACGGTCGGGATTGAATAGGGTTCGGTCAAGTCACTTGGCTCGGGTCGGACTCGAGTCGGACTCGGACTCGGGTCCGGTCGGATGAACAGTACTTGACCCGACTCGAATTTCCAGCGATTTAATATTTAGAATAATTCCCAGAAATTCATTTAATTCATTAAAAATATCAAAAGACTCAGAAAAATTCTGGAAAATACTTTGGATCATTTTGGACTCTAATAAAATATTTCCAACAAAATTTTATTTGCAAATTTTAATTCTTTAATTATTTCCAAATGGAATAAATTCAAATAAATTCCAAATAAATCCAAATAAATTCCAGAAAATTCCAAAAATTCACCAAAGTGCCAATTCACACATGAATTTAAGAAAAGCAAAATTTTGGGGTGTTACACATCTCCAACTCGTCAATCCTTCGTAGAAGATGAGACACATATTCTTGAGCCTCCCGCCGTCGGTTCTTCTCTGCTGTGGCTTCCTCTCGAGCTTTCTGTAGCTCCGGGTTCATATCATCAAGCGCATCCTTCTGAGTGATGACAAGTCGTGCTACCGTGGTGGATCGTGGGTATTCTCGCCTGGATCGCCTTCGGTCGAGAAGGTTGTTGTTGCGTGGATGGTAGCGGTACTCTGCTCCCTCCAGCTCGCTGGCGTAGATGCGGGCGACGTGTCGCATTGCTCGTCGTGATACCTCCTGAATTCCCATTTGCATTGTCGATCTCCTGGCGGTGCAGTATATTGGACGATTGCCCTTGCCCTTCTTCCTGGCATGTACCGTGATCTTCACGTCATAAGTCTTAATCAGTCCCGCTTGTCTGATGACGTTCACTTGGTATTGCGGCTTCCCAAATCCTTCGAGAAACTGCATCATATGCCAAAGTTCTGCGGCGTGGCCAACCTCAAGATCGACGTAGTTGTCCTCTCCCTCCATCTGTCACAAAGTGCTTACGTGAGAACAGAGTTCAAATTGTGATGAAGGTAAGAACAATTCAGCAAGGGGTAAGACAAGAGAGAAGGGGTAAGTCGAGAATTCATTCATTATCTTGACCAAATTTTATCTTTAGAAAATAGTTTTATCCTCACTACGACCATTCTAACTATGAGTTGAGTTTCACGGTCAAGATGGCTCGATACCACCTTCGCTGGGACCCGACCGCAAATCCGGACCCTCGTGTATTCAAAGACTAGTCCAGGAACGCGCTAGTGCACACAGTCTTAACATCGGTAAATATCACAATCATACCACTCGATACTAATAAAGTACTTTAATTAAATAGTCAAACTGGTTGCTCGACCTTATGGTCGAGTTACAAATATACGCCACACAGGGCGAAACTTATTAAGAGAGAAATAATAGCAGCGGAAAATAAAATAACTTCGTGGCGCCATCCAGTATACCACAGGCAACTGACTGGGCTCGCTCCCTAAGTAGACGGTTCCTCTTGGAGCTCCTCCTCGCTATGTGGCGCAATCCGGGCCGTTGATTCGAAATCCGACGGCTCGGATTGGATCTGGGTTTCACACGTTTGGGTTAACACGGTTAATCTGGACCGTTGGATCTAGATCCAACGGTTGGGATCCAATCTAACGCGTATAACGCGGTTAACGCTAACCGTACGATCTAGATCTAACGGCTGAGATTGGATAAGGTGTTTAGCACGTGGATCTCACCGGCGGGTGACGTGGCGCGATCTGGTCCGTGCGATGGAGATCCGACGGTTGAAAAGCTTCGAGGTCACGGCGATGTCCACGGCGGTGCTTGCTGGCCGGAGATGGAGACGACGATGATAGCTGGCGTTGGCGGTGTGCTCCGATGAAGTGGAAGGTTCCTCCGACGCTGGCCGCTCTTGTGGTTCCGGATCTGACCTCAACAGCGGAGGAGGATGGCAGACGGCGGCGGAAACAACGGAAAACCGCGGCGGAACACACAATCAACTCCGGCGAGCGATTGCGGCGCAACCACGGCGGCTCGGGCGACGTTGTCTAGGGCTACGGGTGCGCACGGAAGTCTAGGTCATGACACGAAAGACGGCGCATTAAATAGGGCCTCTGCCTGGTCAGGAAACGCGCGGAAACCGAGGTCCACTCCGACGCGGCGGCGGAGTCCGACGGCGACACGGAGAGGGCGACGTGGCTCATCGTGAGCCGTTGGATCCAGATCCAACGGTCGCGTGAGTTGGACTCGGGTCCGGTTCGGCGAGTTGGCTCACTCGGTCGGACTCGGGTCCGGCGACGTGGCACGATAGTGGGCCGTTGGATCAAGATCCAACGGTCACGCGGTTAGGTTCGCGAACGGTTCGGCTTGACCACGGGCGGTCGGGTTCGGGTCGGACTCGAACTCGAGTCCGACTTCGCTCTGCCGGAGGAACAGTGAAACCAACTCGATTTAATTAATCCAATTAAATTCTCAGAAATTCAATTAAATCATTAAAAATAGCAAAAGACTCAGAAAAATTCCAGAAAAATTCTGGAAAACATTTTGGAACATTTTGGACTCAAATAAAATATTTCCAACAAATTTTTATTTGCAAAGTTTAATTCTTTAATTATTTCAAAATGGAATAAATTCAAATAAATTCCAAATAAATCCAAATAAATTCCAGAAAATTCCAAAAATTCACCAAAGTGCCAAATCACACATGAATTTAAGAAAAGCAAATTTTTGGGGTGTTACATGCGTTCTCAACAAGATCGGGACATTATGAGTTCATAGTCATGTTATTTGGATTGACTAGTGCACCTGCATATTTCATGAATATGATGAATAAGGTTTTCGTGGAATACCTGGATAAGTTTGTTATCATGTTCATAGATGACATTCTTGTCTACTCTAAGACGAGAAAAGAGTAAGTAAAACACCTGAAGTTAGTTCTAGAGAAGTTGCGAGAATAGCAACTATATGCTAAGTTTAGTAAGTGTGATTTCTAAAAAAAAGGTGGAATTTCTTAGACATATAATAACTACTAAGGGATTCATAGTAGACCCATGTAAAGTGGAAGTTGTGTTACATTGGGAGCAACCAAAGTCTATTACTCAGGTTCGGAGTCCATGGAATGGCGGGATATTACCGTCGGTTCATTGAAGGATTCTCTACAATTGCCAGGCCACTTACACAATTATTGAAAAAGGAGAAGAAATTTGCATGGTCACCAAAGTGTGAGTAGAGTTTTCAAGAGTTGAACAAGCGATTGGCATCAACACCAGTGCTAGTGTTGCCGGATGTTCAGAAGAGCTTTGATATATATTGTGATGCTTCGCATCAAGGACATGGATGTGTATTGATGCAGAATCGCAAGGTAGTTGCATATGCTTCAAGGTAGTGAAGGCCACATGAAGAGAATTATCGACTCAAGATTTGGAGTTAGCTACCGTAGTGCATGCTTTGAAGTTATGGCATTATTATCTCATCAGGAACATATGTGACATATATACGGACCATAAGAGTTTAAGGTATATCTTTACTCAGTTAGACCTTAACATGAGACAAAGACGATGGCTGTAATTAATCAAATATTATAGACGTGGTCCTAGGCTTCTCGTAAGTGCCCTGGAAGTTCGTAATGAA
The DNA here is from genome assembly GCA_036346355.1 of Rhipidocladum racemiflorum. Classification (NCBI taxonomy): domain Eukaryota; kingdom Viridiplantae; phylum Streptophyta; class Magnoliopsida; order Poales; family Poaceae; genus Rhipidocladum; species Rhipidocladum racemiflorum. Next base: position 10,964,679 of record CM070569.1, read on the forward strand.
CTGCTCATAAGATCTCCCTAAGAATATATTGAGTTCTTTGGAAGTCCTTTGAGCCAAGTCTGAGCTGATGGGGCGAGCATGACCGACAAGTAATTTGCCATTACTTTGTGGCCACCCCTAGCTACTTTGACTGCGAGGGCGTAAACCTGTAGCTAGGCCTCTGGAACTCTTACCCCATCGAACTTGATAATGCCCTTGGGGTTGAAACCACTGGGCCACACCACTCGGTGAAGCCGGTCGGTAAACGCCTGGATCCCATCGATGGATATGTCGTCGCGACATGGTGGAGATCTGCGGGCAGGAGATTGGCGAGGGGGAGATTTTACCCAGATCTCGTTGGTTGAGTTGAATTGCCACCGCGGTTACCATGGCCTTGACTTGGGCCATGATTGGGGTGGTAGGGCTGTCGGCTTCAATCATCGGGCCCAAGGTGTCGAGAAGTGTCTTAGAGGCGACAATATTCTGCTACGATGTATGAAAAATGGATTGGCTCCCCATTCTGGCATGCAGGATATCTTCATTGACGTTGCGGCCTCGGGTTTGGAGAGACCGAGTGCGCGCTTCTTGGGCTTCATGACGAAGACGATCTGCCTCCACTCCTTCGACATCCCACTGGCAATCCGAGTCTGAGCGTTCGTCCTCGATCACGCAAATCCCCCAGAAACTATGGGGGCTCCTCATGTTGCTTTCCAGTTCACCATATCCAAGACGGGAAGTGGGCCTCTGGCATACTACTCATGAGTAGATGGTTGTGGCCTTCCCCGATCCCAACGGGAAGCTAGGAGAAGCGCCATTGGAGTCCTCTCCGGATCGGATCGGATCCGAGTCTGAAGGGCAGTCGGAGACCCTCCCCGATTGGATCTAGTCCGGGTCTGATAGAGTCAGTTTGCCGAGTTCATTGGCAAAGAAGATCAGGCTCCTAAAGCAAAAAACCTGACCGGGAGCAAAGGTAATGTTGATGATGTTGGAGGAGGCCATCAAGCTTGACAAGATTGATCTTAGCACTTCCCCTACCTGGCGCGCAAATTGTTGATGTTTGTTGTCGGCAATAATGAATATGGGGCTATGCGTTGGATCTAAACTCAATGGTAACACAAGACAAGGGTTATACAGGTTTAGGTCCTCAGCAGTGGAGGTAATACCCTAGCCCTGTGTTCTGGGATTATGAGCAATATGTTTCTCACGTATTGTGTGTCCTCTCCAGGGACCCCCGCCCCCTTTATGTAGGGAGGGGACGGAAGAGTCTGAGTCAGTTACAAAGGGGGAATCCTAGTCGATTACATGATAAGATTCTATCCCTATCCTTTCTCACCGGACACGCTTATTCCACAACCATGCTTTGGAACCCCACATCAATACTTCAATTATATTTGCAATTTTTGGTTGCTTTTACTTTGTTCATGCTTGTTCTTTGATTGCTTGCTGGAATTGATCTTCGTGATCAGGTCAATTGGGTTTTGGCACGGTTGATAACAATTCAGAGTTTGGTTCAGCAATTGCTTGGTGTTGATCATGTTTTGGTCGGTAGCCTGGATTGTGAGTGTCATCCCCACTAATCGAGAGTTATCCATCTCACCGAAAGATCGGGCCTCCTTATCGTCATCAGTTGGTATCAGAGCCTTAGTTGATTGGTGAGAATATCAGTACCTTAGATTACTTCTTATTTTATGTCCTAAATTGAAAATTACTCCACAAAAATTCAACCTTTAGTTTCAATATGGCATTTTAGTGAGTTTTGAGGTTTTGATCCATTAGAGTCCATATTTTAGTTGATGTTCTTTATTTTTCTTTGCATGCCTTCAATCTTTCGACTCTATCTAGTTCGGTATTTTGTGCATAACTTTCGCATACGAACTCAGATTTTTTCATTCTTGCACTTTCCTGAAAAGCTTACAAAAATATCTTCAAAATCTATTTGGGGCAACCATCCAAATTTGGAACGTATCTATGAAATCTACCGCAATCAAAGTCGGTGCTCCAAATTAGGGTTTACAGATTGGTTCGGTATTTTGGCCATAATGTTTACATCTGAACTTCGATTTTGAATTTTTTTTACTTTTCTGAGATAGTCCTCTACAAAAATGTTTTTGGACAACCTTTGTGATTTGGAATCTTTCAAACCGAATTTAATTCAGATTCAGAATCATCTCGTCAGGTTGAAATTGGGACTATTATGTAGTGCTCGATTTTTGGGCCAAAACTTTCACACCCAAGCTCCAAATTACATATTCTTGTACTCTATTGAAAGCTGAGGATATAATCTTCAATTCATTCCGCAGTCATCCAATCAAATTCGGTTGTCTTCAAACATTAATCTAGGCAATAAGTCTGCTGCCCTAGAGAAGCTGAATTAGGGTTTCTTGGATCGTTTTTTAATTTAAGCTTGTTCCTTTGAGTCTTTGTGTACAGTAGCATCCATAAAACCATAAAATATGAAACATATCAGTACACCTACCTTTGGGAACCAATTCATCTTTTGTAAACACTTTGATCCTATTTGACACTAGCTTGTTGATATTGCTTAGGCCTACTCTAGTTGATACATTGTATAATCTTGAATCATCATATCATACTATCCTGTGACATTGAGTTAGGGATTCTGAAACTTTGTTCATACTAGCGTTGGCCAAAAGTCACCAAAAGAAAGAAAAGAGAAAGAGCCAGAAGGCCAAAAAGAAAAAGAAAATAAAATAGTGTCCAGTCGCACTACATTGAGCAAAACCCTAATTTGTGTTCATTATTTTCAGATTGTGCAATTGTATTAATTATTGATCAATCTTTTGCCCTTTTTTACATTCTTGAAGCAATAAGTTAGCATCTCTCTACGGCTTGTGCAATAGATCTTTTGGTGCCTCACTTATATTTCATAGCTCATTCCTTGATTGCATAAGTACATTATCTTTGTGCGTGTGTTGTCTTGAAATTCACTTATATCTTTGAGATCGGCAACTAAGGCTTGTGAATTCTAGTTTGGATTTTTACTTATCATTACAATAACTAGAATTATCAGATTGTATAGGAAATGAATATTTCATATCCAAGCTCCACCTTCTACTAACCAAATAGGTATTGTTCTCCTTGCATTCGCTTTTTCAAGCTTGAGTGCATTTATCATGAACCAGCCATCGATTGTACCACCTAATTTGCATTGGTAAGAATGTGCAAGGGCTTGAGCATGTGTGACTTTGTAGCACTAGCACCTAGTAGTTGATAGGGACATATACTTGTGAATTGTTTCTTGCCTTCTAGTAACAATGGCAGGTTCCACTGATCATACCGACGAGGATGCTCCTCTTATGCCACGAATGAAGGGAATCATACAACATTTTTCACCGATGTTGAATCAACATTAGGAGCATCTTAAGGGGATTCTAGATCACACCAATGGTGATCTTGTTGCACTTGCTACACGCGTAGGGTAGCTAGAGAGAGCTCCACTACTGGCTACCCCTATTGCTACAGATGTACCACGACAATGCCGTACCCCTTCTGTTGCTCGCTCATGGGCCAACAAAGTAGAAGAAGAATTCATGAATGACGGAAATCAATGCCATCATAATCTAATGGTGATATTTCCAATGTGTGTAATCTAATGTCTCCCAGAGGAATTGATATTACTTCTTTGCTTGTAGCAAGATTTTGACAATGCCGTGTAAAGCTGTGCGCATGCTGAACACTTGAAGAATTAATATTCTTAGTATGTAGTATTTCTGTCATGCTCGAATATTCCATTGATAGGTCTGGCTCTTATGTCAGGACCTGAATGTGCAAATCCAGACCCTCTTTGTATTCTGCACTAGTCCAGGATCACGCTAGTGCACATAGTCTCAACATAGATGAATATCACAATCACACACAGCGAAAATAATAAAAATAACTCAATTATAGGATATATATAAACTGTTGAACGACCTTAAGGTCAACCTTACACTTATGAGGCCTTGATGGCTTCAACTCCAATTAAATAAGAAGCAGCGGAACAAAGAACGTCGATGAATCCCATCAATATGTCATAGGCAACTGACAAGGTTCAACTCCTAGATATTCGCCTCCTTGCGGAACTCTGCCTTTGAAGATGTAGACTTCTCCTCAGCTAGTGATTGTTTGTTGCAAGGGGTGACTACATAAAGCACTCAGCAAGTCATGCACAGAATGCAAGTGTAACACCCCGGCATCTAGAATGCTTTAATGCTACCAAACATAGACTAAACAACAACATAATACCACAATTTATCATAAATTACAGCAAAGGAGCAAATGCTACAAATCGAAATTTCGGCAGCATCTCCTTTGTTTTAACATGTATTAACACAATATCAATATCATGGCAAGATATATCATAGCACACGACATCTAAAACATCAACATAAATGGATATATCATCAAATTACGCCAATAATACCATGCTCAATCACTTCATAAGCTATAACGAAGCCAATAAGGAATCACAAGCATGCTAAATTAAACCATACATTAAATTTATGGCACAACTCTTAATATCATGTCTCCAAGTGATTAATCATAGACTATGATTGTGGAGCTACGTGTAGAAGTGTAGCTAAACCCCTTTTTCCCGCATGCCGGTCTCAAAGTACCTAAAAACCACATAAAACACAAGCGTGAGTTCATCACTCAGCAAGTATATTGCAATGGAACAAAAGAACAACTTACATTGCAACAACACACAACATGTTTATCATCTCATTCATAATCACATATCTTTATCATCATCAAATATGCAATGCGATGCGATGCTCATATCTCCTTGGAAACTCATACCGGTATGGTTGAGTACACACCCGTCGGTGTGCACCCTTTCCCCCCTTCCATCCCGAAGATGGAGGGTGCCTACTCCTCGCTTCCACAACCCACGGTAGATGGAATCACGATGTAGGACTTACTCTATTGGCTCTCCGGATTAGTCATAACTTTCTCACCGACCTTCCCGGATTAGTTATTGACTTTCTCACCGCCCGGGCCATGTGTCATGCCATGTATGCATATATGCCAACAACATAGATAACTTGTACGTGATAACATGGCATCATAACATAGTGAGCATATTCATCATACCAACGGCAATCATTAAAGCATGGCAAGCTCACATAACATGGAAACAGTTTGCATTTAAACAAGGCAAACAATCAAACCACATGCTACCATTCCAATACACTTGCCTCAACCACGTGCAACGGATTGGCGGGAAGTAGAAGGCACTCCCGGGGTCGCATGTAACACCCCAAAATTTTGCTTTTCTTAAATCTATGTGTGATATGGCACTTTGGTGAATTTTTGGAATTTTTTGGAATTTATTTGGAATTTATTTGAATTTATTCCATTTTAAAATAATTAAAGAATTTAACTTTGCAAATAAAGTTTTGTTGGAAATATTTTATTTGAGTCCCAAATACCCTAAAATATTTTCCAGAATTTTTCTGAGTATTTTGCTATTTTTAATGAATTAAATGAATTACTGGAAATTATTTTAAATATTAAATCGCTGGAAATTTGAGTTGGGTCAAGTACTATTCATCCGACCGAGTCGGAACCCGAGTCAGACTCGAGTCCGACCCGAGCCAGCTGCGCCACTTGACTTGACCCAACCGCGTCTGAACCCCAGATCAGATCCGAACCGTTGGATCAAGATCCAACGGTCAGGATCAATCCGAGCTAGACACGGCCGCACCAGAACCGATCTCGGCCGTCAATCGCGCCACGTGGACGGCTCACGTACGTCCACGTCACCTCGTCGTGTTCGGAACGGACTCCGCCGCCCGTACCGGTTCCGCCGCGGATTCCGCGGGGATCTCGACGTCCGTGCCGGTATTTAATGCCCGGACCCGCGCCCGAGGTTCGCCTTTGCCTCGTGCGTCGTTTGCCCCAAGCGCCCTAGCCCTAGCCGCCGCCGTCGACTCGCTATTGCTCGCCGTAGTTGGAGAAGCCTCCGCCACGGTCCTTGCCTCGTCCCGCCGGCCGCCGCCTTCCGCCGAGTTGGAGCCTGGCCCGAGTCCTCAAGCCAAGGCGCACTGCGGTACCTCTCACTCCGCCGAGAGACCGGCGCCGTCGGGCTCGCTGCCGTTGCCTCTCGGTGGCCTCGCCCGCTGCGTGTCGCCATCGCCGCCTGCGAGCATCGTGGAGCCGTTGGATCTTCATCGCACGGTCCAAGATCACGCCACGTCACCCGCCGGTGAGATCCCGCCCAAAAATTTCAAGATCCAATCTCGACCGTTGGATCTAGATCCAACGATTCAGCATCAAACGCGTTAACCCAAACGCTGAGAGCCGAATCGACCGGGCCGTTGATTTTCAAATCAACGCCCGCATTGGCGCCACGCTGCCGGGAAGGCCGACCGCCGCGCGGCCGCTGGCCCACGCTGCAGCGTGCAGGACGCCGACACGCGGCCCGTGATGTCGCCGCCCAGCCTACTCGCACCATGACGCCACACCGACGCCATGGCGGTTCGCATGTCGGGCCGCCCCCAGCCGAGCGCCGACGTCACAAGGTCCCACTGCCAAAGCCACCGTGGCCGAGCCTGGCCGACGCCGCAGGACGCTACCCGAGTGGACCCACCTGTCAGCGACACATGGAGCCGTGGACCGAGTCCACGGTAGACCCGAGCCGAGCGTGGACCAAGTCCATGGACCGGCTGACGTCAGCAGACCAATCAGAGGCTGCCACGTGTCCAGGCTGACGCAATAATTAATTTTCGAAAAAGAAAATGATTTATTAATTCGAAATAATGATTTCAGATTTTGTTTCAAACTTCAAACGCTTATAACTTTTGCGTTTCAACTCCGATTTGAGTGATTCAAATTTCTAAATTTGTATAAAATTGAGATCTACCTAATTATGAATTTTATTTAATTTTTGGGCTAAAGTTTTTCTCTGAAAAATTATTTAATTGATTATTTAAACTTCAAAATGCTATAACTTTTGCATTTTAACTCCAAATTTGACGATTCCAGTTTCTAAAAATTCATAAAATTATGTTCTCTCTGTTTATGGATTCTATTTGGATGTTTGGACACTTTTTTCCTATTGTTTATTCGTGTATTGCTATTTGCACGCTTTACGAGTAGACGTTGAAGTGCCGGAAGGATTCGAAGGAGAAGTATTGACTCAGGATCCAACTCAAGACCAAGAACAAGTACTTTTTGAAGGCAAGTTGTGCTTTGACCATGTTGATCCTATTTTGAAACTTATTTTGATTTAACTTATTGCATGCTAGTTCAATTAGAAAATACTTTATTTAAATATGAGGAATTAGATAAATACCAATTTGTTGTATGACACCTTGATTACTTAAATATGTGCCATGACCCCTTGTCACCCTAGTTGTGGATTACTAGTTGGACATTACTAAAATTGCCAACATGGGTTTAGACCGTTGTAGTATATTGCTTAGACATGCTACGTGCTCATGACATGATTTTGGATAATCAAACGTTAATATTGACTTAATGATATATTGAACCTGTTTTGGAAAGGTATCATGTGATTATGATGGCACGTGGTGCATGGTAATCAACTGGGGTTTGATAAAAAGTTTTTGACCGGGGCATGTGGCAAGAATGATTAGGTGGGCCAGTTGTGGCACTGGGGATGATGATTTGGTTCTTCGGGTAGTCTTGCCCTGGTCACCCTAAGGACTTCACCTTGCAAGCCTTTGAACTGGCTCTAACGTGCAACCACATGTCTGTAATGGGATGGACCTAGTTGACTAAGTTGCTAATAACGTACCTGTGGGACCTCAGGAGGTCAACTACACCCTTTGTGTAAGTTGTACTGGGAGCGCATCGGTCGAGGCCAGGTGCCCATCTAACGGTTGATTGGCCTAAACTTCGCCTTAGCTAAGGGAAGGGTTAGTGTGCAATAACCGGGGAGGACCACTTGTATTGTTAGAAGTTTCCGAAAGACTTTGTTACGGGAACTCGCATTTGTGGTGTTTGACTGTATCTTGTGGGTAAAGTGCATAACCTCTGCAGAGTGTAGAATCTATTCGAATAGCCGTGTCCGCGGTATTGGACATCGCTCGGGAATTACAGTCAAGGGTTAGACTTTCTCAAAAAATAAATAACTTGGATCTGAAAGGTTGGGTTGGATTAATAATGATGTTGATGGAAATGTGGATTAGGATGGGAAAGATGTTTATTAAACTCCTTGAAAAGTTATTTATGCTATACTAGTTTCTACTGCTTTCGAATCTACTTATGATACTTGTCAAATGCTGTTACTGCAAATAAACCTTGAACTATTCCATTGTACGAAGCCATGCATGTAGTATAATAGCTGCATTCTGTGCATGACTTGCTGAGTACCAAGTACTCACCCTTGCCACAATACAACACCAGTTGAAGAGGGGACAACACCTGCTTTGGAGGAGGAGCTTCCAAAGGAACCGTCTACTTAGGGAGCGAGCCCAGTCAGTTGCCTGTGGTATACTGGATGGCGCCACGATATTATCTTATTTTTCCGCTGCTATTATTTCTCTCTTAAATAAGTTTCTCCCTGCGAGGCGTACATTTGTAACTTGACCATAAGGTCGAGTAACCAGTTTGACTATTTAATTAAAGTACTTTATTAGTATCGAGTGGTATGATTGTGATATTTACCGATGTTAAGACTGTGTGCACTAGCTGCTCCTGGACTAGTCTTTGAATACATAGAGGGTCCGGATTTGCAAATTCGGGGTCCCGACAGAGGTGGTATCAGAGCCATACTGACCATAGGCTCAACCCTAGCTAGAATGGTCGTAGAGAGGTTAAAACCTATTTTCTAAAGCTAAAAATTTGTCAAGACAAGAAATGACATCTCGACTTATCCCATTCTTTCTTTTCTTGTCTCTTGCTGAATTTTTCCTTACCTTGTCACGATCTAAAAAAAAATTGGAGTTCTTACGTGAGCACTCTTGTGACAGATGGAGGGAGAGTTCAACTACGTCGATCTGGAGGTTGGTCACGCCGCAGAACTTTGGCGTATGCTACAGACTCTCGGAGATTTTGAGAAGCCACAATACCAGGTGGAAGTAATCAGACAAGCAGGATTGATCAAGGCTTGTGACGTGAAGATTGTGGTACCTGCTAGGAAGAAGGGCCTGTGCAATCGCTCGATACACCGTGACCGCCAGGAGGTCTACAATGCAGATGGGTGTCCAAGAAGTATCACGACGAGCAATGCGGCACATTACCCGCATCTACGCCGGAGAGTTGGAGAGCACGGTGTTCCGTTATCATCCACGCAGCAATAACCTTCTTGACCCGAAGGCGATTCAGGATGAGGATGCCATGGTTACACAGTTGGCACGACTTGTTGTCGCCCAGGAGGATGTACTCGATGATACAAGCAAAGAGCTACAGAAGGCCCGCAAGGAGATCACGACAGAGAAGAACAGATGGCGGGAAGCTCAAGAGTATGTGTCTCACCTTCTGCGAAGGATTGACGAGTTGGAGATGGCTTTGTACGGACTGTAATCCAGAGCCGTGACTCGAGCTACACGAGCCAGATCCGGAGGAGTAAGATCTCGATGAGGACACTGTTTCTTCGACTACCACAGATAACACAGTTGCTGGACATGGCAATCGTTTCGCGCCTATGCCGCAGCATCCGTACCCAGGCCGTGGAGGTTTCCTCGATGAGTGAGCGTAGGTTCTATAGTGAGACTCCTTCGCCGAGTCGCGTCATAGAATAAAGAGTCACCCTTTAGGCGTTAGACTCCAGTGTTAGTTCGATTTTGATTTTCATTGCTTGCTGAGTGTGCAGTATGTGTTGCAAGGCCTTTAGGCATTGTAAGCAACCATACCAAGTTATTGATATCATTAGTTAATAAAGTTGGACCTTAAAGCTACACCTTTCGCCCCGCATAAGTCCCATATTACTTGTCTATTCTTGTTTCCCTCTCATCTCTAAAACCTAGAGCAAATCGACAGATGGTGAACACCCGCGGAAACTTTGGAGGCAATGGAAGTGGTTCTCGCCTCGTAAAACCCCAATGATGGAGCACCAAAGACCGCCACTAGACATGCAGAATTTTGGAGCATTTCTTGTCGCTTAGACTCGATTGATGCATGCTATGATGCAACAGATGCAACACGTCATCGCTAGGCCACTTTGCTAATCAAGTTAATCGGGGACAACGCCGTAATACAAGACTCGCCGAATTCATGAGGACCCATCCACCCACTTTTTCTGGGAATGCCAATCCATTGGAGGCTGATGATTGGTTAAGATCAATTGAGAGGAAGCTACACATCGCTCAATGCATGGGAAATGAGAAGGTACTCTACGCTTCTCATCGCTTGAGGGGACAAATGGCCGAATGGTGGGAGAACTTCTGTGCCACGCAAGAGAACCCTCAAGAGATCACTTGGGAGGAGTTCACAGTTGCGTTTCGCCAGTATCACGTGCCTGAAGGAATCATGGATCTCAAGAAGGAGGAGTTCAGAGCACTGAAGCAAGGTAATTAGCCAGTGGCCGACTACCTGAACAAGTTCACACAGCTTGCTCGCTACGCACCTGAGGATGTAGCGACAGATAAAGCCAGACAGTCTCGCTTCATGAAGGGACTTAACTCGGGACTACAAGTAGGACTGATCACCCACACCTTTCCAGATTTCCGAGAGTTGGTGAATAAGACGCTTATTCTTGAGGACAAGCGCAAGGAACTGGATGAGAACAGGAAGCGCAGGATGCAACAGCAGGGATCACGCTAGGGAACGCAATAGCGTCTGAGAGTTGCACCAAATCAATTTTTCAGATTCCAGCCACAGAATGCTACAAGTACACCGTCACCAGCACAAAGACCCGTCAATCAGAACTACTGCACTCGCCCACGCTTAGAAACGCCGCTCAGCAACAAGAAGGAACAGTGAGACGCTGCTACAATCGCAACGAGCCAGACACTTTGCCAACAGCTTGCCCAAAGAAGACAGCAGGAGTGACCTCCGCTTCAATCTAGGATCCACCCGGCTAGGACACGGCAGTGAGCCACACCCTGCATCGTGGTGAGAGGCTGAGTCAACCATGTCACCGCAGATGCACTGCAGAATGCTACGGACGTCGTACTGGGTAAGTTACTTGTTAACTCAGTTCCTGCAACAATTTTGTTTCATTCTAGAGCTTCGCATTCGTTTGTTTCGCAAGGCTTTGCTGCTAGAAATGATTTGGAGATTGCAAGGCTTAAATGCATGCTTTTAGTTCAAACCCCTGGTTCCGAACTCCGAACGAAAGTAGGATGTTCTGGGGTGAGAATACTAATAGATGGGATAGAGTTCCTAGCGAACCTTATTATTTTGGAGACCCAGACCTTAGATGTCATTTTGGGAATGGATTGGTTGTCCAAGCACAAGGCCGTATTGGATTGTGGACGAAGAACTATCTCAGTTGAGAGCCAGTGTGGGAAGAAAGTGGAATTTCAAGCTACTGCCGTTAGAGATGGACAGTTGATGGTAAATAGTACCAAGGCAATCAGCATAGAGAATGTCTCAGTAGTGAATGAGTACCCAGATGTTTTCCTGAAGATCTACCTGGTATGCCACCGGACAGGGACATAGAGTTTGTGATAGAGCTTGTACTGCACAGACCGATAGCAAAGAGACCTTATCGGATGTCCACCGAGGAGTTGGTAGAGATGAAGAAACAACTTGAAGAGTTAATGGAGAAAGGATTTATCAGACCGAGTTCGTCACCGTGGGGAGCACCAGTATTGTTTGTCAAGAAGAAGGACGAGAGTTTCAGGATGTGCATTGACTACCGTGCACTCAATGAAGTCACCGTGAAGAATAAGTATCCGCTACCCAGGATTGATGATTTGTTTGACCAGCTAAGAGGAGCCGGAGTTTTCTCAAAGATTGATCTGAGATCGGGTTACCATCAGTTGAAGATCCGATCAGAAGATATCCCGAAGACTGCATTCTCGTCGAGATATGGACATTACGAGTTTATTGTTATGTAATTTGGTCTGACGAATGCGCCAGAATATTTCATGAATATGATGAATAAGGTGTTCATGGAATACTTGGACAAGTTTGTCGTCGTGGTCATAGATGATATCCTAATCTACTCCAAGACAGAGGAAGAACATGCCGAACACTTGAGGCGAGTTTTGGAAAAGCTGAGGGAACAGCAACTCTTCGCCAAGTTCAGCAAGTGTGATTTTTGGAAGGACAAGGTGGAGTTCCTCGGACATGTAATGACCGCAGAAGGAGTCGCCGTAGATCCAAGCAAGGTAGAAGCTGTGTTACATTGGGAGCAGCCGAAGACTGTGACCCAGATCCGGAGTTTCCTTGGAATGGCAGGATACTACCGCCGTTTCATTGAAGGCTTTTCGACAATTGCGAGACCTCTTACGCAATTGCTGAAAAAGGAGAAAAAGTTTGCATGGACGTCAGAATGTGAGAAAGGTTTTCAGGAGCTGAAGAAGCGATTGACATCAGCGCCGGTGTTAGTTCTACCGGATGTTAATCAAAGCTTTGATATTTATTGTGACGCATCGCGCCAAGGACTTGGATGTGTGCTGATGCAGAATGGAAAGGTCGTCGCTTATGCATCAAGGCAGTTGAGGCCGCATGAGGAAAATTATCCGACGCATGACCTAGAGTTAGCTGCCGTAGTGCATGCCTTGAAGATATGGCGTCACTATCTGATCGGGAACAGATGTGAAGTGTATACGGATCATAAGAGCCTTAAGTACATATTCACCCAGTCGGATCTGAATATGAGGCAGAGGAGATGGTTAGAGTTGATCAAGGACTACAATGTTGGAATCCATTACCATCCCGGGAAGGCCAACGTGAGTATGTTGCTAGCCATACCGTGAGTATGTTGCTAGCCACAAGTCAGGGTGAGTTATGTGAGGATTTTCAGAGAATGAAGATTGAGGTGGTACCTAGCGGATTCTTGGCCGCACTGGAAGTGAAGCCTACCCTAGAGGATCAGATCCGGGAAGGACAGAAGGATGATGACAAGATCCGCAGGATTAAGTCCATCAAGGAGGAAGGCAAGGCAGAGGACTTCAAGTTGGATGAGCAAGGCACGTTATGGATGAAGGATCGCATTTGTGTGCCGAACAAAAAGGAGCTGAAGCAGTTGATTCTAGAAGAAGCCCATGACTCCAAGTATTCAATTCATCCTGGAAGCGCCAAAATGTATCAGGATTTGAAGGAGAGATTCTGGTGGCCGATCATGAAGCGTGAAGTTGCCGAGCATGTTGCATTGTGCGACGTATGCCAGAGAGTCAAGGCAATGCATTAGAGACCAGTAGGATTGCTACAAATTACTGAAAATACTCGAGTGGAAGTGGGAGGAAATCGTAATGGATTTCATTACCGGTTTGCCTAAGACTCAAGGAGGTTATGACTCCATATGGGTTATAGTGGATCGCTAGACCAAAGTAGCCCATTTTATCCTCGTGAAGACCACTTACTCGGAGATAAGTTAGCGAGTTGTACATGATCGAGGATCGTCTGTTTGCACGGAGTGCCAAAGAGGATTGTATCGGACAGAGGTACCCAATTTACCTCAAGGTTACGGAATAAGTTGCATGAAGCCATGGGAACCCGTTTGAACGTCAAGATGACCTATCATCCACAGACGGATGGACAGACCGAAAGAGTCAACCAGATTCGGAGGATATGTTAAGAGCATGTGCATTGGCTTATGCTACCTCTTGGGATAAGAGTTTGCCGTATGCCGAGTTCGATTACAATAATAGTTACCAGGCTAGTTCTGAGATGTCACCATTTGAGGCCTTTGTATGGTCGACCCTGTCGGACGCCATTGAATTGGAATGAGACCGGCGAGCGCCGTTTCTTCGGGCCTGATATTCTTCAAGAGGCTGAAGAGCAGATTGCCATGATTAGGGAAAGGTTGAAGATAGCCCAATCACGACAGAAGAGTTATGCTGACAATCGTCACCGGGACTTGAGTTTTGAACAAGAAGACTTTGTATACCTCAGAGTTACGCCTCTCAGGGGAGTTAAGAGGTTCCATGCTAAAGGGAAACTCGCACCCCGTTATGTTGGACCATTTAAGATTTTGAGCCGCAGAGGCGAAGTTGCTTACCAGCTAGAGCAACCGTAGTCGTTAGCAGGAGTACATGACGTGTTCCACGTGTCCCAGTTGAAGAAGTGTCTACGAGTACCTGAGGAACAGACACCGCTAGAGTCAATTGAGTTGTAAGAAGATTTGACTTACAAGGAGTATCCCGTAAAGATTTTGGATACCATAGATCGAGAGACGAGGAACAAGTCAACCCGTTTCTGCAGAGTTCAATGGAGCAACCACGCGGAGAGTGAAGCAACTTGGGAGCGCGAAGAGGATTTGAGAAAAGAGTTTCCGAACCTATTCCTTAGTTAGCCTTAAATCTCGGGGACGAGATTCTATTAAGGGGGGGAGGTTTGTAACACCCCAAAATTTTGCTTTTCTTAAATCTATGTGTGATTTGGCACTTTGGTGAATTTTTGGAATTTTCTGGAATTTATTTGGATTTATTTGGAATTTATTTGAATTTATTCCATTTTAAAATAATTAAAGAATTTAACTTTGCAAATAAAGTTTTGTTGGAAATATTTTATTTGAGTCCCAAATACCCTAAAATATTTTCCAGAATTTTTCTGGAATTTTTCTGAGTATTTTGCTATTTTTAATGAATTAAATGAATTACTGGAAATTATTTTAAATATTAAATCGCTGGAAATTTGAGTTGGGTCAAGTACTATTCATCCGACCGAGTCGGAACCCGAGTCAGACTCGAGTCCGACCCGAGCCAGCTGCGCCACTTGACTTGACCCAACCGCGTCTGAACCCCAGATCAGATCCGAACCGTTGGATCAAGATCCAACGGTCAGGATCAATCCGAGCTAGACACGGCCGCACCAGAACCGATCTCGGCCGTCAATCGCGCCACGTGGACGGCTCACGTACGTCCACGTCACCTCGTCGTTTGCGTTTTAACTCCAAATTTGACGATTCCAGTTTCTAAAAATTCATAAAATTATGTTCTCTCTGTTTATGGATTTTATTTGGATGATTGGATACTTTTTGCCTATCGTTTATTCGTGTATTTGCTATTTGCACGCTTTACGAGTAGATGTTGAAGTGCCGGAAGGATTTGATGGAGAAGTATTGACTCAGGATCCAACTCAAGACCAAGAGCAAGTACTTTTTGAAGGCAAGTTATGCTTTGACCATGTTGATCCTATTTTGAAACCTATTTTGATTTAACCTATTGCATGCTAGTTCAATTAGAAAATACTTTATTTAAATATGGGAGATTAGATAAATACCAATTTGCTGTATGACACCTTGATTACTTAAATATGTGCCATGACCCCCTTGTCACCCTAGATGTGGTTTACTAGTTGGACATTATTAAATTGCCAACATGGGTTTAGACCGTTGTAGTAAACTGCTTAGACTTGCTACGTGCTCATGACATGATTTTGGACAAACAAATGTTAATATTGACTTAATGATATATTGAACCTGTTTTGGAAAGGTATCATGTGATGTTGATGGCACGTGGTGCATGGTAATCAACTGGGGTTTGATAAATAGTTTTCGACCGGGGCATGTGGCAAGAATAATCAGTGGGCGGTTGTGGCATTGGGGATGTTGATTTGGTTCTTCGGGTAGTCTTGCCCTGGTCACCCTAAGGACTTAACCTTGCAAGCCTTTGAACTGGGTCTAACGTGCAACCACATGTCTGTAATGGGACAGACCTAGTTGATTAAGTTGCTAATAACGTACCTGTGGGACCTCAGGAGGTCAACTACACCCTTTGTGTAAGTTGTACGGGAGCGCATCTGGGGTTGAGGCCAGTACCCATCTAACGGTTGATTGGCCTAAACTTCGCCTTAGCTAAGGGAAGGGTTAGTGTGCAATAACCGGGGAGGACCACTTGTATTGTTAGAAGTTTCCGAAAGACTTTGTTACGGGAACTCGCCTTTGTGGTGTTTGACTGTATCTTGTGGGTAAAGTGCATAACCTCTGCAGAGTGTAGAATCTATTCGAATAGCCGTGTCCGCGGTATTGGACATCGCTCGGGAATTACAGTCAAGGGTTAGATTTTCTCAAAAATAACTTGGATCTGAAAGGTTGGGTTGGATTAATAATGATGTTGATGGAAATGTGGATTAGGATGGGGAAGATGTTTATTAAACTCCTTGAAAAGTTAATTATGCTATACTTGTTTCTACTGCTTTCGAATCTACTTATGATACTTGTTAAATGTCAAGCATCGCAAAAATACCTTGAGCCACTCCTTTGTACCAAGCCATGCATATAGTATATTAGCTTTGCATTACATTGCATGACTTGCTGAGTACCAAGTACTCACCCTTGCCACAATACAACACCAGTTGAAGAGGAGACTACACCAGCTTTGGAGGAGGAGCTCCAAGAGGAACCGTCTACTTAGGGAAGGGAGCCCAGTCAGTTGCCTGTGGTATACTGGATGGCGCCACGAAGTTATTTGATTTTCCGCTGCTATTATTTCTCTCTTAATAAGTTTTCGCCCTGTAATCGTGCATTGTAACTTGACCATAAGGTCAAGTAACGATTGACTATTTAATTAAAGTACTTTACTAGTATCGAGTGGTATGATTGTGATATTTACCGATGTTAAGACTGTGTGCACTAAGCGGCGTTCTGGACTAGTGCTTTGAATACACAAAGGGTCGGATTTGCAAATTCGGGGTCCCGACAGAGGTGGTATCGAGCCATCTTGACCGTGAGGCTCAACCCTAAGCTAGAATGGTCGTAGTGAGGATAAAACCTATTTTCTAAAGCTAAAAATTTGTCAAGATAAGAAATGACATCTCGACTTACCCCTTCTCTCTTTCCTTGTCTCTTGCTGAATATTCCCTTACCTTGTCACGATTTAAAATTTTGAGTTCTTACGTGAGCACTCTTGTGACAGATGGAGGGAGAGTTCAACTACGTCGATCTGGAGGTTGGTCACGCGCGGAACTTTGGCATATGCTTGAGACTCTCGGAGATTTTGAGAAGCCGCAATACCAAGTGGAAGTGATCGGACAAGCGAGGATTGATCAAGGCTTGTGACGTAAAGATTGAGGTACTGCTAGGAAGAAGGGCCTGTGCAATCGCTCGATACACCGTGACCGCCAGGAGGTCTACAATGCAGATGGGTATCCAAGAAGTATCACGACGAGCAATGCGGCACATTACCCATATCTACGCCAGAGAGTTGGAGAGCACGGTGTTCCGTTATCACCCGCGCAGCAATAACCTTCTTGACCGGCGATTCAGGATGAGGATGCCATGGTTACATGATTGGCACGACTTGTTGTCGCCCAGGAGGATGTACTCGATGATACAAGCAAAGAGCTACAGAAGGCCCGCAAGGAGATCACGACAGAGAAGAACAGATGGCGGGAAGCTCAAGAGTATGTGTCACACCTTCTGCGAAGGATTGACGAGTTGGAGATGGCTTTATACGGACCAGAACCAGAGCCAGTACTCGAGCTATACGAGCCAGATCCGGAGGAGTCAGATCTCGATGAGGACACTGCTTCTTCGACTACCACAGATGACACAGTTGCTGGACACGGCAATCGTTTCGCGCCTATGCCGCAGCATCCGTACCCAGGCCGTGGAGGTTCTCTCGATGAGTGAGCGTAGGTTCTATAGTGAGACTCCTTCGCCGAGTCGCATCATAGAATAAAGAGTCACCTTTAGGCGTTAGACTCCAGTGTTATTTCGATTTGGATTTTCATTGTTTGCTGAGTGTGCAGTATGTGTTGCAAGGCCCTTAGGCATTGTAAGCAACCATACCAAGTTATTAATATCAATAATAAAGTTGGACCTTAAAGTTACACCTTTCGCCCCGCATAAGTTCCACATTACTTGTCTATTCTTGATTCCCCTCATCTCTAAAACTTAGAGCAAATCGACAGATGGTGAACACCGCGGAAACTTTGGAAGCAATGGAAGTGGTTCTCGCCACAGAAAACCCCAATGATGGAGCACCAAAGACCGCTTGATTGATATGCAGAATTTTGGAGCATTTCTTGCTGCTCAGACTCAGTTGATGCATGCTATGATGCAACAAATGCAACACGTCACTGCTCAGGCCACAGCTAATCAAGTTAATCAGGGACAACGCCAGAATACAAGACTGTCAGAGTTCATGAGGACTCACCCACCCACTTTCTCTGGGAATGCCAATCCATTGGAGGCCGATGATTGGTTAAGGTCAATTGAGAGGAAGCTACACATAGCTCAATGCATAGGAAATGAGAAGGTACTCTACGCTTCTCATCAGTTGGAAGGAACAGCCGCCGAATGGTGGGAGAACTTCTGTGCCACACAAGAGAACCCTCAAGATATCACTTGGGAAGAGTTCACAGCTGCGTTTCGTCAGTATCACGTGCCAGAAGGAATCATGGACCTTAAGATGGAGGAGTTCAGAGCACTGAAGCAAGGTAATCAGCCAGTGGCCGACTACCTGAACAAGTTCACACAGCTAGCACGCTACGCACCTGAGGATGTAGCGACAGATAAAGCCAGACAGTCTCGTTTCATGAAGGGACTTAACTCAGGACTACAAGTAGGATTGATCACCCACACCTTTCCAGATTTCCAAGAATTGGTGAATAAGGCGCTTATTCTTGAGGACAAGGGCAAGGAACTGGATGAAAACAGGAAGCGCAGAATGCAACAGCAGGGATCACGCCAGGGAACGCAATAGCGTCTGAGAGTTGCACCAAATCAATTTTTCAGATTCCAGCCACAGAATGCTACAAGGACACCGTCACCAGCACCAAGACCCGTCAATCCGAACTACCAAACCCCAGCCCCCGCTAGAAACGCTGCTTGCTCGTGCAAATAAAGAAGGAATGTGAGACGCTGCTACAAGCGCAACGAGCCAGACATTTTGCCAATAGTTGTCCAAAGAACACAGCAGAGTGACCCGATTCGCTTCAATCTAGGAACCACCCGGCTAGGATGCGGCACGAAACCACATCCTGCACCGTGGTGAGAGGCCGAGTCAACCATGTCACCGCAGATGCACTGCAGAATGCTACGGACGTCGTCTTGGGTAAGTTACTTGTTAACTCGATTACACCTGCAACAGTTTTGTTTGACTCGGAGCTTCGCATTCGTTTGTTTCGCAAGGCTTTGCTTCTAGAAATGATTTGGGGATTGCAAGACTTAAGTGCATGCTTTTAGTTCAAACCCTCAGTTAGAACTCCGAGCGAAAGTAGGATGTTCCGGGTGAGAATACTAATAGATGGAATAGAGTTCCTAGTGAACCTTATAATTTTGGAGACCCGGACCTTAGACGTTATTTTGGGAATGGGTGGTTATCCAAGCACAAGGCCGTATTGGATTGTGGACGAAGGACTATCTCGATTGAGAGCCCGTGTGGAAAGAAAGTGGAATTTCAAGCTACTGTAGTTAGAAGGACAGTTGATGGTTAACGACACCAAGGCAATCAGCATAGAGGAGGTCTCATTAGTGAATGAGTACCAGATGTTTTTCCCGAAGATCTACAGGTATGCCGCTTGAGACAGGGGACATAGAGTTTGTGATAGAGCTTGTACCTGCACAGCGGATAGCAAAGAGACCTTATCGGATGTCCACCGAGGAGTTGGTAGAGATGAAGAAACAGCTAGAGGAGTTAATGGAGAAAGGATTTATCGAGACCAAGTTAGTCGCCGTGGGGAGCACAGTTTTGTTTGTCAAGAAGAAGGGCGGGAGTTTCAGGATGTGCATCGACTACCGTGCACTCAATGAAGTTACCGTGAAGAATAAGTATCCGCTACCCAGATTGATGATTTGTTCGATCGGTGAGAGGAGCCGGAGTTTTCTCCAAGATTGATCTCGAGATCGGGATACCATCGATTGAAGATCCGATCGAAGATATCCCGAAGACGCATTCTCGTCAAGATATGGAAATTACGAGTTCTGATTATGTCTTTTGGATCGACGAATGCGCCAAAGATATTTCATGAATATGATGAATAAGGTGTTCATGGAATATTTGGACAAGTTTGTTGTCGTGTTCATAGATGATATCCTAATCTATTCCAAGACAGAGGATGAACATGCCGAACACCTGAGGCGAGTTTTGGAAAAGCTGAGGAGCGACAACTCTTCGCCAAGTTCAGTAAGTGTGATTTTTGGAAGGACAAGGTGGAGTTTCTTGGACATGTAATGACCGCAGAAGGAGTCGCCGTAGATCCAAGCAAAGTAGAAGCCGTGTTACATTGGAAGCAACCGAAGACTGTGACCTAGATCCGGAGTTTCCTTGGAATGGCAGGGTACTACCGCCGTTTCATTGAAGGCTTTTCGACAATTGCGAAACCTCTTACGCGATTCTTTGAAAAAGGAGAAGAAGTTTGCATGGACGTCAGAATGTGAGAAAGGATTTCAGGAGCTGAAAAAGCGATTGACATCAGCACCGGTGTTAGTTCTACCGGATGTTGCTCAAAGCTTTGATATTTATTGTGACGCATCGCGCCAAGGACTTGGATGTGTCTTGTCTGAGAATGGAAAGGTCGTCGCTTATGCATCAAGGCAGTTGAGACCGCATGAGGAGAATTATCCGACGCATGACATAGAGTTAGCTGCCGTAGTGCATGCCTTGAAGATATGGCGTCACTATCTGATCGGGAACAGATGTGAAGTGTATACGGATCATAAGAGCCTTAAATACATATTCACCCAGTCGGATCTGAATATGAGGCAAAGGAGATGGTTAGAGTTGATCAAGGACTACAATGTTGGAATCCATTACTATCCCGGGAAGGCCAACGTAGTTGCCGATGCCTTGAGTCGGAAAAGCCATACCGTGAGTATGTTGCTAGCCACAAGTCAGGGTGAGTTATGTGAGGATTTTCAGAGAATGAAGATTGAGGTGGTACCTAGCGGATTCTTGGCCGCATTGGAAGTGAAGCCTACCCTAGAGGACCAGATCCGAGAAGGACAGAAGGATGATGACAAGATCCGCAGGATTAAGTCCATCAAGGAAGAAGGCAAGGCAGAGGACTTCAAGTTGGATGAGCAAGGCACGTTATGGATGAAGGATCGCATTTGTGTGCCCAACAAGAAGGAATTAAAGCAACTGATTTTGGAGGAACCCCATGACTCCAAGTATTCAATTCATCCTGGAAGCGCCAAAATGTATCAGGATTTGAAGGAAAGATTCTGGTGGCCAAGCATGAAGCGTGAAGTTGCCGAGCATGTTGCATTATGCGATGTATGCCAGAGAGTCAAGGCAATGCATCAGAGACCAGCAGGATTACTACAGCCGCTGAAAATACCTGAGTGGAAGTGGGAGGAAATCGGAATGGATTTCATTACCGGTTTGCCTAAGACTCAAGGAGGTTATGACTCCACATGGGTTATAGTGGATCGTTTGACCAAAGTAGCCCATTTTATCCCCGTGAAGACCACCTACTCGGGAGATAAGTTAGCAGAGTTGTACATGATCAGGATCGTCTATTTGCACGGAGTGCCAAAGAGGATTGTATCGGACAGAGGTACCCAATTTACCTCAAGGTTTTGGAATAAGTTGCATGAAGCCATGGGAACCCGTTTAAACTTCAAGATCTGACCTATCATCCACAGACGGATGGACAGACCGAAGAGTCAACCAGTTACGGAGGATATGTTAAGAGCATGTGCATTGGCTTATGCTACCTCTTGGGATAAGAGTTTGCCGTATGCCGAGTTCGATTACAATAATAGTTACCAAGCTAGTTTACAAATGTCACCTTTTGAGGCCTTTGTATGGTCGACTCGCTGGACGCCATTGAATTGGAATGAGACCGTGGCGAGCGCCGTGTCTTCGGCCTGATATTCTTCAAGAGGTGAAGAAGCAGATTGCCATGATTAGGAAAGGTTGAAGATCGCCCAATCACGACAGAAGAGTTATCCGACAATCGTCGCGGGATTTGAGTTTTGAACCGAGAAGACTTTGTATACCTCGAGTTACGCCTCTCGGGGAGTTAAGAGGTTCCATGCCAAAGGGAAACTTCGCACCCCGTTATGTTGGACCATTTAAGATTTTGAGTCGCAGAGGCGAAGTTGCTTATCACCGGAGTTGCCTCGATCGTTAGCGAGTACATGACGTATTCCATGTGTCCCGATTGAAGAAGTGTCTCCGAGCACTGAGGAACAGACACCGCTAGAGTCAATGGAGTTGCAAGAAGATTTGACTTACAAGGAGCATCCCGTAAAGATTTTGGACACTATGGATCGAGAGACCGAAATAAGTCAACCCGTTTACGTAGAGTTCGGTGGAGCAACCACACGGAGAGTGAAGCAACTTGGGAGCGAAGAGGATTTGAGGAAAGAGTTTAGAACCTATTCCTTTAGTAAGCCACGAATCTCGGGACGAGATTACATTAAGGGGGAGGTTTGTAACACCCCAAAATTTTGCTTTTCTTAAATCCATGTGTGATTTGGTACTTTGGTGAATTTTGGAATTTTCTCGAATTTATTTGGATTTATTTGGAATTTATTTGAATTTATTCCATTTTGAAATAATTAAAGAATTAAACTTTGCAAATAAAATTTTGTTGGAAATATTTTATTTGAGTCCCAAATACCCTAAAATATTTTCGAATTTTTACGGAATTTTTAGTATTTTGCTATTTTTAATGAATTAAATGAATTCGGGAATTATTTTAATTATTAAATCATTGGAAAATCAACTCGGTCGAGCATCTTGTTCATCCGACCGAAGTCGGAACCCGAAGTCGGACTCGAGTCCGACCGAGCCGCTTGACTCGACCAAGCGGCTCCTAACCCTAAGCGATCCCGACCGTTGGATCGGGATCCAACGGCCGAGATCCGCCAGACGGTTCGAGCCGCGTCCGACCGAACCTTACGCTTCGCGATCGTGGCCGTTGATCGTGACGCGTGTCTGACCCTCCGTCATCGTCCCCGTCCGAATCCGAGCCGGAGAGCTCCGCCGTGGGCCGCCGTGTGCGTTAGGGTTTTGCGTTTTGTGAGCACGCCGAGGCACTATTTAAAGCCCCGAGGCCACCCCGGCGAAGCCCTTTGTCGTGCGCATCTTTTGCCCCTAGCCTCTGAGCCCTAGCGCCGCCACAGAGCCGCTATTGCTCGCCGTAGTAGGAGAAGTCCCCCGCCGCGGTTTTACGTCGATCCCCGCCGCTGCCGCCGCTCTCCGACGACACCAAGCCCAGGACCAAGATCCCCACATCACGTCGCGCCTGGGAGTGCCAATCTTCACGCCGGAGCTGCACGGACACGCGCGTGGGAGGTCGTCGCCTCGTCTCCGGTGCCCAAGCCTCGCGCGCCATCAGGACCAGCGAAGCCTCTCCGCCGTCCGATCCGGATCCGGCCGTGAGGTTCGCCACGTATTTCCTTTCTTGTTCAACCCTAGATCCGTTAGCGGTAGTTAGATCTAGATCGAGCGGCCGGATCAACCGTGTAGTTTTGAACGTGAAGCCTAGATCCAATCTGGGCCGTTGATTTTCAAATCAACGGTCGAGATTGAGCCACGTGTACCCAATCCACGCCAATCGCGCGAGATCGCGTCTATGACACGCGGGGCCCGCGTGTCAGCGGGACAACCGAACCGCACCATGACGTCACCGCTTACGTCATTGTGGGGCCTGCATGTCAGCGAGTTAGACCGCACGGGTTAATTGTGTGAGTGACACCTACATGTGGGGCCCACATGTCAGCGACACGTGAACCATGGACCGGGTCCACGATAGACCCGAGCCGAGCGTGGACCGAGTCCATGGACCGGCTGACGTCAGCAGGCCAATCAGAAGCTGCCATGTGTCCAGGCTGACGCAATAATTAATTTCCGAAAAAGAAAATGATTTATTAATTCGAAATAATGATTTCAAATTTTGTTTCAAACTTCAAACGCTTATAACTTTTGCGTTTCAACTCCGATTTGAGTGATTCAAATTTCTAAATTTGTATAAAATTGAGATCTACCTAAATATAAATTTTACTTAATTTTTGGACTAAAGTTTTTCTCTGTAAAATTATTTAATTGATTATTTAAACTTTAAATAATCATAACTTTTGCGTTTTAACTCCAAATTTGACGATTCCAGTTTCTAAAAATTCATAAAATTATGTTCTCTCTGTTTATGGATTTTATTTGGATGATTGGATACTTTTTGCCTATCGTTTATTCGTGTATTTGCTATTTGCACGCTTTACGAGTAGACGTTGAAGTGCCGGAAGGATTTGATGGAGAAGTATTGACTCAGGATCCAACTCAAGACCAAGAACAAGTACTTTTTGAAGGCAAGTTATGCTTTGACCATGTTGATCCTATTTTGAAACCTATTTTGATTTAACCTATTGCATGCTAGTTCAATTAGAAAATACTTTATTTAAATATGGGAGATTAGATAAATACCAATTTGCTGTATGACACCTTGATTACTTAAATATGTGCCATGACCCCCTTGTCACCCTAGATGTGGTTTACTAGTTGGACATTATTAAATTGCCAACATGGGTTTAGACCGTTGTAGTAAACTGCTTAGACTTGCTACGTGCTCATGACATGATTTTGGACAAACAAATGTTAATATTGACTTAATAATATATTGAACCTGTTTTGGAAAGGTATCATGTGATGTTGATGGCACGTGGTGCATGGTAATCAACTGGGGTTTGATAAATAGTTTTCGGCCAGGGGCATGTGGCAAGAATAATCAGTGGGCCGGTTGTGGCATTGGGGATGTTGATTTGGTTCTTGGGTAGTCTTGCCCTGGTCACCCTAAGGACTTAACCTTGCAAGCCTTTGAACTGGGTCTAACGTGCAACCACATGTACGTAATGGGACAGACCTAGTTGATTAAGTTGCTAATAACGCACTGTGGGACCTCGGGAGGTCAACTACACCCTTTGTGTAAGTTGTGCGGGAGGCGTCTGGGGTTGAGGCCAGTACCCATCTAACGGTTGATTGGCCTAAACTTCGCCTTAGCTAAGGGAAGGGTTAGTGTGCAATAACCGGGAGGACCACTTGTATTGTTAGAAGTTTAGAAAGACTTTGTTACTGAACTTCGCCTTTGTGGTGTTTGACTGTATCTTGTGGGTAAAGTGCATAACCTCTGCAGAGTGTAGAATCTATTCGAATAGCCGTGTCCGCGGTATTGGACATCGCTCGGGAATTACAGTCAAGGGTTAGATTTTCTCAAAAATAACTTGGATCTGAAAGGTTGGGTTGGATTAATAATGATGTTGATGGAAATGTGGATTAGGATGGGGAAGATGTTTATTAAACTCCTTGAAAAGTTAATTATGCTATACTTGTTTCTACTGCTTTCGAATCTACTTATGATACTTGTTAAATGCTGTTTACTGCAAAAATACCTTGAGCCACTCCTTTGTACCAAGCCATGCATATAGTATATTAGCCTGCATTCTGTGCATGACTTGCTGAGTACCAAGTACTCACCCTTGCCACAATACAACACCAGTTGAAGAGGAGACTACACCAGCTTTGGAGGAGGAGCTCCAAGAGGAACCGTCTACTTAGGGAAGGGAGCCCAGTCAGTTGCCTGTGGTATACTGGATGGCGCCACGAAGTTATTTGATTTTCCGCTGCTATTATTTCTCTCTTAATAAGTTTTCGCCCTGCGAGTATTGCATTGTAACTTGACCATAAGGTCAAGTAACCAGTTTGACTATTTAATTAAAGTACTTTACTAGTATCGAGTGGTATGATTGTGATATTTACCGATGTTAAGACTGTGTGCACTAGCGCGTTCCTGGACTAGTGCTGAATACACAAAGGGTCCGGATTTGCAAATTCGGGGTCCCGACAGAGGTGGTATCGAGCCATCTTGACCGTGAGGCTCAACCCTAAGCTAGAATGGTCGTAGTGAGGATAAAACCTATTTTCTAAAGCTAAAAATTTGTCAAGATAAGAAATGACATCTCGACTTACCCCCTTCTCTCTTTCCTTGTCTCTTGCTGAATATTCCCTTACCTTGTCACGATTTAAAATTTTGAGTTCTTACGTGAGCACTCTTGTGACAGATGGAGGGAGAGTTCAACTACGTCGATCTGGAGGTTGGTCACGCCGCGGAACTTTGGCATATGCTTCAGACTCTCGGAGATTTTGAGAAGCCGCAATACCAAGTGGAAGTGATCAGACAAGCAGGATTGATCAAGGCTTGTGACGTAAAGATTGAGGTACCTGCTAGGAAGAAGGGCCCAGGCAATCGCCCGATACGCACCTTTGCCAGGAGGTCTACAATGCAGATGGGTATCCAAGAAGTATCACGACAAGCAATGCGGCACATTACCCATATCTACGCCAGAGAGTTGGAGAGCACGGTGTTCCGTTATCACTCGCGCAGCAATAACCTTCTTGACCCGAAGGCGATTCAGGATGAGGATGCCATGGTTACACAGTTGGCACGACTTGTTGTCGCCCAGGAGGATGTACTCGATGATACAAGCAAAGAGCTACAGAAGGCCCGCAAGGAGATCACGACAGAGAAGAACAGATGGCGGGAAGCTCAAGAGTATGTGTCACACCTTCTGCGAAGGATTGACGAGTTGGAGATGGCTTTATACGGACGTAACCAGAGCCAAGATTGAGCTATACGAGCCAGATCCGGAGGAGTCAGATCTCGATGAGGACACTGCTTCTTCGACTACCACAGATGACACAGTTGCTGGACACGGCAATCGTTTCGCGCCTATGCCGCAGCATCCGTACCCAGGCCGTGGAGGTTCTCTCGATGAGTGAGCGTAGGTTCTATAGTGAGACTCCTTCGCCGAGTCGCATCATAGAACAAAGAGTCACCTTTAGGCGTTAGACTCCAGTGTTATTTCGATTTGGATTTTCATTGTTTGCTGAGTGTGCAGTATGTGTTGCAAGGCCCTTAGGCATTGTAAGCAACCATACCAAGTTATTAATATCAATAATAAAGTTGGACCTTAAAGTTACACCTTTCGCCCCGCATAAGTTCCACATTACTTGTCTATTCTTGATTCCCCCTCATCTCTAAAACTTAGAGCAAATCGACAGATGGTGAACACCCGCGGAAACTTTGGAAGCAATGGAAGTGGTTCTCGCCCAGCAGAAAACCCCAATGATGGAGCACCAGCACCGCCAGTTGATATGCAGAATTTTGGAGCATTTCTTGCTGCTCAGACTCAGTTGATGCATGCTATGATGCAACAAATGCAACACGTCACCGCCAGGCCACGGCTAATCAAGTTAATCGGGGACAACGCTTGAGAATACAAGACTGCCGAGTTCATGAGGACTCACCCACCCACTTTCTGGGGAATGCCAATCCATTGGAGGCCGATGATTGGTTAAGGTCAATTGAGAGGAAGCTACACATAGCTCAATGCATAGGAAATGAGAAGGTACTCTACGCTTCTCATCGGTTGGAAGGAACAATGGCCAGAATGGTGGGAGAACTTCATGCCACACAAGAGAACCCTCAAGATATCACTTGGGAAGAGTTCACAATTTGCGTTTAGTCATTATCACGTGCGAGAAGGAATCATGGACCTTAAGATGGAGGAGTTCAGAGCGAAGCAAGGTAATCAGCCGGTGGCCGACTACTGAACAAGTTCACACAGCTAGCACGCTACGCTTTGAGGATGTAGCGGCAGATAAAAGCCAGGCAGTCTCGTTTCATGAAGGGACTTAACTCAGGACTACAAGTAGGATTGATCACCCACACCTTTCAGATTTCCAAGAATTGGTGAATAAGGCGCTTATTCTTGAGGACAAGGGCAAGGAACCGGATGAAAGCAGAAGCGCAGAATGCAACAAACAGGATCACGCCAGGAACGCCAATAAGCGTCGAGAGTTGCACCAAATCAATTTTCAGATTCCAGCCACGAGAATGCTACAAGGACACCGTCACCAGCACCAAGACCCGTCATTCCGAACTACCAAACCCCAGCCCCCGCTAGATACGCTGCTCCAGGCAGTCAGCAAGGAAATGTGATACGCTGCTACAACTGCTACGAGCCAGGACATTTTGCCAATAGTTGTCCAAAGAACACAGCAGAGTGACCCGATTCGCTTCAATCTAGGAACCACCCGGCTAGGATGCCAGCACGAAACCACATCCTGCACCGTGGTGAGAGGCCGAGTCAACCATGTCACCGCAGATGCACCGCAGAATGCTACTGACGTCAGATTGGGTAAGTTACTTGTTAACTCAGTACCTGCAACAGTTTTGTTTGACTCTGGAGCTTCGCATTCGTTTGTTTCGCAAGGCTTTGCTTCTAGAAATGATTTGGGGATTGCAAGACTTAAGTGCATGCTTTTAGTTCAAACCCCTGGTTCCGAACTCCGAACGAAAGTAGGATGTTCCGGGGTGAGAATACTAATAGATGGAATAGAGTTCCTAGTGAACCTTATAATTTTGGAGACCCAGACCTTAGACGTTATTTTGGGAATGGACTGGTTATCCAAGCACAAGGCCGTATTGGATTGTGGACGAAGGACTATCTCAGTTGAGAGCCCGTGTGGAAAGAAAGTGGAATTTCAAGCTACTGCCGTTAGAGAAGGACAGTTGATGGTTAACAGCACCAAGGCAATCAGCATAGAGGAGGTCTCATTAGTGAATGAGTACCCAGATGTTTTTCCCGAAGATCTACCTGGTATGCCGCCAGACAGGGACATAGAGTTTGTGATAGAGCTTGTACAGTGCAGTAGCCCGATAGCAAAGAGACCTTATCGGATGTCCACCGAGGAGTTGGTAGAGATGAAGAAACAGCTAGAGGAGTTAATGGAGAAAGGATTTATCAGACCAAGTTCGTCGCCGTGGGGAGCACCAGTTTTGTTTGTCAAGAAGAAGGACGGGAGTTTCAGGATGTGCATCGACTACCGTGCACTCAATGAAGTTACCGTGAAGAATAAGTATCCGCTACCCAGGATTGATGATTTGTTCGATCAGCTGAGAGGAGCCGGAGTTTTCTCCAAGATTGATCTGAGATCGGGATACCATCAGTTGAAGATCCGATCAGAAGATATCCCGAAGACTGCATTCTCGTCAAGATATGGAAATTACGAGTTCTGATTATGTCTTTTGGATCGACGAATGCGCCAAAGATATTTCATGAATATGATGAATAAGGTGTTCATGGAATATTTGGACAAGTTTGTTGTCGTGTTCATAGATGATATCCTAATCTATTCCAAGACAGAGAGGATGAACATGCCGAACACCGAGGCGAAGTTTTGGAAAAGCCGAGGAACAGCAACTCTTCGCCAAGTTCAAGAAGTGTGATTTTTGGAAGGACAAGGTGGAGTTTCTTGGACATGTAATGACCGCATGAAGGAGTCGCCAGTAGATCCAAGCAAAGTAGAAGCCGTGTTACATTGGAAGCAAATCAAGGCGTGACCTAGATCCGGAGTTTCCTTGGAATGGCAGGGTACTACCGCCGTTTCATTGAAGGCTTTTCGACAATTGCGAAACCTCTTACGCAGTTGCTGAAAAAGGAGAAGAAGTTTGCATGGACGTCAGAATGTGAGAAAGGATTTCAGGAGCTGAAAAAGCGATTGACATCAGCACCGGTGTTAGTTCTACCGGATGTTGCTCAAAGCTTTGATATTTATTGTGACGCATCGCGCCAAGGACTTGGATGTGTGCTGATGCAGAATGGAAAGGTCGTCGCTTATGCATCAAGGCAGTTGAGACCGCATGAGGAGAATTATCCGACGCATGACATAGAGTTAGCTGCCGTAGTGCATGCCTTGAAGATATGGCGTCACTATCTGATCGGGAACAGATGTGAAGTGTATACGGATCATAAGAGCCTTAAATACATATTCACCCAGTCGGATCTGAATATGAGGCAAAGGAGATGGTTAGAGTTGATCAAGGACTACAATGTTGGAATCCATTACTATCCCGGGAAGGCCAACGTAGTTGCCGATGCCTTGAGTCGGAAAAGCCATACCGTGAGTATGTTGCTAGCCACAAGTCAGGGTGAGTTATGTGAGGATTTTCAGAGAATGAAGATTGAGGTGGTACCTAGCGGATTCTTGGCCGCATTGGAAGTGAAGCCTACCCTAGAGGACCAGATCCGAGAAGGACAGAAGGATGATGACAAGATCCGCAGGATTAAGTCCATCAAGGAAGAAGGCAAGGCAGAGGACTTCAAGTTGGATGAGCAAGGCACGTTATGGATGAAGGATCGCATTTGTGTGCCCAACAAGAAGGAATTAAAGCAACTGATTTTGGAGGAACCCCATGACTCCAAGTATTCAATTCATCCTGGAAGCGCCAAAATGTATCAGGATTTGAAGGAAAGATTCTGGTGGCCAAGCATGAAGCGTGAAGTTGCCGAGCATGTTGCATTATGCGATGTATGCCAGAGAGTCAAGGCAATGCATCGAGACCGGCAGGATTACTACACGCTGAAAATACTGAGTGGAAGTGGGAGGAAATCGGAATGGATTTCATTACGGCTTTGCCTAAGACTCAAGGAGGTTATGACTCCACATGGGTTATAGTGGATCGTTTGACCAAAGTAGCCCATTTTATCCCCGTGAAGACCACCTACTCGGGAGATAAGTTAGCAGAGTTGTACATGATCAGGATCGTCTATTTGCACGGAGTGCCAAAGAGGATTGTATCGGACAGAGGTACCCAATTTACCTCAAGGTTTTGGAATAAGTTGCATGAAGCCATGGGAACCCGTTTAAACTTGATCTGACCTATCATCCACAGACGGATGGACAGACCGAAAGAGTCAACCAGATTCTGGAGGATATGTTAAGAGCATGTGCATTGGCTTATGCTACCTCTTGGGATAAGAGTTTGCCGTATGCCGAGTTCAGTTACAATAATAGTTACCAAGCTAGTTTACAAATGTCACCTTTTGAGGCCTTTGTATGGTCGACCGCTGTGACGCCATTGAATTGGAATGAGACCGCGAGCGCCGTGTCTTGAACTGATATTCTTCAAGAGGTGAAGAAGCAGATTGCCATGATTAGGGAAAGGTTGAAGATCGCCCAATCACGACAGAAGAGTTATCTTGACAATCGTCGCCGGGATTTGAGTTTTGAACCGAAGACTTTGTATACCTCGAGTTACGCCTCGGGGGAGTTAAGAGGTTCCATGCCAAAGGGAAACTCGCACCCGTTATGTTGGACCATTTAAGATTTTGAGTCGCAGAGGCGGTTGCTTATCACCGGAGTTGCCTCGATCGTTAGCGAGGAGTACATGGCGTATTCCATGTGTCCCGAGTTGAAGAAGTGTCTCAGTACACGAGGAATGCACACCGCTAGAGTCAATGGAGTTGCAAGAAGATTTGACTTACAAGGAGCATCCAGTAAAGATTTTGGACACTATGGATCGAGAGACCGTAAATAAGTCAACCCGTTTACGTAGAGTTCAAGTGGAGCAACCACACTGAGAGTGAAGCAACTTGGGAACGCGAAGAGGATTTGAGGAAAGAGTTTAGAACCTATTCCTTTAGTAAGCCACGAATCTCGGGGACGAGATTACATTAAGGGGGAGGTTTGTAACACCCCAAAATTTTGCTTTTCTTAAATCCATGTGTGATTTGGTACTTTGGTGAATTTTGGAATTTTCGAATTTATTTGGATTTATTTGGAATTTATTTGAATTTATTCCATTTTGAAATAATTAAAGAATTAAACTTTGCAAATAAAATTTTGTTGGAAATATTTTATTTGAGTCCCAAATACCTAAAATATTTTCGAATTTTTGGAATTTTTAAGTATTTTGCTATTTTTAATGAATTAAATGAATTATCGGGAATTATTTTAATTATTAAATCATTGAAAATCAACTCGGTCGAATCTTGTTCATCCGACGAAGTCGAACCCGAAGTCGGACTCGAGTCCGACCGAGCCGATTGACTCGACCAAGCGGCTCCCAACCCTAGCGATCCCGACCGTTGGATCGGGATCCAACGGCCGAGATCCGCCTGCACGGTTCGAGCCGCGTCCGACCCGAACCCGGTTACGCCCGCGCGATCGTGGCCGTTGATCGTGCCACGTGTACGGCCCTCCGTCATCGTCCCCGTCCGAATCCGAGCCGGAGAGCTCCGCCGTGGGCCGCCGTGTGCGTTAGGGTTTTGCGTTTTGTGCGCACGCCGAGGCACTATTTAAAGCCCCGAGGCCACCCCGGCGAAGCCCTTTGTCGTGCGCATCTTTTGCCCCTAGCCTCTGAGCCCTAGCCGCCGCCGCGTAGCCGCTATTGCTCGCCGTAGTAGGAGAAGTCCCCCGCCGCGGTTTTACGTCGATCCCCGCCGCTGCCGCCGCTCTCCGACGACACCAAGCCCAGGACCAAGATCCCCACATCACGTCGCGCCTGGGAGTGCCAATCTTCACGCCGGAGCTGCACGGACACGCCGCGTGGGAGGTTGTCGTCTACGTCTCCGGTGCCCAAGCCTCGCCGCGCCATCACCGGACTTCGCGAAGCCTCTCCGCCGTCCGATCCGGATCCGACCGCTGAGGTTCGCCCACGTATTTCCTTTACTGTTCAACCCTAGATCCGTTAGCAGCCGTTAGATCTAGATCGAACGGCCCGGATCAACCGTGTAGTTTTGAACGTGAAGCCTAGATCCAATCTGGGCCGTTGATTTTCAAATCAACGGTCGAGATTGTGCCACGTGTACCCAAGCCACGCCACGCGCGCGTGAGCGCGTGTCTCTGACACGCGGGGCCCGCGTGTCAGCGGGACAACCGAACCGCACCATGACGTCACCGCTGACGTCACGGTGGGGCCCGCATGTCAGCGAGTTAGACCGCACGGGTTAATTGCGTGCGTGACACTGACATGTGGGGCCCACATGTCAGCGACACGTGAACCATGGACCGGGTCCACGATAGACCCGAGCCGAGCGTGGACCGAGTCCATGGACCGGCTGACGTCAGCAGGCCAATCAGAAGCTGCCATGTGTCCAGGCTGACGCAATAATTAATTTCCGAAAAAGAAAATGATTTATTAATTCGAAATAATGATTTCAAATTTTGTTTCAAACTTCAAACGCTTATAACTTTTGCGTTTCAACTCCGATTTGAGTGATTCAAATTTCTAAATTTGTATAAAATTGAGATCTACCTAAATATAAATTTTACTTAATTTTTGGACTAAAGTTTTTCTCTGTAAAATTATTTAATTGATTATTTAAACTTTAAATAATCATAACTTTTGCGTTTTAACTCCAAATTTGACGATTCCAGTTTCTAAAAATTCATAAAATTATGTTCTCTCTGTTTATGGATTTTATTTGGATGATTGGATACTTTTTGCCTATCGTTTATTCGTGTATTTGCTATTTGCACGCTTTACGAGTAGACGTTGAAGTGCCGGAAGGATTTGAAGGAGAAGTATTGACTCAGGATCCAACTCAAGACCAAGAGCAAGTACTTTTTGAAGGCAAGTTATGCTTTGACCATGTTGATCCTATTTTGAAACCTATTTTGATTTAACCTATTGCATGCTAGTTCAATTAGAAAATACTTTATTTAAATATGGGAGATTAGATAAATACCAATTTGCTGTATGACACCTTGATTACTTAAATATGTGCCATGACCCCCTTGTCACCCTAGATGTGGTTTACTAGTTGGACATTATTAAATTGCCAACATGGGTTTAGACCGTTGTAGTAAACTGCTTAGACTTGCTACGTGCTCATGACATGATTTTGGACAAACAAATGTTAATATTGACTTAATGATATATTGAACCTGTTTTGGAAAGGTATCATGTGATGTTGATGGCACGTGGTGCATGGTAATCAACTGGGGTTTGATAAATAGTTTTCGACCGGGGCATGTGGCAAGAATAATCAGGTGGGCCAGTTGTGGCATTGGGGATGTTGATTTGGTTCTTCGGGTAGTCTTGCCCTGGTCACCCTAAGGACTTAACCTTGCAAGCCTTTGAACTGGGTCTAACGTGCAACCACATGTCTGTAATGGGACGAACCTAGTTGATTAAGTTGCTAATAACGTACCTGTGGGACCTCAGGAGGTCAACTACACCCTTTGTGTAAGTTGTACGGGGGAGCGTACCGGGGTTGAGGCCAGGTACCCATCTAACGGTTGATTGGCCTAAACTTCGCCTTAGCTAAGGGAAGGGTTAGTGTGCAATAACCGGGGAGGACCACTTGTATTGTTAGAAGTTTCCGAAAGACTTTGTTACGGGAACTCGCCTTTGTGGTGTTTGACTGTATCTTGTGGGTAAAGTGCATAACCTCTGCAGAGTGTAGAATCTATTCGAATAGCCGTGTCCGCGGTATTGGACATCGCTCGGGAATTACAATCAAGGGTTAGATTTTCTCAAAAATAACTTGGATCTGAAAGGTTGGGTTGGATTAATAATGATGTTGATGGAAATGTGGATTAGGATGGGGAAGATGTTTATTAAACTCCTTGAAAAGTTAATTATGCTATATTTGTTTCTACTGCTTTCGAATCTACTTATGATACTTGTTAAATGCTGTTTACTGCAAAAATACCTTGAGCCACTCCTTTGTACCAAGCCATGCATATAGTATATTAGCCTGCATTCTGTGCATGACTTGCTGAGTACCAAGTACTCACCCTTGCCACAATACAACACCAGTTGAAGAGGAGACTACACCAGCTTTGGAGGAGGAGCTCCAAGAGGAACCGTCTACTTAGGGAAGCGAGCCCGGTCGGTTGCACGTGGTATCTTGGATGGCGCCACGGGTTATTTGATTTTCCGCTGCTATTATTTCTCTCTTAATAAGTTTTAGCCTGTAATCGTGCATTTGTAACTTGACCATAAGGTCAAGTAACCAGTTTGACTATTTAATTAAAGTACTTTACTAGTATCGAGTGGTATGATTGTGATATTTACCGATGTTAAGACTGTGTGCACTAGCGCGTTCCTGGACTAGTGCTGAATACACAGAGGGTCCGGATTTGCAAATTCGGGGTCCCGACATCACCACAGGTTACAATACCCTCCATTTAATCAATGGTTTCCAACAAGTATTCTACACAACTACCACCACTACTAAGTCATCAATATCAAAAAAAAAATTTGATTATCATCAAACAACACATTGCTTTTAGCTATCCTATACATAGGTGGTAACCAAATTACCACCACACAACTTACTCCAACTATTTAAAATAGATTGAATACTAGCATTAACACTGCCCTTAACAACATCATTAAGAATAAGTCTTATGTCTTCTCAATTGATATCAATACTAGCATTTATATGAACACATACGCATACTTCCAAATATACTAATGGTTTGCAACAACATAAATAGCAACTCTAATCAACTTTCAAATTAAAGTTGCTAGACAACACGATTAAATTTCTCTATTAATCCATTAGATTAGAACATCTTTAAACAACCAGCAAGGTTTCTTTATCCATAACAATGAGTCTACATCATCTTAAAGTTTTAACTATGCATCGTGGTTTAAAAGTTTAAACATTATCAAGGGTCATAAGCACTTTTAAAGCAAAGCAACAGATTCTAAGCATGTACTTTAGCACATTCAATCATTCTCGCTAAGAGTAAACTACAACACTAGTAGTCTATTTATTCTCAAGCTAGAGATAACAACCGCATTGAATTGTTTCAACTCACAAATTAACTTAACAATGCATCATCCCATAAACCACATTGGTACATGCTACATAACATGCTAAATAGCAATTCTTACTAGGGACAAACGATTTCAGTCAAAAGACTAGTTACTTTGTTTGCAACATTTTAGTTTTAAAGCTCGTCCCAAATTCATAAGGAAACTTGACTCTCAAAATTGCAATGAGATCGACAAACCCAAACTTGGTCATGCAAAAGGAATTCTCCAAAACACTTTTCAATCTCAAAGACTCCCACAGGAGGGAACCAACCGATCAAATAAACCTTTGCAAATAAAACCCTAACACCAAACTCCAATCTTTCACGAAACAAGAAGGGTTTTCCAAAGATGATTTCTCAAACCAGTAAAATGACGAAATCAACCACCATTTACTCCTACAAAGCCATAGAAATTCAGCCCTGACGACCAGTGTCCGGCACAACTCATAAAAACTCCTTTAACCTCGGAGAAAGACAACCACAGGAATAAATCGAATGCTTCTTCCCCATAAAGAAATCAACAAACTAAGCATTAAAAGCTGGAAAGGCGCGAAAAGAAGCGCAGCCCTAGACTCCTCTTCTTCGTCTTCAACCAAGGAAGACAACCCACACACCGCATACGAACGATCCGCGAAAATCCAATACAAAACACTTTTCTTTTGGTTTCCATCAACTAAAACCAAGAAAACCATCCAAGACCGACCACGAGCGATAAAGAACATCCGAAGGAATCCACCACCAAACTTTTCTATTTGACTCCAGTCAACTACCCGTTTTACGATAGAAAAGGGTAAGCACTCTTCTCCTACAGGGGTTAATAGTTCTTCGGTGGTGGCGCTAACCGGCCACACCGTCAAACCTCACCCTTACTATGAAATAAGAGGCGGCCGAAACCCTTCGGCACCACAACCCACTTTATCACAACAACAAGAACAATTCAATCATTTATCTCATAGACATAGCAACATGCTTTATCAAATGAAGCATTCAATATCAAAGCTTAAATACAACATTTAAGCGTAAGGAAACGATTCCCATACCCTTTCCTACTGTGCATCCAGCGTGTGTCAAATTTTAGATTAGTTATACCACTTTTGCAAGTTTTAATGTTGCTATCATATGACAAAATTTTAGTTAAGACCTAAGCCATGTTTCTAAGTTATTCCACATCATATTTTAGTTGTACCCTATAGCATGACACTAAAAATACTCATTCCAAGGACCTACGACCCCGCTCGATACCAATCAGTAACACCCCGGCATCTAGAATGCCTTAATGCTACCAAACATAGACTAAACAACAACATAATACCACAATTTATCATAAATTACAGCAAAGAAGCAAATGCTACAAATCGAAATTTTGGCAGCATCTCCTTTGTTTTAACATGTATTAACACAATATCAATATCATGGCAAGATATATCATAGCACACGACATCTAAAACATCAACATAAATGGATATATCATCAAATTACGCCAATAATACCATGCTCAATAACTTCATAAGCTATAACGAAGCCAATAAGGAATCACAACCATGCTAAATTAAACCATACATTAAATTTATGGCACAACTCTTAATATCATGTCTCCAAGTGATTAATCATAGACTATGATTGTGGAGCTACATGTAGAAGTGTAGCTAAACCCCTTTTTACCGCATGCCGATCTCAAAGTACCTAAAAACCACATAAAACACAAGCGTGAGTTCATCACTCAGCAAGTATATTGCAATGGAACAAAAGAACAACTTACATTGCAACAACACACAACATGTTTATCATCTCATTCATAATCACATATCTTTATCATCATCAAATATGCAATGCGATGCGATGCTCATATCTCCTTGGAAACTCATACCGGTATGGTTGAGTACACACCCGTCGGTGTGCACCCTTTCCCCCCTTCCATCCCGAAGATGGAGGGTGCCTACTCCTCGCTTCCACAACCCACGGTAGATGGAATCACGATGTAGGACTTACTCTATTGGCTCTCCGGATTAGTCATAACTTTCTCACCGACCTTCCCGGATTAGTTAATGACTTTCTCACCGCCCGGGCCATGTGTCATGCCATTTATGCATATATGCCAACAACATAGATAACTTATGCGTGATAACATGGCATCATAACATAGTGAGCATATTCATCATACCAACGGCAATCATTAAAGCATGGCAAGCTCACATAACATGGAAACAGTTTGCATTTAAACAAGGCAAACAATCAAACCACATGCTACCATTCCAATACACTTGCCTCAACCACGTGCAACGGATTGGCGGGAAGTAGAAGGCACTCCCGGGGTCGCACCACCTGCACATAGGTATCACACACTCACAATCATAACCACAGAACAGTACGCAAACCCTCATCTACCCCGACATTGCCAATGACTCGCAAAACCTAAAAACAGAGGTTCTGTCCCGGCGTGACAGCAGCCTTGCAAAAGGCATAACTTGGGCTCTGGGACTCCGAATCAATTAAACGAGTACATCCTCGCGTAGCTTAGGAAATTTCCCAACTTTCTCTAGGTATAAGGAAAGACTAATTCGGCCTCTAAAGTTGTTTAATCTACAGATTACCGAGATCTGTTCCAATCGCGTCACAGATTTTAATACGCTCGGTAAAACAGTCATAACTTTCAAACGGCTAGGCGGAATTTAACGTTCTTTATATGCACGGAAAGATAATGAAATTATATACAACTTCTTAAAAGTCCGTACAGTCATATTCGAAATCTAAATTGACGAAAACAGGAACCCTAGGTCGACTGCTCATGCTGTCCCAAGACAGAAACGTGGCAACGTCTAGATCTAACCCAAATTACTCCAATCCAGCACCATCAATTGATCTAAAAACTTGATAATCACCTTAATAACAGTACCTAGATCAACCCAGGGAACCCCATGATCATACCTTTGCCGGACGCACGAAAACACCAATAGATCTCCTCGCTCCTCGCTCCTCGCTCCTCGGATGGATCCACGAGGATGCAGGGGTGGGGAGGCCACCCAAGGGCAGCAAGGGGGGTGGAGGAGAGGTGGTGGAGAGGTGGAGAGGTGGAGAGGTGCAAGGGGGGGGCGCACGGCACAAAGGAGGAAGGGTGGGGCGGCTAGGCAATGGAGGGGGAGAGGTGGGGCGCAAGGGCAGCAGGGGTGGACGCCCCAAAGGGGCAGGGAGACCCCTTTTTACCAGCCCTAAGCCCCTTTCCTAATCCTAAATGGATTCCTACTCCACCCCACCAAAGCCCACAACCCCCCTTAAGGCCCAAAACCCCCCCGGAAAGGCCCAAAACTCTGGAAACGGCCCGGAAACGCTATAAACCTCCAAGCCCTATGGTTTTAACCTTATTTCCACATCTCATACTGTTTTTGACCTTATCATTCACATTATATAAGGTTTCGACACTCCGAGTGACACAACTCTTCAAAAGGCCCAACAACGCGAGAAAACCTCAAGCCGAAAGGTTTTATTCTCTAATTTCACATTCTATAATGTCACAGCATACCGTAGTGTCACAGCAAGTCTAATAACTATATGTATGGCGTATTCCAAATGATGAGCTGAATGGTTATTTTGCGATAAAAGCAACATTCACAAACAAACATAATAGATTGTAATGCAGTAAAACAAATAATAACAGTAATAAACTTCACAATTATTTCACAAGTAAAACATTCCACATCCTTAACCAGTTATCACTTTTCCACAGGCAAAATGCCTCCAAGCCTAAGTTCAGTTTTATGAAAAGCTAACCCTTGACTCTAAACCACGAGGATTATCCAATACCGCGGACACGGCTATTCGAATAGGTTTTACACTATGCAGAGGTTATACACTTTACCCACAAGATATAATCAACTCACCACATCAGCCGTGAATCGCCATACAAAAGTATGCGAATGAACGATTATAACAAAGCCTTTACATTGCTTTGTCTAAACCTGGTACTGCCCGCTAAGGTTTCAACACTGAAAGGACTGGTTACCACACTCAGGGGGGCCCCCTCTTGCACCATGTGAGTCTACCCGTAAACCCAGAACTCACACCACCACGACAGTACCAAAATCTGGACATCACAAATTAGTCAGCTAGGTCTGTCCCATTACAGACTTGTGGTTGTATGTTTGGCCCAGTTCAAATTCTTGCAAGGTCAAGTCCTTAATTGACCGAGGCAAGACTTCCATCACAAACTCTCAAGAAAACCATCTCACCATCACTCATATATATATATATATATATATATCATGTTTCATGTCGTCCCCATCGCCAATCTAGCCCACCAAAATTCTTGCCACTTGCCCCAGTCCAAATCATTTTATCACCCTAGTTGATTATTGCGCAACACAATGCCAACAACAAGTCAACATCCTTGAAGAAGCACGAAGGCCTCCACATATCAACATCATTGTGTCGGCAACACGTCGTACAACATTTCATAATACATTGCATATTCCATTAGTCAATATTGACATTTATATTTCCAAAATGATGTCACTGACCCGTTGCAAGTCTAAGCACACTAATACGTTTTATCTAACCCATGTTGGCAATTTATTAGCTACCAACTATTAATCGACAATCCTAGGGTGACAAATGAATCATGGCATACAATTAGTGACAAGGTGGCAATAACAAATTGGTTGATTATCTAATCCCAAATTAATTGAAATCAGTTTAACTTAAACTAGCATGCAATAATTTGAAACAACATAATTTTGAAACATGGGATCAATATGGTCAAAGCACAACTTGCCTGGCCCTTGCTATTTTTACTGTTCTTTACTCTTTATCTTCGATTCTTGATCCTCGATCTTCAATCTTCACTTCCTTGATCTTCAGCTCCGTAGAACGACTTTTGGACGACGCGTCTAACGATTAAAGAAGAAGCAAATACAAACCAATTCAAAAGACAAATCAAGTAAAACTCTAAATTAAGAACAAATAGCATTGGGCACAATGGCTTACATGAAATTAGGAACTTGAATGGATTAGATCAAAGATTAGACAAAAGAGAATGAGCTTTCGGAAAATACACCGGAAAGGAAAAGATTAATAACTGAGAAAGAAAGAATAATATTCTAAAGAATATTTCTTCTGAAGTTATTATCTTGATTGAACAGACAACGACATATGGGCTTTCGATCTATGGACCATGTCCATAAAGATATGTTAGTTCACAATGAACTAAGATGATGCTCAAAGTTGACTTCTGTTGACTAAACAGGTACACAGTCAAACAAAAGAGAGGTAGACTGATGGATTAGATATGGGCACAAAGATATGACATATGGCCAATGGTCTATCAACCAAGTCCACGAGTGAATTCTAGGTTAATGTGTGACATTATAGAATGTGACATTATAGAATGGGAAGTTACGGTAAGAGTTTATGTTGAGTTTTTGGGCCTTTAAGGGTGTTTGGGCTTTTCCGAGAAAGTTTGGGTCTTACGGATTTAAGTTTTGGGCTTTTCGGGAGAGCGTGGGCCTTCGATGGGGAGTTTTGGTCCTTGTGGGGGAGCTAATTCCTGCATAACACCAGCCCATCCCCCTCCACCCCAAACCTTAGCCGCCCCCCACCCTCCTTGCGCCCCATTCCCCCCCAAGCTGTCCCCCTCCCTTGTGGGTGCCCTTCCCTCTCCCCTTGCGCCTCCCACCACCCCTAGCTTGGCCTAGTAAGGGTTATCCCTCTCCCTTGCTGTCCACACCCTTCCCTCCATTGTTTCCTTTGGAGGAAAGCCGTTCAACCGAGAAGAATCGGCGTTTCCGGTGATTGGAGGAAGATCGTGGCCGAGAGAAGGAGTTTTCCATCGGTTCTTCGATTCTTCAAGGAGAGGTAAGACTTGTAGGTTCTCTTATGGTGTTTGGGTGCTGATTAGATGGGGGATTTCATGTTTAAACCCCCAATTAGGTGCTGTCTTTAGAGGGGATTAAAGTGATTCTAGATCTGTCTCGCTAGTGGCTCTCGGCCAGGTCTTTAGAGGGGAATTTTTCTGAGTATTTTGCTATTTTTAATGAAT
Source organism: Rhipidocladum racemiflorum (assembly GCA_036346355.1). Classification (NCBI taxonomy): domain Eukaryota; kingdom Viridiplantae; phylum Streptophyta; class Magnoliopsida; order Poales; family Poaceae; genus Rhipidocladum; species Rhipidocladum racemiflorum. The sequence goes on from CM070569.1 coordinate 11,006,271, forward strand.
TAAATGAATTACTGGGAATTATTTTAATTATTAAATCGCTGGAAAATCAACTCGGGTCGAGTACTGTTCATCCGACCGAGTCGGGACCCGAGTCGGACTCGAGTCCGACCCGAGCCAGTTGACTCGACCAAACTGGCTCCCAACCCTAAGCGATCCCGACCGTTGGATCGGGATCCAACGGCCGAGATCCGCCCGTACCGGTTCGAGCCGCGTCCGACCCGAACCCGGTTATGCCCGCGCGATCGTGGCCGTTGATCGTGCCACGTGTACGGCCCTCCGTCATCGTCCCCGTCCGAATCCGAGCCGGAGAGCTCCGCCGTGGGCCGCCGTGTGCGTTAGGGTTTTGCGTTTTGTGCGCACGCCGAGGCACTATTTAAAGCCCCGAGGCCACCCCGGCGAAGCCCTTTGTCGTGCGCATCTTTTGCCCCTAGCCTCTGAGCCCTAGCCGCCGCCGCGTAGCCGCTATTGCTCGCCGTAGTAGGAGAAGTCCCCCGCCGCGGTTTTACGTCGATCCCCGCCGCTGCCGCCGCTCTCCGACGACACCAAGCCCAGGACCAAGATCCCCACATCACGTCGCGCCTGGGAGTGCCAATCTTCACGCCGGAGCTGCACGGACACGCCGCGTGGGAGGTCGTCGTCTACGTCTCCGGTGCCCAAGCCTCGCCGCGCCATCACCGGACTTCGCGAAGCCTCTCCGCCGTCCGATCCGGATCCGACCGCTGAGGTTCGCCCACGTATTTCCTTTACTGTTCAACCCTAGATCCGTTAGCAGCCGTTAGATCTAGATCGAACGGCCCGGATCAACCGTGTAGTTTTGAACGTGAAGCCTAGATCCAATCTGGGCCGTTGATTTTCAAATCAACGGTCGAGATTGTGCCACGTGTACCCAAGCCACGCCACGCGCGCGTGAGCGCGTGTCTCTGACACGCGGGGCCCGCGTGTCAGCGGGACAACCGAACCGCACCATGACGTCACCGCTGACGTCACGGTGGGGCCCGCATGTCAGCGAGTTAGACCGCACGGGTTAATTGCGTGCGTGACACTGACATGTGGGGCCCACATGTCAGCGACACGTGAGCCGTGGACCGGGTCCACGGTAGACCCGAGCCGGCGTGGACCGAGTCCATGGGTACCGACGCCGAGCCAATCAGAAGCTGCCATGTGTCCAGCCGACGCAATAATTAATTTCGAAAGAAAATGATTTATTAATTCGAAATAATGATTTCAAATTTTGTTTCAAACTTCAAACGCTTATAACTTTTGCGTTTCAACTCCGATTTGAGTGATTCAAATTTCTAAATTTGTATAAAATTGAGATCTACCTAAATATAAATTTTACTTAATTTTTGGACTAAAGTTTTTCTCTGTAAAATTATTTAATTGATTATTTAAACTTTAAATAATCATAACTTTTGCGTTTTAACTCCAAATTTGACGATTCCAGTTTCTAAAAATTCATAAAATTATGTTCTCTCTGTTTATGGATTTTATTTGGATGATTGGATACTTTTTGCCTATCGTTTATTCGTGTATTTGCTATTTGCACGCTTTACGAGTAGACGTTGAAGTGCCGGAAGGATTTGAAGGAGAAGTATTGACTCAGGATCCAACTCAAGACCAAGAGCAAGTACTTTTTGAAGGCAAGTTATGCTTTGACCATGTTGATCCTATTTTGAAACCTATTTTGATTTAACCTATTGCATGCTAGTTCAATTAGAAAATACTTTATTTAAATATGGGAGATTAGATAAATACCAATTTGCTGTATGACACCTTGATTACTTAAATATGTGCCATGACCCCCTTGTCACCCTAGATGTGGTTTACTAGTTGGACATTATTAAATTGCCAACATGGGTTTAGACCGTTGTAGTAAACTGCTTAGACTTGCTACGTGCTCATGACATGATTTTGGACAAACAAATGTTAATATTGACTTAATGATATATTGAACCTGTTTTGGAAAGGTATCATGTGATGTTGATGGCACGTGGTGCATGGTAATCAAGCGGGGTTTGATAAATAGTTTTCGGCCAGGGCATGTGGCAAGAATAATCAGTGGGCCGGTTGTGGCATTGGGGATGTTGATTTGGTTCTTGGGTAGTCTTGCCCTGGTCACCCTAAGGACTTAACCTTGCAAGCCTTTGAACTGGGTCTAACGTGCAACCACATGTCTCGTAATGGGACGAACCTAGTTGATTAAGTTGCTAATAACGCACTGTGGGACCTCAGGAGGTCAACTACACCCTTTGTGTAAGTTGTACGGGGGAGCGTACCGGGGTTGAGGCCAGGTACCCATCTAACGGTTGATTGGCCTAAACTTCGCCTTAGCTAAGGGAAGGGTTAGTGTGCAATAACAGGAGGACCACTTGTATTGTTAGAAGTTTCGAAAGACTTTGTTACGGGAACTCGCCTTTGTGGTGTTTGATCGTATCTTGTGGGTAAAGTGCATAACCTCTGCAGAGTGTAGAATCTATTCGAATAGCCGTGTCCGCGGTATTGGACATCGCCGGAATTACAATCAAGGGTTAGATTTTCTCAAAAATAACTTGGATCTGAAAGGTTGGGTTGGATTAATAATGATGTTGATGGAAATGTGGATTAGGATGGGGAAGATGTTTATTAAACTCCTTGAAAAGTTAATTATGCTATATTTGTTTCTACTGCTTTCGAATCTACTTATGATACTTGTTAAATCTTTATCTTTGCAAAAATACCTTGAGCCACTCCTTTGTACCAAGCCATGCATATAGTATATTAGCTTTGCATTACGTGCATGACTTGCTGAGTACCAAGTACTCACCCTTGCCACAATACAACACCAGTTGAAGAGGAGACTACACCAGCTTTGGAGGAGGAGCTCCAAGAGGAACCGTCTACTTAGGGAAGCGAGCCCAGTCAGTTGCCTGTGGTATACTGGATGGCGCCACGAAGTTATTTGATTTTCCGCTGCTATTATTTCTCTCTTAATAAGTTTTCGCCCTGCGAGGCGTACATTTGTAACTTGACCATAAGGTCAAGTAACCAGTTTGACTATTTAATTAAAGTACTTTACTAGTATCGAGTGGTATGATTGTGATATTTACCGATGTTAAGACTGTGTGCACTAGCGCGTTCCTGGACTAGTGCTGAATACACAGAGGGTCCGGATTTGCAAATTCGGGGTCCCGACATCACCACAGGTTACAATACCCTCCATTTAATCAATGGTTTCCAACAAGTATTCTACACAACTACCACCACTACTAAGTCATCAATATCAAAAAAAAAAATTTGATTATCATCAAACAACACATTGCTTTTAGCTATCCTATACATAGGTGGTAACCAAATTACCACCACACAACTTACTCCAACTATTTAAAATAGATTGAATACTAGCATTAACACTGCCCTTAACAACATCATTAAGAATAAGTCTTATGTCTTCTCAATTGATATCAATACTAGCATTTATATGAACACATACGCATACTTCCAAATATACTAATGGTTTGCAACAACATAAATAGCAACTCTAATCAACTTTCAAATTAAAGTTGCTAGACAACACGATTAAATTTCTCTATTAATCCATTAGATTAGAACATCTTTAAACAACCAGCAAGGTTTCTTTATCCATAACAGCAGTCTACATCATCTTAAAGTTTTAACTATGCATCAGGGTTTAAAAGTTTAAACATTATCAAGGGTCATAAGCACTTTTAAAGCAAAGCAACAGATTCTAAGCATGTACTTTAGCACATTCAATCATTCTCGCTAAGAGTAAACTACAACACTAGTAGTCTATTTATTCTCAAGCTAGAGATAACAACCGCATTGAATTGTTTCAACTCACAAATTAACTTAACAATGCATCATCCCATAAACCACATTGGTACATGCTACATAACATGCTAAATAGCAATTCTTACTAGGGACAAACGATTTCAGTCAAAAGACTAGTTACTTTGTTTGCAACATTTTAGTTTTAAAGCTCGTCCCAAATTCATAAGGAAACTTGACTCTCAAAATTGCAATGAGATCGACAAACCCAAACTTGGTCATGCAAAAGGAATTCTCCAAAACACTTTTCAATCTCAAAGACTCCCACAGGAGGGAACCAACCGATCAAATAAACCTTTGCAAATAAAACCCTAACACCAAACTCCAATCTTTCACGAAACAAGAAGGGTTTTCCAAAGATGATTTCTCAAACCAGTAAAATGACGAAATCAACCACCATTTACTCCTACAAAGCCACAGAAATTCAGCCCTGACATCCAGGTCCGCACAACTCATAAAAACTCCTTTAACCTCGGAGAAAGACAACCACAGGAATAAATCGAATGCTTCTTCCCCATAAAGAAATCAACAAACTAAGCATTAAAACTGGGAAAGGCGCCCGAAAGAAGCGCAGCCCTAGACTCCTCTTCTTCGTCTTCAACCAAGGAAGACAACCCACACACCGCATACGGAACGATCCGTGAAAATCCAATACAAAACACTTTTCTTTTGGTTTCCATCAACTAAAACCAAGAAAACCATCCAAGACCGACCACAGAACGATAAAGAACATCCGAAGGAATCCACCACCAAACTTTTCTATTTGACTCCAGTCAACTACCCGTTTTACGACAGAAAAGGGTAAGCACTCTTCTCCTACAGGGGTTAATAGTTCTTCGGTGGTGGCGCTAACCGGCCACACCGTCAAACCTCACCCTTACTATGAAATAAGAGAGGCGGCCGAAACCCTTCGGCACCACAACCCACTTTATCACAACAACAAGAACAATTCAATCATTTATCTCATAGACATAGCAACATGCTTTATCAAATGAAGCATTCAATATCAAAGCTTAAATACAACATTTAAGCGTAAGGAAACGATTCCCATACCCTTTCCTACTGTGCATCCAGCGTGTGTCAAATTTTAGATTAGTTATACCACTTTTGCAAGTTTTAATGTTGCTATCATATGACAAAATTTTAGTTAAGACCTAAGCCATGTTTCTAAGTTATTCCACATCATATTTTAGTTGTACCCTATAGCATGACACTAAAAATACTCATTCCAAGGACCTACAGCCCGCTCTGATACCAACTGTAACACCCCGGCATCTAGAATGCCTTAATGCTACCAAACATAGACTAAACAACAACATAATACCACAATTTATCATAAATTACAGCAAAGAAGCAAATGCTACAAATCGAAATTTTGGCAGCATCTCCTTTGTTTTAACATGTATTAACACAATATCAATATCATGGCAAGATATATCATAGCACACGACATCTAAAACATCAACATAAATGGATATATCATCAAATTACGCCAATAATACCATGCTCAATAACTTCATAAGCTATAACGAAGCCAATAAGGAATCACAACCATGCTAAATTAAACCATACATTAAATTTATGGCACAACTCTTAATATCATGTCTCCAAGTGATTAATCATAGACTATGATTGTGGAGCTACGTGTAGAAGTGTAGCTAAACCCTTTTACCGCATGCCGATCTCAAAGTACCTAAAAACCACATAAAACACAAGCGTGAGTTCATCACTTCGGCAAGTATATTGCAATGGAACAAAAGAACAACTTACATTGCAACAACACACAACATGTTTATCATCTCATTCATAATCACATATCTTTATCATCATCAAATATGCAATGCGATGCGATGCTCATATCTCCTTGGAAACTCATACCGGTATGGTTGAGTACACACCCGTCGGTGTGCACCCTTTCCCCCCTTCCATCCCGAAGATGGAGGGTGCCTACTCCTCGCTTCCACAACCCACGGTAGATGGAATCACGATGTAGGACTTACTCTATTGGCTCTCCGGATTAGTCATAACTTTCTCACCGACCTTCCCGGATTAGTTAATGACTTTCTCACCGCCCGGGCCATGTGTCATGCCATTTATGCATATATGCCAACAACATAGATAACTTGTACGTGATAACATGGCATCATAACATAGTGAGCATATTCATCATACCAACGGCAATCATTAAAGCATGGCAAGCTCACATAACATGGAAACAGTTTGCATTTAAACAAGGCAAACAATCAAACCACATGCTACCATTCCAATACACTTGCCTCAACCACGTGCAACGGATTGGCGGGAAGTAGAAGGCACTCCCGGGGTCGCACCACCTGCACATAGGTATCACACACTCACAATCATAACCACAGAACAGTACGCAAACCCTCATCTACCCCGACATTGCCAATGACTCGCAAAACCTAAAAACAGAGGTTCTGTCCCGGCGGGACAGCAGCCTTGCAAAAGGCATAACTTGGGCTCTGGGACTCCGAATCAATTAAACGAGTACATCCTCGCGTAGCTTAGGAAATTTCCCAACTTTCTCTAGGTATAAGGAAAGACTAATTCGGCCTCTAAAGTTGTTTAATCTACAGATTACCGAGATCTGTTCCAATCGCGTCACAGATTTTAATACGCTCGGTAAAACAGTCATAACTTTCAAACGGCTAGGCGGAATTTAACGTTCTTTATATGCACGGAAAGATAATGAAATTATATACAACTTCTTAAAAGTCCGTACAGTCATATTCGAAATCTAAATTGACGAAAACAGGAACCCTAGGTCGACTGCTCATGCTGTCCCAAGACAGAAACGTGGCAACGTCTAGATCTAACCCAAATTACTCCAATCCAGCACCATCAATTGATCTAAAAACTTGATAATCACCTTAATAACAGTACCTAGATCAACCCAGGGAACCCCATGATCATACCTTTGCCGGACGCACGAAAACACCAATAGATCTCCTCGCTCCTCGCTCCTCGCTCCTCGGATGGATCCACGAGGATGCAGGGGTGGGGAGGCCACCCAAGGGCAGCAAGGGGGGTGGAGGAGAGGTGGTGGAGAGGTGGAGAGGTGGAGAGGTGCAAGGGGGGGCGCACGGCACAAAGGAGGAAGGGTGGGGCGGCTAGGCAATGGAGGGGGAGAGGTGGGGCGCAAGGGCAGCAGGGGTACCCCCAAAGGGGCAGGGAGACCCCTTTTTACCAGCCCTAAGCCCCTTTCCTAATCCTAAATGGATTCCTACTCCACCCCACCAAAGCCCACAACCCCCCTTAAGGCCCAAACCCCCCCCGGAAAGGCCCAAAACTCTGGAAACGGCCCGGAAACGCTATAAACCTCCAAGCCCTATGGTTTTAACCTTATTTCCACATCTCATACTGTTTTTGACCTTATCATTCACATTATATAAGGTTTCGACACTCCGAGTGACACAACTCTTCAAAAGGCCCAACAACGCGAGAAAACCTCAAGCCGAAAGGTTTTATTCTCTAATTTCACATTCTATAATGTCACAGCATACCGTAGTGTCACAGCAAGTCTAATAACTATATGTATGGCGTATTCCAAATGATGAGCTGAATGGTTATTTTGCGATAAAAGCAACATTCACAAACAAACATAATAGATTGTAATGCAGTAAAACAAATAATAACAGTAATAAACTTCACAATTATTTCACAAGTAAAACATTCCACATCCTTAACCAGTTATCACTTTTCCACAGGCAAAATGCCTCCAAGCCTAAGTTCAGTTTTATGAAAAGCTAACCCTTGACTGTAATCCCCGAGGATTATCCAATACCGCGGACACGGCTATTCGAATAGGTTTTACACTATGCAGAGGTTATACACTTTACCCACAAGATATAATCAACTCACCACATCAGCCGTGAATCGCCATACAAAAGTATGCGAATGAACGATTATAACAAAGCCTTTACATTGCTTTGTCTAAACCTGGTACTGCCCGCTAAGGTTTCAACACTGAAAGGACTGGTTACCACACTCAGGGGGGCCCCCTCTTGCGCCATGTGAGTCTACCCGTAAACCCAGAACTCACACCACCACGACAGTACCAAAATCTGGACATCACAAATTAGTCAGCTAGGTCTGTCCCATTACAGACTTGTGGTTGTATGTTTGGCCCAGTTCAAATTCTTGCAAGGTCAAGTCCTTAATTGACCGAGGCAAGACTTCCATCACAAACTCTCAAGAAAACCATCTCACCATCACTCATATATATATATATATATATCATGTTTCATGTCGTCCCCATCGCCAATCTAGCCCACCAAAATTCTTGCCACTTGCCCCAGTCCAAATCATTTTATCACCCCAGTTGATTATTGCGCAACACAATGCCAACAACAAGTCAACATCCTTGAAGAAGCACGAAGGCCTCCACATATCAACATCATTGTGTCGGCAACACGTCGTACAACATTTCATAATACATTGCATATTCCATTAGTCAATATTGACATTTATATTTCCAAAATGATGTCACTGACCCGTTGCAAGTCTAAGCACACTAATACGTTTTATCTAACCCATGTTGGCAATTTATTAGCTACCAACTATTAATCGACAATCCTAGGGTGACAAATGAATCATGGCATACAATTAGTGACAAGGTGGCAATAACAAATTGGTTGATTATCTAATCCCAAATTAATTGAAATCAGTTTAACTTAAACTAGCATGCAATAATTTGAAACAACATAATTTTGAAACATGGGATCAATATGGTCAAAGCACAACTTGCCTGGCCCTTGCTATTTTTACTGTTCTTTACTCTTTATCTTCGATTCTTGATCCTCGATCTTCAATCTTCACTTCCTTGATCTTCAGCTCCGTAGAACGACTTTTGGACGACGCGTCTAACGATTAAAGAAGAAGCAAATACAAACCAATTCAAAAGACAAATCAAGTAAAACTCTAAATTAAGAACAAATAGCATTGGGCACAATGGCTTAGATGAAATTAGGAACTTGAATGGATTAGATCAAAGATTAGACAAAAGAGAATGAGCTTTCGGAAAATACACCGGAACGGAAAAGATTAATAACTGAGAAAGAAAGAATAATATTCTAAAGAATATTTCTTCTGAAGTTATTATCTTGATTGAACAGACAACGACATATGGGCTTTCGATCTATGGACCGTGTCCATAAAGATATGTTAGTTCACAATGAACTAAGATGATGCTCAAAGTTGACTTCTGTTGACTAAACAGGTACACAGTCAAACAAAAGAGAGGTAGACTGATGGATTAGATATGGGCACAAAGATATGACATATGGCCAATGGTCTATCAACCAAGTCCACGAGTGAATTCTAGGTTAATGTGTGACATTATAGAATGTGACATTATAGAATGGGAAGTTACGGTAAGAGTTTATGTTGAGTTTTTGGGCCTTTAAGGGTGTTTGGGCTTTTCCGAGAAAGTTTGGGTCTTACGGATTTAAGTTTTGGGCTTTTCGGGAGAGCGTGGGCCTTCGATGGGGAGTTTTGGTCCTTGTGGGGGAGCTAATTCCTGCATAACACCAGCCCATCCCCCTCCACCCCAAACCTTAGCCGCCCCCCACCCTCCTTGCGCCCCATTCCCCCCCAAGCTGTCCCCCTCCCTTGTGGGTGCCCTTCCCTCTCCCCTTGCGCCTCCCACCACCCCTAGCTTGGCCTAGTAAGGGTTATCCCTCTCCCTTGCTGTCCACACCCTTCCCTCCATTGTTTCCTTTGGAGGAAAGCCGTTCAACCGAGAAGAATCGGCGTTTCCGGTGATTGGAGGAAGATCGTGGCCGAGAGAAGGAGTTTTCCATCGGTTCTTCGATTCTTCAAGGAGAGGTAAGACTTGTAGGTTCTCTTATGGTGTTTGGGTGCTGATTAGATGGGGGATTTCATGTTTAAACCCCCAATTAGGTGCTGTCTTTAGAGGGGATTAAAGTGATTCTAGATCTGTCTCGCTAGTGGCTCTCGGCCAGGTTTGATAGCTGGCGTTCGGATGCATTTTTGAGGATTTTAGAATCGTGTTATGGTCAGCCGGCTGTTACGAAAGTTGTAGGTAATTCAATTACCTTTAATTTGACACCAAGAACGTTAAATTCTGTGTTTATCCATTTAAAAGTTATAGCTGTTTTACCGGGCACTATCCAATCTATGACGTGATTGTGACAGATTATGTTCAACTGTAGAATAGAGGATTTTAGAGGCCGATTCAGTTTTCGCGAATACTTAGAAAAAATGGGAAATCTCCTAAGATTCGAGAAAATGTACTTGTTTACCTGATTTGGAGTTGTAGAACTCAAGTTAGGCTTGTTGGAAGCCTGCTGTCCCGATGGACAGATTCTCTGTTTTTGGGTTTTAGGAGTGGGTTGCGAAGTCGATGTAGCCGATAGTTCTTGTGTTGTTTTGTGGGCATGTTGTTGAGTGTATTATACCTATGTGCAGGTGGTGTGACCCCGGGAGTGCCTTCCACATCTCGCCACTCCATCGCACACGGTTGAAGGCAAGTGTATTGTGGTGAATATGGCTTGGTGGCCATATGAATTGATATAGTTGTGATTCAACTTTATGATGTGTTGCTTTACCATGAGTTGTTCTTGCAATTGATTAGATGATTACGAAATGCTATGTTATAGATGTGAGGATGATTATGAATCTAATTATGGCTATGCAATTATTGAATTGAGTGCATATGTAAGTTTATTCATGTTTATGGCATGTGTGCATTCATGGCATGAAGACAGGACAGGTTGGTGAGAAAGTCATAACTAATCTGGTAAGGTCGGTGAGAAAGTTATGACTAATCCGGAGCGCCACTGAGAAAGACCTACCTCGTAGTTCCATCCACAGTTGTGAATAGGAGCGAGTCAGTAAGAGTAGGCACCTTCCATGGGATAGAAGGGAAAGAGGGTGCACACCGACGGGTGTGCACTCAGCAATACCGATATGTGCTAAGTAAAGAGACATGTGCATTGCATTGCATGAATGAAGAGGTTTATGAGATGTTTATGGAGATGACATTATGAGATGCTTATGATGATGTTTATGAGATGTAGTGATGATGTTATTGAAAACTATTTTGCTTTATTCCATTGCAATACACTTTGCTGAGTGTTGAATTCATGCTTGTTGTTTGACGTTTTTTTAGGTACCTTGAGTTCGGCATGTGGGAAAGGGAGCTAGATGCACGTCTTCACTTAGCATCACTCAATTAATCAATGTCAAACCCTTCCCTTAGTTGGGATGGTCACCATACTGAATTAGCCTATGGTTTATTTGCCTCGTTGGTTGTCAGGAGTACATGTTTATTCCTTATTGGTTTATGTGATGGTTAAGTTATGTTTTGGTCTTGAATTGTTGCTGAAATCCTTACTTGCCATGTTAGAATAGTCTTCAATTATGCTATCTTGCTATGCTTCTATTTTTGATGCTGAAAACCATGGAGAAACAAATTACATGTGCCAAAATTTCGGTTAAGCAATTAGCATAGTTGCTGTAATTTATTGTGAAATATGTGTTATTGGTTGCTTCTAGTATCATTTGGGTGACATTCACGGCATACTAGGTGTCGAGGTGTTACATAATGGCAGATTGGATGTTCAGGGATAAGACATGGACAGAAGGGATCGACATCCACTGCGATTCAATCTGGGGTTCAGTCATACGTAGAAGAAGGGACTGACCAGGCGATGATGATAAGAAGACGAGGCTGAACTCAACGTGATGGGCTAGCCCACATCAAGGCGATAGAAAAGATGATGACATCGCACTAGGGCTTTGCCTGCAAGCACGCATGCAATGACAACGAAGTGATGAGGTAGAGCGTTAACGGTGAAGCGTTAACGGCAGAACGTTAACGGCGAAACGTTAATGGTGGAACGTTAACGGCGAAACGTTAATGGTGGAACGTTAACGGCGAAGGTGAAGCGATGACAGGACACTCAAGAAATAACAAGGTGGCGACCGTCGGTGCAATGATATGGCAACGGGGTCAAGATATGGCTCAAGTTTGATCCGCGAGCAATGGGGTTCACATGTCATGACGCAACGTCGATGGTAGATTGGTTCAAGGGTTAGATTAGGGTTTGAGTGAAGCGACTCATGGATGGATCCACTTGGCATAGAGATAGGATGGGTAGGGTTGGCGCTGTGATGAAGGATTACCAAGGACGGCTAACCGAAACACAAACTGATACAAAAGAAACTAGATCGAAAGACGACAGTTAGATGTTAGATTGTGGCTTTGTCGACAACCGGAGACCAAATGAACTCCAAGTGTGAGCAAAACAGAGGATGAGGACCCACTGGACAAGGCAACATGGCCACGGCGAACTAGGGTGGTTGGCGGCAAAAGACGGCGTGCGGCGGCGGCAAAAGGCAGCGGCCGACGAATATTTTTTTTTTCAGTAGATGCAACAGCAAAGGGGAAGTGAGCACCATGTAGAATATGGTGAGATGAACTCAACGGTATAGGAGGATTTGGCGGTGACCCACCAGATTGATCACAAACTACCGATTAACAGTTGCGAAAACTAATAGATCAAACGGTCATAACTTTTATAATAATGCATGAAACTTACCCAAATTTTACAGAGAGCTAATTGGGACCCTAATACACAAAGTAACGTAAACAGATCTGAATTTTACCTTTTGGATAGACGGGGAACGCGCGAGGGAGTTTTTAGCTGTTTGCAACGCAATCTGATAGGGAAGATTAATTTTTCTGTGCAAATCCCATGGACAAAACCTTGGATTAGGGTGAGCACCGTGTAGAGGACATCAAGATGAGTCTATAGTAAAAATTTCATGATCATACTCACAAAAACGTGGGAGAACGGGCGTTGGCAAGATTTGAGATTGAAACGGCCATAGATAAAATTGCACCAAATTTGGAGGAGAGACAGAGGGGACCATGGGGCATGAGTTAACATGGTTGGATTTCAGAAAAAAAAAAACTCACCAGATTGATGGGGAACACGACACCAAGTTGCAGCCATCACGGCGGCGCGTGGGAGGGAGATGGATGTGTTTTCTAGGGTTTGGAAGATGTCCAAGGGGTTCAGGATGTGGGATAGGGCCTATGTATGCCTCTATGGGCTTGGGAAGTCGGCTAGGTCAAGAAAAACCGAGTTGGAGACGAGTTTGCACTGTTCCGGACCTGGATCGAGCACCTAGCGCGCAAGAAACATGATCGGGCGACGTGGCCGATTGTTGGCCGTTGGATCAGATCTAGGTAGCTATGGATCGCTCGGTGGCGTGGCCTGGCGACTTGGCCCAGCGCACGCATGTGCTTGCGTGGCCTGGATGGCGCTGCGTTGCGGGCCGGGCTGGCTGCTGGCTTTGCGTGGGGAAAAAGGAATGGGCTGGCTGGCGGGGCAAGAGGGCGCGGCCCAGCTAGCGGCGCGGGAGAAGGTAGCCCGGTTGGCGAAGTGGGCCGGCGAGAGAAAGAGAACAAGATTTGGCCCAAGCGAAAATCCGGATTTTCTAGCATTTTTCTAATAAAAATAATTCTAGTAATTCAATTAATTTGTTTAAGGCAATAAAAATACCAAAAAGATTCTAGAAAAAATTCTAGAAATATTTTGAGACATTTTGAACCCAAATAAAATATTTGCAACAAAATTTTATATAAACTTTCCAAATAATTAATTAATCTCCATAAAGGACTTAATTGAAATCAATTCCAAATAAATCCAATAGTAGCAAACGAGCTCCGAAAAATCTCAAAAAATACAGAAAAATTCCCTAAAGCACAGGGAACCCAACTAAAACTGAATTTCTTTTGTTTGAAGTATAAAATAGTCTAATTAAATTATAGGTACTACATGGCAGATATTCAAGATTTATGGTGACTGTGTTGTTCGAGAGGGTCCATATGGAGTGGACCTTTCGATCTGCGAATGGAAGGTGATCCATGCTCCGGGAAGGGAGATGGATATGGCCAAGCTCTGTAGGTGTGTGAGAAGTGCATTTGATGGGGAGACGGCCCAAAAGAAGCTTGTAATAGAGGCTGTACACGCCGAAGTTGGCTAAGGTTGGACCGACTATTCGTGGGAGACGTGCAAGATCGCAGGAAGCGCAATGTGAGGGAATACATACAAATTGTGATGAACCATTAGGAGATGATACACCATCGACCAATGGTATATGTGTGCTTCTTGGATAGAGGAGAAATCTAAAGTCCTTCTCGGGGCGGTGGCGTCACCGTCGAAGCATCCTCTTGGGGCATTCGTGAAGATACTACTGCGAATGAATGAAGCCAAACAAATATGTCAGGTGGTGGTGCTTCGCTCGCATTGAATACCACGAGCACCTAGAAGCCCTAGCAGATGAAGCAATATTCGATGATGACGATGACATGGTATGTTCCAAACTGCTGCACAAGCCATGCTGCCTTGTATATGTGGCATGTGCGGTTCTCCGTCAGTCATCCACATCCTACATCTCTGAGTACTTCAACACTGACAATCTGTTCCAAACATGGAGTTCAAAGTTCAACTCCTACAGCTTAGACATGCATTACAGAGAGCTGTGGCCAGGCCAAGTGACCTGATGCTAGAATGACACTTGGAAGAGGAGCGGCCGTAGACGGTGGCAATCACGATGAATCCATAACAACATGGACGCAAGTCAGCGGGGAGACGTGCCAACTCCATGAAAGTACCGGTTATGCAGGACAGTGGGGCATAAAATGAAGAACTGCCCTAATAGGGCAGGCTCATCGACCCATCCAAAGCGACCTTCGACAATGTACTTGCACGTGTGATGGTAGTACCTTCATGTAATTTTATGTTTGTTTTGTCAATGTAAATGCACGTCGGCCATTCGTACTATTTCTCATGTTTCTTACTATCATATCACATAACGATAAGGTTTTTTTACACTATTGTACCAATTTCATGTTATGTAATGTTATTTATTATTATGTTATTTAATGCTATATCTTACAGTTTATTATCTTTTGGCAGGTTACGACGCACACCCACAAACTTTGCTTGACCCATCTTATGATTCCAACCATTGTAGCAGGGCCTGGCTTACCGTGACGGTCCTCGAATGTTCATTCTCAGGTGCCCACTTACGCACTGGCCCTTGGACGCGCGATGCGTGCCCATTCTATAGCAGTCAGGGCTGTTGCCGTTGGTCCGGATGATGGACATCGAGCATTCTTTCTATTTAGATGGGTCTTTGCTATCCGTGCTTATGGATCAATGGAGGTCAGTGACCCACACATTCCACTTTTGTTGGTGGGAGATGATCGTCACTCTCCAGGACATTACCGACATTACCCGTTTGCCTATCAGGGGCACACCGATAGTTCCACCACCCAAGAGGCCTGACAGGTGGGTCAGGTTGGAGCACAGGTTTGGTCATTCCATCCCATAGAACTCTCAGAGAGTTCCACAATAATGGCTTCATCGATACATGCAATGCCCCGCTGATGCTCCAGAGTATGTTATAGGACTCATCTCATAGCGTACCTACTCTTCTTGTTTGGCTGGGCATTGTTCCCTTCTACTCAGGGAGATTACATGTACCTGAGCTACATCCACATCACGGAGGCTTTGGCTGACACCCAGCTAGAGGACCTGCCATACTATAGTTTTGAGTCCTCGGTTCTCTGCATGACCTACCGGGGATTGTGCGCAGGGTGCATGAAGACAACTGGATAGGAGCCCATTCTTGCAGTGTGCTATGTTGCTTCAGATATGGTCATGGGAGCACTTTCCTATCGGGTGATCGTAATTCAAGGAGCCTATTCACCTGTATCCATTAGTTGCTCCGTTCTACGGTGAGGGTGGGGACCTAGTTGATGGGCCCACCATGGGTACGCAGTGGATAGCCAGCCAGTTAGGATGGGATATGGAGAGGCCTCGGAGAGTCTACCTAGAGTTCTATAACTACTTCAAGACCCTGCATGAGGATGAAATCATATGGCAACCATGGATTGCACATTTCTTGCTTAGTATGGCATCTCATGGATTGTCAGTGCAACGCGAGCAGGATGTTCATTACTAGTTGATGACGTGCCACGTGTTCTGTCACATGGTGGAGGCGTATTGCCCTGCCCAAGTGATGCCAGGGAGGCGCTGCACAAGGCCGCCAAGCATGCTCCCCGGGTGCTACTCCTGTGTCGCACCTGCCAAATACTACTCGTGCCTCCCGCCTGCTACTCCTCCACTGCCGCTCCTCACCGCTGTATGAGGCTATTTTCACGAATCCGAATACAGAGGAGCTAGAAATGGAAAAAAAATAAAATTAGAGGAGCCAACTACATCAAACACTCAGTAGTAGCTGCAGCGCACCTTGGGGCTGCTTTTGATTATAAGAATAATTTTTGCGGCATATTTTCACTATTTTAATTTGAAAAATAAAAAAATTCAAGGGAGTGCAGCGCCCCTATGGTGTTGCATTTAGTTGTCGGGCCTCGAAGGCGCTGTTCTTGCATGCAGCACCTCTCGGTCGCAGTTTTTGCCTACTAAAGAGGTTGGAAGGCACGAAGAGGGCTATTTTTGCTACTTCTTGAGAACGGGGGCCATTTTTGTAATAAAAATTTTCAACAGGGATAGTACAGTAAAAATTTTGCTAGTTTTTCTATGTGTTGGCGCATGCATGATAGCCCCTAGCATTCATACCACTACATGAATCAATTATGGGTACAGGCCAACTACCATGACATTAGCGACTGCAGCATTGGTAGCACAAGATGCCCAAACGTCATGGCTGCAGCCCAATAATCAAAGCGAACACAAGGAATATTATAACAAAAAAAGTGTGCCTATTAACTCTTCATATGGTGTAATTTTTGTTTGGCATATAAAATATGCTTTAGAATCAGTTCCTCAAATATCAAAACTAGAGCACTTAACACCTTCCAGTTGGCAAAAGGCAGCTTTGACTAATTTTGACCCACATGGCTTGTCTAGTCAGATCTGAGTTTACCAAACACCAAATGCCACATCATCACTTGATGTACATGTTAGCCATGTAGCATCCATGTCATCCATCTCTATCTCTTTATTTCTCTTCTCTCCCCCTCCTTTCGCTTCTCTTATCCCCTCTCCATCTACAGACAACCACTACCCCCCCTCATTGCCACCCCTTCTCCATCCATCTAACAATCCCATCGCATTAGCTCTGGTATTCACACCAGCACTGGCATTAGATGGACTGAACATGATGGTGGTGAGGTGTTCAGAGACAGAGACAAACATGATGATGGCAGATACTGACAAAAAAGGGAAAGGGTTGCATGAGCATATCATGTTCTAGACGATGGAGAGTTCATTTTAGTGGTCGATACTGGTGCAGAAGGCACTTGGCGGTGGCACTCCACGGAAGATGGTAGTGGGTTTCGGCTTTAGTACACCAAAGCAGTCATGATAACACAGACGATAAGGTTGGAGAAGCCTTGAATTAGCATATTAACATGCGAGGCGACTCGTCGCAAACATGGCCGTGGTGCGGCGCTCAATCAAGGAGCTTTGGTGACGAGGAAGAAGAAAGAAGGGAGCATGGATGCATGTGAGTGAGGAAGGATAGAGAGAGCTCAATTTTGGAGGAAGATGAACCGTGGTGGTGAATTTCAAATAAATGAGAAAGGGATCGATGACATTAGAGATCACTTCATCGATAATGGTGATGGCGATGGGGAAAGAGAAGGTGTCGTGCGCCAAGAAGTATCTTTGATGATTTTTATAGTTGTAGCAGTTCTGGACGATAGTTGTTGCAAATAATGCGCATAATATGGAAAGTAGGAGACACAAATTTTTACATGGAAAACCCTTGCGGGAAAAAACCATGGGTGCACAAAGGTGATCACTATATGAGGAGATGTTTACAATGGATCTCTTGCTATATGATCATATTTATAGTGGTACATTAGAAGTAGAGTAGGAAACCAATTTGTATCAAACTCAAACTCAACAATCTCCACCTTCAAACGAATTCCTCTTGTAGCCAAAATATAATGCGACTCTCCTCGAAACAAATCATCACGAACACCTTATGCGCCACAAGTTCAAAGAACTTATTGAGTGATACCAAATAAGCTGAGCAAAGCTCAAACTTAGACATTGGAACTGGCTTTGTCAACATATCTCCTGGATTTTCATGTGCACTTATCTTGCTAACTTTAATGTCACCTTGAGCAATGACACCTTGAATGTAATGATATTTGACATCAATGTGCTTTTTTCTCTCATGGAACATCTGATCCTTTGTAAGTTAAATAGCACTCTGACTATCATAGAATATTGTAGTGCAAGATGTACTTCCACAAAGGTCAGTAAACAAACCTCTCCACCACAACTTCTTTGTAAGCTTTAGAAATAGCCATATACTCAGCTTCCATAGTAAACAATGCAACGGTAGCTTGCAGGCTTGCTTTCCAGCTAACGACACACCCTCCAACAGTGAATACATAACTAGTAAGAGATCTTCTCTTATCTAAATCTTTAGGAAAATATGAATCTACATAACCCACGAGTTCATCTCTAATTTTCCCAAACTGTAAATCTTTAGGAAAATATGAAAATACCTTGTACTGCTTTCCAATGCTCTTTGATAAAATTAGCCATGTATCTACTAACAACACTCAATGATTGGGATAAGTCGGGGCGAGAACATACCATGGCATACATAAGTGAACCAACTAAACTGGCATATGGAACTCTAGACATATACTCAATTTCATCATCTGATTGTGGGCATGACGCTGAAGATAATCTGAAATGTGCAGTGAATGGAGTACTCACCAGTTGGCTTTATGCATGTTGAAACAACGAACGACTTTTTCAATATACCCATTCTGACTTAGGTATAATTTTCTAAACTGTCTCTCTGGTAATTTTGATACCAAGAATCTTCTTTGCTGCACGTAGATCCTTCATCTCAAATTCACTTTTTAATTGTGCGTTCAATTTTGAACTTTCTACCTTGTCTTTTGCATCAATCAACATATCATCAATATATAGGAGCAAAGAAATAGCTGAACCATTAACAGTCTTTAAATAGACATAGCTATCATAATCTGATCTTATAAAATTATGAGAAAACATAAAGGATTCAAATCTCTTGTACCATTGCCTAGGTGATTGCTTCAAATTATAAAGAGATTTCTTTAATTTGCAATCAAAATTCTCCTTCCCTAGAACGATGAAACCTTGCGGTTGCTCCATATAAATGTCTTCTTCTAGTTCCCCATGTAAGAACGCAGTTTTCACATCCAATTGCTCGAGTTCATAATTATGCATAGCCACGATACTGAGTAAAGTGCGAATAGAACTATGCTTCACAACTAGGGGAAAGATAACTATGAAATCAATACCTGGAATTTGGTTGTATCCTTTAGCAGTGAGCCTTGCCTTGTATCTAATCTCTTTAGTTTGAGATACACCTTCCTTCTTTTTAAAGATCCATTTGCAGCAAATAGCCTTCTTCTCAATTGGCAACTTGACCAGCTCCCAAGTGTCATTTTTCTCAAGAGATTACATCTCATCATGCATGACAATCGTCCATATTTCTGAATCACCATAAGAGATAGCCTCTAAATAAGTTGAAGGTTCTTCAGTGCTTTCGATTTCTTCTACCACAATTAAACAATAAGTCAAAATATTGGCTTCTTCAATCAACCTCTTGGGTGCTTGAATATTCCTCTTAAGTCTATCAGCTACAATAGAGCGTTGTGTTAGTTGTGCAATAATAGAAACATCCTATATGTTTTCCTTCTTGGCTTCTGATGTAGATTCTGAATCAATAACATGCTCCACCTACACGTTTGATTTATGCTGCTCCTTAGTAGGAACATTAATAGATGGTTCATGCAATATAGTAGATTCATCAAAGGTAATATTTCTGCTAATAACCACCTTTCTAGTTTCAGGATTCCACAATTTATAGCATTTCACACCAAACTTATAACAAAGAAAATGCATTTAATGGCTCTAGGATCCAATTTACCATTATTAGCATGAGCATAATTAGGACAACCAAATATTCTCAAATTTGAATAATCTGATGGAGAGCCAGACCATACCTCAATTGTAGTCCTCTTATCAATTGTCAGGTGTGGTGACCGATTGATTAAATAATAAGCAGTGGAAGCGGCTTCAGCGCAATAACTCTTAGATAAGCTATAGTTACATAACATGCAATGTACCTTCTCCATGATGATTCTGTTCATGCGTTTGAACAAACTATTTTGTTGTGGAGTATAAGCATCAAATTCTCTAGAATAAAACTCCAAGACATTATTAGTACGCAGCTTCTTTACATGCTTACCAATTTGTTTTTCAATCATAATCTTTCACTCCTTGAATGTCTTGAACACATCCGATTTGTACTTTATGAAATATGGCAAAACTTTTCATGAGTAATCATCAATGATAGTTAATATGTCGCAAGCACCTCCAAGCGATGGAACGCGGGATTCTCCCCACAAATCTGAGTGAACATAATACAATATGTCTTTTGTAGAGTGAGTTGCAGTGTTGAATTTCACCCTCTTTTGCTTACCGAAGACATAGTGTTCACAAAACTTCAACTTGTCAATGCTTTAACCATCAAGAAGACCTCTTTTGCATAACTCCATCATGCCAATTTCGCTCATATGCCCCAAACGCATATGCAAAAGATTAGTAGCATCAAAATTAGATGATTTATTTGAGACAATAGTAGCATTACCTGAAATTGTGGTGCCTCGCAGATGATATAGGTTGGTAGCCATCATGTCACCCTTCATCACAACAAGAGAACCTTTGGAGACTTTCAGAACTCCACCTCCACCTGAATATTTGTACCGTTTAGCATCAAGTGTACTTAGTGAGATAATACTTCTCTTTAAATTTGGGATGTGTCAAACATCTGATAAAGTTTTGACGGTACCATCAAACATCTTGATTTGTATAGAACCAATGCCTGCAATCTTGCATGATGTATTATCACCCATCAATATGGATCCACTTGGCATAGCTTCATAGTCAATGAACCACTCAAAGTTTAGGCTCAGTGGAATGTGCAAGCTGAATCAAAAATCCAATCGCTGCTAGTTTTGAATCACCGACAAAGGCAACGAGAACACCACCATCAGAATCTTTCTTAGTAACAATGGTGGCTTTAGCCTCATCCTCTTATTGATCCTTTTTGAAATTGTTATTCCTTTTCTCCTTTTTCTTTACCCACCAGCACTCAAATATACCTTGTCCCTCTTTCTTGAAATACTTGCACGACTTGTACCTTCCTCTGGATTTTGATCTACCTTTGTGATTTTTGCTCAGGCTTTTGCCTTTCGATTCACCATTTGAACTCTTCTCCTGTTATCTCCCATAGACAATCAGGCCTTCTACATGAGAACTTAAACTTTCATTCGGAACTATGAGTTTCATCTTTTCTTTCTCATGCAATGCTTCATACACTTCATTAAAGTGTAAGAGTATCTTGGCTATATAGAATTGTATCCGAGACTAATTCTTTAAAAACTATAAGATGGTTCAACAATGACCCGCCTTCCGCCATCTTGTATGAATAAAGCTTCTGCCGTGGGCCTCTGGCGTACTACTCGTGAGTAGATGGTCGTGGCCTTCCCCAATCCAAACGGAAAGCCAGAAGAAGCGCCATTGGAGTCCTTTTCGGATCGGATCTGATCCGAGTCCGAAGGGCAGTCTGAGACCCTCCCAGATTGGATCTAGTCCGGGTCCGAGAGAGCCAATTTGCGGAGTTCATCGGTGAAGAAGCTCAGCTCCCGAAGCAGAAAACCTGGCCGGGAGCGAAGGTAATGTTGATGACGTTGAAGGAGGCCATCAAGCTTAACGAGATTGATCTTAGCCCTTCCCCTACCTGGCGCACCAACTATCGACATTTGTTGTCAGCAATAATGAATATGGGGCTATGCGCTGGATCCAAACTCGATGGTAACACAAGATAAGGGTTTATACAGGTTCAGGCCCTCAGCGGTGGAGGTAATACCCTAGTCCTGTGTTCTGGGATTATGAGCAGTATGTTTCTCATGTATTGTGCGTAGTGTGTTCTTCACTAGGGACCCCCGCCCCCTTTATATAGGGAGGGGTGGAAGAGTCCAAGTCGGTTACAAAGGGGGAATCCCAGTCGATTACGGGATAAAATTCTATCCCTATCCTTTCTTACCAAACATGCTTTCAATCATATCTTTCCTAACAAGAATCGGTTGCCATCCTCTAACCTCCCTTCTTAGGTACAGTGTTGATGGCCCGTATGGTGTTCGATCTTACGCAACTGGCTCGGCCCATCCCTTTTTGGTTGGCCCTCGCAGCCTGCTGCGTAGGTACCTATCGGGACCCCGAATTTGCAAATCCGGACCCTCTGTGTATTCAGCACTAGTCCAGGAACGCGCTAGTGCACACAGTCTTAACATCGGTAAATATCACAATCATACCACTCGATACTAGTAAAGTACTTTAATTAAATAGTCAAACTGGTTACTCGACCTTATGGTCAAGTTACAAATGTACGCCTCGCAGGGCGAAACTTATTAAGAGAGAAATAATAGCAGCGGAAAATCAAATAACTTCGTGGCGCCATCCAGTATACCACAGGCAACTGACTGGGCTCGCTCCCTAAGTAGACGGTTCCTCTTGGAGCTCCTCCTCCAAAGCTGGTGTAGTCTCCTCTTCAACTGGTGTTGTATTGTGGCAAGGGTGAGTACTTGGTACTCAGCAAGTCATGCACAGAATGCAGCTAATATACTACATGCATGGCTTAATACAAAGGAGTGGCTCAAGGTATATTTGCAGTAAAACAGCATTTGACAAATAGCATAAGTAGATTCGAAAGCAGTAGAAACAAGTATAGCATAGATAACTTTTCAAGGAGTTTAATAAACATCTTTCCCATCCTAATCCACATTTCCATCAACATCATTATTAATCCAACCCAACCTTTCAGATCCAAGTTATTTTTGAGAAAATCTAACCCTTGACTGTAATTCCCGAGCGATGTCCAATACCGCGGACACGGCTATTCGAATAGATTGTACACTTTGCAGAGGTTATGCACTTTACCCACAAGATACAGTCAAACACCACAAAGGCGAGTTCCCGTAACAAAGTCTTTCGGAAACTTCTAACAATACAAGTGGTCCTCCCTGGTTATTGCACACTAACCCTTCCCTTAGCTAAGGCGAAGTTTAGGCCAATCAACCGTTAGATGGGTACTGGCCTCGGCCCGATGACGCTCCCCCGTACAACTTACACAAAGGGTGTAGTTGACCTCCTGAGGTCCCACAGGTACGTTATTAGCAACTTAGTCAACTAGGTCCGTCCCATTACAGACATGTGGTTGCACGTTAGACCCAATTCAAAGGCTTGCAAGGTTAAGTCCTTAGGGTGACCAGGGCAAGACTACCCGAAGAACCAAAACATCATCCCCAGTGCCACAACTGGCCCACCTGATCATTCTTGCCACATGCCCCGGCCGAAAACTATTTATCAAAACCCCAGTTGATTACCATGCACCACGTGCCATCAACATCACATGATACCTTTCCAAAACAGGTTCGATATATCATTAAGTCAATATTAACATTTGATTGTCCAAAATCATGTCATGAGCACGTAGCAGGTCTAAGCCATATACTACAACGGTCTAAAACCCATATTGGAAATTTAATAATGTCCAACTAGTAAACCACAACTAGGGTGACAAGGGTCATGGCACATATTTAAATAATCAAGGTGTCATACAGCAAATTGGTATTCATCTAATCCCCCATATTTAAATAAAGTATTTTCTAATTGAACTAGCATGCAATAGGTTAAATCAAAATAGATTTCAAAATAGGATCAACATGGTCAAAGCACAACTTGCCTTCAAAAAGTACTTGTTCTTGGTCTTGAGTTGGATCCTGAGTCAATACTTCTCCTTCGAATCCTTCCGGCACTTCAACGTCTACTCGTAAAGCGTGCAAATAGCAATACACGAATAAACAATAGGCAAAAAGTATCCAAACATCCAAATAAAATCCATAAACAGAGAGAACATAATTTTATGAATTTTTAGAAACTGGAATCGTCAAATTTGGAGTTAAAATGCAAAAGTTATGATTATTTAAAGTTTAAATAATCAATTAAATAATTTTACAGAGAAAAACTTTAGTCCAAAAATTAAATAAAATTCATATTTAGGTAGATCTCAATTTTATACAAATTTAGAAATTTGAATCACTCAAATCGGAGTTGAAACGCAAAAGTTATAAGCGTTTGAAGTTTGAATCAACATCTGAAATCTTTATTTCGAATTAATAAATCATTTTCTTTTTCGGAAATTAATTATTGCGTCGGCTGGACACGTGTCGACCTCGATTGGGCGGTGGCGTCGTGATCCATGGACTCGGTCCACGCTCGGCTCGGTCTACCGTGAACTCGGCCCACGGCTCCACGTATCACTGACATGTGGGTCCGCCTCGGATGACGTCACTGGCGACGTCGGCGGGCTCACCACGGCCGGCAGGTGGGACCTACTGTGACGTCATTACTGACGTCAGCGCTCGGCTGGGACAGCCGGCCGACATCTTGAGCCCGCCATGGCGTCGGCGTGGCGTCATGGTGCGGTTTAGTCACGTCGGCCGACACGCGGGCCGGCGTGTCGGCGTCCTACCTGAAGCGGCCGCGTTTGTCAGGCTTCCCGACACGTGGCGCAATCTCGGCCGTTGATTTGAATTTCAACGGCCCAGATTGGATCTGGGTTTCACGCGTTTGGGTTAACGCGTTTGATCTGGATCGTTGGATCTAGATCCTACGGTCGAGATTGGATCTGGGGTTTTGGATTGGGATCTCACCGTGAGATGACGTGGCGTGATCTGGGACGTTGGATCTTGATCGGACGGCTGAGAAGCTTCAAGCGACGGCGATGGCGTCTTGGCGGGCTGGCTGGCCGCTGAGGGGACGGCGACACGGGCAACGGCGTTTGCGGGCTCCTCCGGCGAGGTGAGTTCTCCCTTCGGGTGCGTCTCGTCGCGGTGAGTCCGGATCTGGGGTCAACGGCGGCGGGGGACGGCGGACGGCGGCGGAACAAAGCAAAAACCGCGGCGGAGGAGTGCTACAACTCCGACGAGCGATTGCGGGCGCGTCAGGGGCACTGCGGCGGCGACGGCTAGGGCAACGGCTGCGCAAGGTCAAGGTGGTCCTCGGGGTGTGATCCGGGCATTAAATAGCCTCGGCTTCCGCGCGGAAAACGGAAACCTAGACCCACACGGCGGCGGGCGCGGCGAAGGAATCCGGCTCGGACTCGGGCGGAGACGACGACGGAGGACCGTCCACGTGGCGTGATCAACGGCCACGATTGGCTCGGGCGCGATCGGATCCGGTCGGATCGATGCGGCTCGATTTCGGTCGTTGGATCTTGATCCAACGGTTCACAGGGTTAGGGTTTGGACTTGATTTGGTCGAGTCACGTGGCTCGGGTCGGACTCGGGTCCGACTCGGGTTCCGACTCGGTCGGATGAACAGTAACCGACCCGGCTGATTTTTCCAGCGATTTAATAATTAAAATAATTCCCAGTAATTCATTTAATTCATTAAAAATAGCAAACTACTCAGAAAAATTCCAGAAAAATTCTGGAAAATATTTTAGGGTATTTGGGACTCAAATAAAATATTTCCAACAAAACTTTATTTGCAAAATTAAATTCTTTAATTATTTTAAAATGGAATAAATTCCAAATAAATCCAAATAAATTCCAGAAAATTCCAAAAATTCACCAAAGTGCCAAATCACACATGAATTTAAGAAAGAAAAATTTTGGGGTGTTACAGTACCTAGGGCCCATGTATTCTACACGCGCAGATCGTCTCCACCATCGTAAGATATCTAACTTAGTACATTGTAGTTGACCCTTCCCGCTGTATTTTTAGTACTAACTTATATTCGCTTCTTGCCAGAGGAGGTAAGCTAGCAGAAAGAGCAGGGGGCATTTCAAAGGCAAGGGTTGAGGGATATCCTATATGCGGTGATTAGAAAGCCCAACCATAAGGGTCGGGTGCTTGCCGCAGGTGCGGGGCATACGAAGAAGTCATTCTTCCCAAGCGAGGGCAGTTTAAGATCATGGGAAGCACGTGAGGCGCGCCTAAGGGATGAGCTAAGAGAGGGGCACATGAGGAGAGCCTGAGGGTCGAGATGATGGCGATGATCTCCCAGAGTCAAAGTAATGTGGCATCGCCTCTCGTAAAACCGCCTGTAATACGCCCTAGAAGTTGCACTTCCAGAAATGATGAGCTCGGTCCCCAGCTGAAGGTAATAAGTGTTTCTAACTAAAAGGTACGGGAGTAAGATAAAAAATGATTCCGATCAAGTTGTGTATTTCTTACAGGCGCCTGCCAAGTGCCAGCCAGTCATGATCGAAGACGGATTTACTGTTGATGTTGGACGCGGGATTGCATTTCCATGCTAAGAGCATGACATGGTGCATGGTAGCCCTTTGGGGAAGGGCTGCATGAGGGTGCAGGTGGACTATGTCCACGATGAGTACCTACCACATGTGCTGGAGTTCCCCTCGAACGAAGATATCACCACTCTTGGGTAAGCATGGATGTCGTTCATCAAGTGGCCCACGACGGGTGTCGTACTGCTAAAGATATAAATCCCCGCGTCTTCTCCATCATTCCAATAAGCAGCACATCACATTACATATGCATGTGCTTTGCAGGTTACCACGATAGCTCTTGCACCTTCTCCTTCTTCTGCTACTGCACCTGCCCCTCCTACTCCTGCACCTGCTCCTTCACCTGATCCTACAACTGCGCCTCATGCTTTTGCTCCTCCTCCTGCACCTACTCATGCTCTTGCTCCTGCAGCTGCAGCTACTCCTGATCCTAAACAGAGTTTCGAGGATCTATTCTGGTTGTACAACTTGAAAACCATTGATATTTCTACTGTACTAACCTGGACGCTGTGAGCATCGCACCATATAGTATGAGCTTATGACTGTTATAGGATTTTGTATTATATTTGTTAACAATTGACACGAGTTGCAGGATAATGAGGCAGCGAGCCGTGATGGATCGAGTTCCAGTTGGGTTCGTGAACCCCGAGATGGTGTCTTCGACCATGGCTAAGTTTGAATCGGAGTTCATTACCAACTACATCAAGCACGCATTTAACACTGAGGCAAAAAAGGACTTCATTCTCTTCCCATACCACGAGGAGTAAGTACTACTCTAATGACTTTACCCTTCAATTACTTGTACACATGTAAACCG
The DNA here is from genome assembly GCA_036346355.1 of Rhipidocladum racemiflorum. Taxonomy (NCBI): domain Eukaryota; kingdom Viridiplantae; phylum Streptophyta; class Magnoliopsida; order Poales; family Poaceae; genus Rhipidocladum; species Rhipidocladum racemiflorum. The sequence continues at coordinate 11,033,330 of CM070569.1, forward strand.
TATATGAACTTATTTTCTTACACTGCATACCATTTTAAAAGCAACCATTGGGTTCTACTCGTAGTCGCTCCGAAGGAAAATAAAGTCTACACTTTTAGTTCTCTCGAGAATAGACCAATGGCATATGCGATCAAAGATGTTTTGCAGAAGTAAGTACATTCCTCTAAAATAATACTTTCTGTAAAAACTACATTCATTTTTTTTCCTTAATGATGTCTCTCCAATGTATGTAGGACTTTCTCGTTGTACATTACTGAAGGAGGGCAACACAATGACAAACTACGCAACAAGCTGGAGTGGAAGCGCTTCAAGGTATATATCCCTAGCATAGGATTTTTTGCTGACATCTAATATTCGTCTCATAATTTGATTTTCTTTCTTCACAGTGTCGTTAACAGGGGTGTGATGACTTTTGCGGCTTCTACGTTATGCATCACATGATGATCCTCATCGGCAACTCACACATGTTCTCTATGGTATATATGTATACATGCATAATAAGTTTAGCCTTTTACATACTTGTTTTAAAACCTATATTAGTGCACTACTTTTAATTTTGCATAAACTCAAAATCCCCGTCAAGAGCCTAGACAATAAGGATCTCCAGAAACTACGAGACCACATATGCTTGTAGTACTGAACAGAGGTTATAGCAGAGGACAGTAGGTATAGAGACGACAAAGCCTCCTACTAGTCCATACAAATGTTGTAAACAATATTATATCATGTCAATGTGATGTGTTCTGTGAATGATGTGTACTGTGAATGTGATGTGAAATGTGATTGTGAATGTTATTGTGAATGTTATTGTGAATGTTATGTGATATTATCCTATACTGTGATTTTTGAATTGTGATATTGCGAAATTAGGGCACAAGGATAGCATCCACCACCACCACCACCTCCTTCCCTTCCCTGAGCCCAGGAGGCCCTCCTGCCCGAAGCCACAAACCTCCACTACCACCTTCTCTGGCTCAAAGGAAGAGGAAGCCTGGCCTAGAAGCCTCGAAGCCTTGTCATCGGTGCTCGTATTTCTTCAATCATTGTTGCCTCGTCGCGTCCTATGGCGGCACCGGAAGGATAAGTATGAAGCAAGGTTCGTGATCTATGAAGGAGCAGCACTTGCGGCATGTGTTGCTATGGCACTATAACGTGTGGTATGAGCAACCTGGCCATGGTCGTGGGTTACTTTTGCTTTCTTTTTTTTTTTGGTTGGTGTATGCAAGTAATGAAGACAACAAGTAGATTTGGATGGGCCACCAAGAAGACCATAAACTTATGAGAAATTAGGTAGATAAAATAAGGTTGAGACTAATTTGTTGGCAAAACATGGGATGCTATTTTTTTCGAGGGGTAGAAGGGCGCACACACAACTCATGCACATCACACTCACGCCCCACACGTACACACGTGTTCGCGTTCTACACGCACGCTAAGAAATCTTTTGAAGGCTCTATGGCATTCGGAGCGTGGGTACATGCTGTTCCACTGAATGAGCATGCATGTGTACCTATTTTTTACTGGAGGAGGACATGTGAGTTTGACTAAAATCAAACATGGGTAGACGAGATGCTACACGGCGTGCTCTACCAACCGTGCTAATTCACGGTCCTCAAGGTGTGATGCTATTTGAGCCATCCGATGCAGAGCCGAAGAAATATCCCACTAATATTGTCTTTTTTGAACTTGTGTCATCGGTGAATCATGATGATTCGGGGTGGATAACGAGCCAACATGTCTTGGCTTGTCTCAAATCAATCAAACTCGTTAAGATAACGAGCTAGCTCGACTCGACTCATTATCTTAACAAGCTCAAAACTCAACTCGGCTCGACTCATTAAAAACTCGAGTTGGCTCGTTAAGCTCGTTAGCAATGTTGGCTAGGCTTGCATGTGAGCAAATTCCTTTGATCGGTTATGATGGTTAATTGGTTATCTCAAGCAGTAAATCATGCGTACTTGTGATGTTCTATCATCTATGTGAAGTGCAATCAAACTTCTATTTCAATTTTAATATGAAATAGAGCATCACAATTGCATAAATGTTAGTAGCCAACCTGGATCAAGAGAACATTACATGAGGCTCACTTACATGTTTTGATGCATACTAATCATAGTGTTGACGCTAAAAACTTGAAGTATGGTTTTTAATTTCAAATACACCGGTCGAACACCGGGTTCTGGGGTTGGCCCTTGTTTTGTAAGCCGAATTGCTCTCTTAGCACAACAGAAATTTGATCGGCCCAATTAACGCCAACAGCCGACATGGTGTTGGGGTTCTGCCAATTAAGGTAACTAGCATCCTACCCCCCGAATGCTAGCTCGGATCATTGGTTAAACCGAGCCAACGGGGGATTAGGGTTTTGCCAATTGTGCAAATTGACATTCTGCCCCTCGAGTGCAAGCTTGGGTTGTCGGCTAGATCGAACCGGCTGGTGTTGAGGTGATTGATCATACTCATCGGGCATAGGGACAGAGGGTTCACCGTAAGTGACTACCTTATGTGGGATCGGATTCCTTGATGGAATCGGCCCTTGGAATTGAGGATTCTGATCTGATCCAATCGGCCGAGGGACCGATTGACCAAAAGTGCTTACTGGCGTAACGTTTGTCATGGTGCACAACTTTGCGGCATCAGTGTATGCGTGGTAATGGGTGATCATGCATGTATGGGAAGTTGGCGTCAACACAGTAGGCTGGGTCGGCATTAGTGAAGGGATCGGGGTCGATCCCTTTACCATGCTGGTGTTTTGCGCTAGCGAGTAAATGGGATATGTTGGGAGCGGCTGTAATGGGTCGAGCAAACCGCCAGTTGAAGCCAGCTCCTGAGCAATTGTCTTGACGCTATTCTCAATCATTGGCTTTAAAGTCGTAACTAGAGCTGATGACTTGGTTAATTAACGCGTGGTGCACAGATTGCTCGATCATAACAGACAACTCGACTTGAGCCGGCACGTATCGTCTTATCGGGTTGGATGGGGCACCATCATCGCCGATGGGGTTGAGTGTTAGGAGCGCAGTCTTTTGCGTGAACCCCCGTCAGGTTTTCTGATAGCAACCCAACATCATCTCTTCCAGAGCAGCCTTCCGATCTTCGATCTCCTTGCGTTGCTCTGGGGTCAAGTCATCTAGTGTCGGGATGATGACAGCTTCGACGTTAACGTTGGTTGGAGGGATAGATTTTCCTGTAGCCATCTTCTTCAATCTGTCCCACCGGGCGTGCCAAAAGTGTGTTGAAGCTAAAAACTTGAAGTAGGGTTTTTAATTTCAAACACACCGGCCGAACACCGGGGTACCCCCTCCGCCAGGTCCAAGACAAGTAGCTCGGCGACTAGCCCCCCTCGCCGAGCATCAGTCCACGTGGTGGTCTGGCGACCAGGTGGGCGATCAATCGGGCAACTAGGCTAGCGACCAGGCGGGCGACCAGGGTCCCTCTGCCAGGTGCTAGCTTGCGAGACTATCGGGAAAGAAGATGGGCGACCAAGAGGTGGAACCGGAGGCTTCACCCCGAAGCCTCTGGTCCCTGACATGCCATGTCAGGACCATTAAGTGCGCAGGCGGCCTGTCCCGCTGGTGCCTCGCGCCTTCCCCGGGTGAACTAGGCGGGGATGGGCGGCCGCGCAAAGAATGAGGCAAAGGGACAAGACAGAAGCGACCATTGTAATAAATGTTCTATGAATCAACATGACGTCACCTTCCTACCTGCCCGAGCCCGACCGGTCTATATAAGGGGGCTCAGATGCATGGAGGAGGGAGGATGATTTCTCTGGGATCTCCTTTTCGGGAAGGAGGCCTTGTAGTAGATTTCCAGATATATCAAGCAACAACCAAGTAGGATGTAGGGATATTACCCACCTTGGGGGCCCAAACCTAGGTACATCGGTGTCCGGCTCGTTCTCCGTCTTGCCTGCGTTGCTCGCTTCTCCTCCCCCTCGCCCGCCGGCACCGGACGTGACCGTCCCGGTCGCCGACCACCGGGATCCCACGAGAGGGCCATTCGGGGGTTCCACTCGCAAAAGCACCCCTATCGAACTAACTATCTCCCTCGCGAGATAGCCTGCCGGTCGAAAACGCCGACAACCGGGTTCAAGCGTGCCAGTCAATTTGGCCTGTAATTGATAAGGTAAAAAGTCGTAAAATCAATCGAGGCCGATAACGAGTAATTATCGGTGTAACTCTAGTCGGCTAAAAGCCGATTAGGGGATAGCTAGATTAGCCAATCAAGGCTAATCCAAGGGTAAAGGTAGATCGTCTTTGAGAGGCGATGCGCAACAAAACAAAGCAAACCAGACCTGAGGCGAAATCGGCAAAATCAACAAATTGGCGATGCGCAACTCTTTATTGATCTCGTCGACTTACAGAGGAAAGCTTACAAAACTAGAAAACAACAAAAATTATAAAGGGGTGTTTGCGATTGCGTTGGTTCCCGTTCCTCCTGGCTTAAGCCTCCTTTTATACGCCTCAGCCGATTTGAGTCCTCCATGGATACGGCAACACAGTCCGTATCGACCACGTTTCTTGTGGTTTCTAAATTTCACCCACCGTATCCCCATCAAATCTTTATTTCTTATTGGGCCGATATTTCCATATACGTCAAATTTTGGTGCAAATACATAGTATTTAAGATGACAAACATCAATGTTTGAGGTTGATTGAGCATAATGGTCACCATACTTTGAGCTCTTTCCAGCACCACATCCAAAGGCCATAAGCTTTGCTATGCTCAAAATGAAGAAGGTATCAAAGTAATGAAATGGCAACCCCAGCGTATTAACAAAGTGACAGTAAAACTAGATTGATAAATCAAACATAAAGAATAATGCCTCTAATTCCGTATGAGATTCTCCATTGCGCACTAATGACATGTCAAATTAAACTTCTTAGGTGTTGTTGCTATTTAAGGTGTCCTGCACAAGAGAGTTTTGTTAGCTTCTACCATGGAAATAGCTATACAGTGTTTCAATATATAGTGCAATTGTGCCTTGCGTCTTAATTAAGCATCTTGAAAATATTAACAATCAATCAATCATGATTCCAGCAGTCCAACGTTCTAAGTTGGGGTTATCTTAAAGTGTCTTTGGTAAAATTGGAGAAGTGCTAACCGAGATGAGAGCCACTAACCGATGTTAGAGCAGATACGAGAGTAGGGCCACAGCAATGGCCGGAAGAGATGGAGGGGATGGAGATGGTGGCCAAAGGATAGGAGAGGTGTGTTGCCAGCCACCGCGTTCCTCTCCTGTACAGGGCGCCTAAACCCAAGGCGGGTTGGATCTAGACAAATGCGAGGAGGGGAGTCATCGGTGGCTGACGGGAGTAAGGAAAGGGGAGGGGAGGCGGTGGCAGGAGAAAGGGGGAGGGAAGCGGCGGCAGGAGAAGGGGAGGACGGTGGCAGCGCGAGCAAGGGAGAGGGGAGATGGCGGCACGAGCGAGGGGGTGGTCAGGATAGGGACCGTCGCCTGTGGGTACTCGGGTGGCGACGCGAGCAAGGAGGAGCAAGAGGGGTACTCGGGTGGAAGATTGGAGATTAGTGGGGTCCAAAGGGGCTTGGGCTGTTGGGCTGTTGGGTTAGGCTTGTGTGGCTTGTGGGTTTAGTTTTTTCGAGCCAAACAAGTTAAACGAGTTACTTGTTAATTCGTTCATTAATTTTGTTAAGTTAATAAGTTTAAATCCTAGCTTGACTCAACTCGTTAGAGCATCTCCAAGAGGGGCCTTAAATATGGCCATAATTTGAATTATAGGGCTTTTGGGGGAAAAGATTAACTCCAGCAACATACAGGAATCGACACTATTCTCGTCGGCCCAAAACCGACGAAAATACGGGTAAAACTGATGAAAATAGCTATTTTTCGTCGGTAGACCGGCGAAAATATGTTGACGAAAATATAAGTATTTTTATTGGTTGCTATTTTCGTTGGTTTACCGACGAAAATAGACTGGCGAAAATATGTTGACAAAAATATAAGTATTTTCATCGGTTGCCGACAAAAATAGCATTATTTGTGTCGGAGAGGCCGACGCAAATAGTGTCCATCCCAGCAGCACCTGACGTGGAAATCTCTATTTTTGTCGGCCTCGGCCGACGAAAATATATGAGCCACGTCAACAGCCCTATTTACTATTTTCGTCGGCGTTAAATTAAAAAAATATATAAAAAACATTCTTGTCTGCTATTTTCGTCAGCAATTTTTAAATTTGAAAGCTGACAATGGGGAATAGTATCGTGAGGGAGACATAACCTATTTGAATATCACATCAAGTTCAACGCAAGTGCAAACATGCAAACACACCTGTATTTTGTTTTTGTGTACTGGGTAAAGGGAAACACATACCATGTGGCATATTGCATACTTAATATGGAGGTGCAAACGGCACCATTCTTTTAATTATGTTCTGAAATAAAATTTATTTTTACATGCAACAAAAATATTGTTGTATTTTTCATAATAACTAAGAGTTGGTCATTTGTACCATGTCCTTGCGGGGCCTCACCATGCTCATACCATGTCTGATAATCTGGCATGAAACCATATTTGCAGAGGTGATGCTCCATATCAGACTTGACATGCCGAGCATAATTCCGACACCTAGAGCACGGACACTTTGCCAAACCGCCACCTAGAGATGAGGAGTACACAAGATCTACGAAAGCTTGTGTATTCACCATCCACTCGTTTGTGGGCATCTCATTACTTCTCCAACCACTGTACATCCACGCATGATCATCTCCTATTTTCAGGCTGTCCAAAAACGTGGATAATTCAGGACCGACACAATTCACAATTTAATGTATAGTCGGAAAATAATGAGCCTTTTTTCTTAGTTGTATTATCGGTAGACTGGGTGGATAATGATACAACTATTTAGTAAAATTTAAGTATTTAGATGCATCATGCTGCTACAAGTTACCCAACATATAAATTCATGAAGTGATGACACCCAACATAAGGAAAACACAAGTTACACAACTCAAGAGGTTCCTCGAAAGCATGTATCAAGGCTACTACATACTCAACACCTTCCATGCACCTTAGTAATTGAGCATCCCCAATACATCATGAGCTAGCCTAGCTTTCAAAAAAAAATGATCTCATGATCGATCCCTTTATGCCATGTTCTTAATCAATGATATGTGAATGCCTGCACTACTAGTAGTACACGTCCAAGCTGAACCAAACAAATAGTAACATAAACGAGGACTAACATGTGGCAACAACCATTCAACTAACCAAGTTGGACACATCCTTTAATATCCTTAATATAATTTTCCAAGAAATGTTGAGCATTTACTGATACTACTGATAATTTGCCCTCCATTGGTCCCCTTTCTTTAATATAATCACTTGCAATAGTAAAACTCTTTCATACCTAGGATTTTTAAGAACTTCATATGTTACCACCTTTCGAGGAACCAGTGGTGTAACACCCCGGCATCTAGAATGCCTGAATGCTACCAAACATAGACTAAACAACAACATAATACCACAATTTATCATAAATTACAGCAAAGGAGCAAATGCTACAAATCGAAATTTAATGACATCTCTTTTGTTTTAACATGAATTAACACAATATCAATATCATGGCAAGATATATCATAGCACACGACATCTAAAACATCAACATAAATGGATATATCATCAAATTACGCCAATAATACCATGCTCAACCACTTCATAAGCTATAACGAAGCAAATAAGGAATCACAAGCATGCTAAATTAAACCATACATTAAGTTTATGGCACAACTCTTAATATCATGTCTCCAAGTGATTAATCATAGACTATGATTGTGGAGCTACGTGTAGAAGTGTAGCTAAACCCCTTTTTCCCGCATGCCGATCTCAAAGTACCTAAAACCACATAAAACACAAGCGTGAGTTCATCACTCAGCAAGTATATTGCAATGGAACAAAAGAACAACTTACATTGCAACAACACACAACATGTTTATCATCTCATTCATAATCACATATCTTTATCATCATCATCATGTATGCAATGCGATGCGATGCTCATATCTCCTTGGAAACTCATACAGGTATGGTTGAGTACACACCCGTCGGTGTGCACCCTTTCCCCCCTTCCATCCCGAAGATGGAGGGTGCCTACTCCTCACTTCCACAACCCACGGTAGATGGAATCACGATGTAGGACTTACTCTATTGGCTCTCCGGATTAGTCATAACTTTCTCACCGACCTTCCCGGATTAGTTAATGACTTTCTCACCGCCCGGGCCATGTGTCATGCCATGTATGCATATATGCCAACAACATAGATAACTTGTACGTGATAACATGGCATCATAACATAGTGAGCATATTCATCATACCAACGGCAATCATTAAAGCATGGCAAGCTCACATAACATGGAAACAGTTTGCATTTAAACAAGGCAAACAATCAAACCACATGCTACCATTCCAATACACTTGCCTCAACCACGTGCAACGGATTGGCGAGAAGTAGAGGGCACTCCCGGGGTCGCACCACCTGCACATAGGTACCACACGCTCACAAACATAACTACAAAACAGTACGCAAACCCTCATCTGCCCTGACATTGCCATCTACTCGAAAAACCTAAAAACAGAGGTTCTGTCCCGGCGGGACAGCAGCCTTGCACAAGGCATAACTTGGGCTCTGGGACTCCAAATCAATTAAACGAGTACATCCTCGCGTAGCTTAGGAAATTTCCCAACTTTCTCTCAGTATAAGGAAAGACTGATTCGGACTCTAAAGTTGTTTAATCTACAGATTACCGTAATCTGTTCCAATCGCGTCACAGATTTTAATACGCTCGGTGAAACAGTCATAACTTTCAAACGGCTGGGCGGAATTTAACGTTCTTTATATGCACTGAAAGATAATGAAATTATCTACAACTTCTTCAAAGTCCGTACGATCAGATTCGAAATCTAAATTGGCGAAAACAGGAACCCTAGGTCGACTGCTCATGCTGTCCCAAAACAGAAACGTGGCAACGTCTAGATCTAACCCAAATTACTCCAATCCAGCACCACCAATTGATCTGAAAACTTGCTAATCACCTTAAGAACAGTACCTAGATCAATCCCAGGGAACCCCATGATCATACCTTTGCCCGACGAACGAAAACTCCAATCGATCTCCTCGCTCCTCGCTCCTCGCTCCTCGGATGGATCCGCGAGGTTGCAGGGGTGGGGAGGCCACCCTAGGGCAGCAAGGGGGTGGAGGAGAGGTGGTGGGGAGGTGGAGAGGGCAAGGGCAAGGGGCGCACGACCAAGGGGTGGGGCGGCTATGGGCTAGGGGGAGGTGAGGGGGCGCAAGAGGGGAGGTGGGGCGCAAGAGGGGAGGTGGGGCGCAATGAGGGGGAGTTGGGGCGCAAGGGGCAGCAAGGGGGTCCTTTTACCAGCCCCTACTCTGAATCCTAGTCCTACATGGACTCATAATCCATCCCACCAAAGCCCACAACCCCCTCTTTAAGGCCCAAAATCCCCGGGGAAGGCCCAAAACCCCGGAAACGGCCCGGAAACGGCCCGGAAACGTTATAAACCTCCAAAATCCTATGGTTTTAACCTTATTTCCACATCTCATACTGTTTTTGACCATATAACGCACGTTGAATAAGGTTACGACACTCCGTGGTGTCACAACACTTCAAACGGCCCAAAAACGCAAGTAAACCTCAAGCCGAAAGGTTTTAATATATAATTTCACATTCTATAATGTCACACCATACCGTAGTGTTACAAGTGGTGTGTGACTCTGTCGGGACCCCGAATTTGCAAATCCGGACCCTCTGTGTATTCAGCACTAGTCCAGGAACGTGCTAGTGCACACAGTCTTAACATCGGTAAATATCACAATCATATCACTCGATACTAGTAAAGTACTTTAATTAAATAGTCAAACTGGTTACTCGACCTTATGGTCAAGTTACAAATGTACGCCTCGCAGGGCGAAACTTATTAAGAGAGAAATAATAGCAGCGGAAAAATAAGATAACCGTGGCGCCATCCAGGTATACCACAGTAACCGACCGGGCTCGCTCCCTAAGTAGAGCGGTTCCTCGTGGAGCTCCTCCTCCAAAGCCGGGTGTAGTCTCCTCTTCAACTGGTGTTGTATTGTGGCAAGGGTGAGTACTTGGTACTCGGCAAGTCATGCCTGAATGCGGCTAATACACTACATGCATGGCTTAATACAAAGGAGTGGCTCAAGGTATTTTTGCAAAGAAATGACATTTAACAAGTATCATAAGTAGATTCGAAAGCAGTAGAAACAAGTAAAGCATAGATAACTTTTCAAGGAGTTTAATAAACATCTTTCCCATCCTAATCCACATTTTCATCAACATCATTATTAATCCAACCCAACCTTTCAGATCCAAGTCATTTTTGAGAAAATCTAACCCTTGACTGTAATTCCCGAGCGATGTCCAATACCGCAGACACGGCTAATCGAATAGATTCTACACTCTGCAAAGGTTATGCACTTTACCCACAAGATACAGTCAAACACCACAAAGGCGAGTTCCCGTAACAAAGTCTTTCGGAAACTTCTAACAATACAAGTGGTCCTCCCCGGTTATTGCACACTAACCCTTCCCTTAGCTAAGGCGAAGTTTAGGCCAATCAACCGTTAGATGGGTACCTGGCCTCATCCCCAGACGCTCCCCGCACAACTTACACAAAGGGTGTAGTTGACCTCCCGAGGTCCCACAGTGCGTTATTAGCAACTTAGTCAACTAGGTCCGTCCCATTACAGACATGTGGTTGCACGTTAGACCCAGTTCAAAGGCTTGCAAGGTTAAGTCCTTAGGGTGACCAGGGCAAGACTACCCGAAGAACCAAAACAACATCCCCAGTGCCACAACTGGCCCACCTGATCATTCTTGCCACATGCCCTGGTCGAAAACTATTTATCAAACCCCAGTTGATTACCATGCACCACGTGCCATCAACATCACATGATACCTTTCCAAACAGGTTCAATATATCATTAAGTCAATATTAACATTTGATTGTCCAAAATCATGTCATGAGCACGAAAGTGTCTAAGCAGTATACTACAACGGTCTAAAACCCATGTTGGCAATTTAATAATGTCCAACTAGTAATCCACAACTAGGGTGACAAGGGTCATGGCACATATTTAAATAATCAAGGTGTCATACAGCAAATTGGTATCTATCTAATCCCCCATATTTAAATAAAGTATTTTCTAATTGAACTAGCATGCAATAGGTTAAATCAAAATAGGTTTCAAAATAGGATCAACATGGTCAAAGCACAACTTGCCTTCAAAAAGTACTTGTTCTTGGTCTTGAGTTGGATCCTGAGTCAATACTTCTCCTTCGAATCCTTCCGGCACTTCAACGTCTACTCGTAAAGCGTGCAAATAGCAATACACGAATAAACAATAGGCAAAAAGTGTCCAAACATCCAAATAAAATCCATAAACAGAGAGAACATAATTTTATGAATTTTTAGAAATTGGAATCGTCAAATTTGGAGTTAAAATGCAAAAGTTATAGCATTATGAAGTTTAAATAATCAATTAAATAATTTTACAGAGAAAAACTTTAGTCCAAAAATTAAATAAAATTCATATTTAGGTAGATCTCAATTTTATACAAATTTAGAAATTTGAATCAATCAAATCGGAGTTGAAACGCAAAAGTTATAAGCGTTTGAAATTTGAATCAAAATCTGAAATCATTACTTCGAATTAATAAATCATTTTCTTTTTCGGAAATTAATTATTGCGTCAGCCTGGACACGTGGCAGCCTCTGATTGGGCGGCTGACGTCAGCCGGTCCGTGGACTCGGTCCATGCTCGGCCAGTTCACCGTGGACCGGTCACCGGCTCACGTGAGCGGCAGGTGGGACCACTCGGGTAGCGTCATTCTTGGCGTCGGCGAGGCTCGGCCCATGGTCTTGGCAGGTGGGACCAGCTGTGGCGTCATGGGTGACGTCGGCGCTTTTGGGACGGCCCGTGACATCTTGAGCCGCCATGGCGTCGGCGTGGCGTCATGGTGCGATTTAGGGTCGGCCGACATGCGGGCCCGCGTGTCGATGACCCACCTGCCGCAGCGTGGGCGCGGCGGCTCGGCTCCCTGGACATGTGGCACGATCGTGTCCGTTGATTTGAAAATCAACGGCCGCGATTAGATCCAGGGTTAACACGTTGAAAACTACTCGGTGATCGTGGGCCGTGCGATCTAGATCGAACGCTCCAGATCTAATCCTACGTTAACACTGCTACGGCACGTGGTGATCGTGGGCCGTTGGATCTTGATCCAACGGTCCAGATCTAATCGGGTTTGGAAACACGTGATCTCACCTCAACCGCACGATCAAGATCGGACGGCGCACCGAGCTCGCGAGGGCTGATGGCGGTGCGGTGGTCGGGGACGAACGGAGCTGGGGAAGGCGACCTTCGAAGCGGCGTTGCGGTGCTCCTCCGGCGAGATGGGTGCACAGCTCGGGCGCGTCTCGGCGAGGGGTTTCCAGATATGGGCTCGGTGTCGACGGAGCGGCTCTAGGCACGGCGAAAGACGGCAGAAACCACCGTGGAGACCCAACCAACTCCGGCGAGCAATCGGGCACGAACGGCGGCGGCTAGGGTTTCGGGAGATGGGGCAAAAGGTGCGCACGGTTGAAGCGAACCTCGGACGATGACCCACGCCTTAAATGGCCTCGGCATGCGCCAAGACAAGCGGAACCCTAACCGGACGCGGCGGCTACGCGGCGGCGGAGTCCGGCTCGGTTTCGGCGGAGACGACGACGCACGGCCGTCCACGTGGCACGATCGATGGTCACGATCGCGTGGGTGCGATCGGATCCGACCCGGACTCAGCTCGAACCGGTGCGGTCCAATTTGGACCGTTGGATCTCGATCCAACGGTCGGGATCGAATAGGGTTCAGTCAAGTCACGAGGCTCGGGTCGGACTCGGACTCGGGTCCGGTCGAATGAACAGTGCAAACCCGGTTTGGATTTTCCAGCGATTTAATATTTAAAATAATTCCCAGTAATTCATTTAATTCATTAAAAATAGCAAAATACTCAGAAAAATTCTGGAAAATATTTTAGGGTATTTGGGACTCAAATAAAATATTTCCAACAAAATTTTATTTGCAAAGTTTAATTCTTTAATTATCTCAATATGGAATAAATTCAAATAAATTCCAAATAAATCCAAATAAATTCCAGAAAATTCCAAAAATTCACCAAAGTGCAAAATCACACATGAAATTTAAGAAAGCAAAATTTTGGGGTGTTACAGACTCGAAGTATTTTAGCGCACTTGTGTTCCACCATTAACACCATACTAAGATGAAATACAACTTCCATTTCATAGTTCATAGTTTCTATACTCGCATCAGAAAAACTTACTACAAAACCATTGGCCAGTGGCCTGGTGTGCATGTAGTTGATGTACATGAGTTGGCTTTGTATTTCTAAATCAGGTTGCAAAATCATCTTTGGAATCAGTTTGTCATGTGAAATTGTTACAGTAGGTAGTAAATTTGTTCTATTAGCAAATGGCATATACGACACAATTTGAGTTTTTGCTTGTAGCTATGTTGCTCAGAACCCATAAACCTTCGGTCTGGTCTACCATTCAAACATTCACATTCAAAAAACCATTTAACCAAACAAGACCATTTTAGAAGACAATCTGAACCTACCTTGTCGGCGGCGGCGGCGAGGCGGCGCGGGGACGGCGAGGGCGGCGTGGGGACGCGCAGTGTGGGGAGACGGAGACGGGGACAAAGCCAGGCGTGGAGAGCTAGGGCAATAGCGATTGATTGGCTGGGCCTTTTTGGGCTGGAAGTATTTGCGTCGGTTCAGACCGACGAAACTAGGCGCTCAACTATTTTCGTCGGCCTTGCCAATGATACCGACGAAAATAAAATTAATTGCGTCGGTTCATACCAAGCGATTTAAAATAACGATTATTTATGTCACTGTTTCTAGCCGATTTAAAATATTAGGACCAAGCGAAAATAGTGTCGATTCCTGTAGTGCAAGGACCCTAAATTGTTAAAATTTAGCAAATTGTTTTAGGCCCCCTAGGAAAGTAGCTATATTTAGCAACTCTGTGATTGAGCCCTATTTTCGTTGGGTTTTAGGGCCTAATTACTGGAGTAAATATTTCGTTAGAGCTCTAAATCTAATTAGTTGGGGTCCTAAATTAAAATTTAAGGCTCATTTTTAGGGGCGCTCTCTTGGAGATGCTCTTAAAGAATGAGTTTGAGCTAAATTTGTGAGTAATTGTTTAACTTATGAGTTTCGAGTTGTTTTTTCAGTGAAGTGATTTTCACAACTTTGCCGGCTTGGGCTATGGCGTGGACCAAATAAACTCAAGCGCAAGAATGGGAAGCCGGTAGGCAACAGGCAGCCCAGAAAGCCCACGTCGAGCACCACCCGCTTCCTCCCTAGCCCACGTCCGCACGCACGGTCGCCGGCTGCCAAAGAGATCGGCCGCGGCAACCGGTGAGGATCCAAAACTCCAAATCACCACCACCACTGCGGCCGCCGCGGCGCATGCAGTAGCCAGCACGATGGGGGAGCGAGACGCGCTTCCGGAGCTGCCGCTCGCCCTCCACCCGCCGCATCTGATCCCGCCGGCGCCCACCCCGGACCCCTGCGCCCTCGCCTTCCTCCCTGACTTCGGCGGCCTCCCCTGGGTCGCCTACGCCGCCGAATCCCTTCTCGTCGTCTCCCACCTCCCCTCCCCTCCCGGCGGCAGCAGCAGCAGCGGCACCGTCGACGACGACTCCCCATTCTTCCGCCAAGTCATCGACCTCCGCGCCCCCGTGTCCGCCACCGCCTGGTGCGGCCGCGGGGGAGGCGAGCTTGCCGCCGCCGCCGGCAACTGCGTCTCCGTCTTCCAGCCCGCTCCCTTGTCTTCCGCAGGTCCGTTCGTCTGACTCTCTCGTCCAATTCTCGTCGTTAGCTTGGTGGTTGTGGCACGGCTCAGCGTCTGGAGACTGGAACTCGCAGGTTCATTCAGTTGGCTTCTAAGATGGGCTATCACGGAGACGTTCAGCGTCACCGCCATAGCGTGGACGGGCTCCGGGGACGGCATCGTGGCAGTCGGCGCGGGCGTTGCCATGTGGACCAGGGCGCAGTCGTCCTGGCAGCTCGCCTGGAGGTCCACGCTGCAGGTGCCACAGTCTATTGTCTCCACTACCCGCTTGGTGCAGGGCCCTGTCGCGACGGCCGCAGCTGCTGCTCTTGCCGAGGGCAGTGCGCCTGTTCTGGTATTTCTGAATGATGCCAAATTGGGGCTGGGGAAAGCGGAGCTTGCGCATCCTCAGCCTGTTTCCATGATCCAGTGGAGACCTTGGTCGTTATGTGTCAATGATCGGTCTGAAGTGAGGAGAGAGATCCTCATGACCTGCTGCTTGGATGGAACTGTCCGGCTGTGGAGTGATAATGAGGTGGTCAGGTCGAAGAAGCAGCGTGGTTCGCAAAGATCTTTCAGTGTTGTTGCGGTAATCGAGATGAACAACACTCTGAATGGAGTGCTTGGAGTCGATATAACTGTGAGATGGGCTGTAGAAACTAGCAGTGTCGTGTCGAAAGATGAAGAAGGTAAATTTGAGTTGTTTTCAGGTGATCCGGGACATAACCAGGTTGGCAAATGCGAGTGGTTGGTAAGTGTTGGCCCTGGGCCTTGTGTCAACTTTTGGGCTGTCCATTGTCTTGATGATGTATCTCCACCAAGGTACCCACGGATTACTCTATGGAAACAGAGCAAACTACAAGCTTGGGAGGAGTCTGCTGTAAACTCAGGCCCCCCCAAATCTATAGAACAGTCAATTTTTGTGGAGGCTGTCATATCAAGAAGGCTATGTTCTGGGCCACCTACAACATGCTCTTTCCTTCATTTGCTGTCTGATAATTCATTCATTTGGACTCGTCTATCCTCCAGTCTATCATCAGATTCTGGGAGCCATGTTTTCAGTGATTCTACTAAGAGTATCTTAGGTTGTTCAACCAAAACTATCAATCAAGATGGGCATAAGGGTAGCATCAGACAGGTGTCTGTCCATCCATATAGCTGCGAAATAGAGCTAGCTGTTTCCATGGATTCTAGCAGGATGTTATTTTTCTGGTCTCTTTCAACCTTATCAACTCTCATACCGACCTTGCATGCACCTACTTATCCTTTATGGAAGCTCTTGTGCAAATTTGATCTGCGTGACATATCTGCAGATGTGCAATACTCATGTCTGTGTTGGGTTCCGTTTGTTTTTCATGATAATAGGTTTCTTGTCGTAGGTGGTGAAAATGGAGCCGATTGTTTTGTCATCAGAATTCCAAAAGACGTAGAGGTTGTTTCATGTCACAAGTTGTTCACAATTCCTTTCCTTGGTGGAAGTAATGCAAAAGGACCACCTGACAGTATTCACACCATACCTTTGACTTCTAATTGCAACGAGCCTTTTGTCAACAACAGCTTCCTAGTAGTATGCATATGGAGGAAGAGCTTTCAAGCATTATCATGGAAAGTAGTCCTGCATTCAGAAAATCAACATGGAGAAGGGAGATGTTTATGTGGTTTTACTGCCAGCTCACTTTCTACTGCAGATCAAGGGAGATATGTAACTTACTTCAGCAGTGAAATGTTTTCAGCTGTTATTTATGAAGGTTCTTCAGTATTCCCTAATGGCCTGGATGGAGAATATCCTACCTGTATTTCTGTTATGCCACTGAACAATACTGTGTTACCTCTACAGAAGCATGGCACTTCCGGAACTGCTCCAGGTTATCATATTGCTACCGGGTGCTCTGATGGCACTGTGAAACTTTGGAAGATGTCTTGTGCAGATAACCCTTTGCAGACTGAGAAAGGGAGCCACAGCTGGGAGCTAGTAGGCATGTTCGGTGCTCATCGAGGACCAATTAGTGCAATTTCACTGTCCAGATGTGGTAGAGTTGCTACTGTTGGCAAAAATGTTCAGAAGAAGAGCATCTCCATTCATATCTGGGAAGCTGTAAAACTCATAGGAGATGGGAGTTTTCTGCTGGAAGATGCACTAATGCTTCAAGGCCCTATTGTTGGTTTAGATTGGTTATCTTTAGGTGATGGGAGATTTTTACTTGCGGTCTATCTTCCTAATGAGTTGCATATATATTCTCATAAGCACCCTTCCTTTCAGAATGTGCTACACACTGTGAATTCAAAAGAGAATCATGTTTGGAGCTGTATTGCATTAGCCCATTCTCATCATGATATTGCCGGCTTCCTGTGGGGGCCAAAGGCGACTATTGTGCTTGTTCATAAGAATCATCTTTCACTCTTCAGTTCATGGTTAGTAAGAGGACCAGATGAGTATATTACCCAGATATGCACTTGTTCTGCTACAGATGTGCATGAGGAGTTGCCATGCGCTACACATTTTAATGAAACTATCTTTGGTAAATCCAGTCTATCAGAATATTACGGCGGCATAGAGACTATTGAGACCAATATTACACTGTTACCAGACCAACACAATAATCATTGTTCTAATGGTTTGTGGAACTTGTTGGCTATAGCTGGTAAACTGAGTGGACCTCTGACATCATATCACCCAAGAGCACTTATCCAGTATCTTTATTCAGGTGTCAACTATTCTGAACGTATCTCAAATAGTTTTTTCTCTGGACTTGCAAGGCCTTGCTGATTTAACTGTTGCAGACTTCTATTTTTTAACTATCCTGTGAGACTAAGAAAGTTAAAAGATATGTTTTTGTGCTCACTTTGCCTTGTATGTTTCAGTATGTTAAAGTTGACTGCGGTTCACTTTTCAAGATTTAGTGCCAGTTAGTGTTCTGTGCTGTTAGCAGAATCTAGCTAGTTAAGAGAATCTTTACCATTTCTAATAAAATATTCCTGTTATGGCTCTTAAAAAAGTTCACCGCAATGCTAAACCAAGCCAGATTGTATCACTTGCATTAGTTCCATCCAGGGTTAGAAAACTGTTTATTAGAAAATTTATTGAAATAGCATTTATGGTATTATGATAAAATGGCACCATTGACAACTCTACTAGAGTTTGTATAACACAATTTTTGACTAAATTTCCGTTTTAACATTTTGAGGCTTTTAGTATTTTGTACTTAGTGTTTTAGTGCAAATGCAAATTAGATCTAGATAACTTAATTTTGACTGTTAATTTTAACTTTTAAGGGTCAAATTGAAAAGGTTAAGATGTATAACATTATGGTAAGGATTGTTTGGCCCTTCTATGCCTTCAATTTGGGTGTGTTACTGAGCTGCTAAATGCTACAGTTACAACCGCGATGATTTATGTTACTGCCAACAACTCATTGTAATTCCTGTCTTTATGATGTCCCCTGGTAGAAGTGCAAGTGCACAATTGATTTCTTTTCACAAGATTTGTAGTATCTTTCCATGTTTTTCTTTTATCGTTTTCTACAAAACACACAGCATCCTATGTAATTTTGAGGAAATATGTAGTGGAATTAACTCTATTGTTGTTTGTGCATAGGTGAATGGAAGCGTGCAAATGCTGCTCTGCAGCATCTTGTTCAATCCATGAAAGCGAGCGAAACATTAAACGTCATGGTAGAGTGCAGTTCATGCAGTAAATCGTGCCATAATATCACTGAACTTCCTTTATCTGAATACTTTACGGATGCACCGTCCAATGACATTTCTAACAAAGAGTTATTGTGGGGTGACATTAGAAGTAGCACAGCCTTTAATTTGCTGTCACCTTCAAATTCATTTCCTTACATGGAGAGTGGTTTAGGTATCAACACTACTACTAGTGCATCTGAAAGGTCAGAGATAAATCAGCTCCTTGGTAAGAATTTCAGCATATCTGCAGTAAGTGACATTGAGAGAATACAGATACTTGCAATTTCTGATCTTTTGAGTGAAATTACTGATCAGAGCCGTGCTTCTCCCTACAAAAGCCTTGATGAAGCAGGACGAAGGTAAGATAACTCCTAGATTAACATATGCAGCTTCATTGGTATAATTTTTTTTGTATTATTAGAAACCAGAGACTAGTAAATGTTGAACAAAATTTATGCTGCCCCTTTTTCGTAAAGTCTACAGTAATTGATGATTTTGTTTCTCGTAAGGTTCTGGGTTGCGGTGCAGTTCCAACGCCTATATGCGCGTAGGAGAGCTGGAGATTCATCTAGTGCTGAAGGCTGTCGTGTTGATTCTGCTTCCATTGCATGGGCCTTCCAATCTGATTGTCAGGATGATCTACTTAATTCTGTTCTTCCTACAGAATCAACTTGGTCAGAGATGCATAACCTTGGTATAGGATTATGGTATACCAATGTGTCCCAACTAAGGGCAAGGGTATGGAAATACCTTTCTCAACAACTAGATGCTTCAGAACTATCTATGTTCTCATTAATTTTGCTAAAAGGAAAATGGTGAGAGAGAGAGAGAGAGAGAGAGAGAGAGAGAAGTAGCATAGCAAACCTATGTCATAGTTGACTAAGAAGGCCTTCACAGGTCATAGCAAATTTATGGTATCAAATATGTTTACCTTTTGGCATTGTAGCATACTGATTCTAATAACAAAATTTAAATTAAC
Source organism: Rhipidocladum racemiflorum (assembly GCA_036346355.1). Classification (NCBI taxonomy): domain Eukaryota; kingdom Viridiplantae; phylum Streptophyta; class Magnoliopsida; order Poales; family Poaceae; genus Rhipidocladum; species Rhipidocladum racemiflorum. Next base: position 11,052,890 of record CM070569.1, read on the forward strand.
ACAGCTTCTTCTTTTGGCCGCCAGTATCCTTCACTAAATGATTACCTTGGGTTGATTCAAATAATATGTTCCACTTATGCCTTTTACATTTGAATCCACATGTTTTTTGTTAACTAAGCCATGAAATTTGGCTCATTTACAATATATCTGATATTCTCAACTACCAAACCACTGTCATTGTTGTAGCGGAGTGTCCAGATTCTAGGAATTAAGGCCCTATTTGGTAGAGTTCTAGCTCCACAAGATCCGTGAAGCTGGAGCTATGGGTATATTAAAAATGTTTAGGTGGGTCATCTTGTTTACATTTTAGAATAAAAATATAAACTTAATTCACTTTATTTTAGCCTACAAGTTTCAGATCTAAGGTGGAGCTGGGATCTGGAGCTCTGCTAAACAGGGTCTAAATATGAATAAATCTTCTGTTGACCTTTTTCTATTATATCTGGACACCATAATGAATGTTGTTTACATTTGCAGTTGTCTGGATAATCACCTGTTCTGATTTGGTATGTCTGAAATTGTAGATGGAGAAGTTGGCAAGGTTGCAATATCTTAAAAGCAAGGACCCTAAGGATTGTGCTCTGCTCTATATAGCATTAAACAGAATAAAAGTGTTGGTTGGCTTATTCAAGATTAGCAGAGATGATAAGGATAAACGTCTGTATGAGTTTCTCTCCAGGAACTTCCAGGTACCTCAGTGTGTAGTATAGCAATTTGATTATTTGACCGCTTCAATTTTGTTCTTGTGCTTAACAATTTCATGTACATGATCCTAAGTATTACGATCGCAAATGTGAACTTGCTCATACTTAAGTTTTTTTTTTTGAGAAAGTAACTGTTACTAGTTCTGACATGTCAAATGAGTAATTTCTGCTAGACACTTGATAATTATATCAGTATACTGGGACTGCCATATTTTTTTAATACCAAATGCTAATGAAACATGACTGAAAGGAATTTTGTTCATTTTAATCCAATGCTTTGTGTTGAGAAGTATATCATTACATCGTACTTATTGGGATAAATCTATCTAGGAAGAAAAACACAAAGCCGCTGCTCTAAAAAATGCTTATGTACTAATGGGAAGGCATCAATGGGAGCTTGCTATAGCATTTTTCCTTCTTGGAGGTGATACTTCCTCAGCCATCAATGTTTGTGCGAAGAACCTTCAAGATGAACAGCTTGCTATTGTAGTTTGTCGTCTTGTTGAGGGATCTGGAGGGCCCTTGGAGCGTAACCTCATTTCTAGTGTGCTGCTCCCTGACGCAGTCGAGAAACGAGACCACTGGCTTTCAAGCCTGCTTGAAGTATGCAATATATCTGCCTTTTTATTTTACTTATTTGTAATGGCTGCAGAGTTATGAATCCTACAGCTTGTTAACTAAACGTCATCTAAATCTTCAGTGGATGCTAGGGAACTACTCTCAGTCTGTCAATAAATTATTTGGTTGTCATCCCAAGACGCTTATTGATGAATCCAACCCTCGTGGTGATCAAAATGTGTTTGTGGACCCAGAAGTGGGTCAGTATTGTGCAATCCTTGCAACAAAAAATAATTTCAGAAACTGTGTTGGTGAAGCTCTATCTGCAAAGTTATCTAAGCTTTCATTTGCAATGGCAGCATGTGCCTTGAACAGATGTGGACTACCTGTAAGTATATTTTTTTACCATCCTCTTCTTGCTTATTGGATATACACCCCCTGTTGATTCTAGATATTATATCTTTTGTTTTTCATTATTCTAAATGTTGTTCTTTTTCTCATTCATTAGCTTGAAGCACTTGAATGTCTTTCGTGTAACTTGAGCATAGATGGCAAGAACAGCAACAGCTCACTGCATGGTGGAGATGACAAGATTTTTGATGGAATACTGAACCCTTTCTATTATTCTTCCAATTGGATATCATCATCTGTAGTTAGTGAGATTGAATCAAACCATAAAATAAGTATGGCTTCAAAATATTTGTCACACTTGATGAGAAATCAATTGCTCTGTTCACAATGTGGTCTACCATTAACTAAAGATAAGACCCTTAAAGAGTACAACGGTCATCACATCGAAGAACTCGCATGTGATGTTAAGGCAGCAATATCAATATTTGATAAGCGGTTCTCACTGAAATTTGCTGATATAGCTGAGAAGGTAACATCAGGAGGTAGCATTTTTTTTATTTTTTCACTAAAATTTTCATAACTAACCATCCTAAATTCCACTATCTGTTTTTTCGCAGATCCTTACCTTTAGTTGCAATCATGGTTTATTGTTTCTTGCGTATGTTTTGTTATGGAGTAGTGGATCACCAGATGTTGTAACTGATAGTTATGGTCTTGAAGGTTGCAGTCTCCGTCCAGTTGATTATCTGTTTTTGGTGTCATGCAAGGAGAGCTGTAAGTTTCTTACTCGATATGTTGTCTCCTGCTTCTTCATGTGTTCCGTTCTGAATGAGGACTACACCGATACTACTGCATGCTCACCTAAAGAGAACAGGAAGTACATTATAGCAAGTTTATCATACTTCCTGAGTACTAGCAGATTACTCCTGAAACATAACAGTACAACTTCTGTGCTGGACAATACGTCAGCTATATATACTGTTATGGATCTCCTTGACTACAGCATAGAGTTTTCTTTTTCTTGGCTATGCCGCGACATAAAGGCATTACTTATCATAATCAATCCAGTCTTAGGTGCTTCTGTCAACGGAGAGTCCTTGCAAGTACTATTAGATCAGTTGATGCAAGCTGCACACCATAAAAACCATGGTATATGTATTAACACAGAAGAGGGCATGCCCAATGGTTCATTGCATAAGGGACAACCAGAAAGAAGTGAGGATTCGCGTCTTCCAATTGATGAAAGGTGGCATTTGATAGGTGCTTCCTTGTGGATTCGATTATCATCCTTCATGAAACATTATTTAACAGAGTTTGTTGAAAAAGAGAGACTTGAACTTAAAGCTAGTGCAAGTGATGTGGAATTCAAGGGTCTCATCTCTTCAGTTGCTGCAAAGTTTGTTATGGACTCCCTGCATTTTGTGGCATCTTCGTTAGTAAAACTGGCTGCATCATTTTTCAGAGAGAAATTACCAAAGAACTTACATTCAAGTGTTCTTTTCTGGTTAGAATATAAGTCATCTCAGCCAAGGTCCGACAAGAACAGACATGATCAGCTCTCAAGTATCTTTCAGCTGGCAAATAGTGAGAACATGGAGGTGTTGTTTAATATTTTGTGGGAAATATCAATTACTCCTGTGGATATTTGTACTGCTTTTGTGAATGAAGAAGTGAATTGCTTTCCTTTAAACAGCATAGATCTCACCAGATCTTGGAAGGATATGGTAGGAGGTACAATAGTTGATTGTGAAAACAATTATACTCAAAGAGGTGGAGAAGAAAATAAGTACAGTGTTAGCTCCAAGAAAAATGACAAAGGACAGAGACTTATTGACAAACCTTCTACTGACATGGAAATCTCTCTTGAACCTAAAGGGGATGGTTTGATTGAACAAAAAGATTTTCAAAGCCCAAGGGAACTTCTAAGGAGAAATGGAGAACTTCTTGAGGTATTTACTATCAGCCTATTGACTCTTTAGGGACTCATTTTTTGCTTCCTCTCTGGTACTGTATTTTAATATTTTTCAAATGTGCAGGCAATATGTCTCAACTCAATCAATGAGCAACAAATTGCTATTGCTACCAACCGGAAGGTATTTTTTTAATAATTCAATCATAATTATTTTTGAATTTTAAAGTTTGCTTATATTGGTATTTATTCTCTTGTATTAGATTGTTAAAAGTGCTAATATTAAGATGGAATTCAAAGGGGTCATGCCACTTCAGCTTTTGTGGTTCAAATGATATGTGCTAAAGTATCTTACATGCCACTACAAAATCCCCAAATCCCTTATATGATATCCCTTGTCTCACTGACATGTAGGCCACTGGCAAATAAGGACTTGCCCCTTTTTTTGATGTATAGTGACTAGGATTTATAAAGGCAACATAGAAACTGGTTTAGCGTCATAACATCTCAACCAAATTAGGCTAGCAGCCTAGCAATAAGTTTGGGGCATAACCAGTATTCTTAAAGGCAGCCACCTAGGCGGCCGCCTAATCGCCGATTTGTTGCTAGGCACTGGTCTGCCGCCCAACTAGTACCTAGCGGCTTAGTGAACATTGGGTACAAGAATGGGTTACATGTTTTTCCAATTGATTGAACTCCACATATTTTATTTCTATATCTTTTTAGAATGCATACGTAACAAAAAAATGTATTTTCCACTTTAATATATGTTAACATATGAAAAGCCTTTTTTCAAAAAATCATTGGAGGAAAGTTGTTCTTGACTTCCTGTGGTGTCTCGGCCGCAGCCGCAGATGGTTCTTAATTGGCTCTGTTAACCTCATTTTTCTTGTCTTAATTTATTAGGCAGAGCTCCTGCCATTTTCTTCAAAAAAAATAGGAATTTTGAGTTGCACATTAGGAAATCAAGTTTCTTTGCTTCTTGAGATGAGCAATTTTGTACTTAGTTGAAAGAAATGTATGATTTTGTTTTGTAACATGTTCAACTTTGTCGTATTAAATGTACATCTCTGAACTCATTAAGAGTGCTGTGCAGCGAGTGTCATAGCTGTTCCCAAAGGGGTTTCTCTACTTTTGTGGTACAGTGTTTACTGTTTTGTCTCCTTTAAGGCAGAAAGTTATGCTACTCCATCATAAATATTCTACCAACTAAGGTTGTCCATTTTTCAGGGCCTTGTTTTCTTCAACTGGAATGAAAAGCAACATAACAAGAAATTGGCAGAGTATATCTGGTCAGGATCTGATTGGCCATTAGATGGCTGGGCTGGTTGTGAATCTACACCTACCGCAACTTTTATTTCACCTATTGTTGGTCTTGGCAGAAGAAGAGGATCACATCTTGGTTCAGGTGGAGCAACTATTGGTGGTTCTTTTGCAAAACCTGGAAAAGACTTAACTGGTGGTGGAGCATTTGGAATCCCAGGTTACGCTGGTATTGGGGCCTCTGGGTTTGGGTGGGGTGAACCTGACGAATTTGAGGATTTCGTTGATCCTCCAGCAACAATTGAGAACATCAATTCAAGAGCATTATCACGCCATCCTTCTTTGCCATTGTTTCTAGTTGGGTCAAGCAATACACATGTGTATTTATGGGAGGTAAACTTTCCTTAAAAATATTGTGCAAAATTGTCAGTTACTTCATATTTGACTGGTAATTACTCGTGAGCATATCTATCTATTGATGCTTGGTTTTGAGGCTTTGCCTGGCCTTCCATTATCTAGGAATAAACTAACATAAAGGATTATTATAAATATGAGAAACATCAAGCATTTTCCAATGTATGATCATATCTTTTAATCACAGGGAAAGTCAGTCCCTCAAACATGAGGCCGGGTTCATTTTAATCCTTATGCTATATCAGTGTCCATATATAACTTGGTACAGATCTGAAACGATCCTTCCATTAAAAGAATACCACAATCTAATCAGCTTGCGATCACTGACAGGTGGTCCCCACCTTTTTATTAGCCCCCATAAGGAGGGAGTTTGAAGGATTTTTATCGAGAATAAAAAAAATACCTCTGTTTTCCCTTCATGGAAAATAAGCAACATCATGAGATTATAACCCTCAGTGCTTGTAAACTTTCAGTATAAGCTTCAGTTGAGATTTTTTTTCCCAATATTTTTGATAGATCAATGTTTATGGTGTTCAATGTGCACATATCTAGTGCAAACTGCAAACCCATCCCTTCGGTTCTGTCATGCTAACCATTTTGGTTAGGGAACCACATAAACTTTATGAAATCTCAAAAAATATGGCAGATGTAGTCATCAATGCGATCTACCATTCTATAAAATTTTGAGCACAAACTCCATCGGTTGTAAAAGAAACAAAAAAATTGGACTTTTCTGAGTTATTAGATTTTTCACTATTTGTTGGGTCAATCAAAAGGGTTAGCATGATGTCACGTAGTGAGGTAGTGCTCTGGATATGCCCCTGTGTTTACTTATCCATTGATATCTTTTGTTCTTTCGAATTGTTACAGTTTGGTAAAGATAGTGCCATGGCTACATATGGTGTTCTCCCTGCTGCTAATATTCCACCACCTTATGCACTTGCTTCCATATCAGCTGTTCAATTTGATTATTATGGGCAGCGGTTTGCCACCGCTGCATTAGATGGTACAGTTTGTACATGGCAAGTCGAGGTGGGTGGAAGAAGCAATGTCCATCCTACGGAGTCATCCCTATGCTTTAACAGCCATGCCTCGTACGTAGAACAAACTGTCTATGGAATAATTACTGCTTGATAGAATTCTCGAATGTCTTATTGGTCTGTTCTTATTAATCACAGGGATGTTGTGTATGTGACTGCAAGTGGATCTGTTCTTGCTGCGGCTGGATGTAGTTCAAATGGTGCAAATGTTGTTATCTGGGATACATTGGCTCCACCAGCCACATCTCAAACTTGTATTATGTGTCACGAAGGTATTTCACTGAGCGATGCTTTGTAGCTTTTTATCATGAATAAGTGAATAACAGTGAAAAGTGTTGAAGTTAATATTTCTAGTAGTCTTGTACAGAAAATAGAAAGAGAACAAATATTAAGAAATGACAAATCTACAAAATAATAATCTTTGTTCTCATAAATATGTAAAAAAAAAAGACTATGCTGAATTAGACAGTGTTAGCAGATGCAGTTTTCACAATCTAGTCGAACAGGAGATATAGAGCCCTCATGAGCTTGGAAGAGGAGCATGAATGATTGCTTGTCGACTCCAATCTTAGCACTCTGAGCTTGTATTTGTTACAAAATTCACACAGCTAAAACATAAAATTGGCAAATCCAGTTACCAGTATAAACAGCAACCAGCTTAATAAAAAATAAGTCAGATATGCAGTTGAGCACTTTGTATGGTGGGTTGCTAGTAACGTGCAAACAAGAGAAGCATGTTGCAGACTTGAAATTCCAGTCCATGAAAACCTGGGTGCAATGGAACATGATACTAGTAAACCATAAAACAGTCCATGAGCATTTTCCCGCTCTGCTCTTTAGCAGTAGAACCCAAGTTGCTCTTCCTTAGTGTGACTAAACCTTGTCACAGTTCGACAGGTGGTTGGAGCATGGGGTCATGACAGCTGTAAAGATCAAAGTCAGCAAATTAAAATTTTAATTTTATCATCTGTTAAAACGAAGGTCTTCTGCACCACCCTGGCCAAGATGATGATGTTGGTCATGACTTGATGTTGTCAACCACACCTACAGTAACAAAGACAAAAATATTTTGATCTCAAGTTTTTAGTTATAGGCCAATGGCCTATATTTGTGGAATTGTATGTATCTGTGCATGTCCATAGGGACACAAATATTCCTTGGTAATTGGTAACATACTAACATTCCTCTGATACCCCCTATATAGAATATATGAGATATGGCTGATCATGGATTTTATCTTGCAGGTGGAGCTCGTTCTCTTTCTGTTTTTGATAATGACATAGGCTGTGGATCTATCTCACCGCTGATTGTAACTGGTGGGAAAAGTGGAGATGTAGCATTGCATGATCTCCGGTTCATTTCTAGTGGAAAGACTAAGCATCACCGAAGTTCCAATGAACACAATGTTAAGGCATCTCCGATGCATGACACCATATCTGGAACATCCATCGGTGGTAGCTTCAGTGGGATGATCTGGCATATTCCAAAGGCCCATTTAGGTAAGTTTGTGATATTGCCATGCTCTTCGATACTAAAGTTCGTTCTCTGTCTGATCCCTTCTTTTCCATCTGCAGGAAGTGTGACCAGTGTATCGACCATTCCAAATACTAGCTTGTTCTTAACTGGAAGCAAAGATGGAGATGTGAAGCTCTGGGATGCTAAAAATTCCCAGCTGGTCTTTCACTGGCAAAAGTTGCACGAGCGGCACACTTTTTTTCAACCAACCTCCAGGGGCTTTGGTGGAGTTGTCAGGGTATGCCATATTAAATAGAACATATATAATTTTTAGTGACATCATTGGTGATTTATTTGTCATGTTATGATAAGAGAAGCTAAGTATATTACATAATTTTCTTCTATTAATACATCTACATGTTGATTGCAGGCTGCTGTAACAGACATCCAGGTCTTATCTGATGGGTTTGTTTCGTGTGGTGGGGATGGTTCTGTGAAGCTTGTGCAGGTAAAAAATGATTTTTCTGCGGTACATCAGTGTTAGAACAAGCAAGAGGGGAAGAGACATGTTAGACAATGTTTTGTTGTGGTGGAAGCGGCTGTTCATTTGATCTCATTCTGCATTGTTTTCTTTCCATGAGATGTTTTGCTCTTGTAAGGGATGGCATAACAAGGACAGAGACATAATGGCAGAGCTGGGAAAAATCTACATAGTTTAGTGGGAGCCATATCGATGTCAAGTTTTTACAGGAAGGACCACTATGACCTGTCTGGACAAGGACCATGGGGAAACTCTCAAGCATTGTATGTAGTGGGTTAGTTGATTTTTCTAGGCATGTTAATGCTTTGCACAGGGCGAGTGTCAAACAAAATTCTCTGGAAACCTGGACAGCACATTTGTCTTGATTTTTTGACCAGGATGACAATGATGAAGGATATAAAGTTGTAAACTAGAAGTAGGGTGATATATCCAACTATACAATCCTTTTTAGTTGTTTGTTCACTCAATACAGAAGTGTTGAATACTCTAGCTGATTCATGCTATACAGTCACGTGGCAACTGGACCTCAGGTCGACTCTGTACATTTATGTGGCTATCATATTCCAAGAAATTGAAAGAATTTTGTAATTATCATATGATATAACATGTTGAGATACCTGGTTCAATTATTCTTTTTATTGTACCTGATGCTCTTTCTGCATCATACCTGTGTACCAGTGCGACTTTTTCCTTTTACCATGACGGCTCTACAATCTTTCTGTAATTTTTGTAGCGACCCGCCCAATTAGCCCGGGGTAATTAGCAACAGCTGGCATTACCCTAGGTTAATTAAGCGAATCTCGGCACAGTGGCTAACAAAATAACGGGTGTCCCGGTACTTTATTAGCTACTATACCGTGTTCAGAGTGTTGCAACAGAACAATAATTAGAGACTGAATGTAAATATATTACAAACCAAGCCACGCAGGGTTACAAGTTCGATACATAATTAGACAGGATCCAAGTACAACATAGGCATAAGACATAACTACTAGTTACACAAAAGACCGACGTAGTGTAACACAGATACTCAGCACTCTATTCTCCCTGGTAGTCCTCCGCGTAGGTTTGGTTCTGCGGGTGACCCTCACTCCAAGTCTCATGGTCGGACCAATTGGGATCCACGTCCCAACCAGAAGCTTGACCCTCAGAACAAATATCTAGCAGGGGGAGAGTTAGCAAGAGTGAGTACAGAGTACTCAGCAAGTAATAGTATAGAATGCAATACATGAGTTTTTCCTCCCTTTTTCCAAATCCAGCTTACCTCCTTCCCAAAATCTGATTTTTATTGGAAATAGGTTTTGATTTTCTTTAAGAGTTGCACATTTTAATTCAAGAGACTACTAACACCCGTATATGAGGCAGACTTAGCTTCCGTAGCCTCCAATCCAGGAGACAGGCATGAATTCATGATTTGACCCTGCGCAGGTTTGTACCACTTTACCCATAGTGACCCCTAGCACGAGAGGCCCCAGAATGTTTATCACTAGTCCAGTATTAGATCTCCAACCCTGTTACCCGAGTCGCGGATTCCTTCACTAGGCAATCCCGCCGGCTCGCGGCTAACAGTTGTATCAGACTATCCAGGCTACCGTAGCAGCACAACTGATACTCAACCCAAGGCTTTATTCATATATAGCCTGAAAGAACCATCTGTGTCCCTCACTGGGCCTTCCGGCATACCCAGCTTCACACGCGTATTTATCTACTCTTACCCAATGTGGAGATCATAATACCTTCCTAGGACAACCTTTTCTGGTCGCTTCCACACACTATGGTTGATACTGAAAATACGGCTCATTGCCCGAGTGTAGTTGTTTATCCTTACATCATAGCCTACGTAGAGGATCCCACCGGCCACACTCCAAGTACCTTGGCCCCCTCTACCCACCATATTAACACCACACCAATATCATAAATAACACAAGCCAGCTGCTCCATCAGCTGGACTTGCCAACACACTCCACACCTCATCAACATCCAGCACTTTCATTTCCATCAAACCACAATTCCCTCCGTATTCAATCGGGTATTTTCAATTTACATATAAAGTTTGCAATGCATGAATGATACTCATAATAATACTGAAATCAAGTTGAAAACATTTAATGAAATTTGCTCAAAGGAAATCTTGCCTGAAGTAGGATTTGCAAATACGGCCTCGCTCGAATACAGAGGTGGTTGGTACGACTGGTTCGGTTCTGGACCTGACAAATACAACGTATCAACTCTACGGGAATTAACCCACAACAACTTTACGGCGTCTGAATCTACGGACAATACTTATTTAACTAAACCCACTAACTTAACCCGATTCTTAATATTCTAGCAGCAATGACACATCAATTCATTTAATACAACAGTTAACAATTTACACATTTATTAACTACTAACTCGCAGCTTTTAGAAATTCAAATGCAGTTTTCCTACGATATGAATACGGCAAGTTAACCTACGCAGATGCACGGAATATACAACTTCCTATTTTTCCTATTTTCCTCCTCTTCTTTCTTTTCCTCTCTTATTTTTCTTTTCTCTTCTTTCCTTTTCTTTTTCTTTTCTTTCCTTTCTCTTCTTCTCTTTTTCTTTTCTCTCTTTTCCTCTTTTCTTCTTCTCTCTTTCCTCTCCTTTCTTCTTTTCTGTGGCCGAAGCCTCCTAGCTCTGCTCTCTTCGGTTTCTCCTCCCGTGCGCCCCTTCATTTTGGGCGACCTCTCTGCTCCACGCCGGCGCCTCACCTCCGCCGCCCGGCCGTGATGACAGCGCGCCGCCGCTCTCCCTCTCGGTTCCTCTCCTCCCTTCTCCTCTCTCTCTCTCTCTCTCTCTCTCTCTCTCTCGAACCCCCCCTCCTTTCTGCCTTCCTCCCGGCCAACTACCGCCGGTCGACGCCACCTCTGCCGTCGCCCTCTCCCTCTCTACTTCTCCCTCTTTCTTCTTCTTCTTCTCTACTGCCAAATCCTCCTCTAATCTCCTCTACTCCCCTCTCTCCCTTATTTGCCCTAGTGGCCAGACATAAGAACAGATACTACTCGGTATTTACGTTTGCCTCTTTTTATGTTTATTCTACCTTTGATTTCGCATTTCTGGGTTGATGACAAGAACAGACACTACCTGATCTATTCATTTGCTTCATTTCTTACTGCATGCAAGTTCTTTGGGGTCGATGATTCAAGAGCTTCTAGCGGGACGGCAAGACTACAGTCTAGCAACCCTAGAGCTCTACTGAGACCACAACTACCGATCTACTCAGTGCACTAAGAAGAGTAGCTTGCTGCTGCTACCACTACTAGGATTGGCTGTGCACCTGGGAGATCGGTTGGGTTCTTGGGGATGACAGTGCTGGTTCGGTTCTTGGGGTACTCCTTGCTCCTTGCTCCTTATGCGATTCAATGGATCTTGGGGACCTCCTGCTTCAGTGCTTGGGGATCCTTCTGGTTCGGTTCAGTGCTCCTTCAGACTTGGTTGGTTCTTGTGGATCCTTCTTGTTCTGGCTTGTGGTCCCTCCTGGTGCTTGCTTGGTTCGGTTCTTCTTGAGGACCTCCTATTCCTGGCTTGTCTTGGGGAACCTCCAGCTTCAGGCTCCTTCTTGCTCCTTGGTCTCTTGAGCTCTCTCTGACCGAGTGTGTTTGAGTGCTGGTGCTCTCTGTTGCTCGCTGGTTTCTTGGCTTCGGCTGAGAGTGGAGTGAAGAAAGGTTGCTGCTCTCGCTGGGGAAAGGAAAAGGAGAGTGGCTGCTTTGCTTTGCTCTCTGTGGTTCAGCTGGGAGTGAGGAAGGAAGAATGCTTGTCATAAAGGGAAAGGAAAGGGACGGGTGGCAGCCATGCCCCCTCCCTTGCTGCCACGAGTGCTGCTGGCTGAGGCAATGCATTGTCAGGCCGGGCCGTGTCGGGCCGGGAAAAGAATACTTAAATGCTGGGGTGTTCTCTTGGTATTGCCATGCTGCGGGTTATTTGATGGGTAAAGGCTGCTACGGATACCCGCAATCCGCACAGGTAAGTACAGATTGCCGAGTGATGAACCGATCTAGCGAGAGGTGCCGACCCGGCCCTTACGGTCTGGTATCTCGGTGATCAATACCTCGCATGCGGGTCTGACGGCAATCCTCTTTTCTATTTCTATTCGCTCTATTCACATTTTTAAATTTTACACTAACAAAGAACACTAATTAATAACCTCATTAACCACTAATACTATTATTTAACTAGTTAATATAGTGGGTCCTTACAATTTTCTTGTTGTTTTACTAGATATTATTTTGTGTTGTATTCTGGTGAAGAGTTCCAAAACTAACAGTAGAGAGGAAATGGTAATACGGTCGCAAATCAAACCAGAGATGATAATAGACATTGCTGCTCATTTGTTCCTGCTGAAGCCCTATGATTTTCAGATCACCTTTATGCGAAGCTCAGCATTGCAAACTCCAAACTGGCTGTATGCTGGTTGCTAAGAGTATCAGGTGAGTGAGCAAAGCTGCCAACTCATGATGCAGCTCTCACAAAAACAGGTAATCTTGCTGAAATTTCCCGTCTTGAACTTAACACTGTCAACGTCAACAACATGTATATGCTATTGCTATACAATGACAATATTTATATCAAGGACAAAATAACACTTTCATGGGAACACTGGTGCAGAAGTATTCAGAGATTGTGCAGTGCCATATCTCAAGGGAGCAATCTTGTGTCAGGACTCAATAATCGTCGAAGTAACAGGGCAATGGCTCTTCTTTTCTGGACTTGCGCCTGCTGAGCAGGGACTTGAGGAACTTCTTGCTCTTCTTTGGAGTTTGCTCGCCTTCCTTGGCATCGTCACTCCTGCCAGGGTGTGACCGCAGCGGTGCCAATTTCTTGGGCTCTGAGGTGGTCTGCATCTTCAGCAAACAGCAGATGAATATATGTGAAGATCGTATGGCAAATCATTTCCTGGAAGACTGCTCACAAGCTCGTGATTTACCTGAACCCTGACACTTGATGTCTTGAGCAAGGATGTCTTTTTTGAGAGTGATCCAGACCTTGTGAGTGGAGTTGTCGAAGAAATGGGCGAATCCGATCTCTTATCTGCTTTGCAGAAACAAAGTAGGTTATTAAGGTCAACAGAAACAAAATAGGTTATGGAACATGAGTTAATGTGATCAAGATGTGTCAGCAGATTAAGAGCCCATTGTAATAATCTCAGAGCTACAAGGACGATGGACTCATGTACTCCACCATCAGTTGCTGAACTGTTTGATTATTTCACCTCTTTTTGTGGGTATTGTAGTCTCAAAAGGTGTGGTGGATCGCGGATGCTGTGCTGGTGATGATGAACGTGCACGTTGCGAAGGTGCACGGGCAATCGACCGAAGCTTGCTGCAAATGAATATTTTCAGTTTGACAACTTGGCTGCAAAGGGAGAAACAAGAAGGAAAAGAACGATCCAACTGAGTTGTACTGACCTGAATGAAGGTTGCCT